>JASEVX010000009.1:33662219-33738157 GCA_031761405.1 Serripes groenlandicus
ACAGAGGCGAATGTGAAGTCTTTATCGTTTACTCCATCGTTCACCATTTACTTTGTAATTCGTGCGAAGTCGTTTTGTGCAAATGATCAGTTAGATCATTCGGTAGCGACACTGGCTGTCAGTCTAGGGGTTGTGAGTTCGAAATCGCGCTCGGTCAACGAAATTTCCCATGTTGGACAACAGTCAATGCAACAGGCGTAATTCGTCTTCCAGCAATGTGCTAACAGTCGACATGTACTGAAAAGCAGCCAGTTGCTTTGAAATACTGTAATTTGGACTACTCGTACGAGAAAGGAACGAAACACATGTATAGAGGATCTTACCGGGTCGATACTTTACGCAGATTCCACAATGGTGGCGTTATTGCGGGACGGCTCAGGTAAGTGCAACAAACCGATCTACGATTATCGGTTATAGTTTGACATGGTGAAAACAGGAAGTTAAGTTCTAGATTCCTGGTGAAAATTAATGATTTAAGTCTAGCACGGTCTTTTTCCAAGCAGGCACTGACAAGTCGTTGTCCCATCCCCTTAGACCGGATTGAATGTTTGGGGTTTAACGCCCTCTTCGATAATTTGTCAGTCATATCACGGCGGCCAGTTCACTTTCTAATGAGTGTCCTGGCTATCTCACACCAGTAACCACACATAAGTCTTTCCAAGCTACTGGCTTCAAATGTTTGAAGAAAAAGTCGAGAAAAAGTGTTGTGTAAGTAACATTGGATGAACAAACTTGATTTGGAGTTTAAATTGATTCGAGTAAAAGGATGAATTCGAATTATCACATGTTCGAGATACGGCGGATCAATTGCATATCACATGCTCGAGATACCGCTGATCAATTGTATATCACATGTTTGAGATACCGCGGATCATTTGTATATCACATGTTCGAGATACGGCGGATCAATTGCATATCACATGCTCGAGATACCGCTGATCAATTGTATATCACATGTTTGAGATACCGCTGATCATTTGTATATCACATGTTCGAGATACCGCGGATCAATTGTATATGACATGTTCGAGATACTGCGGATCAATTGCATGTCACATGTTCGAGATACCGCGGATCAATTGTATATCACATGTTCGAGATACCACGGATCAATTGTATGTCACATGTTCGAGATACCGCGGATCAATTGTATATCTGATAAAACTTTAAGATTATATGTTTCTGGTTTCCCATCGTGAGCCTTTTTAAAACAGTTATATGAGATATAAAAATTACAGAATCATTTAAATTCCTTTGAAGGTATGCTTTTCAAATAAGCCGTTTCAAAATGACAATAAAAAAGATAAGAAACGAAATAGCGGAAAATTTTCATTCATGAATTTGCGAAATCCCGCCAATTCTAATCCTGGTCTTTTTTAACCCTTTCCCACATATACCTTTTTCGAAGAAGACAACTTTAAAAACATCTTAACAATAATATGGAAAATCTCCCTAAATAAAGACATACGATTTGAAAATAGTTGAAAACATTGTGTTAAAAGGAGAAATTGCTCGTTTTGAGCAATTTCTTCTTTTGCCACAAAGTGTTCAAATGTCGTCTGCTGCAGAGGCGTCACTAAGCGCCTGTATGAGGGAAAGGGTTACACTAAGTTTACGTTTGTGCATATCTATGAACATCGTAAAAATGCGACAAGCATTAACATTCTTGATAGTCAACCTACACGATCTGCAGTGTTTTGTAAACCCTTTCCTACATACAACAACTGTACAGCAGACATTGGCAAAACTGTGAAAACCTACTTAAATGAGTCTTTATTCACTGACTAGAGTTGAAAACATTGTGACAAAAGTGGAAGTTGCTCATTATTAGCAACTTTCCCTATTTCTACAATGTTTTAAAAAGTCAACCCCCGCATGATTTGTTAAAAAGCGTCTATATATGGTACAAGGGTTAACCATTTATTTCGTAGATATAAGACTATCCCAAAAATAATGAGAAATTCAACATAAATATACATGTAAGATATTCAGTAGTTTAAGTATCAAACTATTTGTAAAAACGGACGATATGTCATTTACGAACCTCGGAATTTTTAAAGCGAAATAACTGGGACATCAAGCAAATAATAGGATAGGTTTTATTGGTGCGATGTATTGATTTCAATTTTAGAGCCTTTCATGGTCGGCAATGGTACGTCTTATTCGTTTAGATCCATTCTCACAGACCCGGTATCTCCTGTTGAAAAATAGCAGGTGTACCGGCATGATCCGGGACATTTGTGCCCCCCCCCCCCCGGTTTAGAAGCCGGAAGTCCCCATTTGATCCCGGATTACACCGGTTAGTTCCCCGTTTAGCACGTGTCAATCCCGGTTTACCATGGTAAGACCCAGGACGTGTCCCGGTGGCCGCCGGTCAAACCAGATATAGCTCCGGTAATGCACCGGTTGAATCCAAGTGGCATCCCGAAGGCCCCCGACGGTCTTAAGCCTCTTGTCACTGTCCTTGATTGGCGCCCCTCGTCAAACCGGTAAGACAATATCGACTACACCATAGAAGTTATGGCTTATCCGTTGTTACGGCTCAATAAAGCATACCGTCCTGGATGATTTAAAAAGGGAGACACCGGGAGACACCGGGAGACACCGGGAAATGGGTCCATCCCGGCTATATACAGCATTAAACATTTCGCGCGTACATGGAATAAACTGTTCATCAAATATGATATACTTCGAAAAATCTGTTTTGAATTTTAAATACTCGACTTATGGCAATTTCGAATTATAATTGTACCAGATGAAGGAACGTAAATATCGTCATTTTGAGTATTTCATCCCTTTTTTCCATTATGTTGTCATCATTTGCTTCAGTCTACTGTAAACGCATTTAACTGAGGTGATCTGAATGCTGTGAATCAAGCATTGCCTACAGTCAAATTTACGTTATTGCGTAATATACTATCTTTAGACTCTTCCAAATTTGAAAATATGATGAACCCTGATGAAATGAATATGAATACTGCACAGGTGCCAGTCTCGTTTTAAATATAAATATTAATTTTTAGATTTTAAAAAAGACTTGCACCTGTGGAATATTGTAGTTGAACACATAATGTGAACAAGGAGAAAGTGTAGCTTTGATTAACACACCCTCTTTCAGCTGATAGTTCACATAATAAGTGTTGAAAAACAATGTTACTAAAGCAGAAATCGGCGTACGTCATCGGGTAATTGGTTGTACCCTTTTCCAAAGTGCAGTCGCGTTTTGATGCATTTGTAGCAAACGACTTTGAAAAACATCTTGACAAAACAGCAACTTCTCCTTTTGCAAACAAATTGTCAACTCTATTCAATATTTATAGTTTAATTTATAGAAATGTACTGCATTTGACCACAAATGTATACAAACATCAAAGACGTCTGCTGTAGAGTTGTTGTTTGTCTGCAACGAGGAAGTGATATAAGGTGTGAAGGGTGTTATCAGAGATCATCGAATGATTGAATTTGGGTTAACTGGCCAAAAGAGGTCAGGGCATTCGGGATTAATAGGGAAATTCCCAGAGGTTTAACGCTTTCAGAAAATAGAATCCGCTGTGGTCGAGTGGTTAGCGCCGGGGATTTCGAAACCGGGTGTTCCGGGTTCGATCCCTAGTCGCGGCACTACGGTCGAGATGGAGTGCTCTTCTGCAAGGCACATTCTCTAGCCTAGTACTGGTTTGTTTACCCGGGATCATGAATCAGTGAACTGTCGCCGTGATATAACTGAAATAATGTTGAAAGCGGCGTAAAACCCCAATAAATAAATACAAAAACATACAGCAAATCTGCAACAGACTGCTTTGAAAATATCGATGTAATTCATTGAAACTCGCTGTATATAGCATTTTCATAATTGAATATGGTTGAAAACAAGAAGTGAAAAATTGAGACATTGTGTCAAAACTTTCAGTAAGATAAAAAGAAATATCTCGAGTGGTCACTTTGCCCTTCAAGGAGGTATTTCTTTGCAAATACATGTAGATGCCTATGTATTTTAGCTCTTTACTATCAAACATTGTCTAGATGTCTCAGTTCAAATAGTATATAAGAATATGATAGTGTAATGGTATGTCATCGCCACTGCAACATAATGTTCCCTATGTATTTTAGCTCTTTACTATTAAACATTGTCTAGATGTCTCAGTTCAAAATAGTATATTAGAATATGATATTGTAATGGTATTTACTCTTTACTATTTAACATTGTCTAGATGTCACAGTTCAAAATAGTATATTAGAATATGATATTGTAATGGTATGTACTCTTTACTATTAAACATTGTCTAGATG
The DNA here is from genome assembly GCA_031761405.1 of Serripes groenlandicus. Classification (NCBI taxonomy): domain Eukaryota; kingdom Metazoa; phylum Mollusca; class Bivalvia; order Cardiida; family Cardiidae; genus Serripes; species Serripes groenlandicus. The sequence goes on from JASEVX010000009.1 coordinate 33,666,507, forward strand.
TCTCAGTTCAAAATAGTATATTAGAATATGATATTGTAATGGTATGTACTCTTTACTATTAAACATTGTCTAGATGTCACAGTTCAAAATAGTATATTAGAATATGATATTGTAATGGTATGTACTCTTTACTATTAAACATTGTCTAGATGTCTCAGTTCAAATAGTATATTAGAATATGATATGATTGTGGTCCAGAGTCTTAACAAGATTTTCCTTCAATTTGGCTTAGTGCCCTAATTGAACAAGTTTGCAGCAGACACATTCGAAAACTTAGTGACAAAAAGCTCTCATCATGAGCAATTTCACATTTGGCCACAGTTTTTAAAAAATGCGTCTGCATGTGGGAAAGGGTTAAATACGTAGGAAATGGCCTTCTTGGCGCTCAAGATTTGGAGTAAGTATTACGACTCCCTCGCAATAATTGGACCAGTAGTCACGTGACTGGTAAATTACCAAGGATACTCCGTTATATAACTGAACAAATATGTTGAAAGCAGCAACCATACAATCAAAGAAAAACTGTCTCTATTTTCTCTTTGTAGTCAGTATGTAGATACAATCTTTGAAAGGAAGTATAAATTCAATTCAATTCAATCCTTTATTGGCAAATATCGACAAAATTTGTCTTTGGCCATTTACAAATCGGAAGAATATGGCTTAGACAAAAAAAAAAAAATACATATACAACTAAACAATATATCAAATAAATAGTATTTAGTATATCAAATGAAAAAGGTACACAATAAAATATGTTAGGGAACTAACTTTCTTACGTCATCGCGAATAGCATAACATTCAGAAATATATCTACATAGATTAATTAATACTTTCTGCTTAGAACTAGACAGTAATTTAATAAATTTACTTATGTTGGGCCATTGCATATTACCAAGATGTTTTTGTCTGATAACTGAATATTGTGGACAACACAACAGAAAATGATATTCATTTTCGATCAAGTTGGAAGAGCAAACTTTACAATGCCTCTGTTCTCTTGGAATACCATTAAAACGACCAGATTCAATTTCTAACTTATGTGAGCTTAATCTAAAACGAGCAAATACTTTAAGCCATTTGTTATTCGAAATAATATCCAGATAACTTTCATAAGAGAATTCTTTTTTGAACTTAGAATATAATTCTAACTGATAGGCATATATAGGTGTGGTAAATACCGTTTATATAAACCTTTAAACACTTCATCGTATGGTGTGTTTGTTTTGTATGGCCCCTGACAGTACGAAGACAAACAAAGTATACGGCAGAAAATAAAAGTTTAACCTTTCCCACATACAACAAATATACAGCAGACGATGTTGAAATCTTCCACGCAAAAACACAGAATCTTTTCATAAATGAAGGTATGATAACTGAAAACAGTTGAAAACTTTGTGGCAAACGGGGAAATTGCTCGTTTTGAGCAATTTCTCCTTTTGTCACGATGTTTTCAAAAGTCGTCTGCTGTAAATGCGTCAAAATGCGTCTGCACGTGGAAAATGGATACACCTTTGCTTTCATTTTGACAATGCGAATATATATGTGACGGAAATAAATAATTACAGAGCGAAAACAATTTCTTTAACGTTTTTTATTTAAACATGTTAAATTGGAATAAAAATTAACAAGACTAGAATTTAAAGCAAGTTCTTTGAAAGTGAAATAATGAGATTAATAAAATAAATACATAGGTTTAAAACAAATATCAGCTTGATAACTTGATGAGATATAAAACGAAAGGAGGCAATTAAAAAATATCTTTCTTTGTTTGGTAAAACGATAAAATAACTGATAATGGAAGATGTAACTGCGATTTTGGGTGGATTTAACAATTGTGAGAAAAGGACATTCTGCAGATTCGTCATAGAATATCGTAAATATATCACTGGTTAACTTGAACTATATTTACAGTTCGTTTGTGTCAAACCAAACCCTGACTTAATCCTCCCCTTTTCACCTGACATGGAACTTTTAGAATTTCTTTCTTCGAAAATAACGTACACAAACAGATTTTATACTCCGAAATTTGAAGTACATTTCATTTATAGATACACAGAATGTTAAACAATGATGGAAAGCGGAGACATGGCTCGGTTTGAGCAATTTCTTCTTTTGCCACAGTGTTTTAAAAGTCTGTTGCAGATTCGTAATTAATCAACTGGTATTATTTAAACTGACTCATACACATTCAGACTTCATGAGTGTGTTTAACTGGTTAGTTTGATAAGAAAACTGGCCAATTATTTCTTTCGCATGCCATCAGATATATCCAATGCCTTGACGGGGACGGGAAACATACATGTCTATAACTGTACTCTTATATTATAAACGTATACATATTTCTTTGTCTGTAAATCTAACTCTTTCCCACATACAAGAAATCTGCAGCTGCAGTCCTCAGAAAGGGTTGTACGTGGGAAAGGGTAAATATTTATTCTCAATAAAAGAAAACAGCTGAAAGACATAGACTCATGTAGATGAACAAATGAATAAAAGCAAAGTGTTGAGACTGAGAAGGAGACATCGTAGAAAAAGGAGACATTCTCAATAAAAGCAATTTCTTATTTCCTAAAAATATTATTTAAAATTATCTGTAACTCAGACGTTGATTTCCAAACGGTATCAAGAAAATGTTATTAACGCTAGCAACGTCGTTGGTTAAATTCCACAAAAAGAATTTAGCTACAACAAACATGTATGCAGGAGACAGCCACGAAAACACATATCTGCAGGCTATGGTTATCTCGAGTTAATTTAACTGCAGTTGTATTGAAACAATATGTCTGCCACATATGTGCAGGCTATGGTTATATATATATACAAAAAGATCTTAAACATTTAGATATGTCTGTCATATACACATTTACGTAAATAAACAAAAATAAACATAACAACACGAATAGTCATAAAACATTAATAATGCTGCAACGGAGAAATTACTCGTATTGAACCGTTTTTCATCTCCCACACTGTTTTGATTTGATATTGCTCCCTTGTTTTACCTTAACCCTTCTCCACATATGGACGCATCTGCAGCAGACGACTTTTGAAAACATCGTGACAAAATCAGAAATTGCTCAAAACAAGGAATTTCTACTTTTGCCAGAAGGTTTTCAAATTTATTTTTTCAGTAAATATACTTACAATTACAATTACAATTCAATAATTTTGAGTAGACATTTTTAAAGTCGTCTGCTGCAGATTTGCTGTATGTGGAACAGGGGGTTAACTCGTTGTACAGCATGATAAGCCTGTCACACATACATCACATCTGCATGACTTTGAAAACACAAAGGTAAAACTATAGCGATACTCTCTATAACAGATATAATGATAATAATGTATGAAACAACGTTTGAAAATACTGTGACATTGGGGGATTCTCTATCATGAGTAATTTCTCCACAAATTGTCACAATATTTCAAAAGTCGTTAACTGCAGATGCGTCAAAAAGCGAAGGGAGACATTGTGTTCTAGATATAAATGATCCAAAGAGATGTTAAATAACTCAAGCATCCATATCTCAAATGTATCAGTTATAATAATAATAATAATAATAAATAAAATGTATTATTTACAGATGAGTAATTATCAATGATCTCACGCCAAACAGGGGTAAGTACATTATGTTTAAAAATACACGACGCCATCTCGTCTGGAATGGCGTCATACATTATATTGATATGTTATTTCAGAAATACAATTTTTAACATTTAAATAAAAACAATTATACGAGCCATAATAATGAATTACCAATCATGAGGTGACGTCGACGTAAATTAAGTCCGTACGTGGGAAGCGGTACAAATTGGCGTCTGTGAACTATGTAGATCTGGATCAGTCTATGCATCCGCACGGTCTGATAAATATCTACACTGTTTATATATAAACAACGTAAACTTCTTAGAAGTTTCTCTCAACTTGTATAGATTCTGATAAAAACTAACCATATTGATAGATTGATCAGAACCTAAACTGTTCAGGCATGCCAACGTGTACATTTCCCCACGGACGGGATCAAATGAGATGTATGTAGGTTGAAGATGTGCCAGGTCATCTAGGGGTTTAATATGTGTGTGTATATTTCCTTCAAATATTTCATCAAAGTGTTACCATCATTCATCACAATGTATGCTCTGTAAACTTCTTCCTTGTCAGTCTTGTTGAAAGAAAGAAATTCGGATGAAAATTCAGGCACAGTTTGAGTGGGCGACGTAATTTGTTGCTTTATCAGTGCGATGTCTGTTGCGCATATTGCAGCGTACACTTCTGTTAAGAAGTCGTGAAGTTTTGTCTTGAGGCTTTCGTTCCCGGATAGTTGGGATATCCTTCCATTTGTTTGAATATACTGAACGTACGCACTCAATTGGAAAAGTAGATCCATGTTTTTTGTCAGGGCATCCGTGGGCTGAAGAATAATGCAAAGACGTACAAATTTAATTTGTGAATGGATGTCCTTAATTGAAATAAAATATATTTTCTAGTATATTGTTTCATTAAAGTTCCCCATTTAAACACTTCAGAGAAAGAAATATTCAACCCATGATAAATTCAATAATAAACCAAATGTAAGTATTTACGATAAACCCTTTTCCACATACGGACACTTTCTGACGCCTCTGTAGCAGACAACTTTTGCAAACATTGTGGCAAAGGAGAACTCGCTCAAAATGATCGGTTTCTTGCATTTTCGCCAAGATATCACCCACATTACTCAAGTAAACACTCGTCCAGCTGAGACGATGCTCTTGGGTAATAACAACATAGGGTAAGAATCTCGACAAAGGGGTTTTGACCATGACATGCACCTATTATCGATGGTGATTGTAGTGGTGAAGAACTACCCCCTCAGTTGTGGGATGCCACGTGTTTACTACGTGGTCGGGGTCACACCAAACACTTTAACAATGATGGTAATGTCCTTGACTCTCAGGATTCGTTACGACTGACTCGCTGGTGTCAGGACAAATGGCCTGAGATGTTAACTAATGCCGTGAGATAACTGACAAATTGTTGAAACAGGCGTAAAACAAACAAAACACCCCTTATCAAGTTGTCTGGCAAATACAAAGCTAAGCTTACCTGTGCTACAGCGGCGTCCAAAACCTCGGTAGTGGCTATCATAGCGTTGGAATCGAGTACGTTGTTACTTTTCAGCCAATTTAAAGAAACATTTGGAATGTTATTTTCTGTTTCGATATACTGCAAAAGAACGTGTTTGTATGTCATTCATTTGACTGATAAATAATAACTATTTGCACGCAATCATCTTTAATTTAACCCTTTTCCACTTGCATACGTATTTCAAAGTATCTGCAGCTGACGATATTTAATAATATTGTTACAAAAGGAGAAATTGTTCATGGTGAGCAATTCAGCCATTTCTCACAATATTTTCAACTCTATTCAATAAGTATAATTTCATTTCCGGAAATTGTCTATATCATTTTACCGCGATGTTTACATATTCGTCTGCAGGGAAACGGATTAATTACCTCAAACACTCGGTTTTCGAGTAATCGTATCTGCGCAGTCTGATCAGGGTCTACACCGTTTACATAATCACCTACACACTCGTATTAGAAGCTACTGTCAACGTGTGTAGATTCTGATAAGACGGAGTAGATATACACACTGATCTAAACTTACACTCTACAGAAATTCCAACTTGTAACTTTTCCCATGGACGGATTTATACATTTATACTTTTATTTTTCGAATATTTTACTTAACTCTTTTGAACACAGCGTAGTAGCAAAACTGGTGCTGTGCTGTTTTATTAATAGGTTGTTATCATTCATTTACTTTGCGCAATAAAAACATGAATTACAAAGCTTAAAATACATTAAATGTATTGAGCATATCCTCCAATGTAAAGGATCACTCGTAAACGTCGATAACACGAAGATATTTATGGGTCCCTTTCGAGTTATCACGAGTCCAATATGAATTCATCCATCATTCCTGGTTGGTTAACTAATCAGTAATAAATTGTATTTAGGACATTTGCTATACTTAAAGGCACTTTAACATGTGCGACAATATGAGGTATTAAACTTGGGACACCCGGATTAAAAGTGACCCCAACTGGATTTAACACTGATAGTCTTTTACTTTTAAAACCACCTGTTTAAAAAGTTGTACTATTTAAAAATGGAAGAATGATTATATTACTGAGATGAAACCACTTTGACAAAAAGGAAACAGTTGCTCTTTTTTCTCGTTCTTTTCCCAGAACTCGCATGCAGCAAAGACATCTAAACAAAAGTCGTTTATTTGAAAAAATAGTTAAATTGACCTACAAATATAATAGCACTTGATTCACTTTCCAGGGCGTCAGCGCGAGTCAACAGATCGTCAAGATTGGAGGAAATATCTTGGGGCTCGTTTGGTAGTTGTGGTATATATAAGCAAGGGCTATCATGATCTATAAACGTGTTGTTTCTCGTCGGTGAGCCGTTCGTTGAAATAATCGAGCATAATAAAACCCATGTAAGAATAACTGAAAAAGATGAAAAATAACACTTAAATATAGTTATATGAAAATGTTTCCGGGGCATTTAGTTGTAGTTAAATGTTGAGCTGGGTATGATATTATTATGTTCGTCTGATTTGCAAAACATCTAAAGAAAACCATTTAATATCTTTATACAATTCGGAAGCAGGGTATAAAACATTATAAACAAGGTCAATTATTGCCCATTTATAGTAATAGTTACGCTTGAGCAATCTTTGCTGGAGTTATCTGCTGCAAAATATAACAATTAGGTCTGTTTCACGGAAAGATATAATGTTGATTTAGACAGTATTGCATATTTAGTTTTATCTTCTTCTGTGACTGTAAACCTTCTCCAAAACATGAGCGCGTTTTAAATTGTATTGCAAACAGTACATATGAGCCGTTCTACGAGAAAACCAACATTGTAAACTATACGTAAAGTATCGACCCAGATCAGCCTAAGCATGCCGCGCAGGATAACCCGAATATGCACTTTTCGCCTCCTGTGAATTTTCTGTTTCAGGAATCATTACTCTATACCTCTATCCCCCTGAGACGGAATGTGTCGGCCCGTATGTCGATATATTACGCAGAGTCCGTAAACTTGGTTTTATCCCGGAAGGGCTCTTGTCTTAATAACACAATTGTCCAGTGACATGTATATCACGACGTTTCCTGGGTATTTGACCAGTTCTAGTGGTCGCTTTATCATGACACCAGTGTGTCAGTTGTCAAGCTAACACAACTCCTGGGCGTAACGCCCATACAGAGAATGGTATGTTGTTTCACTGGTCGCTATGTCATGAATGTCGGATTGCCAGTGCCGTATTATTATTGTGTCCCTATTAACCCTTTCCCACATGATGACGTATGTTGATGCATCTGCAGTAGACGACTTTTGAAATGATAGTGACAAAAGGGGCAATTGTTCATGATGAAGAATTTCTAAGTTTGCTTCCCTCTATGTTATAATACTAATTTAAGTTATAGAGACTTTCTATACTTTTGTTCAAATGTTATCTCAGTCGTCTGCTACAGATATGTTGTATGTGTGAAAAGGAATAACAAGACGAATTTTGATGCAGAGCATCAAAGGACGCCGCGCATGATTTTGAAGCATGACTTAAAGGAAGCAGATGTAGTTCAGTACATTTAAATAACGTGTGAAAACAGACAGGATGTAAATATTTCGAACAAGAAGGCCAAATGTCCCTTTATCATAACCAAAAAGGCCAAGATGTGCCTATATTGCTCACCTGGCTACCATAGCCTATAATAAAAGGTTACCATACAACATGAAGTTTCTTAATTTTTTACCAATACACGGTTTCAAATCTGCTCTAACTAGATCAATTAGATAAAAAAAACATCACATAGGTGCTTAAATATTAACATGTAATGTCTCTAGTTATAAATTAAGTGTGACACAAGCTTTGGAAGGAGAGGGTGAAGTATATTCTCCTTCGTGTTTATCAGAAGTATGATAACAACAAGAGGCCCAAGAGGGCCAGTATCGCTCCACTGCCAATTCAATCTTCAAACAGCCCCGCGCCCTGGTTGCCATGTTTTTTACCAATCAACATGGCTTGAAGGAATCTGATAGAGGGTCATATATATATATATAAAAGATTTTTTAAGTTTTCAGTATAACCATATTATAAGGCAAAAATAGCTCTGCCCTCTGGCGGCCATAATTTTCGACCAATCAACTTGGCTCGAAAAAATCTGAAAGAAGGTCACCCAAGCAACATTTCTACACAATTATTTGAAAATCGGCCTGATACCTACGGAGGAGAAGAAGATTTTTTAAGTCTTCACTACTACACAATTATATGAAAATCGGCCTGATACCTACGGAGGAGAAGAAGATTTTTTAAGTCTTCATTGTTTTTTCTTTCGGAAACCAGAATTTTGCATGGATCCCAAACAGTTTGAGGAACTAAGGAGAGATCATTGAGAGGATACTTCCTATGAAGTTTCATCCTAATTGGTCCAGTGGTTAGGTAGGAGAAACAGTTTGAAGCAAAACGTTTACGGACGGACGGACGGACGCACGCACGCATGCACGCACGTACGTCTAAAAGGCGTTTGTTGGGTGTTTTCCTTTGATGTTCTCTTGTTGGGTATACCCAACAAGCACATGGTTTATTCCGTAATTATCCCCCCTTTACGGAATAAATAGCAATAATATGTTAATTAGATACCCATAACACAATTGTATAAAAAAAACACTTATCAAAGTGTCTTATAAGGGAGGTGGCTGGGGTTTACGAAAAAACACTATCCAACAGATAACGAGAAAAAAAAAATATCAAAAAAAATAATCGAGAAATCGAAATGTTCGAACATATTGATATCTTTTTTTTTTTTTTTTCGATATCTCGAACTTTCCGATATCTCGAATTTTCGAAAAAGAAAATTATATTTTTTTTCGATATCTCGAACTTACCAATTTTTTTTCATATTTTTTTCGATATCTCGAAATTTTCGGTATCTCGAACTTGTCGATATCTCGTACTTGCCGATATCTCGAACTTTCCGATAAAGTTCGAGATATCGAGATTTTTTTTTTTAAAGATATCGAAAAGTTATTGGAAAGTTCGAGATATCGAGAAGAAAAAAAAAAATCAAAAAAAATCAAAAAATCAAAAAAAAAAAAATCGAGATATCGGAAAGTTCGAGATATCGAAAGTTCGAGATATTGGAAAGTTCGAGATATCGAATGTTCGATTTGTCAATAAATGTTCAAGTTAAAAACATTCGTTTTGTCAATGTATTCGAGATATCGATGTGTTCGAGTCATCGGTATGTTCGAGATATGGATATGTTCGAGTTATCAATATGTTCAAGTTATTTGACCAATAAGACATTCGTTTTTTGCGTGTACAATGACCTCAGACAAATTTCGTACCTAAACCTCTTAATTTGCGAATGTCTAATCGAATGTCTAATGTCTAACTGATCAATTAGACATTCGTTTTTTTAATGTACATTGATCTCTGATGAATTTGGTACATAAATCTCTTAATTTGCGAATGTCTAATCGAATGTCTAATGTCTAACTGACCAATTAGACATTCGTTTTTTGCATGTATAATGACCTCCGACGAATTTGGTACCTAAATCCCTTAATTTGCGAATGTCTAATGTCTAATTGACCAATTAGACATTCGTTTTTTTAATGTGCAATGGCCTCCGACGAATTTGGGTTATAGATCTTGTAATTTGCGAATGTCTAATCGAATGTCTAATGTCTAACTGACCAATTAGACATTCGTTTTTTGAATGTACAATGATCTCTGACGAATTTGGAACCTAAGTATAGTAATTTGCGAATAGCTAATCGAATGTCTAATGTCTAACTGACCAATTAGACATTCGTTTGTTGCACGTACAATGACCTCCGACGAATTTGGTACCTAAATCTCTTAATTTGCGAATGTCTAATCGAATGTCTAATGTCTAACTGACCAATTAGACATTCGTTTTTTGATTGTACGTTGACCTACGACGAATTTGGAACCTAAATATCGTAATTTGCGAATGTCTAATCGAATGTCTAATGGCTAACTGACCAATTAGACATTCGTTTTTTGCATGTACAATGACCTCCGACGAATTTGGTACCTAAATCCCTTAATTTGCGAATGTCTAATCGAATGTCTAATGTCTAACTGACCAATTAGACATTCGTTTTTTGAATGTACAATGACCTCCGACGAATTTAGGTTATAGATCTTGTAATTTGCGAATGTCTAATTGAATGTCTAATGTCGAATTAGACATTCGATATTTAACATTTGCGATTTTTCTGAATGTCTAATTGAATGTCTAATGTCTAATTAGACATTCGAATATTTTTTTGGAATGTCTAATGTCTAACGTCTAATGCTCTGCCAACTTCACACACTTTTATAAATAGGCAAAAACATCCGGCGAATTTTGGGCCCGTAAACTAAACAATTAAAAACGCGTAGCCTAGAAAGTTTGGGAAAAGTGAACTTTTTCTCTGAGCTTTGATGAATTGGGTCAGGGCCGTAAACCAAACAATCAAAAACAGCGTAGCCTAGACAGTTGGGGAAAAGTTATTAAATACAAATTAAATGTGTATAAAGTTTTGTAATAACGGTAGAAGACAAACGTATTTTGTATCTTGTTGTTGCTTAAATCAGTTAATACAATTTATTGATTCATAAAGGTTGTTTTTTTCAATCAAACAACAGAGGTTTTTTTAACAATAATAACATTGGTTTCTCCCTTTTCGATTACGTCACCCCATGGTACAAAATTAAAACCTATCCCATACTGACGCCGCGCTCCCACGCGGCGTCAATGAAGCCTGATGAGAATCTCCTCGGATTCATGTTACGTTCTCGGTTCTATAAAATTAGAATGTTTCAAACTTATATGTTTGTTGTCAAACCCAAACGTAGGTTTCTAATATTCGAGCCCCGTCTTGTGATTCAATGACATATTAGCGCCTCTCCCTTTTTCAAAACAATTTAACCCTTTCCAGTATACAACAAATCATCTGTAGACGAAAACATTAAGAAAACAGCATTAAACAAGTATTAAATAGAGTTAAAAACATTGTGACAAGGGGAGAAATTGCTCATAATAAGCAATTTCTCCTTTTGTCTCAATGTTTTCAAAAGCTGTCTGCTGCATATACGTCAAAGGTGTATACATGACGTACATGGCTAAAGTAAAACTACTGGAGATAAACTTCCTATTTAGTCGGTAGATATATTAGGTATATAGGCCTTTATAACGAAAAACCAATAACGAATAAACGAACGGTGAAGACTCTAGTAAGACTGCGTATAGCGTGTTCTCAGCTGAGTCGTCCCTGAGTGCGCTGTTGTTACAAGTTCTCGGAATCGAAAGTCGCCGCGTCTCCGTTATGCTTTTTCAAGAGGGATTATTGGCTATGGAGAAATACAGTGATCTCAAGTCAAGACATTGGAATCGCTAGTCTATGTGTGATTATCGTCTATGGAGAAATAAACTGGTCTCAAGTCAAGACATTATCGCGAATTCACTGTACTTGTTTTAGACATATTCCCTTTACATGCTTGGTGAGTCTTCTTTATATAAGTATCTATTTCGAATAATTAAACTATTTTTTAATATCTAAAGAAATATTGTGGTTGTTCTTTTTTTCGTTTGGTAAAATAAAATATATATAGATCTAAAGCCCGTTTTTTATGTTTAGAATTTTTTAACAACGCTATCTGTCATATTCTCCTATCGAAGTTTCTCCAATGTTTGCAATTGAAAACCAAAATATTAAATGTCCAGATTTGTGACATTAGTTTCATTATTAATTTTTGTTTGTTAATCTATTTTAGATTTATATCAATTTTAATTTCTTTTATATCATTTTTTGTTGTAATCGTTTTACTAAATTAAACACGTAACTAACCATAAGCTGTCCAATATTTATATATATATAATTTCATCTTTGTAGTTTTGTAGTGGTGGAATGAAATAATATGTATATCGATCTTATATATATAATTATGATCTATAAATATCAATGTTCGTAATAGTGGTAAACTTTTTTGTTTCAAAATATTCAAGTTCCGGGAAAAACCCCTTCTCGTGGAAAGGATTTAAAAATGATTTACTCAAACCTAAGATATGTGACCCCTTTTGTTTCCGTAACGAGTATAAGTGCTCGGTGCTGGATCTAGATTAGTTAACTCTTTACCATGTATGGACACATTGTAATATTTTAGTTTTGTTTGTGTTCATCACTTTTGCTTGTCTGTGATTGGCTGAAATATTTTGTTCATAACCTCATGAATAAAAAAAATTAACATTGGCGACGTGCTGTATTATGGAAAATAAAGTTGTAAAATATTATTATGTTTTATTACTCACTGAAACAGCCATATTAATGCTAAAATATAAGGAATGGAGCGGTTCTTTTCGTTTTCATGGGGGTATGAACAAAAAAACCTGATCACTCTCTATGAAATCGGAAAACGAAAAAAAAGCTCTCCATTCCTTAAATGCCTCTGCAGGCGACGACTTTCTGCTATCTGCTTTCAGAATTTCTGAACAAAGGGTAGGTTGAGATCAGATGAACCTGTTCATCTGTTCCGACTGAACAGAAGATTTGACAAGCTTATGCAAGTAACATGAGAGCAGTATAGGTATAGATAAACGTTGTTCACAAAAGTCAGCTTTTACCCTTTCCAATGATCGGTGTTAAAAGATGCGAGTTATCAATGCATTGTTTTACCCCAGTGAAACATCTGCTTAATAAATGTACGAAGGTAATATGAAAGATCATGCAGATTAATATAGTTTCATTTCCGAACCTCATCTCAAGATACAGCAATATAATAGTATATGCGGTTTTTTTACCCTCGTACTGATTCAAGGGAGACAATTCAATTTCAGACACAATCTGACGTCGTTATGATCGAACGAGTTACTTCCCTGTTGACGATAAACGACATCGAGAAAATTAATCAAATAATGTTTAATGAAGAAATTGTTCTAAACAGTTTATCTCTCCCATCCCCGATTTTCCCACTTTGTTTCAATATCAAACTGCATCACACGACTTTTGAAGATAGTGTGGCGGAGAAGGGAAACGTCTCATAAAGAGACATTTCTCTTTTTTTCTACATTGTTTTTAACCCTATTCAAATAGAAAACTATTCATTTTCAAATATATTTCACATTTTTGCAGAGATGTTATGAAGGTCGTCTGTTGCAGATTGAGAGGATTAACGGTTAAACTGACGTTGCTATTGGATGAATCGACCGTATCAATGATATTCTGTTGCAACTTCCAAACATATTTGCGCCCGTCCGGCATGGGAAAAGGTACAAATTGCCTATTTCTGAACAGTTACGGTGCGGGATACATTACGCAGAGGCCATAATGTGGTTTTCTCGCGGGACGGCTCATATGTGAACAGTACAGATACCGCTCCGTCTAATCTGTTTCTACACTGTTCTTATGCTGGGATGTATATACACTGTTCCCAAAGGCCAAGTTGTACATTGTTCATGGCCGTTTATCGCAATACCTGCATACGTGCACACACAGGCCACACATGCGTGCGGAAAAAAACCGATTCTGATCAGACAACACGAAAAACCTCTACAAATCATTGGAAAAACATTGTTGCAAACACTGTTTTCAAAAGTCGAATTTATTTCTAGAGATGGGTCATCGTGAATATACCGTTTCCGATTGTTTTCCACACCGTTTCATGTGCGTGCGCTTTGAAACACAATTTGTGAATGATTTAGACCACGACCGGCCTGCACAATCATGCAATCTAATCTTTGACTCCCATTGATTGCTACTCTTATTAAGTAAAGAACTTGTCCATGAATACGTAAGAACTTTTCAATGTATGCGTAACTTTTCAAAAACCAAAAAGGTGTGTTGACACCGGTCGCAGGAATTCAGCGAGATAAGGGTTAATCAAGTCAGGTTAACTTAATGCTTTAAGTTAATTGTTCCAGTATTACGCGTGTTACCTGTTTTCCTACAGAATTCAATCAAAATGTTTAAGAAGTATAAATGTATAACCTAAAATTTCTCTTCAAAATATTTTGTTCTCTCCATTTTGTTTTTTTTGGTTTTTGATTTTTATTCATGATAATTTGTCACTTTAATATTTTATTTTAACCTGAATGGTTTTGATGGTAATCCTTCCCAACAAACAGACGTAGTTGGCGCCTCTACAACAGACGGAATTGTACAATACCCTTGCAAAAGGAAACATGAGCAATTCCTACTTTTGCGACAATATATTCAATGCTATTCAATAATTATTTAATTATTAATGGATAGTTTAATATGTTTGCAAGATGTTTTCAAAAAAAATTGCTGACGAGTCTTTGCAAGGCTGATTGAAGTTTTCGACCCACAAGCAGGCAAACTATTTTGTCTGGCACCCATGGAACAGAAGTTTTAAATTGCAATCAAAATAGAAAAAGATTGTCGGAAAATAAAACGTATATGTGACACAATGATTTAGTAGTATATGTGACAAAATGATTTAGTAGTTTATGTGACAGAATGATTTAGTAGTATATGTGACAGAATAATTTAGTAGTATATGTGACAGAATGATTTAGTAGTATATGTGACAGAATGATTTAGTAATATATGTGACAGAATGATTTAGTAGTATATGTGACAGAATTATTTAGTTGTATATGTGACAGAATGATTTAGTAGTATATGTGACAGAATTATTTAGTAGTATATGTGACAGAATTATTTAGTAGTATATGTGACAGAATGATTTAGTCGTATATGTGACAGAATGATTTAGTAGTATATGTGACAGAATGATAGTATATGTGACAGTATTATTTAGTAGTATATGTGACAGAATTATTTAGTAGTGTATGTGACAGAATGATTTAGTAGTATATGTGACATAATTATTTAGTAGTATATGTGACCGAATGATTTAGTAGTATATGTGAAAGAATTTTTTAGTAGTATATGTGACAGAATGATTTAGTAATATATGTGACAGAATGATTTAGTAGTATATATGTGACAGAATGATTTAGTAGTATATGTGACAGAATGATTTAGTATTATATGTGACAGAATTATTTAGTAGTATATGTGACAGAATTATCTAGTAGTATATGTGACAGAATTATTTAGTAGTATATGTGACAGAATTATTTAGTAGTATATGTGACAGAATTATTTAGTATTATATACTGAGATAGCACATCATTCACTTAAATATACAAGACGAATGTTTGATGCAAAGCATCAAAGAGAAGCCGCAATATTTCGTTTCACATGAAGAAATAAGAAAAAAGATCATTTAAATCCACAAACATTAGAACAATTTAATCTGTAGTCAGTAATGCTGATATCGATTATTGAAGATATAAGTTTTATGTAGGATATTTAACCTGGCAGGGTCTGTGTTTTAAGTGAATGAGATAATTTAGAGTTAAGCTGATCATAAAAAGTGACATATAATACTAAAGATAAATGGACAAGAGGTTATGATAAATTTAAATTAGTACCAAAAACAATCAACTATTTGTATTGAACACACGCCCTGTTATGATAATGTGTTATCAAATAATGCTAACACACAGACAATCTGTTTTCGTTTGTATCGGTAAGTCATGATAATGGATAAGGGTTTCCCACATCAAATAAATCTGCAGTAGACGACTTTGAAATTATCAAGTAAAAAAAAATCTCTATAAATGATCGTAAGATAATTGAAAAGTGTTGAATTATTGTGGAAAAAGCAGATATTGCTCATTATGAGCAATTTCTCCTTTTGCCACAATGATTTCAATGATGTTTACTCTGACAGACTTTAAAATCATCAAGTACAAAACATTTTTTGAAAACATTGTGACAAAAAGAGAAATTGATCACGAGGAATTTATCCTTTTGCTACAATGTTTTCTACTTTTTGTCCATAAATTATACCTTCATTTAGCAAGATGTTCCAATTTTTACTTAATGTGCTACGTATAAGGGAAAGGCTTAACATAGGAACTAGTTTTAATTTTTTTGAAAACGTTAAACAAGTGCTTGAAAATGTACTTGAATTTATTTCTCAAACTGTAAATTTACCAGTTGATATAAGAGTTGAAATGCTGTCTACATTTACAGTGATAAGTTAAATACAGTTCAGTTAATCCGATCACACTTTGTTTGTAAGAACCAGAAGATTTAATTTCATTTAAGTATTCTGGATGTTCACATCGCATCCGTGATAAAACATGTTGTTGGCTAGGCAAAATACACCGATATCGTGTTTACCGCGATATTCATGAAATGTGGAACTCCAACAGCGAAAAAGAACGAAATTGATCTTGAAACAGATATTTCTGTGGTTTAAATCTTTTCATGTCTGCATTTTGCGATGACAATTGTACTCAAAGTTAATTTTGAATCCAGTATGTACTGAACATGAAAGTCAGATTATTAAAAGCAAAGCAAATGAAAAATGTATGTGAAATTGCGATAAAAATGAAAATCTATAAATAGACTATAGATGAATGGTACTGTCTTTTATTTTAGCTCTTAACTTGATTCGGGAACCAGAGTCGCTGCGTGGCCGCTTACGACATTTACAAACTAGACCAAATATCTAAATTGAAAAGTTTAGTGAATACGGGACGAGGCTTCTTCGTCTAATTACTGCGTAATATATCATAGCATGTAATTTTAAGGAACCAGACTACATTTACAAATTCAATAGAAGGGTTCTCTATTTTACTGTCTAGAGTAGATACAGTATGAATTTCGCTTAAATAAAAATGTACATACTTTCAATTAATATACTGGCCTTTGTCTTTTGTTTTTAATTTGTAAAACTCACACATGTATATAGAGTGTAAGTGTAAAAGGGATGTTTTAAAAGTCATTACCTTAAATTATGTACTTAGAAAGGACAATGATAAATCAAGATATGTGGTCACGCTGGCAGGTCTAAATATTCTCCTTGACCGAAAATTAAATTAAAAGCATCCCTACAGGAAGCCGCCTCCTGGCGGCTTCCAATAATTTAGAAGAAAAACATTCATTCACTGAAGATCATTGATGTTAATTATTTATTATACTGTTTATTCCCCAATGACACATTTAGCGAAACCGGTCGGAGTAAAATAATAATAGAGTATTTAAGTGTTTTTTTTTTTCATTTTTCCTTTATAAACTTAAACAAGGAATAATAAAACTTTAATACAAAATGCAGAAATAATGAATAATATACCTTAACTATAGTTAATCCATCATTCTCATAAACACAAGATTTGCAAGATTCAAAACAATTTAAACAGATAAAATTATATGTCCTCGTCATTTATTATACATGTATGCTCAATCAAATAATCAATTTAGTTTTAAGCTAGAAATGTCGCCCCATTAATATCCATCATAAGTCTTCACATGTTATTATTCCAACATAGTTTTTATTTCACTCAAATAGCAAGTTGTTAATCCATTGAGAAAAAGATTTATGTGTTATAAAGAAGGAAGTAAACAATTCTAAAAAATGGATTTGATTTTAGTTCCACGAACCGGCGCGCCATGATCGGAAATTTAATCCGCGTGAGGCAATCCTCATACAAACGCTTTCCGACGCCTTCGGAGCAGACGATATCTTTTTCAAAAAGTTGTGACAAAAGGAGAAATAGCTCATTGTGAACAATTTCTTATTTTGCGACAATGTATTCATCTCCTTTCAAAAATTAAACTTTCATTTTTAGAGATGTTTTCCATGTTTTCGTCCACATGTGTTCGAAGTCATCTGCTACAGATTTATTATATATTAGAAAGTGTTAAATATTACCGAATGCAGGATCTATCTTCGATGGATCAACTCGAAATACGAAGAATGTTCAAACATTACAAATTGTTGTAAAATCTGAGAAAGCAAACCGCAACACATTTATAGATACAGATCAACTTGCCCATCCTCGCAGTCGTATCCAGTTCTACGCGGTTCGCAGTTTATTTGTGTATATCAACGATGAACGGTATCTGCTTAACTCTTCCCCACATACACCTAATATGCAGCAGACGACTTTGAAAACATATTGTCAAACATGTGTGAAATCTCCATAAATAAGCGTTTTATTATTAAATCAAGTGGAAAAATTTCGCCTTTTGCAACAATGTTTTCAAAAGTCGTCTGCTGCAGCTCGGCGTCTGAAAGGTTTTATATGTGGGAAAGGGTTAAGTTGAAATTAAATATTATTTTCTGTTCAGTTCGTCTCGTCTAAAAGAATCGCGATGTTTTAGTGTTGTTGTTGTTCGTCAATTAGCTATAGGAGGCTACAACACACTTCTGTAAAGCATGTTTCCAATTGGATCGTTTAGCACGGATGCGTACGCAGCTCTATTTTCCGAGTGAAGCACAATTAAGCATAATTTGACCCGTCTTTACGAAAAAACACATGTTCTTTTTGTGCGAACAGTGTAAATTCAGATCATCCTGTACATTCGCACAGACTTATCAAGATCTACACTGTTCCTGTTACGTACATCATCACTTAAGCACAAAGGAAATATATTTCGGGAACTGTCGTTTCAAATCGTCCATAGCATCATAAGCAAATGATGATTCAAGTTCTTAATAGCACTATAAGCGAACGTTGATTAAAGCCACCCGTATTATAATAAGAAAATGATGTTAAAAGTATTCCATAACGTCAAGAGGATTTGTAGTTTAAAGCGACTGAACTCCAGATACCCAACTGTCAAAAAAAAAAAAAATCCAATTTTAAGAAAATAAGTGTTATTTTTGTATTTGGGGCATTAACATATGATAACTGACATATTACATACCCCTATAATCGGTGAGATTTTCTTGTTTTCGATACTTTTTCCACCGCAAATTCTACCCTGTCAGTAGGAAACCCCTTCATCGGGACAATTGAAAACGACTCAAGTTCACTTTATTGATAAAAAACGATACATTTTCTACCCTGGTAATACTCGGATAACATTATGAATAACATTTAGGGCGAATTCGATTTTTTTTTTTTTTTTTTTCATGCCATCTGGATTTCAGTCGCTTTAAAGTCGTCCATACCAATTTTAGCTGGAATCATGTTCATATTTTTATTTTCTTTCTAAACATTTAGGCAGTAAGTAAGTTTCGACAATTTCTTACTGAACACTGCTGATGCTAACTCTGAAACTTATAAAGTAACACTTACCAAACGATACGAACACTTATATACAGAATATATGGAATTCCCTCAATACCACCAAAATACAGTCAACGTATCCGCCGCTCTTGGACTTTTTTTCTAACCCCAATTGAAAATCCCGCTGACACATCGTAAGTGATTTTATCGCATTCTAAAAATGGAAATAAAAGGCCCTACCCCCGACTTCTCTCATTACGCTATAGCAATCCTTAGCTTTACTACAATGCATATTTCACTTTTTAAGCATAGTGTGGAGTATTTATCGAAGTTTAACGCCGTTTTCAACGGCATTTCAGTTGTTTAATGATAAGGATGATAATAATAACGGTTGTCTATATTTAACAAGGGTGTCCTACATATTTAGATGTATTTTGATGTATACATTCTCTTATTTAGCACATGGCCTTCAACGTATAAATATATATTTATTCATTCGTGAATACACACTCATACTTACAGCGTCACAATAACTTCGGTCAATCATCAAACTCAATGAACGGATACACCTAGGTTCGAACTCTCTACCCAAGCATTGACAAGGTTCCCGGGTTGCTACTGACTGTGCTATCGAGGCTCGGCCAGTTATCAAGTGAAGTCTATTGCATGATTGGTAACTATATTTAACCTTTTCTACATACAAAAAGTCTACGGCTGACATGTTTGAAAACATCTAGTACAGAATACGGAAATTCTCGAACAACAGAACAAACATTGAATACAGTTAAAAACATTTTGGCGGAATGAAAACAATGTTCTCCTTTTGTCACAATGTTTTCAAAAGTCCTCTGCCGCGATCCGTCAGAAAACGTCTGTATGTGGAGAAGGGTTAACGTGAGATATTGAAGTAGTATTGAAAGTTGTATCCATGGTCGGAAGCAAATTCATTCCCGAAAATTGGCCAAAAGAAGACTTATTTGAAGCACGGTATTCCTTTCTGAACTTTCAGAGTTTTATGTACTACATATGAGCCATTCCACGAGTAAACCATTATTATGGCCTCTGCGTAATGTATCGATCCAGATCAGCCTGCGCAGTCCGCACAGGCTAATCCGGGACGACACATTCCGTCTCTGGGAGATTGAGGTATAGAGTAATGATTCCTGAAACAGAGGCGAAACATGTCTGTCCAGGTTAGCCTGCGCGGCATGCTTAGGCTGATGCGGCTCGATACTTTACGCAGAGTCTACACTGTTGGGGGGACTTTTGCAGGGACTTCTAAAAAAATATGTCAATAATCCAGCAGAATGATAACCGCAGTAGGAAATCAGTGGTTAAGTGTTTAACATTCCCCAAATACAGATGCTTTATGATGCCTCTCCAGCAGACGAATTTTGAAAAAAACTCTGTGGCAAAAGTAGACATTGCTTAAAATCAGCAATGTCTCATTGTACCACAATATTTGTTCAACGTTATGGAATGATTACACTCCCATTTATAGAGTTAAACATGTTTAAATTAGATGTTTTCGAAGTCTTCTGCCGCCGTTTTGTAGTATGTGGGAAAAGGTTAATTTGTAACAGGATGTCATTTTGTCGCAATATGTTTCAATACTATAAGGTGGCGAAACATCCGCTCGCAGATATGACGTCTGCGCTCGGTAGTAAATCTGTACTTTCCACAAACAACAACAAGAACAACAACAACATCTGACGCTTCTGCGACAGACGAACATTGTACAATTGAGGGAAAATCGAAAATTACAATAAATGAGCAATTTCTTATCTCTTATTTTGCACGATGTATTCAACATTTTTTCAAATAGTACTACAGGGGTATCAGTCGAGCCCCGATAGCTCAACCGGTAACAACGAGAGCTATAAATCCAGGGGTTGTGTGTTTGAACCCCGACTCGGCACATTCATTCCTTTCCGGTGAATTTAAAAAAGGGCAGTGATGGCTTCCCTTTATGGCACTTAGGGTTGCGGCGTTAGCCTTGTGAATCATCGGTGTCAGGATGAAGCCTGGTACTGGTACTGGTAAACTACCGAGCGACGTGTTATGACTTACATTTACATATTGTTGAACATAGCGTAAAACACTACCATCCATCTCTCTGTCACAAAAGGTGTTATGAGATATTTCGAAAAGTATAATAGTTTGGTTTACAAAACTTTGGGAAACTAGGATTAAATGCACGTCATTAAGTATTTCTTTCTGACTTTGAAGTTTGACGTTGAACAACCAGGTCAAAGATAAAAAAAACCATGATTATGCAATAATTCAAATGTCATAAAGTAAACGCCAGTTTAAATAAGGTGTGTGAAGTTAGCACGTAGGTCGTAGCTCGTAGGTCGACAGTCAAATTTATTTTCAGAAAGTGTCGACCTGGCGCGTAGGTCGTAGGTCGACAGTCAGATTCATATTAAGATAGTGTTGACCTGGCACGTAGGTCGACAGTCGACAGTCAGAATCCCATTAAGATAGTGTTGACCTGGCGCGTAGGTCGTAGGTCGACAGTCAAATTTATGTTCAGAGAGTGTTGACCTGGCGCGTAGGTCGTAGGTCGACAGTCAATTTTATGCTCAGAAAGTGTTGATCTGGCTCGTAGGTCGTAGGTCGACAGTCAAATTTATTTTCAGAGAGTGTTGATCTGGCTCGTAGGTCGTAGGTCGACAGTCAGATTCACATTAAGCTAGTGTTGACCTGGCGCGTAGGTCGTAGGTCGACAGTCAGATTTATTTTCAGAGAGTGTTGATCTGGCTCGTAGGTCGTAGGTCGACAGTCAGATTCACATTAAGATAGTGTTGACCTGGCGCGTAGGTCGACAGTCGACAGTCAGAATCCCATTAAGATAGTGTTGAACTGGCGCGTAGGTCGTAGGTCGACAGTCAAATTTATGTTCAGAGAGTGTTGACCTTGCGCGTAGGTCGTAGGTCGACAGTCAATTTTATGCTCAGAAAGTGTTGATCTGGCTCGTAGGTCGTAGGTCGACAGTCAAATTTATTTTCAGAGAGTGTTGATCTGGCTCGTAGGTCGTAGGTCGACAGTCAGATTCCCATTAAGATAGTGTTGACCTGGCGCGAAGGTCGTAGGTCGACAGTCAAATGTATGTTCAGAAAGTGTCGACCTGGCGCGTAGGTCGTAGGTCGACAGTCAGATTCACATTAAGATAGTGTTGACCTGGCGCGTAGGTCGTAGGTCGACAGTCAGATTTATTTTCAGAGAGTGTTGATCTGGCTCGTAGGTCGTAGGTAGACAGTCAGATTCACATTAAGATAGTGTTGACCTGGCGCGTAGGTCGACAGTCGACAGTCAGAATCCCATTAAGATGGTGTTGACCTGGCGCGTAGGTCGTAGGTCGACAGTCAAATTTATGTTCAGAGAGTGTTGACCTGGCGCGTAGGTCGTAGGTCGACAGTCAATTTTATGCTCAGAAAGTGCTGATCTGGCTCGAAGGTCGTAGGTCGACAGTCAAATTTATTTTCAGAGAGTGTTGATCTGGCTCGTAGGTCGTAGGTCGACAGTCATATTCACATTAAGATAGTGTTGACTTGGCGCGTAGCTCGTAAGTCGACAGTCAGAATCCCATTAAGACAGTGTTGACCTGGCTCGTAGGTCGTAGGTCGACAGTCGGATTCACATTAAGATAGTGTTGACCTGGCGCGTAGGTCGTAGGTCGACAGTCAGATTTATTTTCAGAGAGTGTTGATCTGGCTCGTAGGTCGTAGGTCTACAGTCAAATTTATTTTCAGAGAGTGTCGATCTGGCTCGTAGGTCGTAGGTCGACAGTTAGATTCCCATTAAGATAGTGTTGACCTGGCGCGTAGGTCGTAGGTCGACAGTCAGATTTATTTTCAGAGAGTGTTGATCTGGCTCGTAGGTCGTAGGTCGACAGTCAGATTCACATTAAGATAGTGTTGACCTGGCGCGTAGGTCGTAGGTCGACAGTCAGATTTATTTTCAGAGAGTGTCGATCTGGCGCGTAGGTCGTAGGTCGACAGTCAGATTCACATTAAGAGAGTGTTGACCTGGCGCGTAGGTCGTAGGTCGACAGTCAATTTTATGCTCAGAAAGTGTTGATCTGGCTCGTAGGTCGTAGGTCGACAGTCAAATTTATTTTCAGAGAGTGTTGATCTGGCTCGTAGGTCTTAGGTCGACAGTCAGATTCACATTAAGATAGTGTTGACCTGGCGCGTAGGTCGTAGGTCGACAGTCAGATTTATTTTAAGAGAGTGTTGATCTGGCTCGTAGGTCGTAGGTCGACAGTCAGATTCACATTAAGATAGTGTTGACCTGGCGCGTAGGTCGACAGTCCACAGTCAGAATCCCATTAAGATAGTGTTGACCTGGCGAGTAGGTCGTAGGTCGACAGTCAGTTTTATGCTCAGAAAGTGTTGATCTGGCTCGTAGGTCGTAGGTCGACAGTCAAACTTATGTTCAGAAAGTGTCGACCTGGCACGTAGGTCGTAGGTCGACAGTCAGATTAACATTAAGATAGTGTTGACCTGGCACGTAGGTCGTAAGTCGACAGTCAGAATACCATTAAGACAGTGTTGATCTGGCTCGTAGGTCGTAGGTCGACAGTCAAACTTATGTTCAGAAAGTGTTGAAATGGCGCGTAGGTCGTAGGTCGACAGTCAAATTTATTTTCAGAGAGTGTTGATCTGGCTCGTAGGTCGTAGGTCGACAGTCAGATTCACATTAAGATAGTGTTGACCTGGCGCGTAGGTCGTAGGTCGACAGTCAAAGTTATTTTCAGAGAGTGTTGATCTGGCTCGTACGTCGTAGGTCGACAGTCAAATTTATGTTCAGAAAGTGTTGACATGGCGCGTAGGTCGTAGGTCGACAGTCAAATTTATTTTCAGAAAGTGTCGACCTGGCGCGTAGGTCTTAGGTCGACAGTCAGATTCACATTAAGATAGTGTTGACCTGGCGCGTAGGTCGTAGGTCGACAGTCAAATTTTTATTTTCAGAAAGTGTCGACCTGGCGCGTAGGTCGTAGGTCGACAGTCAGATTCACATTAAGATAGTGTTGACCTGGCGTGTAGGTCGTAAGTCGACAGTCAGGATCACATTAAGATAGTATTGACCTGGCGCGTAGGTCGTAGGTCGACAGTCAGATTCACATTAAGATAGTGTTGACCTGGCGCGTATGTCGTAAGTCGACAGTCAGAATCCCATTAAGACAGTGTTGACCTTGCGCGTAGGTCGTAGGTCGACAGTCAGATTCACATTAAGATAGTGTTGACCTGGCGCGTAGGTCGTAGGTCGACAGTCAAACTGATGTTCAGAGAGTGTTGACCTGGCGCGTAGGTCGTAGGTCGACAGTCAATGTTATGCTCAGAAAGTGTTGACCTGGCGCGTAGGTCGTAGGTCGACAGTCAATGTTATGCTCAGAAAGTGTTGACCTGGCCCGTACGTCGTAGGTCGACAGTCAAATTTATTTTCAGAAAGTGTCGACCTGGCGCGTAGGTCGTAAGTCGACAGTCAGAATCCCATTAAGACAGTGTTGACCTGGCGCGTAGGTCGTAGGTCGACAGTCAAATTTATTTTCAGAAAGTGTCGACCTGGCGCGAACGTCCTATATTGACACTCACATGTTCTTCAGAAAGTGTCGACCTGGCTCGTAGGTCGTAGGTCGACACTTACATTTATTTTCAGAAAGTGTCGACCTGGCTCGTAGGTCGTAGGTCGACACTTACATTTATTTTCAAAAAGTGTCGACCTGGTATGTAGGTCGTAGGTCGACACTCACACTTATGTTCAGACTGTGTCGACCTGGCGCGTAGGTCGTAAGTCGAGTCTGCCGCGTGTATTACGGCGAGCACTCCTGCCTACATGCCATCGTCACGGGTGTGGAACAAAAACAAATTCTCAGGAGTGGAACACCTTTTTTTTCTATCTCACGGGAGTTGAATAACGGCCTTAAAGCGGATTTCTATCCGAGTCTGCCGTGTGTCTTACGGGGAGCACTCGGGTCTACAGGCCCTTGGAGTGGAACAATAAACATTTCACAAAGGAGTGGAACACTTTTTTTGTATTTCTCACGGGAGTGGAATAACGGCCTTAAGGCGAATTTCTACCCGAGTGTGTCACGTGTATTACGGGGAGCACTCTGGCCTACAGTCCCTTGTCACGGGATTAGACCAAACATAAATTCTTACAGGAGTTGAACACATACGCTATAAGGCAGGTCCCGCCGTCTATCCGCGCTGACGGCGAAGTGCTAGCCTTGTTTAAGGCAAGCACTCCGCTGGTAGTATGGTAAATGTGAGCCGGGGCCGCATGTGCTATAAGGCAGGTCCCGCAGTCTACCAGCGCTGCCAGCGAAGTGCTGAGCCTTGTTTCATGCGATTACCCCACTGGTAGTAGGGGAAATATGAGCAGTGACCGCATATGCTATACGGCAGGTCCCGCCGTACCCGCGCTAACGGCCAAGTGATGGGCCTTGTGTTAAACGAGCACTCCGCTGCTAGTAGGGGAAATGTGAGCCGGGCCCGCATATAATACAAGGCAGGTCCCGTCTATGATCATTTCACAGAATTATATAGTCCCGTGTAGACTAGTTAGTCCAGTAACGTTGCCTGAGATTTCCCCTACTAGAGACATTTTTTACTTTGACATTGACTCTCTCTGGTTCCTTTCCTCGCCTGGGTGGAAGACCTTATTGCCATTTGGCGTTAAAGACGCCTCAGGTTGTGAACATTTTACATTCTAATACACCCCCTGCCTCTTCTAATGAGTAGTATGACTGCCGTACCCCTACTTCCACAGTGTTTTGAAGGTATAACTCCTTAGGAATTGTTCCTTTTCAGAATTCGCTCTTAAATGTAAGCGTTCTGAGGGCCACAACAGTTTGCCTTTACTAGTTGTGTCTCTGAAATAAGGTAGATGGTTCTACATTATGTTGACATATCCAATCCAAGTGGTCCCGGTCCTTGCCAGCTCATGCCACAACCACACAGGGCCTACAAGTCTCTACTTAATTGCCCTTGCCGAAATGCGCTACACCCTACCCTGCCCCCTTCGGACAGTGAATGCTCCGCGTCTTATCAGCTACACCAAGGCGTCGTCTTAAGAGAGTGATTGTAACTCCCGCCGTTTACCCGCGCGTACGGCGAAGTGCTCGCCTGGTTTCTAGGCAGCACTCTGCGTACGGCTGGGTAAATGTGCGCTGGGGCCGAAGTCGCATTTGCGTACGCAGCGAATTGCTAGGCATTGTGTCAAGGGGAGACGTGGTGGGCTCCCCGGCAGAGGCTCGAAAGAAGGAAATCAAAATAATAAAAAATAATATTTTTTCCAGACCAACCATCTCCCCTATAAGTACGACCGAACACTTCCCATTGCGTTCCGCTTTTAGGTTAGACAAAGTGCCGACGGCGAAGTGCTGAGCCTTGTTTGACACTAGCACCCCACTGATAGTAGGGGAAATGTAAGCCGGGACCGCGGAACTTTTGTTCTAGAAGACTGACAGCTCGTCAACTCGCCCGATCCGTAGAGTGTGTATGCAGGGCGCGTAATCTATCGCCTTTACGGGTACAGCTGATACGGTTTCGGGGAAAACGCAGTTTCCCGAGTTCCCTCTTTGTTGCATGTGATTTTTCACAATGGAGTGGAACACATTTTTTTTGTTTTTTTCGCACGGGAGCTGACGGCCTCAAGTCGGATTTCTACCCGAATTTCTCGCGTGTATTACGGGCAGCACTCTGTCCTACAGGCCCTTGTTACGGGAGTGGAACAAATGGAGTGGAACACTTGTTTTTTTGTTTTTCACACGGGAGTGCAACAACGGCCTTAAGTCGTGAATGACGGACAGCATTCTGTCCGACAGGCCCTTATCACGGAAGTGGAACCAAAAATAAATTCACAATGGAGTGGAACACTTTTTTTCTTTTCCTCATGGGAGTGCAACGACGGTCTTAAGTCGGAGTTCTACCCGAGTCTGCTGCGTAAATTACCGGCAGCACTCTGTCTTACAGGCCCTTGGCACGGGGAGTGGAACAAGACAATATTTCACAATGGAGTGGAACACTTTATTTATTTTCTTTAGATTAGGGTTAGCCTTTTGTAAGGGGAGCACTCCGCTGCCGACCGGAAGAAAAAGGCGCCGGGTCCCGCATTCGCGAACACGATTACGCAGCAAAGTGCTTGACCTTGTGTCAAGGGAGCACTCCGCTGCTGGCCCGAAGAAATACGCGCCGGGCCCCGCATTCGCGAACACTGGTACGCAGCGAAGTGCTTGGCCTTGTGTAAGGGGAGCACTCCGCTGCCGGCCCGAAGAAAAAGGCGCCGGGCACCGCATTTGCGAACCCGCGTAGGCAGCGAAGTGCTAGCCCTTGTGTCAGGGGAGCACTCCGCTACTGGCCCGAAGAACTAGACGCAGGCTCCCGCACCTGCGAACCCGCGTTCGCAGCGAAGTGCTAGGCCTTGTGACAGTCCCGCCGATAACCCGCGCTGAAGGCGAAGTACTCGCCGTCGTTTTCATGCAGCACTCTGTGTATGGCTAGGGAAATGTGCGCTGGGGCCGAATTCGCTATACGGGAGTCCTAGGTCCCTACCCTTAAGAGAGTGGTTGTTGCTCCCGCCGGTTACCCGCGCGTACGGCGAAGTGCTCGCCACTTTCTAGGCAGCACTCTGGGTATGGCTGGGGAAATGTGGGCTGGGGCCGAAGTCGCTATAAGGGAGCTGGCGGCCTTAAGTCGGATTTCTACCCGAGTCTGTAGCGGGAAGAAAAACCGCCCAGACAGTGCTCGGCCTACAGGCACGGAAGTGGAACAAGAAACAATTTCACAATGGAGTGGAACATATTTTTTTCTTTTTTTTTTTCGCACGGGAGCTGACGTCCTTAAGTCGGATTTCTACCCGAGTCTGCTGCGTAAATAACGGGCAGCACTCTGTCGTACAGGCCCTTATCAAGGGAATGAAACAAGAAAGCTGTGTGAAGTTAGCTAAACATACGACATTCGACATTCAAAAGTTGAAAAAAAAAATTCGAATGTCGTGCTGACACGACATTGGACATTCGACATTCAATAATAAAACTTCAAAAAATCGAATGTCGTGCTGGCACGACATTCGACATTCGACATTCAAAAGTTGAAAAAAAAACCGAATGTCGTGCTGGCACGACATTCGACATTCAAAAGTTGGGGAAAAAAACGAATGTCGACATTCGACATTCAAAAATTAAAAAAAAAATTCAACGGAGTGGAACAACGGCCTTAAGGCTGATTTCTACCCGAGTCTGTCGCGTGTATTACGGGGAGCTCTTGGGCCGATAGCCCTTGTCACGGGAGTCGAACAAAAATCACAATGGAGTGGAACACTTTTTTTTTTTTACGAGCGTGGAACAACGGCATTAAGGCGGATTTCTACTCCAGTCTGCTGCGTGTATTACGGGGAGCACTTGGGCCTACAAGCCCTTGTCACGGTAGTCTAAGAAAAAAAAATCACAATGGAGTGGAACACTTTTATTTTTATTACAGGTCCCGCAGTCTACCCGCGCTTACGGCGAAGTGCAGAGCTTTGTTTTACGCTAGCACTCCGCTGCTTGTAGGGGAAATGTGCGCCGGTGACGCATATGATATACGGCCGCTCCCGCAGTCTAGCCGCGCTTAAGGCGAAGTGTTGAGCCTTGATTTAGGCGAGCAATCGGCTGCTAGTAGGGGAAATGTGAGCCCGGGTCGCATACGCTATAAGGCAGGCCCTGCAGTCCACCTTCGACATTGGAAATTCAAAAACGAATGTCGTGCTGGCACGACATTCGACATTCGACATTCAAAAAAAAAAACTTCAAAAAAATCGAATGTCGTGTTTGCACGACATTCGACATTCGACATTCAAAAAATAAAACTTCAACAAATCGAATGTCGTGTTGGCACTACATTCGACATTCGACATTCAAAAGTTGAAAAAAGATATCACGGGAGTGGAACAACGGCCTTAAGGCGGATTTCTACCCGAGTCTGCCGCGTGTATTATGGGGAGCACGTGGGCCTACAAGCCCTTGTCACGGGAGTCGAAAAAAAAAATCACAATGGAGTGGAATACTTTTATTTTTTTTTCTTACGGGCGTGGAACAACGGCCTAAGGCGGATTTCTACCCGAGTCTGCTGCGTGTATTACGGGGAGCACTTAGGCCTACAAGCCCTTGTCACGAGAGTCAAAAAAAAAAAATCACAATGGAGTGGAACACTTTTATTTTATTTCTTACGGGCGTGGAACAACAGCCTTAACGCGTATTTCTACCCGAGTCTGCTGCGTGTATTACGGGGAGCTCTCTGCTGCTAGTCGGGGAAATGTAAGCCGGGGCCGCATACTCATTAAGGCAGGTCCCGCAGTCTACCCGCGCTTACGGCGAAGTGCTGAGCTTTGTTTTACGCTAGCACTCCGCTGCTAGTAGGGAAAATGTGCGCTGGTGCCGCATATGATATACGGCCGGTCCCGCAGTCTACCCGCGTTTACGGCGAAGTGCTGAGCCATGATTTATGAGAGCACTCGGCTGCTAGTAGGGGAAATGTGAGCCGGGGCCGAATACGCTATAAGGCAGGTCCCGCAGTCTACGCGCGCTTACGGCGAAGTGCTGAACCTTCTTTTACGCTAGTACTCCGCTGCTAGTAGGGGAAATGTGCGCATGGGCCGCATACTATACGGCAAATCAGGCCCCAGCGCACATTTTCCCAGCAATATGCGGAGTGCTGCCTTGAAACTAGGAGAGCACTTCGCCGGCAGCATGGGTTCTAACGGCGGGACTGCCTTGTAGCAAAGCAGATCCCAGCGCACATTTCCCCAGTCATATGCGGAGTGCTGCCTTGAAACAAGGGGAGCACTTCGCCGTCAGCGCGGGTTCTAACGGCGGGACTGCCTTGTAGCAAATTCGGCCCCGGCGCACATTTCCCGAGCCATACGCAGAGCTGTCTGGAAACAAGGCGAGGATTTCGCCGTCAGCGTGGGTAAATAGCAGGACTTCCTTATAGCAAATTCGGTCTCAGCGCACATTTCCTCGGCCATACGCCTCGAAACAAGCCGAGGACTTCGCCTTCTGCGCTGGATTCATCGGCAGGACTGCCTTATTGCAAATTCGGCCCCAGCGCACATTTCCCCAGCCATACGCAGAGTGCTGCTTTGAGACAAGAAGAGCACTTCACTGTCAGCGCAAGTTCTAACTGCGGGACTGCCTTGTAGCAAATAAGGCCGTTGTTCCACGCCCGTAAGACAAAAAATAAAAGTGTTCCACTCCATTGTGATTTTTTGTTCGACTCCCGTGACAATGGCTTGTAGGCCCAAGTACTCCCCGTAATACACGCAGAAGACTCAAGTAGAAATCGGCCGTAAGGCCGTTGTTCAACGCCCGTAAGACAAAATATAAAAGTGTTCCACTCCATTTTTTTTGGTTCGACAATGGCTTGTAGGCCCAAGTGCTCCCCGTAATACACGCGGCAGACTCGGGCTGGGGAAATGTGCGCTGGGGCCGAATTTGCAATAATAAGGCAGTCCTGCCGATGAATCCAGCGCTGAAGGCGAAGTCCTCGCCTTGTTTTAGAGGCGTATGGCCGAGGAAATGTGCGCTGAGGCCGAATTTGCTATAAGGAAGTCCTGCTGTTTACCCACGCTGACGGCGAAATCCTCGCCTTGTTTCCAGACAGCACTCTGCGTATGCCTCCGGCAATGTGCGCCGGGGCCGAATTTGCTACAAGGCAGTCCCGCCGTTAGAATCAGCGCTGACGGCGAAGTGCTCCTCTTGTTTCAAGGCAGCACTCCGCATACGTATGGGGAAATGTGCGCTGGGCCCTGATTTACTACAAGGCAGTCCCGCCGTTAGAACCCGCGCTGCCGGCGAAGTGCTGTCCTAGTTTCAAGGCAGCACTCCGCATATTGCTGGGAAAATGTGCGTTGGGGCCTGATTTGTCGTATAGCATATGCGGCCCAGGCGCACATTTCCCCTATAAGCAGCGGAGTGCTAGCGTAAAAGAAGGTTCAGCACTTCGCCGTAAGCGCGCGTTGACTGCGGGACCTGCCTTAAAGCGTATTCGGCCCCGGCTCATATTTCCCCTACTAGCAGCCGAGTGCATGCATAAATCATGGCTCAGCACTTTGCCGTAAGCGCGGGTAGACTGCGGGACCGGTCGTATATCATATGCGGCACCAGCGCACATTTTCCCTTCTAGCAGCGGAGTGCTAGCGTAAAACAAAGCTCAGCACTTCGCCGTAAGCGCGGTTAGACTGCGGGACCTGCCTTAACGAGTATGCGGCCCCGGCTTACATTTCCCCAACTAGCAGCAGAGTGCTCCCCGTAAAACACGCAGCAGACTCAGGTAGAAATCCGCCTTAAAACTGTTGTTCCACGCCCGTAAGAAAAAAAAATAAAAGTGTTCCACTCCATTGTGATTTGTTTTTGTTCGACTGCCGTGACCAGGGCTTGTAGGCCCAAGTGCTCCCCGTAATACACGCAGCAGACTCGAGTAGAAATCCGCCTGAAGGCCGTTGTTCCACGCCCGTAAGAAAAAAAATAAAAGTGTTCCACTCCATTGTGATTTTTCTTTTGTTCGACTCCCGTGACAAGGGCTTGTAGGCCTAAGTGCTCCCCGTAATACACGCGGCAGACTCGGGTAAAAATCCGCCTTAAGGCCGTTGTTCCACTCCCGTGAGATCTTTTTTCAACTTTTGAATGTCGAATGTCGAATGGCGTGCCAGCACGATATTCGTTTTTTTTCCAAGTTTTGAATGTCGAATGTCGAATGTCGTGCCAGCACGACATTCTTTTTTTTTTTCTCAACTTTTGAATGTCGAATCGGTTTTTTTTCCAACTTTTGAATGTCGAATGTCGAATGTCGTGCCAGCACGACATTCAATTTTTTGAAGTTTTATTTTTTGAATTACGAATGTAGACTGCAGGGCCTGCCTTATAGCGTATGCGACCCGGGCTCACATTTCCCCTACTAGCAGCCGATTGCTCGCCTAAATCAAGGCTCAGCACTTCGCCTTAAGCGCGGCTAGACTGCGGGACCGGCCGTATATCATATGCGTCACCGGCGCACATTTCCCCTACAAGCAGCGGAGTGCTAGCGTAAAACAAAGCTCTGCACTTCGCCGTAAACGCGGGTAGACTGCGGGACCTGTAATAAAAATAAAAGTGTTCCACTCCATTGTGATTTTTTTTTAGACTACCGTGACAAGGGCTTGTAGGCCCAAGTGCTCCCCGTAATACACGCAGCAGACTCGAGTAGAAATCCGCCTTAATGCCGTTGTTCCACGCTCGTAAGAAAAAAATAAAAGTGTTCCACTCCATTGTGATTTTTTTTTCGACTCCCGTGACAACGGCCCAAGAGCTCCCCGTAATACACGCGGCAGAATTTAATTTTTGAATGTCGAATGTCGTTTGTCGTGTTTTTTTTTCAACTTTTGAATGTCGAATGTCGAATGTCGTATGTTTAGCTAACTTCACACAGCTAAACAAGAAACAATTTCACAATGGAGTGGAACACTTTTCTTTTTCGCACTGGAGCTGACGGCCTTTAGTCTGCCGCGTAAATGACGGGCAGCACCCTGTCCTACAGGACCTTGGCACGGGAGTGGAAAAAGAAAATTGTTCACAATGGAGTGGAACACATTTTTTTCTTTTTTCGCACGGGAGCTGACGGTCTTTAGTCGGATTATTACCCGAGTCTGCCGCGTAAATAACGGGCAGCACTCTGTCGTACAGGCCCTTGTCACGGGAATGAAACAAGAAACAATTTCACAATGGAGTGAAACACTTTTTTTTTTTCGCACGGGAGCTGACGGCCTTTAGTCTGACGAGTACATGACGGGCAGCACCCTGTCCTACAGGACCTTGGCACGGGAGTGGAAAAAAATAATTGTTCACAATGGAGTGGAACACTTTTCTTTATTTTTTCGCACGGGAGCTGACGGTCTTTAGTTGGATTTTTACCCGAGTTTCTCGCGTGTATTACGGGCAGCACTCTGTCCTACAGGCCCTTGTCAAGGGAGTGAAACGACGGCCTTTAGTCGGATTTCTTCTCGAGTCTTTATGAACATTAGTTTGACTGTCGACCTACGACCTACAAGCCAGGTCAACACTTTCTGAACATAAATTTCAGTGTCGACCTACGACCGACGCGCCAGGTCGACACTATCTTAATGTAAATTTGACTATCGACCTACGACCTACGAGCCAGGTCGACACTTTCTGAAAATAAATGTGAGTGTCGACATACGACCTACGCGTCAGGTCGACACTTTCTGAACATAAGTTTGACTGTCGACCTACGGCCTACGAGCCAGGTCGACACTTTCTGAAAATAAATTTGACTGTCGACCTACGACCTACGAGCCAGGTCGACACTTTCTGAAAATAAATGTGAGTGTCGACCTACGACCTACGCGCCAGATCAACACTTTCTTAACATCAGATTGACTGTCGAACTACGACCTACACACCAGATCAACACTATCTTAATATAATTCTGACTGTCGAACTACGACCTACGCGCCAGGACAACACTTTCTGAAAATAAATGTGAGTGTCGACCTACGAACTACGCGCCAGATCAACACTATCTTAATGTTAATTTGACTGTCGACCTACGACCTACGCGCCAGGTCAACACTTTCTGAGAATAAATTTGACTGTCGACCTACGACCTAGGAGCCAGATCAACACTTTCTGAGCATAAAATTGACTGTCGACCTACGAACTACGCGCCAGGTCAACACTCTCTGAACATAAGTTTGACTGTCGACCTACGACCTACGCGCCAGGTCAACACTATCTTAATGTGAATCTGACTGTCGACCTACGACCTACGCGCCAGATCGACACTTTCTGAAAATAAATTTGACTGTCGACCTACGACCTACGCGCCAGGTCAACACTGTCTTAATGCGATTCTGACTGTCGACTTACGACCTACGCGCCAGGTCAACACTATCTTAATTTGAATCTGACTGTCGACCTACGACCTACGCGCCAGGTCGACACTTTCTGAAAATAAATTTGACTATCGACCTACGACCTACGCGCCAGGTCAACACTATCTTAATTTGAATCTGACTGTCGACCTACGACCTACGCGCCAGGTCGACACTTTCTGAAAATAAATTTGACTGTCGACCTACGACCTACGAGCCAGATCAACACTTTCTGAGAATAAAACTGACTGTCGACCTACGACCTACGAGCCAGATCAACACTTTCTGAGCATAAAACTGACTGTCGACCTACGACCTACGCGCCAGGTCGACACTTTCTGAAAATCAATTTGACTGTCGACCTACGACCTACGCGCCATGTCAACACTCTCTTAAAATAAGTTTGACTGTCGACCTACGACCTACGAGCCAGATCAACACTCTCTGAAAATAAATCTGACTGTCGACCTACGACTTACGCGCCAGGTCAACACTATCTTAATATGAATCTGACTGTCGACCTACGACCTTCGAGCCAGATCGACACTCTCTGAAAATAAATTTGACTGTCGACCTACGACCTACGAGCCAGATCAACACTCTCTGAAAATAAATCTGACTGTCGACCTACGACCTACGCGCCAGGTCAACACTATCTTAATATGAATCTGACTGTCGACCTACGACCTTCGAGCCAGATCGACACTCTCTGAAAATAAATTTGACTGTCGACCTACGACCTACGAGCCAGGTCAACACTGTCTTAATGGGATTCTGACTGTCGACTTACGACCTACGCGCCAAGTCAACACTATCTTAATGTGAATATGACTGTCGACCTACGACCTACGAGCCAGATCAACACTCTCTGAAAATAAATATGACTGTCGACCTACGACCTACGAGCCAGATCAGCACTTTCTGAGCATAAAATTGACTGTCGACCTACGACCTACGCGCCAGGTCAACACTCTCTGAACATAAATTTGACTGTCGACCTACGACCTACGCGCCAGGTCAACACTATCTTAATGGGATTCTGACTGTCGACTGTCGACCTACGCGCCAGGTCAACACTATCTTAATGTGAATCTGACTGTCGACCTACGACATACGAGCCAGATCAAAACTCTCTGAAAATAAATCTGACTGTCGACCTACAACCTACGCGCCAGGTCAACACTATCTTAATGTGAATCTGACTGTCGACCTACGACCTACGCGCCAGATCAACACTCTCTGAAAATAAATTTGACTGTCGACCTACGACCTACGAGCCAGATCAACACTTTCTGAGCATAAAATTGACTGTCGACCTACGACCTACGCGCCAGGTCAACACTCTCTGAACATAAATTTGACTGTCGACCTACGACCTACGCGCTAGGTCAACACTATCTTAATGTGAATCTGACTGTCGACCTACGACCTACGAGCCAGATCAACACTCTCTGAAAATAAATCTGACTGTCGACCTACGACCTACGCGCCAGGTCAACACTATCTTAATGTAAATCTGACTAATTAATAGTTGTAAATGTGTTACATTTCCAAAACATTTTGCGAAAACAATTTCTTTATTTCCATCAAAATTTTGAATTCAAAGTCAGCTATAACAAATTTAAAATAAATTGTACCAACACAGCTTTAGAATCCTGACGACTGATCCCGCACATCACGGGATTCGGACCTGAGTCTGGGCGTTTTATGAAAACAAACCTTAAGAGTATTACACGCATGGAAAGACACATGCAAGCGCATCCATCCTCAAGATCCAACCTGCTATACAGAAGTTTCTTTAAACCTTCTGTGACGAATTAACGATCAGAGAGGACCCAATTCAGAATGCATGGATGCACTGGCTTATCTGGACCTACTACTTACCCGCACAGGTCGGCTTCACACACAATGATGTACCTTGATGTCCTCCTTCACAGTGAATACCATTACACTTCCGGTCTCTGGTGCGCATGCCTGTACCACAACTAATACTACACGATGACCATTTACCCCAACCATACCAGGAGTCTACAAGACGGATGTTTGATGCAAAGCATCAAAGAGAAGCCGCAATATTTCGTTTCACATGAAGAAATAAGAAAAAAGATCATTTAAATCCACAAACATTAGAACAATTTAATCTGTAGTCAGTAATGCTGATATCGATTACTGAAGATATAAGTTTTATGTAGGATATTTAACCTGGCAGGGTCTGTGTTTTAAGTGAATGAGATAACTTAGAGTTAAGCTAATCATAAAAAGTGACATATAATACTAAAGATAAATGGACAAGAGGTTATGATAAATTTAAATTAGTACCAAAAAGAATCAACTATTTGTATTGAACACACGCCCTGTTATGATAATGTTTTATCAAATAATGCTGACACACAGAAAATCTGTTTTTCGTTTGTGTCGGTAAGTCATGATAATGGATGAGGGTTTCCCACATAAAACAAATCTGCAGTAGACGACTTTGAAATTATCAAGTAAAAAAAAATCTCTATAAATGATCGTATGATAATTGAAAAGTGTTGAATTATTGCGGCAAATGCAGATATTGCTCATTATGAGCAATTTCTCCTTTTGCCACAATGATTTCAATGATGTTTACTCTGACAGACTTTAAAATCATCAAGTACAAAACATAGAAAATCATCTCTATAAATGATAGTAAGATAATTGAAAAGAGTTGAAATTATTGTGGCAAATTGAGCAATTGAAAATCAAAGCTGTCGGATTACAAAAGCACAATCTCAAGTTGACGAAACTAATGTGAACTCGTGTCGTGATTAGCATTCAGAAAATCAAGTAAACGTATTTCTTTGTACACGTTATCCGAAAGACTGACAATAGCTGCAGCGACTTTTGAAAATATTGTGACAAAAAGAGAAATTTATCACGAGGAATTTATCCTTTTGCTACAATGTTTTCTACTTTATGTCCATAAAATATACCTTCATTTAGCAAGATGTTCCAATTTTTACTTAATGTGCTACGTATAAGGGAAAGGCTTAACATAGGAACTAGTTTCAATATTTTTGAAAACGTTAAACCAGTCCTTGAAAATTTACTTGAATTTATTTCTCCAACTGTAAATTTACCAGTTGATATAAGAGTTGAAATGCTGTCTACATTTACAGTGATAAGTTAAATACAGTTCAGTTAATCCGATCACACTTTGTTTGTAAGAACCAGAAGATTTCATTTCATTTAAGTATTCTTGATGTTCACATCGCATCCGTGATAAAACATGTTGTTGGCTAGGCAAAATACACCGATATCGTGTTTATTGCGATATTCATATAATGTGGAACTGCAACAGCGAAAAAGAACGAAATTGATATTGAAACAGATATTTCTGTGGTTTAAATCTTTTCATGTCTGCATTTTGCGATGACAATTGTACTCAAAGTTAACTTTGAATCCAGTATGTACTGAACATGAAAGTCAGATTATTAAAAGCAAAGCAAATGAAAAATGTATGTGAAATTGCGATAAAAATGAAAATCTATAAATAGACTATAGATGAATGGTACTGTCTTTTATTATAGCTCTTAACTTGATTCGGGAACCAGAGTCGCTGCGTGGCCGCTTACGACATTTACACACTAGACCAAATTGAGATCGGTTTAAAACGCATTGGTGAAATCTAAAACCTGGACTAAATATTTAGATTTAGATTTAGACAAATATCTAAATTGAAAAGTTTAGTGAATACGGGACGAGGCTTCTTCGTCTAATTACTGCGTAATATATCATAGCATGTAATTTTAAGGAACCAGACTACATTTACAAATTCAATAGAAGGGTTCTCTATTTTACTGTCTAGAGTAGATACAGTATGATTTTCGCTTAAATAAAAATGTACATACATTCAATTAATATACTGGCCTTTGTCTTTTGTTTTTAATTTGTAAAACTCACACATGTATATAGAGTGTAAAAGGGATGTTTTAAAAGTCATTACCTGAAATTAATGTACTTAGAAAGGACAAAGAGAAATCAAGATATGTGGTCACGCTGGCAGGTCTAAATATTCTCCTTGACCGAAAATTAAAAGCAACCCTACAGGAAGCCACCTTCTGGCGGCTTCCAATAAATACAGATTTCATATTTCCATGAGATATCTTTGATTACGATTCAAGAAATACCATAAGCATGCATGCTGCAATCCTTGGCTATGTTTTTTTTTCGTATGATGGTTTACTTTTTTTTTGGTTTGGCAAACGCAAAACACAACAAAAAACAACAACAACGACAACATTAACATAGCTAAGTTTGGACAGCCTGTTGGAGATTATGTAATACCGCAAACCAAATAACCTTCAAATAGAAATCGTAACATAATCTCATCAGTGATGCAGAGACAGGGTTAACAATAATCCCGTCATTGCTATTTTGGTACCGGATTGATACTAAGATTTGAGATGTATCAAGCTTAGATCTCTACTCTGAGTTAAAATATGTAAATATTAGCATTCTTCATGTTTGTGCAGA
This sequence comes from Serripes groenlandicus, assembly GCA_031761405.1. NCBI lineage: Eukaryota > Metazoa > Mollusca > Bivalvia > Cardiida > Cardiidae > Serripes > Serripes groenlandicus. The sequence goes on from JASEVX010000009.1 coordinate 33,705,050, forward strand.
TATTTAGTATTATTGCGCGTTTTATCTGCCATACAAAGTACTCTCATGATATCATGATACTCAAAACACCTCGCCAAAAAAAAGGCCCATAAAATACTTTCGTAATTTCTGAATAGAGATGTATCGAGCTTAGATCTCTACTCTGAATTAACAGATGTAAATAGTAGCATTCTTCTTGTTTGTGCAGATATCTAATAGTATTGCGCGTTATATCTGCCATGATAAGTACTCTCATGATATCATGATACTCAAAACACCTCGCCAAAAAAGGCCCATAAAATACTTTCGTAATTTCTGAATAGATCTACGTGATTCACAATTATGTCAGTGCTAATTTCGAACCAGGTTCTGTATTCCCCAACCCTACAAAATTCTATTTTAGGAGTTAATCTAAATAATCCTTCGAAATTGCGAATAATTAGATTTAGTCCGTATTTACAAACCCGACGAACATGACAACGACTGACACGGGAAGCTGAAATTGTATCAATGACGCATGCATGAGTAGCGGTCACCTGGTCGATGTTCTACATCGGGGATATGAATAGAACATCAAGGAGGTGCCCTAATCATGGATGAATAAAATCAAAAGCATGTCGGCCTTAATCAAGTACAATGTATATTTATAATGAAAGCTGCCGGTTTTCAAATGAGTGGAGTAATCTTGTGACTAGCATTCAAAGATTCACAGGTAAATAGTAAAAATATTAAACTCAATATTCTGTTTAAAAGGTTGCTTAAAAATGTTGCAGTTGATCTTAGTAGTTAACCGATAGGATGCACCATTGATTGCGTCCGCAATGACTGAAATTCATGGTCGAGTGTCAATGATAATGTGCATGTATGCTAATTTCAACCAAAGGTCAAGGTAACACATAAAGAGCAGATGTAAGCATCGGTAGGGAACGTTTGTATTGCCAGCAGTTCCTCAGTAACGTTAGTTATTCAATGTTCTGCCGACACAAAGGTTACGACAATAACTCGAAAAGTATAATAGTTTGGCTAACAGTACTTGGTGAAACTAAGATATAATGCACGTCGTTATATAACGCAGGCGGATTTGTTATGTAAATATTGTCAAATTAGGAACTACATTTTTAATCTATAGTTTCTCACGATGCTTTCGATTTTACGACAATCTGCATCAGAGAAAATTATGTCATAAATCCAAATTAAACAAAATGTTTCAAATCGGGCATCTCCATTCTCATATAATAATAATTTGGGAATATTTTTATAACTAAAAGGCAAACAATGCTGATTTCAGGTGATACAGCTTACTACGAGCATACTCACCTGCATATGTATTATTTGCAAGAAACTGTATTGCAATTGGCGCCGACAGAGTTAATTCATTGGATTGGTAACATGATGTTTCGTAATCACTAAATGTTCGATTTCTTTATTGACGCCGCGTTTTTACGCGGCGTCAGTATTGAATAGGTTTTAATTTTGTACCATGGGGTTACGTAATCGAATAAGGAGCAAGCAACATTATTATTGTAAAGAAAAACTCTGAAAAAACACCCTTTATGAATCAATAAATTGTATAAACTGATTTAAGAAACAACAAAATACAAAATACGTATGCCTTCTACAGTTATTACAACACTTTAGACACATTTAATGGGTATTTAATACATTTTCCCCAACTTCCTAGGCTACGTTTCTTTAATAGTTTGGTTTACGGCCCTGACGACCCGATTTATCAAAGCTCAGAAAAAAAGGTTCGGGGGATGTTTTTGCCTATTTATAAAATTATGTTGTATTTCTAAACTTAAAACCTTCCTCCCCATACAGTTTGTTCATTCAGACCATTGTATTCTTGCTATATGTTGACTATACATGTGAACGGTTTTTTTTAATTGCAAAAATTCTCAATTGTGATAGTTAATATTTTTAAACTTGTTAAACTTACTTTGCATTTGTTGTTTATAAACTCCCGTTTTTGTTATCATACCTCTGCTAAACTGGAAGGAAAAACTTTCTTCTTCCAAAGCTTGTGTCACACTTAACTCATAACTAGAGGCATTACACCTTAAGTTAATATCTGTTTATATTTCAGCACCTATGTTGTTTTTATCTAATTAATCTAGTTATAGCAGATTTAAAACGGTTTAATGGTAACAAATTAAGAAACATATGCTTTTATGACACATTATAGTTGCAGTCAATGTTAAGCAATCTGTAAACTAAATGGTTTCAGGACTTAACTTGTCATTTCACGACGAAACTACACATGCTGAATATCACATATATCTTAGCATATATAACGTCTAAGCTCTACGTCAAAATGTACCCTTTCTGATTTTGTTATAGACTATGGTAGCCAGGTGAGCAATATAGGCACATTTTGGCCTTCTTGTTTAAAATAAAGGGAAATTTGGCCTTCCTGTTCAAAATATTTCGATACTGTCTGTTTGCACAGGTTATTTAAATGTACTGAAATGCATCATGCTTCAAAATCATGCGCGTGGTCTTTGCTGCTTAGTATCAAAGGTCCTCTTTTTGTATACTGCATCCAGAACCGCGAACTATTTTAGGGATATATGACTCTAAATATGAGATACCTAGTCATATATATCTCTTCAATAGAGACATCTCTCGTATATCATGTTACAGATATCTATAAAATAGTCAGCCATCTCTATACAAAGATATCTCTCGAAGGTAAAGAGATATACCTGTACATGTTATATATATTTATTTTCATAATATTTATGTTGTATGACGAAAACGTATGTATAGTTTAAATCAATAAAATATATCTATCTATATATGATAGAACGGCTTGCCATAAAACAATCTGACACAGTGCCGAATCATACCACTGAAACGCAGTGTCATCAGAATCTTCACGTTGGTCCTATTCACAGGTTACTTTGCTTTCATTGCGGTGTTCAAATTCACAAAAGCTTGTTTCTTTGAACTGGACTGAGGCGTACATCTATAGGGGATTTGCAACCAAGCAGTTTGATATGGTACAACACTTTTCGCTTATTAGAAGCTTCTGATATAAATAGTATGTGTATTTAGTTTAAACATTTTATTTCCCATACGAATATCATTTAACAATACAATAGAACAATTTTGGTTTGGGACGATAGTGTAAACTAATTAAGTCCCTCTTGGGATATAAATAAAGTACAACTAAAAATGACTGACAAAGTGTTTCCAATGTTGGAAAATAGTACAGAGGTTCAAAACAAAAATATGAACATAAATGTCGTAAATTATAAGGATGATGGATAAGTCAAAATATCGTTGTAGCTGCAATATTTTGATGGACAGCTTCAAAATTGAATTCATTCATTTCTTGATTAAGGGAATTATCTCCATGCAATAACGTTTCAAGGGATATGGTGGTCATATTCCTAACTTTTCAATAGAATTCTTCTTCCAGAATAATTCGAACATTAAACAAAGTAGTGATATCTACCTTACACATTACTACAGGGACACAGGGGGAGAGTCAACGATATCTTTTTAATATAGGTGTTGATTGAGTTAACTACAATTTGTTCTTAGTGGTGTTTGATGGATCTGAAAATGTCGTTTTCCATAACAAATACAATTTGATAGGCAAAGGTTAACCTACATTTAAGCTTGACTTAAAGAAAGAGACTGATTCAAGTGTGTGTATACGCATCCGACAGTATTGATGCGGAAAATAATCTTAATCTTCGCGTTTCGGTCTTTTTACTGACTGTAATACAATTCGTTTATACCTAATTGAAAAGCACTGCACGGTTAGTCGATTCAGTTCGAAGTTTATAAAGGATGCATAACGTCCAGATATAATTAACGCTTTCCAGGATTTAATGAATTAACCCTTTCCCACATATAGACGCTTTCTGACACCACTACAGCAGACGACTTTTGAAATAATTGAGGAAAATGGAGAAATTGCTCATAATGAACAATTTCTACTTTTGCCACAATGATTTCAACGATATTAAATAATAAAACTTTCACTTATAGAGATTTTTTACATTTTTGACAAGATGAATTTAAAGTCGTCTGCTGTAGTTTTATGGTATGTGAGAAAGGCTTTACATGTAACGGCCGGCTGCATGGAAAACTATTGCGGACAGCTCATGCGTGTCATTTGAAATTTTATATACAGAGTTTAAACAGTTTGGGAAAAGGAGAGATTGATGTTTATTAGAAAAGTTTCATATTCCCCGATTGTGATTCAAAGTCGTCTGCTGCAGATACGTCAACAGGAATATATTGCTCGATGCCTAAGAAGATGTTAAGCCAAGGATTATTATTCGATATCCGAAATCACGGAATGATAATGCCTAGCTATTTGTACATCGGAAATCGAATATTGCACGTCAGAAGTATTCAATGAGTATGTGATTAAGATCCTGCTGTTATTTTATGTTTGGTTGTATTAGTGATATTGCCGGATGATGTATGGGATATGGCTGATATTTGTTTTGCCAAGTATGTATGAGGAATTAAAATATATCGAAATTTACTTTATAAAGATAAAACGAATTATAGCAGTGACTTTCTTTCCTTGGCATTCTTGGGGTTGTTGTTTGTTTGGTGATTTATGCTGGTTTCAATAATATTTCAGTTGTATAATGGAGTTTCCATGTTAAGTTACTAGTACTACTGGTCTATTTATCCGGGCACCAGTTAGACAGACGTAACCCTGAGCGCCATTATTACCAGTTTTAAAGTATTTTGTTTGACCTCGCTGGGGATCGAACCCACGACCTCCCGCACCGAGGTGGACGATCTACCACTGAACCACCGAGGTTATTCGCGTGTGTGTACATTATGTAGGACAAGGACAATAATTTTATTTGACGTAAACTGTACAGTTTCTTGTCATTTTGACAATATATAAACAAATTACAATTAACACACACATAATAAAAGAATATATACACAATTTACAATTAACACACACATAGACAAAAAAAGAGAGAAAAATCATACATAATGATACTCTTAATCGAGATTGACTAATCTTATATTTTGTAATGAGCTCGGAATTGACTGGGAAGAGTAACCTTTTTATTTTCCGTAATTACAGAACTGATATTTTGCGACAGGCGACTATTTACATCATTTTACTAATTTATAATTCAATTGTTTCCAAAGTCCAAGTATTATTTACTGTTATTGAGTCAGAAGAAATACAAAAAAATGAATAATAAAAAAAAAAATTAAACACTTATTCACAAAACTTATCTACAAAATATACATGGATTGATATATTTATATACATACATATACACTTATACATAAATACACACATACATATAAATACACATATATACTCACATATACTTGCACTTACACATACACGTACACAAACATATACATCAAAGAATACAAATATGAAAAGTTTTATGTTGTGACTCACAATCAACTATGCGTTTTAGAGCAAAAAAGTAACTGACGTCCGTTGCATAAATAAACCCCTTTTCAAAAAAAAGGGAGGTCATAACGCATAAACGTGATTTATCACACAGAAAAATGCTAAATAAGAGATATGCTCAACAAAGTAACACGGGCCTTAACAGAAACGAAAAGTAAAGGACTCACGCTCTTTGTTGTCCAATTACTTCAACAAGTATATTGAGAGTCACAACACAAAGAAAACGATTAAAATGTTATTATACTAAGTACGTAATAAGTACAGAAAAAGGTAACATACGTGTTCCCCACCTTCCCTATTTCAGGAGTCAATCAATGATTAAATGCATCTTGCAAGTTACGTGGCAAATCTTACTTTCATCAACCCCGCAAAACCAGCATTATTGTAACAATTCACATAAGAAATGAGCTTACATGTAGACTTATTAATTAACTATGTTATTCAATAAACTACTTCTTCTGCTCGTAGCTTCTTTAATAAATTTTGCAAGATTAAGAAGTTTACACTTATTGGATGTTTTTAATAATATAACGAATTCATACATGTTCGGCCTTTTATAAAAATATCTTTTGAAATACAGTGTTCTAAGGTCAGAGTACTTATCACAAACTAATATAAAGTGGTACTCATCCTCTATAACATGGGAATTACAGAGTGGACATAAGCGCTGGCTTCTTTCCACTCTGTTATTTCCATATCTACCTGATTCTATTCTTAATGAGTGTGACGACAACCTGAGCTTTGAAATGTATGAACGCCACTTACGAGGTAAAATGTCTAAATACTTTTCCATACTATTATTACCTGAAATAAATTTATATGTAGTTAATACACTGCAATTATCAACTTTATCATCTATTGTTTGATAAAAATCATCAATCAGCCTAATTTTAAATATTTTATGAAAATGTTTGTGATTTACACTCATGGGTTTAATCCATACATAACCAAACCCGAAATTATTTAAAAGAACACCAATTATTTGCCCCTTTTTCACTGTTTTCAACTGTAGTGCGATACAATGTGCTCATGATGATGTTTTCAGTAGACAATATTTTCCCCCAATATTTAATCATTATTGAGTATCTGTTTATATATAATGGGTATCTGCCGAGCTCACGGTAAACGGCTGCATTGCATGTTGATGTTTTCACATTAAGTATTCTTTTACAAAATTTTAAATGTATCCTTTCTAATTCCTTTGATTTGGTAAACCCCCAAATTTCGCTTGAAAATCCAAGGATGGAACTTACAAAGGCATCAAAAAGTTGCAAAATGGTTGACGTTTCAAAGTCAAATGACCGAATTTTGTTGGATAACATAACGACGGAGGTGCGGCAATCACGACTAATTGTTCACCAGTAAATTTACACAGGAAGCTTCGTGATACGCCTGAAATATTGCGTTAAAACAATTAATCAAACTAGATATTCACATTATTCATCCATTTAAATTGTCACTTTATTTCTCTTTGATTTATGATTTAAACAAAACGGAGGAATCGTTAGCATTTTAAAAATGAAAAAATCAACACCATCTTATATGGTTTATGGGGAAACCGGACAATTTCCAATACAAATTGATATTCAAAGTAAGGTAATTTCTTTCTGGTCAAAGCTTATAGAGTGTTTTAATAATACAAATAAACTATCATCAAAAGCGAACATCCATATATATAATGCCCACACAAATCATAGATTAAAATCAAAATGGATTGAAAACGTTTAACTTATATTAAGTACTCATGGAATTTCTGGCTTATGGGACGGACAAATATTTCCAAATTCAAAATGGCTTACTTTAGCATTGAAACAGAAATCTAATGACATATTCTTACAAAATTGGTATACACAAAAAGGTATATTCATGTCTTAAACTAGAATTTCCTTAAAACGAATGCATCTAAGCGTTTGCTTAATCTCATTCATTACCAGAAACCATCATCTACCAATCAAGACTGGCAGATGGAATAGTATTCCTGAAAGCGACAGAATATGTAATGTATGCAACGGAATGGGCGATGAATACCATGCTCTTTTAGCTTGCACAGTATTTAAAGAACTTCGAATACAATTCACCCCGGGATATTTTTATAACCGCCCAAATATGTACACATTTTTATCACTATTTCAAACCAAAGATGATGTTATTTTGAAACGGTTGATTATATTTATCGTTAAAATACTAAACACCATCAAGTAATTATATTCTGGATACCTCGGTAAATACTTTATTTTTCGTTTTGATGAAGTATTGACCAACGTGTACCAATTCAATTGCTCTAACAGACACTTTATTGTGGTAAAAGTGTTGCTAGATATGTACGTATATGTATCAATTAAATATGTATTTAATAATTAAATATGCATTTTGTAATTGGTACATACATGCATATATTACTTTAAATATTTTACACAAAGATATCACATAACATGTTTACTTATTGACCTAAACTGTCTGGACATTAACCCTCTATCTATACGTCGTCTTCCATTGTAAAGTATTACTTTTGTTTTATACAAACTTCGCCATCAACAATGTATATTTTTTGTATTATTTTCATGTAAATCATTGAATTGATTCTGAGTTTAAAAGAATTTGAATTGAATTTGAAGTCTACTGGAAGTTATTCTAGAGTTTAGTCTCATTTGTAAAAAGAAATTCTTTCACATAAATCTCTCTTTTTCAAATTCAAACTTAGGTTAAACGAAGTCGCACATAATCGCCATAAAATACATTTATCAACACCTCACATACATGACTAACTTTTGAATGCATGCTGTAGATGTGGTAATGTGATCGAAATGTTGAAAGTTGCTTATATTGACAACAAAGTAAGTAATAAGTAGTTCAAATTATTTTGGCTGTAAATGTTGAAAAAATGTCAATTGAAAGTTATGGAAATGTACAAAATGTGGCTAACTGGGTATGTCTACCCAATAAAAATGAAGCCTAAATGATCAATATTTAGATGTTTATAGTACTGGAAAGTGAATTTTTTTATTTTGTATTTTATCCCAGAATTATGATTCTAATATTTCAAGACATTTATTGGACAGTTTGACTTTGACTTTAATATCTATGTTCTGGAGTTCAGCACCTTTAATAATAATTTATCGTTGGAATGGATTATTTCAAGTTACTTCGATTCTTCATCGAGCAATTTATTACGTCTTTGAACGGTCATAATTGTATTGGAGCTCTTTTTTTGTCAAATATTAAATTAAAATACGGGCAAAATGAGAAATCAAGTATATAATTCCTCCACTCTGTTTGTATTAAACAAGAACTCATTAGTTTGTAAATCAATGTCACAACAACAAAGAAAGCAAATTTCACAATACTTCATTATTTTATTTTGACACAATGAGCGTGATTACTAATGACACTAGTTCGAACTATTACCTAGACCCTGGTCGCAATATAAGACAACTACAGAGTTCATTGATAATAACCGATTATATGGTGTAATATATGTGCAGTAATAGGATACCCAGTTTCAATCTCGATCAAGCTTAGAGCTTGTTGACAATAAAATAACAGTTGCACCAGCTATACGTTAATTGTTTAATGGTAACATATTTCCGTGTATTCACATTAGTTTTAACCATATTTAGTTAAGTTGGTATGTATTGAACGCCTTAACTGTCTTAGTATGTTGTATTGTATTATACGCAGTACATTTTCATGTATACGAGGTACATATTTCAGTTGACATGGTACTTTGTTCATGATATGCAGTGCATTTTCTATAATATATGGTGGTTATTTAACAATATGCAGTGCAAAATTGTGTAAACGCAGTAGAATAACCATTATATGCTGTGCAAACAACGTCATATGCAATACAAACAACATTATATGCAGTCAGTGTGTCGATACGTGTGGTGCTATTTTGATTATATACAGTAGTTGTACTTTTATATTACGGCGGCCAGTTCACCTTCTTTTGTTTCTCCTTTCTCACACTTCACACAACATACTTTCCAAGCAACTGGCTGCTTTTCTTCATAAACTGTTAGCCCATTGGTGGAAAACGAATGACGCTTGTCTCAATGACTGTTGTCAAACCTCGGAAATAATGTTTGCCGTGCTTGGTTTCGAACTCACAACCCCTGAATTAACAGCTCTCTTCGCTACCGGGCTCCTCTTAGAAATGCAGTATATAAGCCCTTCCATGGGAAAAAAGTACACATCCGCTTTTGGGAATATTGTAAATCCAGAGTAGTCTATTCATTCGCAGCCTGATCAAAATATACAGTCTCAATCTTGCAAGTACTTACATATGCTTGTTATAAGCTTAAGTCAACTTGTGAATTAGCAAATATACAGGCTGATTTGAACCTACAAAGTTGCTTAAATGAAGTTGTACCTTTTCCTAAAGACAAACTCAATTATATAATATAAAGCTCTTTTCAGTTGTTTGCTGAGGAATCAAAAGTTGTTCTACTATAATGTTATAACCTTAGCACTTTTTTAACTTCATTCTTAAATCCTTTCCCACATAAAACAACTATGCATCAGATGACGTTAATGCACAACTATAGAACATCTTTATGAATGAAAGTATATTTATTGAAGAGAGTGAAGAAATCATTGAGCAAATAGAGAAACATCTTCAGATAAGCAATTTGTCCTTTGCCACAATGATTCGAATAGTTGTCTGCGTCAGGCCTCAAAAAGCGTCTGCATAGACGACATTCTGTGCACACTTCTATTTATAGATTTTTTAAAATCGACTGGCTAATTTCCGGAAACGATTCCGGAGAATGCCGGAAATTATGATCATCGTAAAGAAAATGCACCCCATATAATGGTAATACTACTGCGTATAGTCAAGATACCACCGCATGGTTCGTAAGACTGATTGTATAAAATGTAATTTGAAATGCATATAATGTTGTTTATATTGCAAATGACGCTGTTTGCATACCATATAATGGTTATTCTACTGTATCTATACACTTTTACACTGGATATTATTAAATAATCACCATATATAGCAGAAAAGGCACCGCATATCATGAAAAATGTACCATGTCAACTGAAATATGTACCTCGTATACATTAAAATGTACTGCGTATAATACAATACAACATACTAAGACAGTAAAGGCGTTCCATAGTGGGTTGGTTTTAATATTATTCGGGCAGACGTCACACTAAGCGTTTTATTGCAACTCCAGGTACAATTCCAGGAAAAGGTCATTTCATCTCAGGAAAAGAATTAAAATGATATACTATTAGTAAAATGCTTAAAATTTTGATACACTCGCAGCAGTCAATATTCGAAAACATCGTAAGAAAAAGACAAACTAGCTCAAAACAAGTTCTTCCTATGCAACACTGCTTTCAAATTGTTATTGTTTCACTTCCAATTAACAGATGATAGTGTTTGTTTTCAAAGCCTATAAAACTAAAAAGGCATATATAAGGTTACATTTTAAATCTTGATTATCGTTTTCCAATTTACCTCTATGCAAAATTATAAAACTATAACTCTTCATAATTCAAAAGAGATGTTCGCTGGTGCTGGTGCAATGGGATTGCGCATGCACCGTGTTAATCGTATTGATCGCGCATGCACCGTATTTAACCGTCAGCTTCCACAGCTAGGCTATATAAGTGATATTTATACCTATTTCATTTCTCCCTCTTTTCTTTTGACTTCGATCCGAAGTCACACAACTGAACACAATCAGTATATCAGAGCGGAGTCTATGTCACATCACTGGGAACCTACGGGGTTTTAATAACAGGAAAAAGGGAATAGTTTCATGAATGCGAAGTTATTGTGCTAAATTTTGCGATTTTAAGAATATATTAAGTGGGAAAAAAGGACCCGCATGCGCAGACAAATGTTTACAATAAGTTTGGGAGATCGAGGTCAACACGTTGGGAGAAGGTATTTTTGTTTTCGTTTTACGTATTTAACTAAAAAACTATTGTTATCATATATTTATATCATATATTTAAAAGCGGGTTGCGTGTTTTTCGAATCAAACAGTATTTCTTTAGCCATACAATGCTGACCCCGCGCCAATTGCTGCATCTTGCAGCAACTCTTGTTGTATCGTAGTTGTGTTTACAATAAGTAACGAAACACACGGTAAATCTAATTAAAGAAAATCAAGCAGCATGTTTTCTATGTGAATATCGAGGAACAACATTCAAACACGGGTACCAACCCTTACATTTCGTACCCTCGAGTTTCGTACTCTTTACATTTTGAGAGTAGTATACGAACTAAATTAACTTTACGTTACACTTATGTTTATATCTAAATGTCAGGGTAATTTATATATTTGTACAAAGGTCAGTATCAGGTCAACGTTGCCAAGGAATAAGAATCACTCCTTCTGTTAAATATCTTACTATAAATCAAAACCTGTTAAAAGGTGTGTCATTTGAAACGTTGATTTACACAATTTCAGAAGTAGGTAAAATGCCTCCAATTTAGGACTCATACTTTTTTGAGTACAGAAACACCATTTGGACTTGATACCATGATGAGTCATATGAAAATAGTACACCATGGTGTCCTTGTAGCGCTCGCCAGATAACCATGACGTTGCATGGTAAGGTATACTACTCATATAAGTAATTTAAGTAATCACTAAGTGGGCAAACGCGGCATCTACAGTGTCCATACGGCCCGATAGGATCCATATTTGATCCGTTTCACGAGAAAACCAACATTGCGTAAAGTATCAACCTGGTACAGTCTAAGCATGCCGCGCAGGGCAACCCGGACAGACACTTTGCGCCTCCTTATGATTTTCTGTTGATCATGGCCGATACATTACGCAGAATCCTTTATGTTGGTTTTCTCGTGAAACGGTTCATTTGATCCTTTTCTAGATATAGTATCATCAAGCAATTCTGACAACGATTGAAAACATGCTCGAGTCAAACAATCGAGTCATTGAAAGTGTACACAGAACTTAACTTAACTTAGGCCTCGTGACCTAGTTTTCGACATGACCTACATGTATATCTAAATAAAGATATTCTGACAAAATGTCAACACACTATTGTAAAATATGCGGCCTCTAGAGCTTCCGCAAAGTGTTTCTTAAATTTTGCCATGTGACCTAGTTTTTGTTCTGAGATAATCCGCATGTGAATGTATCTGCGCCAATATCCAGACAAACATTATGATAGAGTTTCAAACTTAATCATGGGGGCTCTAAAGTGTCAATAAGATTTTACTTAAATGTGTTCAATTGGTCTATCACTCGGTCATGTGCTATGTCTCACACTTTTCTAATATTAGTTGATTATTTTAGTAAATCAAAGTACTAAAATCATCGGATTGATACAATATTCTTAATTGACAGTAAATTCCGGACTATATTATTTAGACCGCTACACTCGAATACGGAAGTACTTTCGTCTCGTTATGGACAAATATTTTATAGAAAGTTTAAACCAAACAAAATCATAACAAAAGACAACGCATATTCTGAAGAGCCCCGCGTATAACCACACAGGATGCGTTGAGTGTGTATTGTTATCGTATTGTTATGTGATGTGTATTTAGGGAGTTAGAAATACTAAGCATCGCCTCTTGTAAACGTTCGTGTATCATTAACCTAGGCCAAAGGTAAATGACCACATTTATTCAATCTATCTAGCGACTTCATTTCTTATCCGATTGTTATGAATGTTAACACAGATTGCTCAGATGCATCGTCTCTAGTACGTTTTTGAATTTTAGCGACAAAGTCAATGATACAATAACTACATTTGTTGGCGGAATTCCTTCATACTACATACACAGGCTCAGTGTCAGAGCTTAGACACGTTCACGTTTAAGCGATCTAGGTCCAAGGTCAATGTCACAATGACTATACTACCTCTGTTCGAAACGACGTCATTGCTCTGGCTCTTTAATTTGTGGACATAATAACTTGATTCTTATACATCGGTTCAGTTTCAAGACCTAGGTCAAACTAGGTCAAAATAGGTCATAGTTCTAGCGAGTTCATTTCAAATTCGTATTTTTTACATTGTAGGGTCAAAAACTTGGTCAGTGTTAGTTACATTAAATATATCTTTCTATCTCGGTCCTCTGAACCTTGGAAGAAACGTTGTGCTGGCTAATCGAACTGCTATTGGATGAGTTCGCAGAACTAACATAACACCGTGACACTGACTATAATACAGTTGTCCAAAACGACGTCATCGCTATAGCACTTACATTTAGTCTAAAATAAGTTTTTGTATCAAGGGAGCTTGGACAATTTCTGGTTTCATCAACATAGGTCAAATGTTTAAGGTAAAAGTGACTATAATAAATGTCACTTCGAGCGGATTTGACTCGGTTGCGCTACTCTTGTTCTTTTCATCGGTACCTTTTGAATTGAAAGGACACACTTAGAACCTTTTACGTGCAGTTGGTAAATTGATGATATATATTTTTGCTAATTTCAATCCCCTTCTTGGTAAGGATGTGATTAAAGCATGTAGAGCAACATACGTTGGGTTCCAGACTATTTAAATGATTTCAGTCATGATATCCTTTTAGTTGCACTTACTGTTGGAACAAGACTAGGTTACCCGGACTATACGAGCGTATGGACTCTGATCACAGCACAGTCCGATGATAAATCTACACTGATATTTAACCATAATCTCGGAGAAGTTCCGGGACTCGTTGAAGTTTTAGTCACACCGACTGATGGATCTTACAAGGGATTCCTGTTTAAAGCTACAGGTAAGATAACAATAAAGAGCCTTATCAAAAGTTGCATCTAAGATAATCATGCCGACTTTGTAAGGGATTCCTATTAAAAGTTACAACTAAGATAATAATGTCTAACTTACAATGGATTCCTATTCAACGTTTCTGGTAAGATAATAATGCATAACTTACAAGGGATTCCTATTCAAAGTTTCTGGTAAGATAATAATGCCTAATTTACAAGGCATTCCTATCCAAAGTTTCTGATAAGATAATAATGCCGACATTACGAGGGATTCCTATTCAAAGTTACAGGTAAGTTAATAATGCCTGACTGACAAGGGATTCCTATTCAAAGTTACACGTAAGATAATAATTATGGAGCTGACAAGATATTTTTATTGAAAGTTACATATAAGAATATCATACTGGACCTAAAAAGAGGTTACTATTTAAAGTAACATGTCAGAATTAAATACCGGACATTACTTGAGATTTCTGTTTGTAAAAACATTATAGCGGGTCTTGCAAGGAATTCATATTTTAAATTATAAGTAATATTAAAGGACGTTAACTAATCATTACAGACATTAGAGTTGATTTCAATGTGTATTGATGGGGATGCGATGATAACAAACTTACCAACTTACTTTACAATGGACTTTATTTGCGATTTGAATGAAACATATTTCTATGTTCTTTTTAAGGCTTCTAGGTTACTTATAACGGTCCTATGTAATGCTTTGTGAAAGAAAAAATGGTAATAGACTGAATATACAGAGGAATTCTATTCAATACTAGTATTTCTTGGTATCCGGATATCTGTTTAGATATTTTCTTTTTTCCCTGAAAGGTGATGGAGAAAGAGACGACGACATATCAGAAAAATACGGTGGTGTTGTTTATATCTATAATGACGTCAGTATTGCAGTAACGTCACCTAATCGAAACAATCATTACGATTCAGGATATGCTATATTTACGGGTAAACAATTTGATAAATCTCTTGCAATTTGATAATAAATAAATGTATCTTATGGAATACATTTTGTCAAATTCACATAACCAAACGAAGACTTATTTGTAACATGTCCAATGAAAACATTGTGACGCACGAAATACCTTAAGAAAACAATCATGTTTAAAAGTTCAACAAATGAACAATGACTCATACCGAGCATGGCGTTTTAAATTCTTCTTTAACTAAGATTAGGAAATCGAAGAATCGCATTATCTCCCTATTGCACTCAACAATACTCACTAGTTTATCAGTATTTTGAGTTTGCTAGACACTGACTGACCGAATTAGACTGACTTTCGTTAGCACGTACGGGTTATGCGATATAAAACTTGCGATGATAAACGAATGAATAAATAATATAATCTTCATTTCAGGAGATGATTCCTATTGGACAGGTGGATTTTCATATAGTTCGAGAAGTGCATTTGTCAAGGTCAGATGTTGGTCGCCTAGCAACATACCACAACCATGTAATGAAAACACCGATATCGATGTAGAATCAGGATCTGATTCTAGTAAGGATGTTTACTTTATGAGCGGCTCTCTGCGAAAATTATCCGCTAGAAAAGTGCTACCAGTTAAAACCCGGATCTCTCAGCGCATCCGCGTAGTCTGATATGTCTTTGAACTAATCGCCAAATAGTCATAGAAGGTTTCAAGTAATTTCTGTTTCAGCAGTATTCATTTAGATGCTAAGCATGGATGCACAGAAACGCATTTTGCCACACGTCGTATCATAACGTTTAGGTTAATGTTCGCAGACATGCAGCATCTGTTAGTAAAAATTGTCCTTCTTTTGCCAATGTCCGGACTGTTATTTTTATTCTGATGTAACTTTTGTCTTGTCTTGACAAACTCATTGCTGTCAAGAGAGAATGGCTTTATTGCAATTATGAATTGAACTTCTATTTGTCTGTTATGTTGTTGTTTTTCACTCGTTCGTTTTCAACATTGCTTCAGTTATAAAAAAGGCAAACAACAAACCTTTTCATGATTATTGTGTCACAACTCTGTGCTAGGCGAGGATAAGTAACTTGTCGAAGGGCAATTTTCAATGACTGCCGATCTTGATACATGTTCCAGATCGGGTCTTTTTGTCCATATATGTGTAAATTTACCACCGGCAAAAATGATATCACACAAATGTTTAAAGATGATTCGTTGCCTTCAAGTCGTTTTTAGGAAATCGTGTTTAGTGCTAAGATTCCTTTTCACGGACACGCAAAAAACACCGCCGAGTGGTTACCATGGGCGTCCATGATTTGATATCCACTCGCAGAGATCATGGACGATTGTCATTGGACAAGGCACATTTTATAACCTAGTACCGGTGTGTACAACAAGGAGTCATGGATAAGCGAAGTTTCGCCATTATATAACTAAGCTTATGTTGAAAACGTCATATCATCCCAATAAGAAAGAGATGACTAAACAAATATAACAACTTAGACATACATTGATTCTGTTTTCAGAGTATCCGACATTTATAGAAGTGAATCATGGGGCAGGCAAACTACCGGACATGGTCATCGTTCGAACTAAACTGACTGATGGGGAACGTGCTGGATGGTACTCAGACGCTCAAGGTAGGTCCCAATAATATGCAAACAGCAACTACACAGACCAGTCGGCGGTTTGCTGAAATTATCAGGTCTATCATGTGCGAGCATCCTCGTGAGAACGGTCATGATCACACCAATTACACATTTAATCTAACCTTAACATTAATCAATTTTAACACTTTCAGCGCCAATGGTAATATTGAGGCTTTTAAAAACAATAAAGTTTTTGTTGTTGTTGTTGTTGTTTTTTAGTTATCAAAATATTCCCAAGGATTTGTCGCCCGATTTTGATCATGGTTGAGTCTGCTTAAGAACAATCGGCGCTGAACTGAAATAGTTATGATTGAAATATTTGTAATTAAATACTTAAATATTTTTCGATTCTTTGTGATTGTTAAGAATCTGATCTTCCGACCATATCCGATAATGTTAGTGGCGATAGTATTCAATTAGCATACATCTCTAATTAAAAATCATAGATGTACTGGTGCATGTAAACATATATATATGGGTCACTTTAGAGTAATACTTATCTTACTTTATGTCCTAAACATGAAACATATGGACCAGCTTGCATATTGTATTGGCATTTCAATGTGAATCTTCAGTATGTAAAAGAACAAATGAGTCGTTCCGCGAGAAAACCAAAATGGTGGAATCTGCGTAAAGTATCGACCCAGATCAGCCTAAGCATGCCGCACAGGTTAACCCGGACAGACACTTTTCACCATTAATTTTCAGATTCAAGAATCATTACTCTACTCTATCCATAATGTTGGTTATCTCTTGGAACGGCTCATATCCAGAAGCTTTTCCAGCTAATTCTATGAAAAGAAAGCGATGAACTGATGTATTTCAGTTGTCATAATGAATGTGTACGGACATTTTGTAAAGTGAATTATCTGCATTGATGCCTGTAATGACAGTAATAAATGTCAGATAGACTTTGGCGCCTGTGGACGTTTACACAGATTGCCTAAGAAATCACCGTCAATACATATAAAACGACCCTAGTTTGCCAGCTGCAACTAAAATAGATGTGTTGTAAAAGCTATTTTACATTTGACAACACAATACTCTTATTTGCATACTGTAACTAATTTAGATCAGTCGTAAACGCTATTTCACATTTGACGCCTGACCTCCACAATTCTCTGTATTCTTTGTCTGACTGCTAGGTCATGATAACGATGCAATGAGAAGGCAAAGAAACAACTTGGATAGGTGAACTGGCTGCCGTGATCTGATGTATGTATACATTATATTGAAGAAGGCAATAAGCCTAAATTAACCATTCATCGAACTTTGTCTTAAAATAGGCACCAACCGTTTTATTGGAAGTGGCCATGGAATGCATGGAGGGATAAAGTTTGGTTACAACAATCATATAGTTCGGGTTTGGATTCCTTCAAAGAATGGTGCAGGTCAGTGACACCATAATTTAAAGTAACACAACTTCACGCAGTTGGATCAATGTGTTTATTAAAAGGTACAAAAGCGATTGTTCGGGGATTACTGGAGCGTTAACTCTTTCAGCGATATTGAGCTTTTTGCAAACAATACAGATCGTAACGATCTGTATCCCCTGAAATCAGTATTGTTTGCCTTATTGTTATCCAAATATTAAAAAAACCTCGACGTTGAACAAGGGAGAGTCTAATTTAAACAATTAGGCGCTGAAAGATTTAAACTTAACGTAAATATTACACCTAAGGAATACGACTTGCCTGCATATCCGTGCTAAGGATCCAAACGGATAATGTTTTACAGCAGTTTCTTGAGACCTTCTATGACTTATTGGCGAACAGTGCAAAGCCAGATCAGACTTCGCGGATTCACTGGCCGATCAAGATGTATTCAGAAATGATAATTGACAAAGAACAACAGTTTGCATCGTTAAGCCAAGTATACTCGACAATAGGAGGACACAGTCCCTTCGTTAGTTTTCATATAACTGAGTATAAGCTCGTACACCATTCCATTGGCAATCACGACGGTACCGTGTCTACGACTGTCTTGTTCTTCACTGGTAACACATGCCTTTAGGTTAGTGTTCGCAAATTGCCGCTCATTTATGAAGATCTTCATAAGGTTCATGCCGAGTTTGCTATGATGCAGTACAGGAACAGTTTTGTAAGGTTTTCAATTTCTTTATTCAGTACCGAATAAGAAACATTTAAGCAAACAGTTGGTAAAAGTTTATAAATGACAGTATCATTATTGAATATAGTTAAAAAGCCATAGGCTCGCTTAATAACAAAAAGTCTTGAACTCGTTTAATAAAACAGTTTATGAAATGACAACGAATGTCAGATTCTTTTTATCACATGACGGAACACACAAAGAAAATCTGGTTTTCCAAACTATTTTAATTTCGTCAGTAAACCGTATAACAATGACACAAATAATTATGTCGAGGTCATAGTCAGCTTAGTTTATTAAAAGTAATAATAAATAACACTCATGAGATATTATATCTATCACATAAAGTGACTTATGAGGCGTATTTCGATAAAAATGTACATAACGTTTACAATATTTCTAGATGAAGTTGACGGATTTAGGCGCCAAAGTGACTAACGTATGACGTCAAAACGCTGACGTGACGTCATTTTCCTAGTATAAGGTCATGTTATATTACACACGTTATATATAGAGAAGTACGTAATGGGTATATTACATCGGATACAAGCATTGTCATGTGATAACACTGAGTATAAGTTCGTACACCATTTCCATAGGCAGTGTCCACAATTTGTTTGGTCTACACTGATAACACATGCCTTAAGGTAAGTGTTCGTATCCTGTTGTGTCATAGTTTCGTGACCTTTAGCATCAATTTTCGCGCATGCGCATTTCGATATGAAGAAGCGAATGGTCAAAATATTATTTATTTTAGATAAGTACGAACATAAACTGGTAACATAAACAAAAATAAGAAATATTTTGAAAATATGTCTCAAATATACGCCTGATTATCGGTCGTGAACGTCAAAACGCTTTCTCCTCAGTTCGTGACCTAGTTTCATATTTCCAAAATATAAAGGAAAGTAACCGGAAGTAAAATGTAAACTAAGAAAAACGCTTCCATGACATTGACGAGTTATGCAGACAAAAAATGTCGCTCGAAAAATTGATTTCTTATACGTCACGAAACGAGTGCAAGTGTAGAATGTAGGAGAAAGAAGGATATATTGCTGCTCGTTCATGAAGATCTTCATATTGTTCATGCTGTGTTTGTTATGATGAAGTACGGGAACAGTTTTGTAAGGTTTTGTTTTTCTATATTCAGTACCGATTAGGCTACATAATTAGGATTATTTTAACCCTTTTCCACATACAACAGATATACAGCAGTGGCTTTTTGATCTGCTGAATGGTCAATTGGTCGATTCGATAGCGTTTCTATAGCAAGTTGTTCCGTTAGTTTTCTTTCGCTTAATTTCGCCACGTTAACAACTGTTCAGGTAACACACACAGCTATCGCCGTGTTGGATCAATCTATCTGAATACATCCACATTGACCCTTTGCCACATACAACACTTTTATACAGCAGACGACTTTGAAAACGTCTTGGCAAAAACACTGAAAGTCACTAAAAATGTAGGTATTGTTGCTGAAAAAAAGTAGAAAACATTGTGGCAAAAGAAGAAATAGCTCGTTTTCAGCAATTTCTTCTTGTGCCACTATTTTTTTTTAAAGTAGTCTGATGAATATGCTTCAAAATGTATCTACAAGTGGGAAAGGGTTAAGTGAGTTTTACACGACCAAAGTAATGTCAATAGTTTATATAAACCACTAATCCAATGAAACAAACTTTTTCCATTTATCTATCAGGAAATCATATATTCGCTGCAAAAGACGGTTGGGATTTAAATGCGAAATCTACTACTGGCATCCTGGACATTCGGGTATGGTGCGACCTGCAAACCTCTGTGTATGCAGAAAATACCATTGATATCGGGCCAGATGTGATTAACGAACAGTCCACATTGAGTTTTAACACACAGGAAACATTAACGACATATATGGACGTTTTTGCCATCGTAACCGTAAGTCTGAATGCATCCGGTTGATGCTACTACACACTGTACCCTTTTTAGATCATTGTGGAGCCTTGTACAGTCTACTTCTGACCATAGCAGTTTGTCTGGACATATAATTAGAAAGCAAACACTTATCATAACACTTGTAGTAACGGGTAATCTCAGATATGTTTGTTTCCTAAGTTAAAACTCAAATTGAATAGCGATTGTCTATGCAAGGGTTAATTTATTTGTGTATAAGGAACTGTATCCCAAACAATAAACAATATATTTAGAGAGAAATATTCAATTAAAGTTCTGTAAATAAGTTTAACAATATGGTACAGTCATGGTTATGTTGTTGTAATTTTTGTCAGAAGCAAAATGAAGGACCTCACCATTTCATATTTCATAGATAGATAGATGGATTGATTTTATTGACTTAAACTATACATATTTACATAAGTATTAAGAAATAAATTGCATTCACATGACACATTCACACATTCGTGCAATCACTTATAAAATAGAATAGCAATCACATTTCAATTTTGTCCCTTTATCTAAAAGAATCTGGTTTGTTAAAAAGCACGCACGTTGTTAGCATTATAATAAATGTAATGGTCACCTTGCACACCCAGGCACACACAGGCACAAACTGAAAGGTCATTGTATTTATAAGTGCATGGTAGTAGATATTTAGGCTTTCATTGAAAAGAGGGACTATGCTATACAGACGACTTTTGGTGGAATAGTGGGTAACATGAGGTAGACATTTCAATGTTGCAAGATACCGTAAAATATAAAAACTTAGTGATATTTCAAATAATGTCAACATAATACATATATAATCTTATCAGTGGTTTGAGTGTCAATTTGTACTTAATATCATGCTTGTCTAACGCTATTCACTGTCGCATTATTTTCAACAAACACAAGGTTCAAGCACAAGGCGGCCAAAATGATGGATATGTGTTCAATGGGATTGATGGCGCCATGTCTCAAACTGCAAGAAATGGGGACCCGTGTAGCTATGGGGGCGTGATATACAACTACAATACCACGTCAGTCAATGTACGGAGACCGGTACAGAGTCAGGGAGCTATTGTTTGTATTGCCGATGACAATGGCGATGGAGTGTATACAGGTGCAACAGAAAATGGAATAATTTCTGTAAAAATGTTGAAGTTAGGTAAGCAATTATTATTTTCTTTATTTCATGTTGTCGACTGCTGAGGCCTCTATAGAGGACGATCTTTCGCATACATTGCGGTAAAAATGAGAAATGGCTCATAATGAGCAACCTAGGATTTAGAACAGGATGTCCAATGGTTTAGGAGGAGATGCCGTTTGAAGTTAATTTTACCCCTTTTCTGAAGTGTGTCAATTTTCAAAGCATTTGCATATGTGATTCGTGAGAAATGGCTACGGATGGAAAACCTTTACCAAATATTTGCTTGGCTGCCACGTTTTTCAACCAATCAATTTGGCTTGAACACTTCTTGTAAAGGATCAGCAAGGGAACCTTTCTACCAAATGATATTGGAATCTGAAAAGCTGATTCAGAGAAGAAGGCAACAAAAGGAACTTTCATGTGAAGATTGTTTTAATCGGTCTAGCGGTTTAGGAGAAGATATCGTTTTAAGTATAACGTTAACGACGGACGGATGACGACGGATAATAATGGACAACGGACAGAGATTGATCTCAATAGATCAAATTGAGCTTCGACTCAGGTAATGTGAAAAAACAAACATAAAATTGTACATATCTACAAAATATATCTTGCTATCAATTAAACACTAACAAATTTCGATTGAACATTACAAATCTGTTAGTAAAATAACATGAACTGTCGAGTAAAGAGTTAAACGAAACAATAACAAGATACAGCAACATTTAATATACGGTCCAGGGATCGCCCTCTTCCAGAGAATGATTACAAGTAGTTCTGAAGCCAAGTCTTCAACCGATTTTACAAACATATAGAAATAGTCTGTGAGATAAATGTGTTTGGGACAAACTCTTATTAAGCCTTAAATAGAATATCGATAGGAATACTATTCAAATACGACAAAATTGGTGTTAGTTTTCCTTAGTCTTGACATTAAAAGTGCTGAACTCCAGATTATTGATAGTATAGTCAAAGTTTTAAAACTGTCAAAAAGTTGTCTCGAAATATTAGAATCATAATTCTGAGATAAAATTAGAGTATTCATGACCTTCAATTTACTGTTTTGAATTTTTTATCTTTAAACTATGTATTACTTCACTTTGATGTCACTATTAGCAATATTTGCAGAAGTTTCAACATTTCAAAATTTTGATCTCCATCTGGAGTTTAGCACTTTCAAATCATTATCGAAATAGTGTTCTTCTTTTCCAAAGTGTGACCCCGCATTCACATTCAATTTTGCTTTTGCCTCTTTGTTTGCTACAAAGGCGTCTGTATATGGGAGCGGGTTATTACATGTATTATTATTTCTTTTCAGAATTACCACACAGTAATCTCTTCAGCTTTAAATACACTCTTTATGAAAAAGATAGCGGAATAGATTATCCAGATATAGATACAACAGCTACGAAAACGTTACAATTGTGTTTATACGAATGCAACAAAAGAATTTTATGTAAAGCAGTGAAATATATTGCTGCTCAGCATTTATGTACAATGTTTGACACTTTGTTAACGGGTAATGTTGTTTCCGAAACAGGAAGTGACATCTGGCACACATGTGAATGAATCTTTCAAGTTCTTGGCCACATTTCTACTAGTCATACGTAATGATATGCAGATGGATGCTGATGCTTATATCTATAGCAGTAGATGGTGGAAATCATTGTGAGGAAAACTCTGCTAGCGATGTGAAATTTATTCTTATAATAGTACACTTGTCACATGTTTTAATGCTGGACAAGTCTATAATCAGTATAGCAAGATATTTTGTTAAACTAAATATGTCATGAAACGTTGCAATATCATTAAAAACTAGACATAAACTTCACTCACTCATATACAGATCTGATGACTGCCCCATACAGGTCGGCTTAGATTGACATTTGCATTAGCCAATCAAATTGTCCGCTTACCAAATTGTTAAGTATAAAACAGGTAACATTACCCTTATTATATAAACGAAAAAGATAAGCGGCGAATGTCTGTTTTTTACGACTGCAAAGAACCGAGCATTAGTTGTATCGTGCAATTTCATCGGACAAAGGAGACGAGCAAGTACTCATGCATATTTAGGTATATAGTGTAAACTAATTCCAGACGGCCTGCTATGCTATGTCGTCCGATTCAATATCAGGTCCTTGTATATAAACAGTTATTTCGGGCTTCACTATAGAGTTCAACAACAGCTTACTGTTCTGTTCAATACAATCAGGTCCTTGTATATAATTAGATATTAAAACAGTTATTTCGGGCCATCTCATAGGAAACTTGACTGAACAGTTCCAGGACATCTTACTTTTCTGTTCAATAATATCAGGTTCTTGTAGATAAACAGTTATTCAAACAATTATTTCTTTGGTATTGTTATGTCTATAAGAGAGTCATCGTAATCGCCATTTATTTCAATATAATAACGAAATGTTATAATAGGCATGACTCTCTTCTTGTTTATTTGTCGCCTTTCTATATTAATAAATGTGCCCTGGCTGTAACAAGCATACACATAGCAACGGACACGATAATTGTGATAAGGTTGGGTTTGTTGTTCCAGCTGTGACTGTAACAAACTGAAATATAAAAAAAAAAACATTTATGTGAGTATGTGAGAAGTTGTGTTTGTGGTTAAAACGCAACAACGTCTATACAGAATGACATATAAAGGAGACTGACTTTTAATGAGTAAACAGGTTTTACGTGGCACTCGTAAATCTTCGCTTGTTTCCGTTAGCATTTGGTATCATAATCTTTATTTGTTTGGTTATTAAACCAAAGGAATATGTTAATGAAAGGGTAGTTGGTAAGAAAAGAAAGTTTAGAATTCGAGATTAACTCGTCGTGGTTTTACGCCGTTTTCAACATTATTTCAGTTATATCACGCCGACGGTTCACTTATTCATGATCCCTGGGTAAACAAACCAGTACTTGGCTAGTAAATATGCCTTGCACAAGGGCACTCCATCATGACCTTAGTGCCCGACCATTTCATAAAATTTCGTTAAGTCAAATATAAAATTCCTTTCTACTTCTATATCCTAAAGTCTTGTATTATGTTATCTTGTCGACAGTTTACAATGTATCTTACATACAAATCTACTTTGTTTTATTAGGTTATCTTTGGAAATACAGAATACATAACATAAATTGTATGTACTTTCAAAAATAGAATTTATTATTTTATTTCATATCACACAAAAAAAGTATTATTATAATAAGGTCACAAGGCAAAAGCCATTCAAGTTCGGGAATTAGAAGCCGTTACTATGGTATCAGATTTGTTCGAGACAGACACAGTTACTCACGATATTTGCGTACAACCTGTTGTTAATGGACATTGTGTAAGACTATCTATAATCTAACTTTGTTCTGAAATCTAAATTTATTATAACTAAACGTTATGAATATTACTGAGTGTAATGTTTATTCTGTTGCTTGTTTGGTGGTTTACGCCGCTTTCAACACTATTTCAGTTATATCACGACGTTTCCATGGTAAGTTACCAGTACTTAGTGTCCATTCATCCTGACACCAGCCAGTCAGTCAGTCGTAATGATAACCCCTCAACCCTGAGCGAAAACGAGGGCAGCCAGTACTACCGTGTTAAAGTACCTAGTATGACCCGGCCGGGCATCGAACACGCGACCTCCCGCACCCGAGGCGGACGCTCTACCACTACATCAATGAGGCGGTGTTTATTCTGTTCACCAATATGTTTTCATCATGCGGCAACTACAGATACAATAGGAGATGATATACAAGCAGCTTCATAAACATTCCAAAATCACCTTAATCCTGTTCAAAATTCAAACAATTGTTGACGTCCGGTACACGAATAGTATAAAAACGAATTGATGGAGTTATTTCTCAATTGGTCAAAATTACTATTTTCTGTTAAAGCATAATGCTCTTAATATTCTTCCTTCCTTCCTTCAAGACTCGAAATTCACTACACAAAAAAACAGAACTCAGACATGTACGATCAGTGTACATAAACACACTGCCGCATCAACCTTCGTATATGCAGTTTGATCCGGACCTGCATCGACTTCAAATTTATAAAAGACCCATTAATAAAATTTCTGACGGTGAGAATTTAAAGCCGATTAAATGGATGTACATAATTTTCTTTATATACCCAGTACCCTTGCCACACAAACCGGTTTCCTTTCCTGAATCATGACTTTTGAAGTTTCTCGTGGAAGTTAACTCATGTTCAAAATAAAAGCATGCATAGCTTCTATATGATCTTAATCTACAGGCATTTATTTTTTAAATATATAGTATTTTCTGCAATTATATCCAGTTACCTCTCTCCCTTTATATACCACTTTACCAATTTTATCCTCCAATATCTGATTCTGCTATTCTGTCTCACTTCTCTATTCTCAGCCCTCACGTCTCTTTACTTCACACGCCAATCATTAATTGAATTCTATGTGTAAATTGTATTATTTAGATATTTAAAATAAAAAAATTGTATATTTTTTCTTTTTTTCTTTATTCTACCTTTATTCTACCTTAAAGCTATACAAAGTATTCAATAAAATAAAATTATGTTGCAGTAGCGAGATATGGCTGTGTATTGTCTACTCGAGGCGTGGTCGAATTGATATCAATTTTCCACGACTCTCGTAGAAAATACCAAACCCAGTATCGCTACTCCAACATGATATTCTTTTAACATCTTTCTCTTTTCTTTTTTCGTTCATAAATCCTTCCCGTTACGCACTGTCTCCTGCTACAATGAATATTCGTTAACTGAAGTATTTTACCTTCATTGCAACGTTTGTCCTGTCTATGGTCATATCCACAAAAAACACTATTACATGCTCGTACACGGAACCTTGTTCCCAAACCGCATGTTGTACTGCATTGACTCCAGGGTCCCCAATTAAGCCAGATTCCTGAAAAAGATGTTAAAGTTTAGTCAAAGCTTTCGTGTCTAACGACCTTATTATTCAGGTAAAGGGTAAACATGTAATGTTCAATATTTTGTATAAAAGGTAACTTTGACCGATAGGATGCACCATTGATTTCGCAATTACTGTAATTCATGGTAGACTGTCAATGATAATGTGTATGTATGATAATCTCAACCAGACAGTGTAATGCTAACAAGAACGCGTCGTTTTATCCAGGGTTAATGGTATTATATTGGGTTGTACATTGTTATGGTTGTTTATATGAGACATGTTTCGGTTCCCGTCCATGACTTTGGTATTGGCTGTTCAATTTTAATGGTTTTTAGCTACATATGTATGGTAATTGCAAGAATACGTCGAGGCTCATTTGAGAACCATATCGTTCAGGTAAAGGTCTAAATGTCTGGTTGAATGTTATTAGACCTTCTCCGCGACCGATGTAGTAGTTAGAGCGTCCACATTGAAAGAGGACACAAGGGCTCGATCCTTGGTAGGGTTATACAACACACTTTAAAAAGGGCAGTGATGGCTTCCCTTTATGGCACTTAGGGTTGCGGGGTTAGCAATGTGAATCATCGGTGTCAGGATGAAGACTGGTACTGATACTGGTAAACTACGCAGCGACGTGTTACGACTAACATAGTGTTAAACACGGCGTAAAACAATACCATCCATCTCTCTTTCATAAAATACTTTATGCGATATTGCGAAAAGTATAATAGTTTGGTTTACAAAACTTGGGGAAACTAGGATTCAATGCACGTCATTAAGTATTTCTTATTTGACTTTGAAGTTTGACGTTGAACCACCAGGTCAAAAATAAAGAAAAATAATTATGCAATAATTCAAAAGTCATAAGTGCTAGATAAACGTGAGTTTGAATATAAATTAAGGGTAATAACGAACTTATGAATGTTATTAAATAATGTTTGCTCAAAGGTCAGGGTAACACATACAGACCAAATGCAAGCACCGGTAGAGAACGTTTGTATTGCCAGCAATTCTTCAGTAACGTTGGTTATTCAATGTTGTGCCGACGCAAAGGTTACGACAATAGCTTGAAAAGCATTATAGTTTGGTTAACACAACTTGGTGAAACTAAGATATAATGCACGTCGTTAAGTATTTCTGTCTGACCTTGAAGTTTGACGTTGAACCATCAGGTCAAAGATAAAAACCTAATAATGCAAATAATTTATGTCATATGAACTAGGTAAACGCCAGTTTGAAAATACATTAAGGGTAATAATTAATTCACGAATGTGAATATAATTAAATTATATTTGCTCAACGGTCACGATAACACTGCAGTATGCCAAATCATTCCAAGCAAGCCAAAAATCGGCAATATTTATTTCTTGCATTTCGATGGTCACATTCTTTTCGCTAGGTTCACCAAAGAAAGGTAATATAACTTCTGACATTCAAACTACTCTTTATAATAATAAATAAAGAGAACAAAACCGATCAACAGTCCGATATACTTAACTTACCAACACATGCCTGATTTGTACACACTTCTACATCTTGATGCCCCCCTTCACAATTTGTACCATTGCAATTCCTGTGTCTAGTGCGCATGCCTGAACCACATGTCTCACTACATGGAGACCATTCGCCCCAGTCATTCCATTTATCTAAAAGAAGAGTATGTTATTGGTATGAAGAGTTATGTTGATGTTAAAAACAAACCACGATTGGTTCTTTCTAGGGATGGGAACGAATATTCGAATATTCGAATATTCGAAAAACGGACGAATATTCGGATACTGTTTTCGAATAAGAATATTCGTTTTCAGTTTAGGATTTTTTATTAAGAAATGAAACAAAATTGACCAAAAATTAATAGTAAAATGTTGACAGAAGTCGCGAGTTAGAGCTAATCATGATTAAGGGTGAAGTGGTAAAGAGTGTGTATGTGTCGGTTGTTGTGTTTTTACAACGTATTTCAAACCTTAAGTATAAATTAAAAATCGATAATTGTCACGCGTACGTTTACCCTAGTTCTTATCATGTGTAACCAGACATCACCTTGACGACCAGTTTGTTCGATATTTTTTAATCAACACACATGTATAAACGGTGACAGTCTACATATAATTACGAACGTGAATGTCAATTTCCGTAAAACCCTCGCAGCTTTCCTCTCAAAAGTATGCAGCTTTCCTCTTTACCTCTTTTAAATCGAATTCACATAAGTGTACAAATTGAATCGTCCGCCATTTTGTTTTCTTTCAACATGCATTTAAATTGACTAGACGAACCCGATAAAATTAAATAAATGAAATATCACCCAACTCCCTATGCTTTTTGAATGAATAAGATATATAATTATTTCGTTAATTATTTGATTCCGTTAAATTTTAAATTCGGTAAACAAGCGACACCTGAATGAATATACGGCTCAGAAAACGTTGCGATTCGATTTATCATTTCGAGGGGACATTTTTTCTTAATTTGTAAATATCAACTTGAAATTCAAATATATCTGTTGAGAAAAAAAGAAAGTGCAAGAACAGTTGAAAACATGCGATATATACGTAAACAATAGCTTATACTTATACTTGGAAAAGTCCATTACTTGAAAAAGGAAATGGAAGGTACCAGTATTCGGATAAATCTGAAATCGAATACCGATTTTTGATTCGAAAAACGAATATTCGAATATATTCGAATAAGTAAAACGAATATTCGAATATCGTTTTCAGTATTCGTTCCCATCCCTAGTTCTTTCATACGTATTACGACTTCTTCAACTTGACGAAGATACAATAAGGTAACAAAAAGTAGGGATCAACGGACACTAATTCATTTTCTTTACCATGAATTTGCTGTAAACCGTTATTGATAAATTTCATTGTCATAATTTTTCTTTAGATATGTTCGCAAATGTTCAAACTCGACGGTTTATTGAACCAAATGCACATTATAACTTCATATTATTTTGTTCATGTACATGTACCCAATTTTATACAAAAGCGCTTTCAGTTAAGAAGTGGCACGCCACTTGTAGACACTGAACCAGTATGCTGGGTATAAGAAAATCACAACAAAATGAAAAAAATAATATAAATAAGGCATTTAAACTTGTACATGTATATAATAGCTTAAGTATGTCAAGTTTGGCATTAATCAGGTTCATAGCGCTTACCATCCGATAATGATACTACTTTCATCGATCAAAACGTTATACTGAATATACCTTGGAAAACACCCCTAATCTAGTAGTAGCATAGCGTGGACAACTTTATCTGTTACAATTTATAGTTTTTAATAAACATGACAGAATCGCAAGAATCCATCAATCCGGAGATAACTTACCAGCACACACTGGAAGTGTACAGACATCAATATCTTTACCACTTCCTTCACAGTTTGTACCATTACACGTCCGCTTTCGAGTACGAATGCCCGAATCACATGTGACACTGCAAGGTGACCAATCATTCCAGTCAAACCATTCATCTACAATAAAGTTTGCCGACTATTTATTTCTAGTATTTTAAAGGTCACGTTAATACACATATTTTCAGTTAAGAAAGCTAATATGACTTTTGAGAGTAAAAGGTAAATTAAATGAGTAAATAAATTAAACTTACCAAGACAGACCGGATTTGTACACACTTCTACATCCTGATGCCCCCCTTCACAATTTGTTCCGTTGCACTTTCTGAGTCTAGTGCGCATGCCTGAA
Organism: Serripes groenlandicus; assembly: GCA_031761405.1. NCBI lineage: Eukaryota > Metazoa > Mollusca > Bivalvia > Cardiida > Cardiidae > Serripes > Serripes groenlandicus. Next base: position 33,735,536 of record JASEVX010000009.1, read on the forward strand.
CCACAGCTGACACTGCATAGAGACCAATCACTCCATCCAAACCAGGAATCTGAAAAGTCAGACATATGCATATTGATTTCTGGTATGTATTTCAAGTGTCATCTACTTGTCACCAAATGAAGGCATAATCATTTAACATTTTAAAATTTAGTAAGTGAAACAAAACCACGACTTTTCCCATATATTGAACTTACCAAGACAGGTCGGATTTGTACACACTTCAACATCTTGATGCCCCCCTTCACAATTTGTTCCGTTGCACTTTCTGAGTCTAGTGCGCATGCCTGAACCACACGTCTCACTACACGAAGACCATAGGCTCCAGTCAGACCATACATCTGCAAGAAAAGTATATATTCTGGAATAAACCATTGACCGTCATTTTATTCTTTACCTGACACACTGAGCACTCGGTTGTGTGCTAGTTAACAGCTGTAATTTGATTGGTTGATCGGCTAGCACTTACCCGAGTACTCGGTATGTTAAGTGATATGAATACACAAAATACTTGATAAGTTGTCTGCTTTGAAACCATTATACAAAAGCATACAGCATTTTTAATGTAATTAATGGTTGTAAATGAAATACATTTCCAAAACCTTTTGCGATAACAATTTCTTCATTTCAATAAAAGTCAACTATAACACATTTAAAATCAATTGTACCAGCAAAGCTCTAGAATCCTGACGACTGATCCCGCTCATCACGGGCTTCAGACCTGATTCTTCGCAATTTATAAAATCCAACCTTAAAAATATTACACGCATAGAAAGAGACCTGCAAGCGCATTCATCCTAAAGATCCAGTCTGATTTACGAAGTTTATTTTAACCATCCGTGATGAATTAGTGAACAGAGAGGAGCTCATTCAGAATGCATGGATGCACCGGCTTATCTGGATCTACTACTTACCCACACAGGTCGGCTTCACACACAATTCTGTATCTTGATATCCTCCTTCACAGTGTGTACCATTACAGTTCCAGTCTCTGGTGCGCATGCCTGTACCACAACTAACACTACACGTTGACCAGTTACCCAAACCATACCAGGAGTCTATAAATACAGATTTCATATATCAATGGTTTCCATTCACGAATATCAATGGTTTCCATTCACGAATACCATAAGCATGAAACCTAGCAATCATTGGCTATGGTTTTTGGCCTGGGGCTTTAACCCTTGGTCATAGTAGTAAAACCATTTTTTCGAAGTTGGCAGCCTGCCAATTGCTGTTAACACCCAACAAAGCATTTTAGGGTGAGACTGCGCGAGAAAAATAATTCAACATGGTTCAACAAAACTTCATTCAGAAGGTTAAGAACTCACACAAAAGATAATTATAATGTTGTTGAAACATCAGTGAAGAACGTAAGGCGTGAGTACTCCAATATAAGTTTAGCAAAGGTTTTAGAAATGAATGCGCCGAGAGGTCAAATATAGAAGCGGACTACGTTTGAAAATGGAAAGTAAATGTGTTCAAAGGAGCATTTTCTACATATGATATGAATTCAAAATGTAACACCTTTTTCTTCGGTCTATTATTCTAAAGCAGACAGTCCTAAGGTAAAGTGGTCATTAAGCAAATTAACTCTATTAACCCATTACTTCGCATGACCTTTCAAAGGTCGTCTGCTTTTACACTCATCAAACGGACAATTTCAACAATCTAGAAAACTGAAAGATTTACATTGATAAAGAGTTGAAAATATTGCAATAAAGGTGGAATTGCTCGTTTTATTCCAATGTTTTCAAAAGTTATGTTCAATGGCAGGTGTCAAATGTCCTATGTGTGAAGTAATGGGTTTACCCAGTTATTTCCCATGTAAACTATCATAAGACAGAATTGAATACATTCAAACAATAGTTTGATAAATCAATATTCCAATGTTTATTTTAAACATATTGTGAAACTCTCTTTTATAACAGGATCATGGATACTTAATCGAGCATACTCACCAACGTCTACACCTTTTGTTATTATATCTCGGTAATGCTCATCTCCTCGGTTGTAGAATAGGTAAGACACCCCGGCTGAAGTTACTGCACCAATGAACATACTCACTAGTATTACGTAGCACAAGTATCGTTTTGAAACTTTCCTTCTACTAGAAGGTTCGTCATGATGCTCTTCCACCTTTCCAAATTTCTCCATTACATTTGGCCTAACATTCTGTTCAAGCGAAACTTCTAATTTTTCCGACATTTTTTTCTCCACATAAATTTATATACTAGTGCAATAGAGAATTCAATTCACAATGCGTTCTGTCAGCTGGATACAGGTTTATACACAAATAATAAGAGGGAATCCGGAGAAACCTTGGGATTTCCCGGTTGGGAAATTCCCCAGTATTTGTGTTTACTTTCGTTATTACATCTAAAAATTAATAAAAGTGAGACTGATGTATAGTATGTGTGTATTGCAATATCGCTTGAAGTATACATCATATAGACATATGTTTTCAGCAGAAATATTTAGCCATTAAATGCGCGTTTAAGATAAACATCGAGAAGAAAACTCCGTCATTGCATCATAATTATTTTGGGTTTGAGTGAAAAACGCCTAGTATATGATGTAGATCTATAAATACCACAAGTTAGAAAACCAACTTTTAAACTGTAA
>JASEVX010000009.1:33738357-33772202 GCA_031761405.1 Serripes groenlandicus
GAGAGAGAGACAGAGAGACAGACAGAGAGACAGACAGACATAAAGAGAGAGACATACAGAGAGAGAGAGAGACATAGAGAGACACAGAGAGAGAGACACAGAGAGACATATATACAGAGAGACAGACAGACAGACAGACAGACAAAGACATACAGACAGACAGACAGACATACAGAGGGAGGGAGAGAGACAGACATACATTAAAAGAGAAAGAGAGAGACAGACAGACAGACATACATAGAGGGGGAGATACAGAGAGAGAGAGACAGACAGACATAGAGGGGGAGATACAGAGAGAGACAGACAGACAGACAGAAATATAGACAGAGAGGGGCAGATACAGAGAGAGAGAGAGAGATAGAGACAGATAGAGAGATAGAGAGAGAGAGAGAGAGAGAGAGAGAGAGAGAGAGAGAGTCAGAGAGACATTCAGACATAAAGAGAGAGACATACAGACACAGAGAGAGACATACATAGAGACGGAGAGACAGACATAAATACAGAGGACAGATACAGACATCCAGAGATAGAGACAGACATACATACATAGATAGAGAAAGACAGACATACAGAGAGAGAAAGAGAGAGAGAGAGAGAGAGGAGAGAGAGAGAGAGAGAGAGAGAGAGAGAGAGAGAGAGAGAGAGATAGAGAGAGAAGGAGAGAGAGATACATAAGAACACATAATTAGGATTATTGTAACCCTTTCCAACATACAACAACTATACAGCAGTCGACTTGCAAAACATTAAAGCGAACAGTTGGTAAAAGTCTATAAATGATGACAGCAACATTATTGAATATAGTTAAAAAGCATTGTGACAAAAGGGAATATTGCTTATCATGAGCAATAACTCATTTTACTACCATGTTTTGAAAAGTGATCTGCTGTAGATGGGTCAGCAATTGTCTGTTTGTTTGAAAAGGTTAATGCCTATTCCATCATGAAGAGCGACAGTTTCCGATTATTATCATAACATTTACCTTACAGACAAAGACGCTCTGTCGATCGTTAGTTCTAAAATGTTTTTGAACGATCCGATCCGTTTACGTCCGTATGTTGGTAACACTTATGCAAATTAGTGTTGATCTGCTGAGGTGGTCAATTGGTCGTTTCATTAGCGTTTCTAAAGCAAGTTGTTTGGTTTATTTTCTTTCGCTTAATTTTGCCACGTTAACAACTGTTCGGTTAACACACACAGCTATCATCGTGTTGGATAAATCTGAACACATCCATATTAACCCTTTCCATCATATAGACGCTTTCTGGTACTTCTGCAGCAGACAGCTTTTTGAAAACATGGTGACAAAAGAAGAAATTGCTCGAAACATGCATATTAACACTTTCCATCATATTGACGCTTTCTGATACTTCTGCAGCAGACAGCTTTTTGAAAACATGGTGACAAAAGAAGAAATGCTCGAAACGATAAATTTCTCCTTTTGTCATCATGTTTTCAACTCTATTCAATTATTGTACTTTCATTTAAAGGGAGTTTCCAAACATATTTGGTATGTTTTCAAAGTCGTCTGCTGCAGATTTGTTAACTGAGTTGTACACAACCAAAGTAATGTAAGTGGTTAATATGAAATATTAATCTAATGAATCAAACGTTTTCCATTTATCTACCAGGAAATCATATATTCGCTGCATCAGACGGTTGGGATTTAATGGCGCCATCCACCACTGGCATCCTGGACATTCGGGTTTGGTGCGACCTACAAAACTCTTTGTATGCAGACAATATCATTGATGTCGGACCAAATGTGAATAACGAACAGTCCACATTGAGTTTTAACACAAAGGAAACATTAACGACATATATGGACATTTTAATTGCCATCGTAACCTGAAGTCTGAATGCAACGGTTGATGCAACTACACACTGTCACATTTTCAGATCGCTGTGTAGCCTTATACGTCTACTTCTAGCCATAGCAGTTTTCTGGACATTTACTTACAAACCAAACACGTCTTATTGGCAAAGAAAATGAGATACTATATAGAGTAACTAGGTCTATACAATGGCGCCCGTTTGTTTGGGTCTAAACCGACGCACATGCTGCTGGCAAACATGTCAGACACATCTTCATAACACTACGGGTTAACCTGGGGTTTCTCTGTTCGAACAATCTCAGATATGCTTTTGTCCTATGGTAAAGCTCAAAGTTGTTAGCGCTTGTCTATACAAGGGTTGATTTATTTGTGTAACAGGAACTGTATCAAAGAATAAGCAATATATTTACAGAGAAACGTTTTATTAAAGTTCTAAAAATCAGTTTAATAATATGGTACAGTCATGGCCATGTTGTTGTAATTTTTGTCAGAAGCTAAATCAAGGACCTTACTGTTCAAATATTCATAGATAGATAGATAGATATATTTTATTGACTTAAACTATACATATTAACATAAGTATTAAGACATAAATTGCATACACATGGCACATTCACATATTTCGCAATCACTCGCTCGGACACACACACACACACACACATAAACATGATAACTCGGGTTATACTATGAATATTAAACTTATAAAAGAGGATAGCAACCAAATTTCAATTTCGATGTTTATTAATGTTTTGTTAATTAAGCACGCCTGTGTTTATGCAAGGTGTTACCATTATGGTTTATAGTTGCATGGTAGTATATATTTAGGCTTTCATTGAAAAGAGGGACTATGCTATACAGACGACTTTTGGTGTATATAACAGATAACAAGAGGTTGTCATTTCAATGTTGCAAGATACAGTAAAATATAAAAAAAGAAATGCAAGTTTGCCCCATTTCCGATGCCACCTGGGTGCCACGTTCTTCAACCAATCAATATGGCTTGAACAAATTTTGTAGAGGGTCAGTAACGGAACCTTTCTACAATATTTTATTGGAATCCGATAAGCAAATTTTGAGGGGAAGAATTTTGAATATTGGTAAATTTCTCCTCTTTTTGATGCCATAGCAACCAAAGTTCTCCATACAATTTGAATATTTGAACAATTCGGAAAGAGGGTATCAAAAGAAACTTTCGTGCGAAGATTATTATAAATTGGTCTAGGTGTTTAGGAGGAGATTTCGTTTAAAGCTACAAGTTAACGACGTTCGACGGACAACTGCGGACAACGGACAGAGATTGATCACAATAGATCACATTGAGCCTTCGACTCAGGTAATGTGTAAAAACAAACATGACATTAAACATATCTTCGAAATATATCTTGATATCAATACAACACTAAAAATTTTCGATTGAACATTACACATTTGTTAGTAGAATAACATGAACTGTCGATGAAAGAATTAAACGAAACAATTGCAATATACATCAACATTTAATAACGGACCAGGGATCGCCCTCTTCCAGAGAATAATTTTAGGTACTTGTGAAGCCAAGTCTTCAATCGATTTTCCTTACATATAGAAATAGTCTGTTAGATAAATTTGTGTGGGACAAACTCGTAGAGAGAATATCGATAGGAATACTATTCAAATACAACCAAATTGGTGTTAGTTTTGCTTAGTCTTGACATTAAAGGTGCTGAACTCCGGATTATTGATAGTATAGTCAAAGTTTTAAAACTGTTCAAAAGTTGTCTTGAAATATTAGAATCATAATTCTGGGATAAAATTGGAGTATAATTTCACTTTCCAGTACAATAAACATCTAAAAAATAAACATTTATGATTCATTTTAACTGGGTGAAAATTTTCATTACCTTCAATTGACTATTTAAAAATGTAACTGTCAAAATAGTTTTGAACTATTTATTACTTACTTTGATGTCACTATAAGCAATATTTGCAGAAGTTTCAACATTTCAAAAAGTTGATATCTATCTGGAGTTCAGCACCTTTAAATCATTATTGAAATAATGTTCTTCTTTCCATAAGGGTGACCCCACTTTCACATGACAGTCCTTTTCATTTGTCCTTTTGCCACATTGTTTTCAAAGGATTTCTGCTACAAAGGTGTCTGTATATGGCAGAGGGGTTTAACAGGTATTATTTCTTTTCAGAATAAACCACACAGTCATCTATGCAGCTATAAATCCACTCTTCATGAAACAAAAGATAGCGGAATAGATTATCCAGATATAGGGACAACAGTTACGAAAACGTTAACATTGTGTTTATACGAATGTAACAAAACAATGTTATGTAAAGCAGTGAAGTATATGGCTGCTGAGAATGTATGTATAATGTTTGAAATTTTGTTAACGCGAAATGTTGTTTCCGAGACAGGAAGTACATCTGACACATATGTGAATGAATCTGTTTGATTCTTGGCCATATTTCTACCAGTCATACGTAATGATATGCAGATGGATGTTAATGCTTATATCTCTAGCAGTAGATGGTGGAAATCATTGTGAGGAAAACTCTGCTAGCGATGTGCAATTTATCCTTATAGTATTGCACTTGTCACATGTGTTAAAGCTGGAAAAGTCTATAATCAGAATAGCAAGATATTATTTTAAAATAAATCTGTCACGAAACGATGCTATCTCATTAAACACTAGACCTAAACTTCATTCACTCATATACATATCTGATCACTGCCCAATACAGGTCGGCTCAAATTGACCTTTGCGTCAGCCAATCAAATTGTCCGCTTACCAAATTGTTAAGTATGAACCGAGCATTAGTTGTATCGTGCAATATCATTGGACAAATAAGGCAAGCAAGTGCTCATGACTATTTAGGTTTATATGGTAAACTTATTCGAGACGGCCTGCTATGCTATGTCACCCGATTGAATATACATACAGCGAAGTATTTTGTTCTGATTTTAACAAGATTTGTAAGTTTATACATCTGTATTGAAATAGTCTCATGGGAAACCTGATTAGAGAGTTCCGGTACAGTTTACTGTTCTGTTCAGTAATATCAGGTCCTTGTATATAAACAATTATTCAAACAGTTATTTCGGGCCATCTCATGGGAAACTTGACTAGAGAGTTCCAGAACAGCTTACTTTTCTGATAAAGAATATCAGGTCTTTGTAGATAAACAGTTATTTCTTTGGTATGGTTATGTCTATAAGAGTGTCAACGTAATCGGCATTAATTTCAATATGTCGACCAAATGTTTTAAAAGATAGACTCTCTTCTTGTTTATTTGTTGCCTTTCTATCGTAATGAATGTGCCCTGGCTGTAACAAGCATACACATAGCAACGGATACGATAATTGTGATAAGGTTGGGTTTGTTGTTCCAGCTGTGACTGTAACATACTGAAATAAAAAGATAACAACATTTATGTGAGTATTGAAGTTATGTTTGTCCCTGTAAGTCAACTGTCACATGGTGAAAACACAACAACGTCTATACAGACAGACATTCATAAAAAGGAGACTGACTTTTAATGAGTAAACAGGCTTTACGTGGCACTCGTAAATCTTCGCTTGTTTTCGTTAGCATTTGTTATTATAATCTTTATTTATTTGATTATTGAACCAAATGAATATTTTAATGAATGTGATTAAAACATCACAGTCTTGAAAGGGTAGTTGGTAAGAAAGGGAAGTTTAGAATTCGAGATTAACTCGTCGTGGGTTCAACCGTCACTTCAATTCCTATCCAAGACGAGCACTATCGTTTTTTGTTTGATTTTATATTCGACCATTTATTTGTTTTATTTTATGGGGGTTTTACGTCGTATTCAACATTATTTCAGTTATATCACGTCGACAGTTCAATCGTTCATGATCCCTGGGTAAACAAGCCAGTACTAGGCTAGAAAATGTGCCTTGCCCAAGGGCACTCCATTATGACCGTAGTAACCGACTATTTTCATACCATTATGTTAAGTCAAATATAAAATTCCTTTCTACTTCTATTTCATAAAGTCTTGTATTAATCTATCTTGTAGAAAGCTTACAATGTATCTTACATACAAATATACTTTGTTTTAGTAGGTAACCTTTGGAAATACAGAATACATAACATCAATTGTTTGTACTTTCAAAAATAATTATTTCATATCACAAACAAAAGTATCATTATAATTATGTCACAAAGGGAAAAGCCGTTTAAGTTCGGGAATTAGAAGCCGTTACTATGGTATCAGATCTGTTCGAGACAGACACAGTTACTCACGACTATCTATATTATACCTTTGTTCTGAAATCTAAATTTATAACAAAACATTACGAATAATACGAGTGCCTGTTGGTTGTTTGGTGTTTTAAGCCGCTTTCAACTCTATTTCAGTTATATCAACACGTTTCCTGGGTAAGTTACCAATACTAATGGTCCAACCCTGAGCTCAAAATAGGGCAGTAATTACTACCGTGTTAAAGTATCTAGTATGACCCGGCCTGGCATCGAACCCGCGACCTCCCGCACCCGAGGCGGTGTTCATTCTGTTCACTAATATGTATTCATAATGCGGCAATTACAGATACAATAGGAGATATACAAGCAGTTTCATAAACATTCCCGAATCATCTTAATACTGTTCAAAGTCTGGAACACGAATAGTATAAAGACGAATATATGGAGTAATTACTCAAATGGTCAAAAGTACTGTAAAGCATGATGCTCTTAATATCCTTACTTCCTTCAAGACTCGAAATTCACTACATACTAACATAATTCAGACATGTACGATCACACATTGCCGCATCAACCTTCGTATATGCAGTTTGATCCTGATCTGCATCGACTTCCAATTTATCATAGACCCATTAATGAAATGTCTAACGGTGTGGATTTAAGGCCGATTAAATGGATGTACATACTTTTCTTTATGTATCCAGTACCCTTGCCACATAAACCGATTTCCTTTCCTGAATCATGACTCAATTTTTGAAGTTAACTCATGTCCAAAATAAAAGCATGCATAGCTTCACTATGATCTTAATCTTAATCGACAGGCATTTATTTTTTAAATATATAGTTTTTACTGCAATCATATCCAGTTACCTCTCTCCCTTTATATACCACTTTACCTAATTTATCATTCAATCTCTTATTCTGCTATTCTGTCTCTCTTCTCTCTTCTCTACTCTCAACCCTCACGTCTCTTTACCTAAATATTTCTATCTCAACCGACCTTTTTGTTTATCTTCCACACTTTCACATGAACTTTAACTTTATTCCGGTGTAAATACATGCAGATGGTCATGCGCAGTTCAAAATATGAATTCACCTTATTCAAACTGAGGTGGTGGGATATGGTTCACACGCCAATTGATAATATATTTTATTTTATGTGTAAGTTGTATTATATCGATATTTAAAAAAGAGAAATTTGTATATTTTTTCTTGATTCTACCTTGAAAATTATACAAGGTACTCAATCAAATTAGATTATGTTGCAGTAGCGAGATATGGCTTTGTATTGTTTACTCTTGGCGCTGTCAAATTGATATCAATGCTCCACGACTCTCGTAGAAAATACCAAACCCAGTGTCGCTACTACAACATGATATTCTGTTAACATCTTTCTCTTTTCTTTTTTCTTTCATACAATTCCTCCCTTTACACACTGTCTCCGGCTACAACAGATATTCGTTAGCTAAAGTATTTTACCTTCATTGCAACTTTCGTCCTGTCTGTGGTCATATCCACAAAAACCATTATTACATGCTCGTACACGGAACCTTGCCCCCAAACCGCATGTTGTACTGCATTGGCTCCAGGGTCCCCAATTAAGCCAGATTCCTAAAAAGATGTGATAGTTTAGTCAAAGTGTTCTTGTCTTACGACCTTATTATTCAGGTAAATTGTTAAAATATTATATTCAATATTCTGTATAAAAGGTGACTTCAAAATGTTGCAGTTGATCTTAGTAATTGACCGATAGGATGCACCATTGATTGCGTCCGCAATGACTGAAAATCATGGTCGAGTGTCAATGATAATGTGTATGTCTGATAATCTCAACCAGACAGTGTAATGCTTACAAGAAACGCGACGTTTTATCCAGGGTGTATGTTATTATATCAGGTTGTACATTGTTATGGTTGTTGATATGAACGTAAGTTTCGGTTTCCGTCCATGACTTTAGTATTGGCTGTTCAATGTTAATGTTGTGTCTTTAGCTACACATGTATGGTAATTGCAAGAATACGTCGAGGATCATATAACAAGCATATCGCCGTGTTCAACACTTTGTTAGTCATAACACGGCGCTGGGTAGTTTACCAGTACCAGTACTAGTCTTCATTCGCAATGATCGAGCCCTGGTGTCCTCATTGCGAATCATCGGTATCAGGATGAAGACTAGTACTGGTACTGGTAAACTACCCAGCGTGTTATGACTAACAAAGTGTTGAACACGGCGTAAAACACAACCATCCATCTCTCTGTCATAAAAGGTGTTATGCGATATTTCGAAAAGTATAATAGTTTGGTTTACAACATTTGGGAAAACTAAGATTTAACGCACGTCATTAAATATTTCTATCTGACCTTGAAGTTTTACGTTGAACCACCAGGTCAAACATAACTAACATTATTATGCATTAATTCAAAATTCATAACAACTAGATCAACGCAAGTTTAAATATACATTAACGGTTATAACGAATTTATGAATGTCGTTAAATTATGTTTGCTCACATGTCAAGGTAAAACATAAAGAGAAGATGTAAGCATCGGTAGGGAACGTTTGTATTGTCAGCAAATCCTCAGTAACGTTAGTTATTCAATGTTCTGCCGACGCAAATGTTACGCCAATAGCTTGAACATTTTATTAGTTTGGTTTAAAAACTTGGTGAAACTAAGAAATATAATGCACGTCATTAAGTATTTCTGTCTCTTGAAGTTTGACGTTGAACTACCAGGTCAAAGATAAAAATATAATTATGCAATAATCCAAAAGTCGTGAGAGCTAGGTAAACGCAAGTTTGAATATAACAAATTTATGAATGTCATTAAATTATGTTTGCTCAAAGGTCAAGGTAACACATAAAGACCAAATGTAAGCAACGGTTGGGAACGTTTGTATTGCCATCAATTCCTCAGTAACGTTGGTTATTCAATGTTCTGCCGACGCAAAGGTTACGACTATAGCTCGAACAGTATAATAGTTTGGCTAACAAAACTTGGTGAAACTAGGATATAATGCACGTCGTTAAGTATTTTTGTCTGACCTTGAAGTTTGACGTTGAAATACCAGGTCAATGATGAAAAAAACGCAAGTTGGAATATACATAAAGGGTTATAACGAATTCACGAATGTCATTAAATTTTGTTTTTCCAACGGTCAAGATAACACTGCAAAATGCCAAATCATTCCAAACAACCCAAAATTTGGCAATATTTGTTCAATAGTATTTCAATGATCACGTTCCTTTCCATAGGTGCACCAAAGAAAGTTCTGACATTCAAACTGCTCTTTATAATAATAAATTAAGTGAACCGAAACGATCAACAGTCCGATATACTTAACTTACCAACACAGGCCGGATTTGTACACACTTCTACGTTTTGATGCACCCCTTCACAATTTGTACCATTGCAATTACTTTTTCTAGTGTGCATGCCGGAACCACATTTCTATACCATGAATTTGCTATAAACCATTATTAAGAAATGTCAATGTTTGTCTTATTCTTTTTTCTTTCTTTATAATTCTAAATGTAGGTGTGATGTCATATGATTTTGTTCTCAAATAGTACATGTACATTTACACAATTGAATACAAAACGCCTTCTTTTAAGAAGTGGCACGCCCCTTCTAGACATCGAACCAGGATGCTGGGTATAAGTAAAGCACAACAAAAAAATCTAAACAGGGCATATAAGTACATGTATATAAACAGGTTAGGTATGTCAAGTTTGTCATTAATCAGGCTACTAACGGTAACCATCCAATAATGATACTACCTTCATCGATCAACACGTTATACTGAATAAACCTTGGAATACATCCCCACTCTGGCAGTAGCATAGCGTGGACAACTTTATCTGTTACAATTTATAGTTTTTAATAAAAATGACAGTATCGCAAGAATCCCTCAATCCGTATTTAACTTACCAGCACACACATGTAAGTGTACAGACATCTTTATCTTTATCAAAGGTCACGTTAATACAACTTGTTTCAGTTCAGAAGGTAATATATAACTTACGACATTCAAAAGTCAAATGAATTGGAAAATAACTAACCAAGACAGATCGGATTTGTACACACTTCTACATCCCGGTGATCCCCTTCACAATTGGTACCATTACACTTCCTGTGTCTAACACGCATGCCTGAACCACAGCTGACACTGCATATAGACCAATCACTCCATCCAAACCAGGAGTCTGCAAAATCAGACATATTAACATTTATTTCTAGTATGTATTTCAAGTGTCATCTACTTGTCACCAAATGAAACTAAAATATCAATTCTTTGTACACACTTCAACATCTTCATGCCCGCCCCCCGCCCCCCTTTCACAATTTGTACCATTGCACTTTCTGAGTCTAGTGCGCATGCCTGAACCGCATGTCTCACTACATGAAGACCATAGGCTCCAGTCAGACCATACATCTGCAAAAAAGTATGTATTTTGGAATAAACCATTGACCGTAATTTTATCCTTTACCTGGCACAGTGAGCACTCGGTTGTGTGCTAGTTAACAGCTGTAATTTGATTGGTGGATTTAGCACTAACCCGGGTACTCGGTATGTTAAGTGATATAAATACACAACATACTTTAAAAGTTGTCTGCTTTGAAAACATTACAAAAACATACAGCATTTTCAATGTAATTAATGGTTGTTAAATGTGATACATTTCCAAAACCTTTTGCTATAACAATTTCTTCATTTCAATAAATGTTTTGAATTCAAAGTCAACTATAACAAATTTAAAACTATTGTACCAACAAAGTTCTAGAATCCTGACGACTGATCCCGCTCATCACGGGCTTCAGACCTGATTTTCAGCAATTTATAAAAAACAACCTTAAGAGTATTACACGCATGAAAAGAGACCTGCAAGCGAATCCACCCTAAAGATTCAGTCTGATCTACTGAAGTTTATTTTAACCATCCGTGACGATTTGGTGAACAGAGAAGAACCATATCAGAATGCATGGATGCACTGGCTTATCTGGATATACTACTTACCCACACAGGTCGGCTTCACACACAATTCTACATCTTGATGGCCTCCTTCACAGTGTGTACCATTACACTTCGAGTCTCTGGTGCGCATGCCTGTACCACAACTAACACTACACGTTGACCATTTACCCAAACCATACCAAGAGTCTATAAATACAAATTTCATATATCCATGATTTCCGTTCACGAATACCCTAAGCATGAAACCCTGCAATCCTTGGCTATGGCTTTTGGCCTAGGGCTTTAGCCCCTGGTCATAGTAATAAAACCATTTTTGGGGAGTTGGTATCCTGTCAATTGCTGTTAACACCCAACAATGCATTTAAGAGTGAGACTGTACGAAAACAAATAGTTCAACATAGATTCAACAAAACTGCATTTAAAAGGTTAAGATCTCCCCAAAAAGATAATTATAATGTTGTTGGAACATCAGTGAAGAACTTAAGGCGCGAGTACTCCAATATAAGTTTAGCAAAGGTTTTAGAAATTAATGCGCAGAGAGGTCAAATAAAGAAACCTATTAACTATTAACATTCACGAAGTGTAACGGAAAAGTATAAAGTAGTCGCGTAAAACATGCAGTGGCGGAAAAATTAATGGTAAGCAAAGAATTCGATTGGCAAATGCAAGACACAGTGGGTGGACGCCTTTCAGAGCCTGGCCGGAAATCGGGCAGACATTAACCGGGGACAGTTTGGCGTCTGGCTGCTCGCAGGTTATGAAAGCCGGCTCAGCGCATCATTCATCAGATCATCCAGTCGCGCTCTTCAAAAGGTAACAAGTTAACACACAATGTATCACGAAAGTGTCAGAATAAAAAGATGCCCTAGAAAAGATGGGATGACTGAAGGAGAAGGGGGGTGCAGAACCTACAAGAGAGGGAGAGGTAGCAGTATAGTGCAAACGGCAACCTCTACCTTAACCGGGCAACCCGATCGCGCTGTGCAGGTGCCCGCAAGCGCTGTTGAGGTATCAACGGCATTCTCGTTAGAATGTTTGTCTTAATGCTATCTAAGTTAAGTTCGAATATGGGTCATATTAGGTCAGAAATTAGGTCACTTGGTCAAATTGAAGGGAAATCTTGTTAATACTCTGGAGGCTGCATTTTCCCCCTGAGAATGTTAAAACTGTATAAGAATGTTTGTTTTAATGATATTAAGGCAAAGTACGAATATTGGTCAGGTCTTTTCAAAAACTAATATTTTTATCAATGAACTGTTTTCATTAATTTCCCCCAGTAGCCATTGCTTAACACGTTACATAACCACTGTTCACCGAAATGTTAAACATGTGACGTGTAACAAAGGAAAATTCTTATGATGAATCAATGCGCCGATGGCACAGTAGTGGCGATCGTGTAGAAATTCCTGCAAAGTAACAAGCAATATCTCGGTTTAGACCATTCGATTTTCAATATATATATAGGCATATACGATAATGCTAGAACGTACAGACGTGTCTAACTTGTACACTGCATGACATCGAGTCCTTTAAATATTTGTAAACCAGTATTATCATCTAGACGCTTTCATATATTGCAACAACTACAAAATAAAGCGTTTATAATATTGAGATTTAAGAACAATCGATAACCATTCTCGCGAGCTATTTATAAAAACGTTTTGAATTTCCAGACGCCTTATACTGCGTCATTGAGGTGTTTTGAGTATCAAGAGTGTTATAGAACGCGCAATGATATTTATTATCTGCCCAAACATGAAGACAGAAAATATTTACATAATATAACTCTATGTAGACATTATCTCAATAAATCTCAAATCTTAGTATCAATCCGGTACCAAAGTAGCACTGACATGATTATTATTAATCGTGTCTCTGCATCACTGATGGAACTATATACTTGGCGGTTTAACGGATGTAGGTTAATTGGTTTGCAGTAAGGAATAAAAAGTCAACGGGCTTTTCAAAACTGACTATGTAAATTGTTTCGTTGTTGTTGTTTCTGTTCGCATTGTGGCGATTGTCAAACTAATCGCCACAAAAACGACACTGACGTAATTACTTTCAACGTCTGAACTTACTTTCTTGCCAGAGACACACGTTTTCACAGGGTTCTCTCCTACAGCCATGACACAGATAGTATGTATACATCGCTAGTGATGGCTTGACTCCTGGAAAATTCCATTGAGTTATCATTTCGAAAGATTTTTTGTTTGTTGTCTAATTTGTGATATAAATTTACTATATAGCAATTTTCAAATGTTTCTTTTGACATCTTTTTGTATGTGCCGTTCTTTTGTACGTCGCCTAACAACCGTAATATTATGGTAATCGCGGAACAACAACATTAAACTTTTGGAATTAGAACAAGATAAGAACATATAAATGCACATTTTCGTTATCTTCTGTCAGTATATATATATACATGTATATGAAATAAACACAGGTTAAATTGCTACTTTAATGGGAAATTACCGTTAGGCTCACCTATGCCTCCACTCGTTTCTATGACGAGTTTCATATGAAGGTGGAAATGACTTAAGGTTTTGAAATGTGCATTGTTCAAGGGCAATCTACGAAGACCATCACAAACGGTGTTCTAAACCGGCACAATCGGTGGTCCCAAATACCCAACAATAACTAAATAAAATGTTTAATAAGACGTTTTATTATATATCAAAGTTTTATGTTAACTCTGTATTTAGTTAAATTCCTTCCAAGATATATTCTCTTTTCAATCTTGGACCATCATGTAAAAGTACCTTCTAGTTATTGTACAGAGAATATTATTGTCGGGTTCCATTACAATTCGTTCTATATTTTAACCGTTTGAATGTTTGCAGCGGTTTAGTCTATTTTATCGGATGTATTCGTTTGTCCGCCTCGGCTCGGGAGGTCGCGGGTTCCATCCCCGGCCGAGTAAAACAAAATAATTTAAAGGTGAAAATAATGCTTTCTCTCTCTGCCGCTCATCGTTACGACTGACTCGATTGTGCCAGAATAAATGGACCAGTAGAACTGGTAACCTACACAGGACGCGACGTGATATAACTGAAACATTGTTGAAAGCGGCGTGGAACCATAAACAAGGTGTGAACATCCCTTATTGAAAGTGTTACATATCATCTTGCACAGCAAAAAGAAAGCAATTTAATCGTTTTCCTGATCTAGCTACCATTTGAAGCTATGAAGCGACTACGTTTGAAACATGGAAAGAAAATGGGTTTAAAGGAGCATTTTCTAAACCTTTCCGTACATATTATATGAATTCAAAGTTTACCACATTTTTCTTCGTTCTATATTTATATTTCTAAACCAGACAGACCTAAGGTATCATGTCAGGTTAAGTGTTTATAAAGCAAATGAACTATATTAACCCATTACTTCGCATGACTGTTCAAATGTCGTCTGGTTTACAATCATAAGACAGACAATTTCAACAATCTAGAAAACTGAAAGATTTACATTGATAAAGATTTGAAAATATCGCTCTAAAGGTGGAATTGCTCGTTTTATTCCAATGTTTTCAAAAGTCATGTTCAATGGCATGTGTCAAATGTCGTCTGTGTGAAGTAATGGGTTAACCCAGTTATTTCCCATGTAAATTATCATAAGACAATTTAAACAATAGTTAGATAAATCAATTTATCATGCAATGAGCAGATTACGTGACGTATAACACTGGTATGATAAACCTTTTGTTTACATGTCTACTGGTATGATAAACTGTTATCTTTATCAGTCTACTTATTTTTAGAAATGACGTAATCGCTGGAACTACTTTTTCTGAAATATAAATGAGCCGTTCCACCAGAAAACTATCGAACCGGATCAGCCTCAGCATGCCGCGCAGGCTAACTCGGACAGACACGTTTCGCCTCCTGTGGATTTTCTGTTTAAGGAATCATTGCTCAATACCTCTAACCCCCTGAGACGGAATTTGTCAGACCGGATTAGGCTGATCTGGATCGATACATTACGCATAATCCATAATGTTGGTTTTTATCGTGGAACGGCTCAATTATGTTGATAGTATAGCAATCAAAGCAATGAACAAACATAAAATAACAATCAGAAATAAAGATATTATTGTTTTAATTACATTTCAACAAATTTTACAATGCAAATACAAATCGAAAAGAATATCGTTATATAAATCACACGGAATCTTAAATACTTGATGAACTGTCTTTCTTTGTTGAAAATGTAGCATACATAAACCTGTTTATTCTCACGTGATCAGTTCATAGGTTTCTCGCCAGAGGCTCGACAATTATCAATTCTCCCAACCTCGTCAGATAAAGTTCATATCTTAAGTCAGGGACATAATATTCTCTATATCCCTATGTTTATTTTAAAGATATTGTTATAACAGGATCATAGATAATAAATCGAGCATACTCACCAACGTCTACACCTTTTGTTATGTTATCTCGGTAATGACCATCTCCTCGGATGTAGAATACGTAAGATATCCCGGCTGATGTTAATGCACCAATGAACATACTGACTAGAACAGTCACAATTATTACGTAGCAAAAGTATCGTTTGGGAACTTTCCTTTTACTAGAAGGTTCGTCATGATGCTTTTCTACTTTTCCAAATTTCTCCATTACATTTGGCCTAACATTCTGTTCAATGGAATATACTAATTTTTCCGACATTTTTTTGTCCACATAAATTTATATACTATCACAGAAGAGTATTCAATTCACAATGCGTTATGTCAGCTAGATACAGGTTTATACGCAAATAATAACAGGGAATCCAGCGAAACTTTCGGGTATCCCGATTGGGAAATTCCCTAGGAATTTTATTTACTTTCGTTATTACATCTAAGAAATAATAACAGTGAAACTGATGTAAAGTATGTGTGTATTGCAATATCGCTTGAAGTATAGGCTACCTAACATAGAAATATGTTTTCAGCAGAAATATTAAGTCATTAAATGCGCGTTTAAGATAACCATCTAGAAGAAAACTCCGTCATTGCATCATCATTATTTTGGGTTTGAGTGAAACACGCCTAGTATATGATGTATATCTATAAATACCACAAGTTGGAAAACCAACATTTAAAAAGTTATGAGAGAGAGAGAGAGAGAGAGAGAGAGAGCGGGAGAAGAGAGAGAGAGAGAGAGAGAGAGAGCGGGAGAAGATAGAGAGAGAGAGAGAGAGAGAGAGAGAGAGAGAGCAAGAGAGAGAGAGAGAGAGAGAGAGAGAGAGAAGAGAGAGACAGACAGACAGACAGACATAGAGAGAGCTACAGAGACAGTCAGACAGACAGACATCCATACAGACAGACATACAGACAGACATGCAGACAGACAGTTAGATATATACAGGGAGAGAGAGAGAGAGAGAGAGAGAGAGAGAGAGAGAGAGAGAGAGAGAGAGAGAGAGAGAGAGAGAGAGAGAGAGAGAGAGAGAGAGAGAGAGAGAGAGAGAGAGTAAAGGTATCACAACTACAAGCAGATGGATGCAATGTGTTTAGAAGCGATGATTCGAGCTTTCTCACCTGAAATCATCATTGTTTGCTTTATAGTTATCTAAATATGTCATAACTCTTAGAACATATAAAATAGAGTCGTCCAAAGTTGAACAAAGGAGAGTCTACTTTAAACAATTTGGCGTTAAGAGTTAAGCTGAACCATACAGTGGAATCGCGACAACTCGCTTTTTAAATAAACCTTTTGCTACATGTACGCTATTGTCGAAAGACAGATTTGTTCCTGGTATTGTCTCGAGATAAACGATATTGAGGCTGGTATGGTACGACATTAAAATGAGCGGTGCTCTGTGAAAACCAAACTTAGCGTAAATTGTACACCTGTGGAATACGACTTGCCTGCGCATCCAAGCTAAGGATCCAAATGAATAATGTTTTACATAAGTTTCTTGTAACCTTCTAAGACTTATTGGCACTGGCTGATCTAGATTTATTGAGAAATGCTAATTGGCAAAGAACAAGAGTTTGCATCGTTAAGCCAAGTATACTCGACAATAGGAGGACACAGTCCCTTCGTGAATGTTCATATAACTGAGTATAAGTTCGTACACCATTCCATAGGAAATCACGACGGTACCGTGTCTACGACTGTCTTGTTCTACACTGGTAACACATGCCTTAAGGTTAGTGTTCACAAATTGCAGCTCATGAACGTCTTCTCAAGCTTCATGCTGTGATGCAGTACAGGAGCAGATTTGTAAGGTTTTCTTTTTCTTTATTCAGTTGGTAAAATTTATAAATGACAGCAACATTATTTAATATGATTAAACAGCATTGTGACCAAAGGGAATATTGCTTATCATGAGCAATTACTCATTTTTCCACCATGTTTTGAAAAGTGATCTGCTGTAGATGGGTCAGCAATTGTCTGTTTGTTGGAAAATGCTAACGCCTACTCGATCATGGAGAGTGACAGTTACCGATTATTATCTTAACATTTAACAGCGTTTCTATAGCAAGTTGTTCCGTTTGTTTTCATCCGCTTAATTTTGCCACGTTAACAACTGTTCGGGTAACACACACGACCAAAGTAATGTACATAGTTTATATAAAATATTAATCTAATGAAGCAAACGTTTTACATTTCTCTACCAGGAAATCATATATTCGCTGCATCAGACGGTTGGGATTTAATGGCGATATCCATCACTGGCATCCTTGACATTCGGATTTGGTATGCAGACACTATCGTTGATGTCGGACCAGATGTGAATAACGAACAGTCCACATTCAGTCTTAACACACAGGAAACATTAACGACATATATGGACGTTTAAATTGCCATCGTAACCGTAAGTCTGAATGCATCCGGTTGATGCTCCTACACGCTGTCACATTTTTAGATCGCTGTGGAGCCTTGTACAGTCTACTTCTGACCATAATAGTTTGTCATTTAATTAGAAACCAGACACGTGATATTGGCAAAGGAAATGAGATACTATATAGAGTAACTAGATATATACAATGGCGCCCGTTTGTTTTGGGTCTAAACCGACGCACATGCTGCTTGCAAACATGTCAGACACATTTCATAACACTAAGGGTTAATCTGGGATTTCTTTGTTCGAACAATGCTCAAAGTAGTTAGCGCTTGTCTATGCAAGGGTTAATTTATTTGTTTAATAGGAACTGTATCAAAGAATAAACAATATATTTACAGAGAAACATTTTATTTAAGTTCAGTTTAATAAGATGGTACAGTCATGGCTATGTTGTTGTAATTTGTGTCAGAAGCAAACTCAAGGACCTTACTGTTCCAAGAAACATAGATAGATAGATAGATATATGTTATTGACTTAAACTCATATATAAACATGATAACTCGGGTTATACTATGCATATTAAACTTATAAAGGAGGATAGCAACCACATTTTAATTTCTCTGTTTATCTAAATAGACTGGTTTGTTAATTAAGCACGCGTGTGTTAATGTAAGTTGTTACCATTATGGTTTATAGTTGCATGGTAGTAGATATTTAGGCTTTCATTGAAAAGAGGGACTATGCTATACAGACGACTTTTGGTGTATATAACGGATAACAAGAGGTTGACATTTCAATGTTTCAAGATACCGTGGAAGACAGTGGTGCAGAGGTAGAACGTCGGCCTCTCGTATCAAAGATCCCTGGCTCGAGTCCCGTGATGAGCGGTTCCTGACTTTGGGATTTTTCCACACAAATGGCGCGAGTTAAGTCTCCAGGAAGCTTAAATCGAGCGTGATTAGTATAAGCTGAAAGCTTGCTTCGCAATCGATGTAAAATAGATAATGTTTAAAAAAAAAAAGATACCGTTAAATATAAAAACTTTTTGATATTTCAAATAATGTGAACATAATACGTATTATAATCTCGTCAGTGGTTTGAGTGTGTATTTGTACTTAACTTCATGATTGGCATACGTGTCTAACGCTTATAGACTGTCGCATTATTTTCTACTAACTAGGTTCAAGCACAAGGCGGCCAAAATGATGGATATGGGATTGATGGCGCCATGTCTCAAACATCAGACAATCACTTTCAGCAGAATAGAATTTTAAAATTTGTCAGTTTGCCCCATTTCCGATGCCACATGGCTGTCATGTTTTTCAACCAATCAATACAGCTTAAAGACGGTCAGTAACGGAACCTTTCTGCCAACTTATATTGGAATCCGGAAAAAATATTGGTCAATATCTCCTCTTTCTGATGCTACAACAACTAAAGTTCTCCATACAATTTAAATCTTTGAACAATTCGAAAGGAAGGCATCAAAAAGACTTTCGTGTAAAGATTATTTTAAATTGGTCTAGGTGTTAAGGAGAATATTTCGTTTAAAGCTACAAGTTAACAACCTTCGACGGACGGACGAAGACGGACAACGGACATAGATTGATCACAATAGATCACATTGAGCCTTCGACTCAGGTAATGTGAAAAAAACAAGCATGAAATTATACATATCTACAAAATATATCTTGATATAGAATAGCATGAACTGTCAATGAAAGAATTAAACGAAACAATGGCAAGATACAGCAACATCTAATATACGGTCCAGGGATCGCCTTCTCTCAGAGAATGATTACAAGTACTTCTGAAGTCAAGTCTTCAACCGATTTTACAAACACATAGAAATAGTCTGTGAGATAAATTTGTGCGGTACAAACTCGTATTAAGCCTTAAAGATTAACGATAGGAATACTATTCAAATACAACCAAATTGGTGTTAGTTTTCCTTAGTCTTGACATTAAAGGTGCTGAACTCCAGATTATTGATAGTATAGTCAAAGTTTTAAAACTGTTCAAAAGTTGTCTCGAAATATTAGAATCGTATTAGAATAAAATAAGAGTATAATTTCACTTTCCAGTACAAAAAACATCTACATATTGATAGGTATGATTCATTTTTGCTGACTGGACATACCCAGTAAGCCAAATTGTGTACATTGTCATCACCTTCTATTGACTGTTTACAAATGTAACTGCCAAAATAGTTTTGAACTATTTATTACTTACTCTGATGCCACTATACGCAATATTTGCAGAAGTTTCAACATTTCAAAAAGTTGATATCCATCTTGAGTTTAGCACCTTTAAATCATTATTGAAATAGTGTTCTTCTTTTCAAAAGGCTGACCCCACATTCACATGACAGACCTATTCAATTTTCCTTTTGCCACATTGTTTTCATTTTTTCTGCTACAAAGGCGTCTGTATATGGGAGAGGAATGCAACAAAAGAATTGTATGTAAAGCAGTGAAATATATTGCTGCTCAGAATTGATGTACAACGTTTGACACTTTGTTTACAAGAAATGTTGTTTCCGAGACAGGAAGTATCATCTGGCACATATGTGAACGAATCAGTCAGGTTCTTGGCCACATGTATGCCTGTCACACGTATCTATAGCAGTAGATGGTGGACATCATTGTGAGGAAAACTTTGCTAGCGATGTGCGATTTATACTTATAATATTACAATTGTCACATGTTTTAATCAGAATAGCAAGATATTTAGTTAAACCAAATATTTCACGAAACGTTGCAATCTCATTAAAAACCAGACCTAAACCTCACTCACTCATAAACAGATCTGATGGCTGCCCAATACAGGTCCGCTCAGATTGTCCGCTTAACAAATTGTTAAGTATAAAACAGGTAAAATTACCCATATTATATAAACGAAAAAGATAAGCAGCGATTGTCTATAAAAAGATAAGCAGCGATTGTCTATTTTTTACGATTGCAAAGCACCAAGCGTTAGTTGTATCGTGCGATTTCATTGGACACAGAAGACCAGCACGTGCTCATGCATATTTAGGTACATAGGGTAAACAAAATCAAGACGACCAGTTATGCTATGTTACCCGATTCAATATACATACAGCGAAGTATTTTGTTCTGATTTTAACAAGATTGGTACGTTTATACATCTGTATTGAAATAGTTCACACAAAAAGTCAGTGAGTATTTCGGGCCATCTCATGCGAAACTTGACTAGAGAGTTAAAGAACAGCGTACTGTTTTGTTCAATAACATCAGGTTGTTGTATATATACATTTATTCAAACAGTTATTTCGGGCCTTCTCATGGGAACCTTTACTAGAAAGTTCCCAAACTGCTTACTGTTCTGTTCAGTAATATCAGGTAATTGTATATATACAGTTATTCAAACAGTTAGTTCGGGCCATCTCATAGGAAACTTGACTAAAGAGTTCAAGAACAGCTTACTAATATTCTGTTCAATAATATCAGGTCCATGTATATAAACAGTTATGGCTATAAGAGTGTCACCGTAATTGCCATTTATTTCAATCTAATGACGAAATGTTCTAATAGGCATGACTCTCTTCTTGTTGATGTTGTTGCCTTTCTATATTAATGAATGTGCCCTGGCTGTAACAAGCATAGACATAGCAACTGATACGATAATTGTGATAAGGTTAGGTTTGTGGTTCCAGCTGTGACTGTAACATACTGAAATAAAAAGATAACAACATTTATGTGAGTATTAAAGTTATTTTTGTCCCTGTAAGTCAACTGTCATATGGTGAAAACACAACAACGTCTATACAGACATACATATAAAGGAGACTGTCTGTTAAAGAGTAAACAGATTTGACAAGGCATTTTTAAATCTTCGCTTGTATTCGTCAGTATTTGGCAGTGCAATTATTATATATTTAATGTTAATGAATGTGATTAAAATATCACAGTGCTGAAATGTAAGTTGGTAAGAAAAACGAAGTTTAGAATTCGAGATTAACGTTCAATTCCTATCAAAGACACTCAGTATCGTATTTTGTTCGATTTTATATTCGACCATTTATTTTTTTATTCATAAAGTCAAATATAATATTCCTTCTTATTATATGCCTGTACATTTTCCGGTGGAAATACATGCAGATTGACATGCGCAAATACACCACGACAGATTAAAATTCCGTATCTATATGCGGTGTAAATACAAGATTGTGACGTCAGACAGTGCGCGGAATACTTTCAGCGAGGTATCCCCAATAAACAATGTATTGAATCTGTATATTTAATAGTTTTTTCGCTCTTCATAGATCGTAGGTATATAATAAAAGGAATATTACGTATTTACTTCTATTTCCTCAAGTCTTGTATTATGAAATAGTGTCGACAGTTTACAGCATAATGCTCTTAGTATCTTTCCGGATTGAAGGTTAGTTTTCCAATCTGGCACAGGTATTCACTACACAAAACCCAGAATTCAGACATGTACGATTAGTGTACATACACACACTGCCGCACCAACCTTCGAATATGCAGTTTGATCCGGATCTGCATCGACTTCCAATTTACCACAGACTCATTGATAAAATGTCTGATCGTGTGAGTTTAAATCCGGTTAAATGGATGCACATACTTTTCTTTATGTACCCTTGCCAAAAAATACAAACCCGTTTGCTTTCCTGAATCATGATTCAAATGTTCAAGTTTCTCTAGGAAGTTAGCTTATCACCAAAATTATAGTATGCATAGCTTCAATATGATATTAATCGTCAGGCATTGTTATTTAAATATATAGTATTTAATGCAATTATATCAAATTACCCCTCTCCTTTTATAAACCACTTTACTTATTTTCTCCTTTAATCTCTGTTTCTGCTATTCTGTCTCTCTTCTCTACTCTCAACCCTCACGTCTTTTTACCTAAATCTTTCTCTCGCATCCGACCTTTTGTTTATCTTCCACACATTCAACCAATTAACTTTTGACTGTATCTGCTCCGCATCCTCTTTCTCCATTTCGCTCATTCTCTCTTTAATCGTCTTTGTTCCTCGCTCTCTTTTATAAATGCTTATTCTCTCTCCCACTCTCTATATATATATATTATATACCTTAACATTTCCGGTGTATTTCTGTATTTGACTAGGTCATAATACGGTACTAAATGGAGTAATGGTACGTCACTGAAATATGATGTGACGTCATTGAAATATGAATTCACCTTAAGTATCAAACTGAGATGGTGGGATATCACACGCCAATTGATCATACATTTTATTTTATGTGTAAATTGTATTATTTAGATAAAGAAAATTGTAAATGTTTTCTTTATTCTCCTCTAACAATAATACAAGGTTTACAATAAAGTGAAATTATGTTGTAGTAGAGAGATATGGCTTTGTATTGTCTACTCGGTTCAAATTGATTTTCGGTCTCGCGATATATCAATTTTCCACGACACTCGTAGAAAAAACCAAACCAAGTATCGCTACTAAAACATGATATTCTTTTTAAAAAAATTATCTTTTCTATTTTCTTTCATACAATCCCTCCCTTTACACACTATCTCCGGCTACAACAAACATTCGTAAGTATGTTACCTCCATTGCAAGGTTCGTCCTGTCTGTGGTCATTTCCACAAAAACCCTTACTACATGCTCGTACACGGAACCTTGTCCCAAAACCGCATGATGTACTGCAGTGGCTCCAGGGTTTCCAATTAAGCCAGATTCCTGAAAAAGATGTGATAGCTTAGATAAAGCGTTCGTGTCTAACGACCTTATTATTCAGGCAAATGTTAACAATATTATATTCAATATGTTGTTTAAAAGGCTACTTAAAAATGTTGCAGTTGATCTTAGTAGTTGACCGATAGGATGCACCATTGATTGCATCCGCAATGACTGAAATTCATGGTCGAGTGTCACTGATAATGTGTATGTATGATAATCTCAACCAGACAGTGTAATGCTAACAAGAAACGCGTCGTTTTATCCAGGGTTTATGTTATTATATTGGGTTGTACATTGTTATGGTTGTTGAAAAGTAATGTATGTTTCGGTTCCCGTCCATGACTTTAGTATTGGCTGTTCAATTTTAATGTTTTTGTTAGCTACATATGTATGGTAATTGCAGGAATACGTCGAGGCTCATGTATGAACCATATCGCTCAGGTAAAGGTATAAATGTTTGGTTGAATGTTATTAGACCTTCTCCGCGACCGATGTTGTGGTTAGAGCGTCCGCATTGAAAGAGGATACAAGGGCTCGATTATACAATAAACTTTAACAAGGGTAATGATGGCTTCCCTTTATAGCACTTAGCGTTGCGGGGTTAGCATTGTTTATCATCGGTATCAGGATGAAGACTGGTACTGGTACTGGTAAACTACCCAACGAAGTGTTATGATTTACATTTACATAGTGTTGAACACGGCGTAAAACACTACCATCCATCTCTCTGTCATAAAAGGTGTTATGCGATATTTCGAAAAGTATAATAGTTTGGCTTACAAAACTTTGGGAAACTAGAATTTAATGCACGTCATTAAGTATTTCTTTTTAACCTTGAAATTTGACGTTGAACAACCAGGTCAAAGATAAAAAACATGATTTTGCAATAATTCGAAAGTCTTAAAGTAAACGCCAGTTTAAATAAACATTTAACGGTAAAAACGAATTATTTATGAATGTCATTAACTTTATGTTTGCTCAAATGTCAAGGTAACACATAAAGAGCAAATGTAAGCATCGGTAGGGAACGTTTGTATTGCCAGCAATTCCTCAGTAACCTTGGTTATTCAATGTTCTGTCGACGCAAAGGTAACGACAATAGCTCGAAAAGAACAATAATACAAAAGTCATGAGAGCTAGGTAATCGCAAGTTGGAATATACATAAAGGGGCATAACGAATTCACGAATGTGATTAAATTATGTTTGCTTAACGGTCAAGATAACACTGCAAAATGCCAAATCATTCCAAACAACCCAAACATCGGCAATATTTGTTTTATAGTATTTCGATTGTTGCGTTCTTGTCACTAGGTGCACCAAAACAAAGGTAATATAACTTTTGACATTCAAACTGCCCTTTATAATAATAGCGATCGACAGTCAGATATACGTAACTTACCAACACAGGCCGGTCTTGTACACACTTCTACATCTTGATGCCCCCCTTCACAATTGGTACCATTGCAATTCCTATATCTAGTGCGCATGCCTGAACCACATGTCTCACTACATGAAGACCATTTGCCCCAGTCATTCCATTTATCTAAAAGAAGTGTAAGTTATTGGTATGAAGAGTTATGTTGATGCTAAAAACAAACCACGATTTGTTCTCCCATACGTATAACGACTTCTCCGCCTTGACGAAGATATAATAGGTAACGAACAGTAGGAATCAACGGACACTAATTCATTTTCTATACCATGTATTTGCTGTAAACCGTTATTGAGAAATTTCATTGTTTGTCTTATTCTTTTTTTTTCTTTAGAATTTTTTCTTGAGATATGTTCACCATTTTTCAAACTTGCCATCTGATTGAACCAAATGTAGATTATGACGTCATATGACTTTGTTCTCAAATAGTACACGTACATGTACACAATTTAATACAAAACGCTTTCGTTTAAAAGTGGCACGCCCCTTCTAAACATCGAACAAGGATGATGAGTGTAAGGAAAGTACTACAAAATGAAAAAAAATATCTAAAGAGGGCATATAAGTAAATGTATATAAACAGGTTAGGTATGTCAAGTTTGTCATTAATCAGGCTACTAACGCTTACCATCCAATAATGATACTACCTCCATCGATCAACACGTTATACTGAATATACCTTGGAATACACCCCACTCTAGCAGTAGCATAGCGTGGACAACTATATCTGTTACAATTTATAGTCTTTAATAAACATGCCAGAATCGTAAGAAACCATCAATTCGGAAATAACTTACCAGCATACACTGAAAGTGTACAGACATCTATATCTTTACCACTTCCTTCACAGTTTGAACCATTACAAGTACGATTTCTAGTACGCATGCCCGAACCACATGTGACACTGCATGGTGACCAATCATTCCAGTCAATCCATTCATCTACAATCAAGATAACCAAATATTTAACTTACCAACACAAGCCGGATTTGTACACACTTCTACATCTTGATGCCCTCCTTCACAATTTGTACCATTGCACTTTCTGAGTCTAGTGCGCATGCCTGAACCACATGTCTCACTACATGGTGACCATTAGCTCCAGTTAAACCATACATCTGCAAGAAAAGTACAAATTTTGGAATAAACGACTGACCGTCATTTAATCACATGACAAACTGAGCAATGTGTTGTGTGCTAGCTAACAGCTGTAACCTGATTGGTCGATCGGCTATCACTAACCCGAGCACTTGGTATGTTAAGTGATATGAATACCGTTAAATGTATATTCAAACTTGAGTTTACCTTATGACTTTTGAATTATTGCATAATCATGTTTTTTTTTATCTTTGACTTGGTTGTTCAACGTCAAACTTCAAGGTTAGAAAGAAATACTGAACGATGTGCATTAAATCCTAGTTTCCCAAACTTTTGTAAACCAAACTATTATACTTTTCGAACACCTTTTGTAACAGAGAGATGGATGGTAGTGTTTTACGCCGTGTTCAACAATATGTAAATGTAAGTCATAACACGCCGCTGGGTAGTTTACCAGTACCAGTCTTCATACTGACACCGATGATTCACAATTCTAACCCCGCAACCCTAAGTGCCATAACGGGAAGCCATCACTGCCCTTTTTTAAAGTGTATTGTATGAACTGTACCACAACTAACACTACACGATGACCATTTACCCCAACCATACCAGGAATCTATAAATACAGATTTCATATTTCCATGAGATATCTCTGATTACCATTTACGAATACCATAAGCATGCATCCTGCAATCATTGGCTATGGTTTTTATTTGTATGGCGTTTTTTTTTTTTTTTTGGCAAACGCAATAATGCTATCCAGAAACAACAACAAAAAACAACAACAACGACACAATTTACATAGCTAAGTTTGGACAGCCTGTTGGAGATTATTTAATACTGCAAACCAAATAACCTTCAAATAGAAATCGTAACATAACCCCATCAGCGATGCAGAGACACGGTTAACAATAATCCCGTCATTGCTATTTTGGTACCGGATTGATACTAAGATTTGAGATGTATCGAGCTTAGACCTCTACTTTGAGTTAAAATATGTAAATATTAGCATTCTTCATGCTTGTGCAGATATTTAATAATATTGCGCGGTTTATCTGCCATGCAAAGTACTCTCATGATATCATAATACTCAAAACACCTCGCTAAACAAGAGGGCCAAAATGGCCCTAAATCGATCACCTAATTGATAGTAAATTAGTAGCAAATATTTAACTGCAAATATCTGGGAAAATTTGATAAAGGAGTGCAAATGAAACTGCAAGGAGTGGACACTTCTCAAGAAACAGCTTATTAGTAAAGGCCATTTAAATCTTGAAATCTAACAAGAACTTTAATAAGAATGGAATTATAAAGTTTTTGTCATTTTGCACCTTTCCTGGTGCCGCCTTGCTGCCCTGTTTTTCAACAAAATCAATATGGCTTCAACAGTTTATTTAGAGTGTCACTTAAGGAACATTTCTACCAAATTATCTTGCAATCGCACAAGCAGATTATGGAGGAAAAGGATTTTAAAATTTGGGTATTTTTCTCACTTTCTGATGCCGCAGTAACCAAAGTTCTCAAAGGAAATTAAATCTTTGAACAATTTTGAAAGAGGACCACCAAAGGAACATTCCTGTGATGTTTTGTGGAAATTGGTCTATTGGAATGGTAGGAGTTGGTTGTCATTTGTAGCTAAAAGTTCAATTTACCCCTTTTGTGATGACGCCTGGTTGATATGATTGTGTAACCAATCAAAACGGCTTAAACAAATTAAATAGAGGATCATTACAGTAAGATTCGTATTATATTTTCTTAAATTCAGACAAACACTTTAATAAAAATGGAATTTTCAAATTTTGTCATTTTGCCCCTTTTTTTATGCCGCCTGACTGCCATGTTTTTCGACCAATCAGTATGGCTTGAACAATTTTTATAGAGGGTCACCCAAGGAACATTTCTACCAAATTATATTTGAATCTGACAGGCAGATTCGGAGGAGAAGATTTTAAAGTTTGGACATTTTGTCCCCTTTCTGATGCCGCAGCAACCAAAGTTCTCAATGGAATTTAAATCTTTGAACAAATTTGAAAGAGGACCACCGAAGGATCATTCGTGTGATGTTTTGTGGAAATTGGTCTATTGGAATGGCAGGTGTTGGTTGTCATTTGTAGCTAAAAGTTCAATTTACCCCTTTTGTGATGACGCCTGGTTGCTATGATTGTGTAACCAATCAAAACGGCTTAAACAAATTAAATAGAGGATCATTAAAGTAAGATTCGTATTATATTTTCTTAAAATCAGACAAACACTTTCATAAAAATGGAATTTTCAAATTTTGTCATTTTGCCCCTTTTCTGATGCCGCCTGACTGCCATGTTTTTCGACCAATCAGTATGGCTTGAACAATTTTTATAGAGGGTCACCCAAGGAACATTTCTACCAAATTATATTTGATTCTGACAGGCAGATTCGGAGGAGAAGATTTTTAAAGTTTGGACATTTTGTCCCCTTTCTGATGCCGCAGCAACCAAAGTTCTCAATTGAATTTAAATCTTTGAACAACTTTGAAAGAAGCCAACCAGAGGAACAGTCCTGTGATGTTTCACGGAAATTGTCCTTGGAGTTTGGGAGGAGATGATGTTTAAAGCTAAAAGTTAACGCCGGACGGACGACAGACGACGGACGACGGACAAAAAGTGATCAGAATAGCTCACCTTGAGCCTTCGGCTCTAGGTGATCTAAAAAAGGCCCATAAAATACTTTCGTAATTTCTGAATAGACCTACGTGATTCACAATTATGTCAGTGCTAATTCGTACCAGGTTCCATATGCACCAACCCTACAACATTCTATTTTCGGAGTTAATCTAAACAAGCTGTCGAAATTGCCTATTATTAGATTTAGTCCGTATTAACAAACCCGATATCATGAAAACGAACTGACACGGGAAGCTGATATTGTATCAAAACGCATGCATGAGTAGCGGGCACCTGGTCGATGCTCTACATCGGGGATATGAATAGAACATCAAGGAGGTACCCTAATCATGAATGAATAGAATCAAAAGCCTGTCGGCCTTAATCATGTACAATGTATATTTATAATGAAAGCTGCCGGTTTTCAAATGAGTGGAGTAAATTCAAAGATTCACAGAACTTATTCCAATGTTCGCACAACCCGAAATACTGAAACGAAAGAACTATGGACATGTCTAGAATGTGTCTATACACAATATTTATCCCTAAAAATTGGTCGATGTTTCTCACTGGTAAGTTTGTCGATGAAACCGTTCATGCTTTAAGTGGGTGGGGTAATTTAATAGTTTTTTCTCCCAGTCAAAGAGAAACACAGATTCGAACTTATTCAGCAGCATTTCATCAGCGTAAAAAGTAACCTTACAACCGTAAATCTGTTTATTTTCACGGACTAATTTGTTAACAATAACATGCTCGAAACGACGAGAATAGAGATACATAGACAATTCTACATATCTTGTAGTCGTATCTATCATGACTGATGTGTAATAATGTGTAATAATTTCACCATGAAAATGTATGGTCTTTACATTTTGTTTCATTTCAGTTCTGAATGATGATAGAAATTATACAGATTTCCATAACTGAAGGATGAGATAACTGCCAGCCAAAGATAGAAACCATGATATTTAAAAAAATAGTTAAAGACGTTATACATGTATAATCATGTATATATATATATATCAGTCTTCGCAAAGGTCACCAGTCTGTCAATCCTGAAATTGACTGACAAACAAGCCCCCGGACTGAGTCACTGACGAATACTGACGAATTTTCACGCACTAATTAGTTTTAACAAAGAAAGAAATAGATGAATCATGAGCTTTCGGACAGGTTTTAAAAGATTTCGTGATGTCTGGTCTGACAATTGAATATATGTTCTTGAAACTAGGAACTATCATAGTCTGTTCATTTGAGGGAAGTTTCTGTTAACCATTTATAACATATCTGCAGCAGACGACTTTGAAAACATTTTGATAAACATGTGGAAAAGCTCGTTGCATGTGAGGTAGTAATTGAATAAAGTTGAACAATTTGTGGCAAAAGTAGGAATTGCTGGTCATGGGTAAAATAGCAGTCAATTATGAAAGTGTAGCGCAATCAGTATTGGTAATGATGGTAATCGTGTAAACACAACATTAAACTTTTGGAATTAGAACAAGATAAGACCAAATAAATGTCTTGCAAATTTTCGTTTTCTTCTGTCTGTGTGTATATATAACAAGAAGCCCATGAGGGCCTATGCTCTACTGGTATGGTTCTTTGGTCATTTTCAATCCAGAACATGTATGTATGGTGAAGCTCGGATAGTAAATGGAGGCTCTTTTGTGTTCACAAGCTGTATTATAGCAACTTTTACAATTTCATGGGCCATAATCCATTCTTGCATGGGCGGATCAGGCTGATTTTCAAAAGGAACCAAGCTCTCATCAATATTTAACTACTATCTAAGTTTGGTGAAGATCAGATAGTAAATGGAGCCTCTATTGTGTTCACATGCTCAATTATAGAAATTTGGACAATTTCAAGGGCCATAATCCAGTCTTGCATAGGCGGATCTGGCTGGTTTACGAAAGGAACTGAGCTCTCATGGATATCTAACTACTGTATAAGTTTGGTCGAGATACAATCAAAAGTGAAGACTGTATCGTGTTAACAACCTCTTTTATAGCAATTTTGACCATTTCAAGGGCCATAATCCAGTCATGCATGGGTGGATCTGGCTGGTTTTCGAAAGGAACCGAGCTCTTATGGATATCTAACTACTGTATAAGTTTGGTTGAGATACAATCAAAAAAGAAGACTGTATTGTGTTAATAAGCTCTTTTATAGCAATTTTGACCATTTCAAGGGCCATAATCCAGTCATGCATCGGCAGATCTGGCTGGTTTTTGAAAGGAACCGAGCTCTTATGGATATCTGACTACTGTATAAGTTTGGTTGAGATACAATCAAAAGTGAAGACTGTATCGTGTTAACAAGCTCTTTTATAGCAATTTTGACCATTTCAAGGGCCATAATCCAGTCATGCATGGGCAGATCTTGCTGGTTTTCGAAAGGAACCGAGCTCTCATGGATATCTAACTACTGTATAAGTTTAGTTGAGATACAATCAAAAGTGAAGACTGTATCGTGTTAACAAGAAATTGTTTACGGACGGACGCACGCACGCACGCACGCACGCACGCACGCACGACGGACAAATCGCCACGACATAAGCCCTTCTGGCCTTTGGCCAGTAGAGCTAATAAAAACGGGTTAAATTGTTGCTACTTTATTGTAACAAGTATCGTGTGGCCCACCTAGGCCTCAACTCGTTTCTATGACAACGATTTATAACCAAACTAATGAAAATATTTAAAAAGTCGCCAAAAAGTAGAGCGAAAACAAATAAACATATGGTATGAATTTCATCAATGTGAACAAACTTATACAAAGGTTACTAAGAAAGACATAATACTTTTGGATCAGCCCTCATATATGGGGGCTCAAGCACCGCTACAGACAACGTTTTTATGAAGGTGGCAAGTACTTAAGGTTTTGAAATGTGCATTGTTTAAGGGCAATTCACCAAGACCATCAATCCACCAAGACCATCATGAACGGTGTTTTAAACCGGGACAAACGGTGGTCCCAAATACCATTTATATTTTCTTTTAATAAAGCGTTTTATTATTTATCATAGTTTTATGTTTACTCTGTAGTTAGTTAAAATTCCTTTCAATATATGTTCTCTTTTCAATCTTGGACCAGCATGTAAAAGAACCTGTAGCATACTAGTTATTGTACAAAGATTTTTTTTTCTTTTTCCGTTACAATTCGTTCTATATTTTAACAGTTTGAATGTTGGAAGCGGTCTAGTCTATTTCGTCGGAGTAATGCTTTTGTCTGCCTTTGTGGTGTAGTTGAAGAGCATCCCTCCGCCTAGGTTCGGGTGGTCGCAGGTTCGAACCCCGACCGAGTAAAACTAAATAATTTAAAGGTGGAAGAAATGCTTTGCCGCTCATCGTTACGACTGACTCGATTGTGCCAGGATAAATGGAAAAGTAGAACTGGTATCTTACCCAGGAAGCGCCGTGATATAACTATACCCGGCGTGAAACACTAAACAAGGTGTAAACATCCCTTATTGAAAGTGTTACATATCATCAGGCACAGCAAAGAAAAAAAGGAATTTAATATTTTCCCTAATATAGCTAATATTTGAATCTATGATGCAAACTACTTTTGAAAAATGGAACGAAAATGTGTTTAAAAGAGCATTTTTAAAAACTTTCTGTACATATGAATTCAAAATTGAAAACCTTTTTCTTCGTTTTATGTTTCTAAAGCAGACAGACCTAAGCTATCATGACCGGTAAAGTTTTAGTAAAGCAAATCAACTATATAAACCCATTACTTTACATGACTTTTCAATGGTCGTCTGCTTTACAATTATCAGACGGACAATTTCAACAATCTAGGAAACTGAAATATATTGCAATAAGAGGTAAAATAGCTCGTTTTGAGCAATTTCACCTTTTATTCCAATGTTTTCAAAAATCATGTTCAATTGCAGGTCTCAAATGTCGTCTGTGTGATGTAATGGGTTAACCCAGTTATTTCCCATGTTAATTATCATAACACATGAATTGAATACATTCAAACAATAGTTTGATAAAGCAATATCCATATGATTATATTAAAGATAGTGTGCAACTCTCAACTATTAAAGGAACATTGACAATAATCGACCATACTCACCAACGTCTACACCTTCCGTTATTATATCTCGGTAATGCTCATCTACTCGGTTGTAGAATACGTAAGATACCCCGGCTGCTATTCCTGCACCAATACATAAACTGACTAGAACAGTCACAAGTATTACGTAGCATAAGTATCGTTTTGAAATCTTCCTTCTACTAGAAGGTTCGTCATGATGCTCTTCTACTTCTCCACATTTCTCCATTTCATTTGGCCTACCATTCTGATCAAGCAAAACTACTAATTTTTCCGACATTGTTTTTATTCCCGACATTAATTCATATACTTGTACAATATATATGTTAATCCCAATGCGAGATACACAGGTTTATGTGCAATCAATTACATGTACAGGGAATACGGAGAAACCTTGGCGAATTCCGGTTGTGAAATTCCCCAGGAATTATTTTTACTTTTGTTATTACATCTAGAAAATAAAAGAAGTGAAACTGGTGTATAACACCGAGAAGAACGAACCGTTTACATGCTTTTATCATTGCATCCTAATTATGTTGGGTGTTTATTATGGATCTATAAATATCATAAGTTGATAAACCAACGTTAAAGCGTTATCTATTTTAACCTTTATCTGTTATATGTATCGAGAGAAATAGACAGAGATATATGTATAGAGAAGGAAATAGGAGACATATACAGAAAGAAAGAAAGAGGGATGAGAGAGAGAGAGAGAGAGAGAGAGAGAGAGAGAGAGAGAGAGAGAGAGAGAGAGAGAGAGAGAGAGAGAGAGAGAGAGAGAGAGGGGGGGGGAGATACACATAGACTGACAGAAAGAGAGAGGGTGTGTGAGAGAGAGAGAGACAAACAAACAGGGCTCGACAGAGAGAATCGGACAGGGAGAGACAGACAGACAGACAGACAGACAGACAGACAGACAAATAGTGAGAGAGATAGACATAGAAAGACAGACAGAGGCAGACAGACATACAGACATACATAGAGAGAGGGGAGATACAGATATATATATATATATAGAGAGAGAGAGAGAGAGAGAGAGAGAGAGAGAGAGAGAGAGAGGGGGGGGGGAGGAGATACACATAGACTGACAGAAAGAGAGAGGGTGTGTG
>JASEVX010000009.1:33772402-33863308 GCA_031761405.1 Serripes groenlandicus
AAGCATTCGTTTTGGAGTAGCTATAGGTTACGTAATAAAAGATTATGCCGTATAGAGACATCAAGCCTCGATCACACGATATTCCTCGAACGAGGTTCCGTAGGTCGTACAACAAATTAGTTTCCAAAGATGTAAAATGAGCTATAACATACAGTAAGTTGAATACCGAGCCTGCTACTCTTCACAGTTTCTTGTGAAATAGTTGTGGCCATTTTTAGGGCCGAAGTCTTCGAGGGTTGTCAATGCCGTCGCATTGAGCGAGATTCATTCTACACTGATCAGTGGAACCTACCCATATAAAAATCAAACAGTTATTTGAAATGCATTCGGTTTTGCAATAGTCCAATGTTTCGCCAGTAAAGTGCATGTCGTAAAGAGACATTAATCCGTGATTGCGATACCGCTGGAATGTTGTTCCGTAGGTCGTACAATCTGGAAATAGAACAAACACGCCGTGATTGAATCTCGGTAAATGGTAGGTGCTTTATGGTATTCTAAATTGGTAAAATATATATTTTATAAAGACAATAAACAGGAAAGATTTAAAGCACGTTTGTTGTCCCACTGAAGGGTTAACCCTTTTCCACACAAAACACATCTGAGGCAGATTTCTTGTCAACATCTAAAGAAAAGTATGGAAAGTTGCTATACTTGAAGGAAAGTATAATTATTAAAGAGAGTTGGGAACACTGTGGCAAATGGAGAATTTGTTTTTTTATCATAATGTTTTCAAAAGACGTCTGCTGCATAAGCGACAAAATGCTCGGCGGTATCCTTACAGTATCGGTATTTATAAACATGTATGTATGTAGCATTGCGGAATCACAGGCTTCAAAACCACACATTTCACTATGTATGGGATAAATGATTGAAGTGAAATTTCTGTCAGAAATCAAAAGATATCGCTTAAATCACGCTTCGTACGGAAATCGCCGAGTCCATTCGTGATATTCTACCTTAACATTTAAATGTCGTATGTCCGCATGCTAACATTAATTTGCCTCACCGTGTGTCTGTTGATTAATCTGAATGAAGTACAGACGTGTTAAAGTCGCATGGCACACTTATTGTTACAATTGTTTATAAACAAACATTATAACACTATTGACAATTTCTCGTCTATACACAAAGAAGGATTTGAGCGTGATCTAAATGCAGTATATCACTCTAAATTTCCGGAACTATTTTTGGCTGTTGAAATTCCCTCCCGAGTATTTTTCATACAACGTTTCTCAGAGCGCATGCGTTACGACGTTGTGCTTGACATTTTATGAATGAAGTCACGAGCTTTTGTTGTAAATGCCGTTTGGAAATTTGAATTGTAACGGTGACGTTATTGTTTTAAATGACGTCATTCACGTGTTTTACCAACATTGTTGGCGTGGTCGAAAACGGTGTGTTAGAATGAGACAGTAACAAATTGCTCATGATGAGTTTAAGAACAATTGAAAAAGTTATAATAAAAATAAAATGTTCAAAGACTGTTAATATTACTGATTTCAAAAGATTTATTAGTTGACA
This sequence comes from Serripes groenlandicus, assembly GCA_031761405.1. Lineage (NCBI taxonomy): Eukaryota > Metazoa > Mollusca > Bivalvia > Cardiida > Cardiidae > Serripes > Serripes groenlandicus. Next base: position 33,773,924 of record JASEVX010000009.1, read on the forward strand.
AAATCGAATATTTCCAAAACAAATACAATGGGGAGTAAAGATAAAATAGCCTACTCGTGATTTTATCAAGGAAAACAACGTCATGTCAAAACATAGTTCACCCTTAATTTGTATCCCTTTAAGTTATAAACAAGTGCTAGAATTGAAATAGATCTCATTTTGAGTGATATACCGGCTCTTATATCACGATGTGTCGTTCAGGTGTGTATAAATTAATCACTCAGGCCATTCGGCCTTCGTGATTAATTACTACACACCTGAACTCCAAATCGTGATATACGAGCCGGTATATCACTCAAAATGAGATCTATTTCCTAATTATAACATGACCGTTATGTTAGTTTTGTTGTTGTGCCATCAGACCGTTGTACTGGTATAAATGTAAATCCATTACCTCTGTGAACAGCAAAATACGTAGATAATAAGTCATATTGGCGAATGTATGACATTTAACCATGTCAAAGTCAATGATAAGCTGATAAAATAGTAAAACACATTGAGCGTCTGATGGAATAATTAGAATGAATGAATGAATGAATGTATATTGTTTTATGGCGCATCGACAACTAAGGTCATTTAGCGCGCAATTAAATTTAATTATTCATGATCCCTGGGTAAACAAACCAGTACTAGGCTAGAAAATGTGCCTTGCCCAAGGGCACTCCACCATGACCGTAGTGCCGCGACTGGGGATCGAACCCGGGACACCCGGTTTCGAAATGAATAATTAGAATATTGTTATCACAAAGAAGACATAGGCCACTCATGTTTCTTACAATAATTGAGAGAACTTACAATAAAACAACGCGTGTGTTTACTCGTAAATCGGGATGTCAACGGTTACCGATATAAGTAACCGGTTAATCGTTTGATCTTCAGATCGGTTAACCGGTTAACCGAATAAAATCATCAATATTCATTTACTTCTGTGTTGTTTTTTTTCCCCTTTTACTTGGACATTTCCAAATTGAAATCATTAATTCACCAACGGACGTTTATACACATATATATGCACTTAACACTTTGATCCTCATTACAGCGTTTGAAATATTTACAGACAGACAGGCGGCATTATAGAGATAGTCAGTGATCTATTTTTGAACGAAGTGACCGTTATTCGATTTTTCCGGGTACTCGATTACGTGAATAACGAACCGATTAAACGTATAACAAACGGTTACCCGGTAAACCGGTAAGCCGTTGACATACCAACTCGGAAAGTCTGACAGATTTCACATTGGGCGGTCATGTCATATTAAAGTCATAAGTTAACCGAATAAATCATCAATATTTACTTACTTCCGTGTTTTATTATTTCGCTTTTTCTTGGGCATTTCCAAATTGCAAGCATTATTTCACCCACAGCGTTTGAAATAGTTACACAAAGGATGTAAAAGGCTATATTATGGCAATATTCAGTGATCTATTTTGAACGAAGTGACCGTTATTCGATTGTTTACATGTGGAATGAGGTGTATATATGTTATCAATTTTTTTCCGGGTATCGGTCGTATAACAAACTGTTACCCGGTTAACCGGTTAGCCGTTGACCACTCTTCTCGTAAAGTCTGACAGAGTCATATCATATAAAAGTCGCTGAGGTTCTGTGATTAGTGCGGCATTTATATGGATACCACAACGTCTCCTTTGTGCAGTGGTAAGAGCACCCGCCTTAGTTATAATCAAATGCCACATCAACTCCGGTACAAACTATGTCGTCGTTACTTGTATCGGGTTGAAAAATATGCAAATTCAAAGCTCTTCCTATTCCAGCAGATAGCAGAGATTTGATGACAAAAGAAAATATACTGTTTTGCCTTTTGAACTTCTATTAAGCGTTATAACAATTCTAATGAATATGGCGAAGTTATCTAAAGTCCTTAATATAGTTCTACCACAAGAACTTTGTTTCTTTAAATAGCAGTTATTCCTTCAAATGTAAATAAAATAATCAATCTACAATTTAGGTATTTAGGTATACCACTTATAGCGGTACTTTTTAATCCCGATTATATTCTTGACTAGAACTATATTCTAGAATTTATTTGTCGATAAAAAATACTTCTGCCCTTGAGTACCGCCGATGCTATTGTAGTCAATGACTGGATAGGCTAATGGATTGGGATCACTAGATCCTCTGATGTAATTGTTGACAAAGTGGGGGTAAATAACAATAGTAACTACAAGTAATTTATCACACACGTTTATAGAACTGTTATAGCCCAGCATAATATTTTCTCTGTCCTAGACGGTGACAGCAATTATATTGGGGTATTGCAGAAACATGTGCCTATAAATATAAGCCGCACCCTTAAACGCATACACCTTACAGGAGGTAGTGATACAGCGTTATTAGGTTGCGACAGGCTTTCTTAGAGTAGCACCGTGTACAGCAATACTCTTTATTCTTTATTCCCATTCCCAGTCAATTGTCTGCGAACCTAGCCCCTGTAGCTCAAGTCGGTAGCGACGCGGGCTGAACATCCTGGGGTTGTGAGTTCTAACACCAGATCCAGCCAACATTTTGTCATTCGTGTTCCACCAATGCGCTAACAGTCTATGTGGAAAAGCCTATGTCTGTTGTCAAAGTGTGAGAAAGTCAGGAAACTCATTATTAGGTAAACGGGCCGCCGTGATATGACTGAACACTTGAGTCGTCCCGCGAGAAAAACCAACATTATGGCCTCTGCGTAATGTATCGACCCGATCAGCCTGCGCAGTCCGCGCAGACTCATCCGGGCCGACACATTTCGTCCCATGGGGATAGAGGCATAGAGTAATGATTCCTGAAACAGAAAATCCACCCGAGGCGAAAAGTGTCTATCCGGGTAAGCCTGCGCGGCATACTTAGGCTGATCCGGGTCGATACTTTACGCAGAGTTCACACTGTTGGTTTTCTCGCGGGACTGCTCAATTGTTGAAAAAATGCGTTTATCCCATTGATCAGTCAATCAATCACGTGTATGGGTAAGGGTTAAATATGAGAGGATAACAGGCTATATGACGCGGAGTGGATTTGGATTCTCCAAGTTGCATTCACCGCTAATGAAAGTGTTCACTCTTTCCACTGCCGAATTTCACAAAGTCGACTCTTCCATGTTGAAAAACGGACCACTCCAGGTTTTTTTTGTTCAACAGGAAATATTGTAAAATGTATTGTCTAAAGGCAAACAATGAAGATGTCCAGAAAGACAGCTCGATACGAGCAGTCTCACCTGAATCTGCATTGTTCGCAAAAGCCTTTAATTGCCTTTGGCAGCGAAGGGGAATAACACCGTATTTATCGCCTTTGCGTTGAAGGTTCACATTTCCTCTCGGACATATAAGTCAAACACCGTCACGTATGAGAAGTTGGACGTAAATTTCCATATATGCCTAATAGTACAGCTATAGGTTTAAAGTGGGTTGCGTTAAAAGTTCAAATTTCCTCACGGACATATAAGCCAAACACCGTCACGTATGAGAAGTTCGACGTAATTTCCATATGCCTAATAGTGCTATAGGTTTAAAGTGGGTCGCAAAGTTCGTCATTAATTCATAAGGTATAACCTTTGAAGACTGATTAAATTGACACAGAATCGATAACATTTTAGTTTACAGCCCACGCTAAATTCTCCAAAGTACTTCTTGTTATAACCGATTAAAATAGTTTCGCGGTCTGATTGCTTGCGACATAGAAAAAGATGTAAGTTCTGACAAAAATGAAATAGAATAATGCAGTCCTTCTGGTGATTCACCTGGGGAAGCCGAGCCCCGGTAGCTCAGTCGGTAGCGACGCGGACTGTCAATCCAGGGACCCAATTCGAACCCTAGCTCGACCAACATTCTTTCCGACGTTTGACAAAAGTCACTGTGACAAGCGTCATTTGTCTTTCACCATTGGGCTAACAATCTATGTGGAAAACCAGCCTGTCGCTTGGAAAGTATGTTGTGTTGAGTACTGGTGTGAACAGGAAAGATATGAGTAGGTGAACTGGGCGGTGTGATATGACTGAAAAATTGTTGAAAACGGCGTTAAACCCCAATCAATACCAATCCTTCTGGCGATTCTTCAATTGAGCCGTCCCGCGAGAAAACCCACATTGTGGACTCTGCGTAAAGTATCGACCCGGATCAGCCTAAGCATGCTTCACAGGTTAGCCTGGACAGACAATTTTCATGTGGATTATCTGTTTCGGTAATCATTACTCTTTACCTCTATCCCCCTGATACGGAATATGTCGGCCCGGATCAGTCTGCGCGGACTGCGCATGCTGATATTGGTTGATACATTACGTAGAGGCCATAATGTTTGTTTTCTCGCGGTACGGCTCAATTTCTCTTGTGTGTGATCACGTTACGAAGAGTCCATTATACCAAAAATCGCAACACACGACTCATCTATCAGTAATGGAATAACAGACAGATTAACTATGTAGTAAACATCGTTTGAAAACATTATGACAAAGGGAATCAAAGCACTGAAAGTGCTGGGGGATGCAGGAAGGTTGGAGAAGTAGGGAAAATGTGAAAGGAAATAACAATTGCAGCTTATGTTTATGTATGTATTTTTAAGAAGTTGAAAGATCATAACAAAAATAGTAGATATTTTGAAACTGCCAATTTGAAAACAGGAGGATCTTGTTGACACTATATCGCTCACCTGAGTGCAAGAGCTCACAAGTATGCACATTTAAGACATGAAGAATCAAAGGAAAATTTTACAGTAGGTTTAGGCATAATATTTTGAAGATTCTGCTTTATTATATTGAGAAATAGGTCTAAGTAAAATGAACTTCCATCAAGTAGAAATAATTCTCTAAACCATGTACTAGAATGGGAGAAAGTGTTTGAACAATGCAAAACTCATCAAGACAATTATTCTGACAAGGATTCAAAATGCAACCTCCAGAGAGTTATCAAGATTTTTCTTCATTTGGCCTTGTGACCTTTTTTCTTTTACCTAATATGACCCATATTCGAAAACGGACTAGATATCAATACAAACATTCTGACAAAGTTTAAAGCTGCTGGAGCAAAGAATGCGGCCTCCAGAGTATTAACAAGATTTTCCTTCAATTTGGCCTAGTGACCCGGCATGACCCATATTCGAACTTGGCCTGGATATCATTGAGATAAACATTCTGACCAAATTTTAAAAAAATGTGGCTTCTATAGTGTTGACAAGATTTTCCTTCAATTTGGCCTAGTGACCTAGTTTTTAAAAGGACATAACCTATTTTCAAACTTGGCCTACATATCATTAAGACAGACATTCTGAAATAGTTTCAAAATGCTCAAGTTAAAAATGCAGCATCCAGAGTGTTTACAAGATAACCCTGCAATTTGGCGAAGTGACCTAGTTTCCGACCCAATATGGCCCATATTCGAATTTGGCCTAAATATCATTAAGATCATCATTCTGACTTAATTTTAAACCGATGAAGCAAAAATGCGGCTTGTTCAATGTTAATTAGATTTTCTTTCAATTTGGCCTAGTGACCTAGTTTTATAACAGACCTGACAAATATTCGTGCTTGGACTACATATGATTAAGAAAAATATTCTGATCCATTTTAACATATTCAAGTTAAAAATGCAGCCTCCAGAGTCTTAACACGATTTCTCTTCAATTTGGCCAAGTGACCTAGTTTCTGACCCAATATAACCCATATTCGAACTTGACTTAGATAGCATTAAGACAAACTTTCCTACTAGAATGTCGTTGATAGCGCCACAGCGCTTGCGTGCACCTGCACAGCGCGATCGGGTCGCCCGGTTGAGGGAGAGGTTGACGTTTACAAGCTACCGCTACAACTAAGTTATTGGTGCATTGTTGGCTGAAGAGGAGAGGCATGTCTCTTTCACTTCACTGCCACTCTCCATCTCTTGCGGGTTCTGCACTCGCCTTCTCCTTCAGTTATCCCATCTTTTCTAGGGCATATTGTAGTATATACACTGTGTGTTAACTTGTTACCTTCTGTAAAGAAGGCGACTGGATGATCTGATGAATGATGCTATGAGCCGGTTTTCATAACCTGCTAACCACAGTGGGTCGTCGGCCAGACGCCGCTCGTGTTGTCCGATTTCCGGCCGGGCTCTGAGCGGCGTCTGATCGATCACCCACTTTGGCTTGCAGGTTATGAAAGCCGGCACATCGCATCATAAATCAGATCATCCAGTCGCTCTTCACAGGCAATGTCTACCCGATTTCCGGCCGGGCTCTATGCGGCGTCTGGATTTTCTGGGTAGTCCAACATTTGGCCCGGCGCTCGCCTGACATGTGTGATGCCCGGTCGGACATCGGCCTGGCATCAGCCGATTAATTTGCGATGAGGTTTTAAGTCCGAGTTAAAAGTAACTCGATGCCCGCGAGGAATCCCGAAGGAATCCGTCCGAAAATGCCTAGAAATCTGCCGCAAACTAATCCCAAATCGATCGCAAAGAAAGTGTGACTGCGGTTTAAGTGATACTAGGTAGGCTACGTGTTTAATTAATAAATATGCTCTTTTGATAACAGTATAAATCTGTAGCAGAAGACAAGGTTGATATCAATATATCTATGTGCAGACATAAGGCATACTCCTGTAAGCATTTCTTCGCCATTGATTGTCTTCAATCGAACTTCACGAGGCCAATAGTTGAAATTCTTTTTTCGAACTCGCAACGTGTCAATAAAAAGGTGATCGCTATCCAACAAATTATGTGGACATTCAGATCGCTTGACTTCCTTAATCAAGTCGTCAATCGTTGACTGGTCGGTAAGATAAGGGTGTATAGGGTGATACACCACCCCATTTATTCCTCCAGCACTCGATTTACACCTGGAGTGCATCGTCCGATTGCAGGTATTCCCTTATAAAGTATACCGAATCGTCTTTAAGTGCTACATCAAATGGCGGGAATAGTAAAATTAATTAAATAATTTGCTTCGACATGTTTTTTTGTACTTTTTCGTTCCACTTCGCGAATGTTAATAGTTAATAAGCTTCCATATTTGCCCTCTCGGCGCATTATTTTTCTAAAACATTCGTTAAACTTATATTATGGAGTACTCACGCCTTAAGATTTTCACTAATGTTTCAACAACATTATAATGATGTGTTTTAGCGAGATATTAACCTTTTAAATGCAGTTTTGTTGAATACATGTTGAACTATTTTTCTCGCGCAGTCTCACCCTAAAATGCATTGTTGGGTGTGAAGAGTAATTTTTCTTCTTATCTTCAATCTTTTCAACTCTATTTCATAATTATAATTTATAACTTATTCATGGAGATTTTCCACGTTTTCTTTTCAAATTCGTTTTATCATGAATTATTAACAATATATATATATAAATATTTAAAAGCTCAAAGTATTTAATAAAGCGTGTCGGGCGATAATGTTCTGTTTAAGAAAAAAATAAAATGTAGGCTATATTAAAAATTCCTATTGATAATATGAACACCATTAAACTAGATTGCATGACTTTCAAAACACGTCGTCTGTTTAGCAGAAATGAGCTGTCCCGCGAGAAAACCAACATTGTGGACTCTGCGTAAAGTCTCGACCCGGATCAGCCTAAGCATGCCGCGCAGGCTAAACCGGACAGACATGTTTTGCCTCCTGTGGATTCTTTGTTTCAGGAATCATTACTCTATACTTCTATCCACTTGAGACGGAATGTGTCGGCCCGGATAAGCCTCTGCGAACTGAGCAGGCTGATCTGGGTCGATACATTACGCAAAATCCATAATGTGTTTTTTTTCGCGGGACGGCTCAAATAAGTTCTTATTTCAGCATAGCCAATTGCTATAGTTAGCGAATTACCAAACACTGTGCTCGAAATATATACTGGGATTAGTCCCTAATGTTAGAGTATTTTTACAATATCGGCTTTGAATTAATTCACCGGGGAGGGAATTGCTCATATTGCGAGAAGATTGTGCACTTTGTGACAAGTTTTTGAAATTTTGCATACTGTTAGGTATAGTCATAAAGTTTTAAAAAATAACCGCATACAAGTTGGAGTCGCCCCCTGGTGGCCATTATGCACTAAATCCAAAATGGCCGCCATTTGATTTTTTTTTTATATCATATATCGGCCCCTTTTAGCACATATTACCACATTTTGTATGTTTTAATTGTAAGAATTTATTTCTGTATCCAGTTATTTGTTTAAAGACCATTTTACATCCATAAAAACTAACCTTTTTGCTCAATAACTTTCAAAGTGTATCAATATACTAATCCTATAGGTATGGAACAGCCAAAGAAAATCTATAAATAGAACTAAGCACGTGGTTTGATACCATATTTTAACAAATAAACTATTTAAAAACACTGGGGTATAAATTTGGGAAAAAGCATGCATCTCATGAATGAACAAATCCGTTAGCTTTTATAGATGTAAAATGCGCTAAAACAACATGTTCAGAATCGAGAGTTACATTCAGGGTGATTTGAGGTCATATCACTTAGTTACTTAGAAGTGGTTTCAAACATTTTCTTCGTCACATTATACAACTTGTGGTGTACTCATTTCAGACTTTCCCCCATTTAATTAACCAACATTTGTTTTTTTATCATGAGTGAGGAACACCCTTTTGATCACCCTGCAGTTACAAGGAAGGACACTGATTGGAAAATGTGTTGCTTATGTCAGGAAACATCTAACAGCAAGGATATGCGAAGTCCATATAAAAAGGAGTGTTACCACAAGGCATATAACACACTTGAGAATGATTTCAAAATGTTTGTGGTAAATGCTGTGCCTTTACCTCTTCGAGTGACATTGGCATGTTTAGATGATGGCGTAGGGATTGCTAACACATTGCTGAAAAATAACGCAAAGTATCATAAAGGATGTCGAGGTCATTTACGCTCGCATATTGTACAGAGATCTCTTTGAAAGAGAACAAACGAAAGTTTTGAGAGTGATGAGTCTACTTTAAGTCCAAAAAGAACTCGATCAATGTATAGTACCAGCTTCGACCGCAAAACCCCGCAGTGTGTCTGCTGTGAGAAGTTTAAAGGTGACAATGACGAAAACGTGTACACAGCTAGAAGTGATAACTGTGGAAAGAACCTCTATAAATGGTCTATATATTCCAAGAATCATGCACGGCTAACCAGTGAGGCTGACTGGAGATGTGCATTATCACACATCCTGTTATACAAAGCTGAAAAATGATGCCCCAAATCAAAGTCTCAAAATACAGAAAAAAATCCTAAAATATTTACACATATGATCCCTTGGTAATTGCTCAGCTTGAAGCATTCGTACAGTTCAAACATTCTGCATTTAAGCTTGCTGATTTGAGGGAGCTCTATGATCGTCGCCTGGAGCAACTGGGCTCTGATTGGATTGGAATGTATGTACACCAAACAAGGTTCACGGAACATCTAAAAGAGAAGCTTGGACCTGACTGGTCTGAGTACTCTGAGGGTCGGGATATTTACATATCTTACAAGAAAACAGTTGGCGCAGCTTTGGCACAGACTGCAAATAATCAGGTTATTGAGGATGAGGCTAAAATATTAATTGGAGTAGGTCTCATGCTGCGAAGATGCTGCAAAAAATGACTTTTAATGGATCGTTTAACCCAACCTGTTTGAGTGAACCAGTTGCAAAACCTCTTCTTAGCCTTCTAGACATTTTACATCAAGGTTCAAGTTCTATAGACGAGCAAGAGGACAAGGATATAATTAGTGCCAAGTTCAGAGTCGCATGTACACTTTCGCAGCTGGAGTGCAACAATGCTGCAAAACAAACAAGCAATGCTACCAAAATTTACCAGCGGAAGGAGAGAGAGAGATGGCCGTTCCACTCTGTGTATGCAAATGATCGACAAAAAAGCAAGATCGAAACGTTTCACTCCCTAGGCATCTCAGTGTCATATGACCGAATCATGGATGTCAGAAAGGGACTCGCCCTTGCCGTGTCAAGGCTATTTACCGACGATGGAGTTGTTGTGCCTTCAAACATTAAGCGAGGTCTCTTTACAACTGGCGGAGTTGGTAACATCGATTAGTCTCTCCTGTCTTCTATGATAAGGGCTCAGCAAGGAGTATCCCAATGAGGTTGGTGAATCAAAGATGGTATGTGTATTGGGCATGCTTCATGTCGAGAGGGCATCACAAGATTGTGGGTGTAAGATACTTGCTGGATCCGGCTGGGACAGGATGTTCTCCTTGGCGAAAGTATTCACTTCTGGTATTGCGTTCTCTCTCCTGGGTGGCAAGCATGTCAAGCGTACGCGGTACGCTTACCAGTTCACGATTGCTTGGCTTCATGAACAGAAATATCAGACATATGACGATTACTGTCATGGGGTCTATCGGCCACATGAATCTATTGAGATGTAGGAAAAGAGACTCATCAGTAATGCTCCCACACTATGCTATTGGACAACAGTGAGAGAATATCTGTTAATTAACTGTCGATGTATCCGTGGTCAACGAGATGGTGATTGGCCTTTGACATTAAGTGCATGCAGTGATATGTGCCCGTGGTTTTATGCCTTCGGTCATACAAACTATGCCCGATCAATGCCTGTCTTTTTGAAAGATATGGCACAACTTCCAGCAATCCGTCCATCAGTCCATGAGGCTTTTATGCGAGGCAAGTTTGTTGTGAAATGTGGTGACAATAAAGATTCATTTATGGCACTTGATTAGAGCCAGTAACATAGCATCAAGTTTATGAAGGAAGATAGTGGAGCAGAGGGCCTATATGGCCAGAAAAGGGAAAAGGAGGTCATCGAGCTATCAAAACCTGAAGTATTAAGGGCAATTGATGAGTTTGAGTGTGCCTGTTTCTTTGCCTCAAACGATAAAAGTGTGTAAAATCCGGAATCCTCAGCTGCTGAACAGATACAGTTCCTTAGCCATCTTAAAGCTCTGTGTGATCTTGTCAATGAGGGCACAATCGTAAATCCCTTTAGTAAGACGGGTAGAGAGCTCGTCACATTAGACACTTGGAAAGTCATTGACCCCGAGATCAAACTTAGCCTAAGAACAGCCCTGAGTGTCGGTAAAACATGTTTAGCCAGTTTGTCAGTAATATAATAGAAAAAGCCCCAAAGCCATTATATGACTTTATCCCGAGGGCTAACTTGTTAACATTCAGCAACAGGCCATCTCCATATCTAAAGAAGGGTGTTGATAAGCTGGGATCTGCGAAAGCAGATGCAGTCCTCATCACTGAATTGTTTATGTCCCTACAGTCACGACCTGATGCTAACATAGACGAATTCTTTAAACATGAAAATCAACGTGAACCTCCGTCCTTATCAAATCGAGGTAAGTTGCGGTCAGGAACAAAGTCTGATATTCTATGCTGTTTACCAGGTATGCCTGTTCCTGGTCGCTCTGAAGCAATGAAAGGTACGTCTGTGATTGTTCTTGATATGGCGGCAGTCATACACATTATCAAACCCAAGCGTGCCAGAGAATTTGGAGAATACACACAGATGCAATTGCTCCCATACTTGCAAAGTTAGATGATGGGCAGCACAACGATAATGGACGCTATATGGGACACATATAAAGACAACAGTCTTAAGTCATAAACCCGAGCCAAAAGAGGTGAAATTGCAAGGCGACGAACAAGAGTATTAGCAAACATACCTCTGCCAAAAGGAGCCGAATGGCAGACATTCCTCAAAGATTGCCAGAATAAAGACGACTTATTTCAGTTCATAAGTCAGGAACTTCAGAGGTACAAAGCTCATTCGCCATATGACTTCATCTCATCACAACAAAGGCTAACATTGTTATTAGTAATAAAGCAATTGACCTGGCAGAACTTTCACCGCGTGAGCAAGAAGAGGCTGACACACGAATGATGCTTCACTTGCATCATGCTGCTAAGCAGGGCCACACTAAGGCCTACCTAAAGACAATAGATAGCGATGTGGTTGTATTGGCTATTAATCTTTTCCACGAGATGGGCCTTTCAGAGCTATGGATAGGATTCGAACAGGGAAGTTATTGTGAAGCACTTCCATTCTTCCATGCATTCAAAGGATACGACGTTGTCTCAGCAATTTTGGGAATTGGAAAAAAGACTGCATGGAAGGCATGGGTTTCCTATCCTGAGGTGGGTGACACTTTAATCACCAAAGACTCTTCCAGTCTGAAACTTGACACGGATCATATGCAACGACTTCAGCGATGGATTGTACTCGTGTATAGTACAAATTGCGATGCCGTCACGGTAAATGAAGAAGCAGGGAAGGTCATGTTTACCCATGGACTCAAAATATCTTCACTCAATACCACCAACTCAACATTCTTTGTTCTAGCATGCTAAGCGCGCTCAACACACTGCATCATTCGTCTGGAAGCAGTCTCTTTTGAAAAACCCTAAGATTCCAAATCGATGGGAGTGGAATATCAGAACCAAAGAGTGGGTGCCATATTGGACAGATTTGGCAGATGTCTGTAAGGCTTGCTCCATTCTACTTCACTGTGGCTGAGTGGTTGCCTGTAAGGGTAACTGTAACTGCCATCGAGCTGGACCTCATTGTAGTACATTATGCAAGTGCTGCAAATATAATGACAATGATGCTTGAATTTAGACACAGTTTTGTTAAGGTTGCATCATTCAGCTCAATGTAAAAAAAACGTGTTCATTTTTATTAAAAAAAGATTAAGAAGTCAAACGAAAAGGAGTTATAATTTAGTAATGTTTAAACCGACTGCAGACTGATATTCACATATCACTTAACCTTTTCCAAGTTTAAATCAAGCTGTTCGCAGTTTGCAATCAAAGTCAATGGTTTACTCCACCAAAAGAAAACACCCGGTCAATGTCTGTATATAACCTTAATGTTTTGATCGGACATTACATCCCCAATTCACTTACCCGCTCAAACATTATTTTTTTATGAATTTAAGCCCTTAAAAATGATTTAAAAATGGTAGAAATGGCTGCTCTCCTTGGCGCTCATGGATGTGGAGTTAGCATTACGAGTGACTGGCTGGTGTTAAGATTTTTTTGTTTGTTTGGAGTTTAACGCCGCTTTCAACAGCTTTGGTCATATCACGGCGGGAAAGAAAGTTGGCCGAGCCTGGATTCGAACTCACAAACCCTGGATTGACAGCCCGCGTCGCTACCGACTGAGCTACCGGGGCTCGGCTCTGGTGTTAAGATAAATCAGCCAGAATTACTGGAAATTTAACCCAAAAGAGACCGGGATAGAACTGCAAAATTGCTGAAAGCGGTGTAAAACACTAAGCAACCTTATAACAGGTTCCCTTTCACCCAAAACATGGAAAATGTATTTCAAATAAAATAATCTAGTACAATAAATAGCTCAAATATAACATTTCTTATTTCCGATTGCGGCCATTTTGAATGTTGTGCAAAACGGTCACCGGGTGACTACCCCAACTTGTATGCGGTTGTTTTTTGAATAGCTTATGTTCATACTAAACAGCATGCCAAATTTCAAAAACTTGTCACAAGGTACACAATTTTTATGAATTCCTTCCAAGCTAATACTCCTATTCCACCCAGGAGGTCCGGTCCATATATACCTAATGTGAGAAATGTATAAACGGAATGAATTAATTATCTAAGTAGGAACATAATAAAAAAATAAAAAACAAACAGCAAAAGGTGATGATGACCGTTGTCATTATGATAATAGTGGTGACATACATATGCACATAAACATGCACATAGTTTTCTAGCTATTGTGCATATTCAAGGGCACAACTAAGTCTAACCACTACTACAACACGTATGTCGGACATGTGTAGGTGGAAGACAGAAGAGGTATTGTCGAAACGAAATACAAGATGCCAACAATTATCGTTAACACTGCAAAGTCTAGTGTCTTTACTATTATTTCAACCCCTTTACAGTTAGCACTTTTACAACATATAATACATAAAGCGACATAACCTATGTATGTAGGAGCAGGAGAGGAAAGGAGACATGACTTATATAAGTAATGTCGATTTTCTATCTTAGTTCAAAGGAGTTATTTAGACGCATTATACGACATTACATATGGCTTAGACTCCAAAACAAATCACAATATTCAACATTATGAGGCACTCAATCTAAGACTTTTGATGCACTTACCGTAATCCATTTTATTATAAATCCAGAAAGTATTTTGGGTTTATTTGGTCATGAGGTTATTATATGTATAAGTAATTAAAAGTTGATTCAACATGACTTTAACACTTGAGTTATACCTTTATTAAAGAAACATGTAATTGTAGATTGCATGAGAAGGAGGAAAGCTTATAATGAGTAATTTGTTATTGACCCTTTCCCACATACACAAACCTGCAAATGACGATTTTGAAAAACATATAGCAAACAAATTCGTCATTTCAGTCATTGAAAATATAAATGTTTTCAAATGTAACTGCTAAGAACAATAACAAGCTAATTTTGAAAAAAAATGTTGGTAATCAAGCAGTCGCTGAAAATTCACAATTGCTCCTTTTCATATAATGCTTTTACTCCTGATTCAAGTTGTTTCCTTCGATTTTCGAGATATTAAACGTTTTCTAGAGGTGGTATTTACCCTTTTCCAATTTTTCGACTTATCTTCAACAAACGAATGATAATGAGTATTTTTACTTTTTCCACAAGGATTTGATCACAAGTCTATACTTATATTTTCATTAATACAGATTATCAATAAGTTTGCCTAGACATTTCCAAAGTGATCTACTGTAAATTTGGTCTATGTGGAAAAGGGTTAAGCAGGCTTAAACTTACATATCGTGAAAAGGTTGTGGCGATTAGTAGCCGATAACATAATCAATATCACTGAAGGTGTACTGAAAGGTAAACACGGTGTGGAAGAGTTATTTGTAAAAATTGTTTTTTGCAAGATAAAAAGCTGTTTGAGTGACTTATTTGACAAGGGAAGTATGACAATTTATCAGCGGTACCACGTTGATCAACGTTTAACAGTACGGTCTTTGTAAATTGTGGTTTAGAAAAGAATTTCTGTTTATTGTGAATACTCATTGTTGCTATTCATAGTAACACTGATAAACCTTGACCGATACCTGATCAATTAACCGTTACCTGTGTATCCTATCCCGTTCGTATTGAGTTCGTCACGTTACTAGAGTATTAAATGTGGTGGATAGCGTACCGGATGGAGTAAATAACTATATTTTCCTCGATAGTGTAACAAGTGATGCTGCTGATTATGTTGATGTTATACTGTCATCGCAACCAATTAATAGAGTTGCTACACCTGTTCAAACGAGTCGCAAACGTAATGCATCCGGTCCGTGTATGGATTCTACAGTGAAAACATCTCGACTAACAAAGCGCTCCTTGTACAATCCTGAGTGTGAACAGTCCCCAAAAGGCGACGATAAACAATCGGTTACTATACCTTCTGTAGAATAGTTATTAGCTCAGCTATCTGCAGATATCCATATACAATTTAGTGCCATGCCTGAGCGCATCGACAAACTGGAATCTAGCTTAGAACAAAATATTTCGAATAAGGTCGCACTAGTCTTGGATAAACGAATCAATTCTGAAATGAATCGGATACGTAAGGATGTTGAAATTTCTATCGAAGCATTTAAGGAGGATATAAGAGTAGATATCTCTAATGACATTGGTGAAATGAAAAATAAAGTGGATGCACTTTCAAGTGCCCTTCAGTCCTCAGATGTTGCATTAAATGTGGCTATATTAGGAATCTACCCAAATCTGATAGTGAAAACACTAAATGCAAAGTAAATTCCCTCATACGTGAAGGTCTCAAAACATTCGACATTACATGTGTTGGTGCTGAGAGAAAAAGGTCGTCAAATGGAAAGCCAGGGTTGGTTATAGCGAAATTCAAGTCATATGATGAGAAACGTAAAGTTATGGCTAATAAGAACCAGTTGAGTAAAAGTCGCGAATATAAAAATGTTTTCATAAATCATGACCAAGATCATACTGACAGGCTAGTTAGTAATTTCAGAGCAATTCTCAACGCCCTTAACTACGACAATTTGAAATCGAAAGGGCCACAGGTTATTTATTCATCCGAACCTTAGTGACGTGCTAATACAAATAATTCAAGGAAAACTTATGTTCACCAAGATCCTGGACAAGCAGAAGGTGAAAATAGGTCGAAGCAAAACCAGGATAATTGTGGTGGATGGAACAGAGTACACACTCAAGGTGGTAAAACTAAGACGCATGGAAGGGGTAGAAGGGGCTGTGGAAGTAGTAGCTCATTTCGACGTCATTAGTATAAAACCAGGTTTTGGAATGTACGTGATTTTAATAGTAATTCTGATACGGATAACATCAATTTGAGATCAACATGTGATTTGCGTAGTGACTTTGATATTTTAGCAATAGCAGAAATTCATCTAATTGTTAACACAGTACTCAAAATTGATGGTTATCGTTGGTTTGGTCAAAACCGGAAACAGATTCATAGAAAAGCCAAAACCGGGTCTGGTGGTATAAGTTTCCTTATCAAGAATGCTTTATGTGATGTTTTTAGCAAGGGGCTCGTTAGAGCCAATTGCTATAGTAGCTAATTTTCGAAACGACGCATCATTTTGAGACTGGAATCTAGACAGGTGTTTTACGATATCGGCATTGAATTACTTCACATCTGTCTTTCTACATCAGCTCTCCGTTTCTGAAAACCATCTCGACTTCATATAGATGTATTGGTGGTTGCAGATCGTACATAATGTCAATGAATGTGGATGATTTGTGGAATATTTTGTTAAAAATGAAATGACTGTTGCCAGCTAATTCCCATGTTGGTCATCTTGAACCGCCAATAGTACCTGTGTAAAAATCAAAATGCGGTAACTTGTTGACATATGAAGCCGAAAATTGATTTGATTCGACATCACTAACCCAAAAGAAATAACTCGAAATAAATTTTATGTTAAAATATATGAATTACATGATTAATAATTAAAATGTATTTCTACGCTTTCAACATACTTGATCGCGCGTAAAGTTCATTGGTAATTCCTAAATATTGTAAATCGAATGGAGTAAAGGCAACTTTTCGATTCCGACTCAAAACAAATTTAGATAAATGAGTCCCAATGATAACATATATACTCAAACATTCAAATTATTTAAATGATAATAAAATAAATAGTGGACAAAATATAACATATATACGATAAATGTGCAAGTGAGCCTAGGCGTCGTAATTTCCAAAAATCCTTTCGAATAAAATGTATTTTCAGCGGTAACGATAATCAGGAATACTAGAGTATTTCATTTTAGATTCCTAGGTAAAGACATCAAATTCTCAACCAAATTTATCCTGAACAACCCCAGCAGACGGAATAAGATAGTCAAGTCCCAGTTATAAAACAAATGATTTAAATGACATTTGTTTTTTTATCAAGATAAAACGTTTCAATACTAAATATTTCGCTAACTCGTGTATTGGTTTATAATTATACCCCCAAAAAACAAAGTTTTGGGGGGGTATATAGGAGTCACTGTGTCGGTCGGTCGGTATGTCGGTCGGTCGGTCGGAAGCCATATTTTGTCCGGACCATATCTTAACAATGCAACATAGGATTTGAACGAAACTTCATAGGATGATACAACACATTGAGAGAAAGTGCAGTGTACAGAAACCATAACTCTATTTAATCTAAATACAGAGTTATTGCCCTTTGTTACTTTTTCTTGTTTACAAAGTTATGGCCCTTTTGTTGGTCGGTCGTAAACCATATTTTGAGTCAAGGTGCTGTTTTGGGGGTATTTATCATCTTCAGTGATATTTCTAGTTATGTTATAAATGAGAACTATCGAAGTGGCCGCGTATCGTAGCGGTTAGCATGTTCGGCCGTGAAGCGGCAGACTTGAGATCTATTCCCGCTCTAGGCAGATCAATTTGTTTTATAAGAAAAATATAATATTTTTGTCTTATAAATTGCCGCTTTCAGTGGTGCAATTGTCATTTAACACCGCTGCAATAAACTCTTTCAAAATGTTGGGATTTATGCGTTGTGAAACACTAAGAAATGATTAAATCGTGTACGATTTTTTACGTCGCTTTTAACAATATTTCAGTCATTGCACGCTGAAGAAAATTAAGATAACACAGGATTTTATTTCTGCTTTGAAAGTAAAATTGGAATCATCATTGTTGTTAGGTTATTGTGATTTTGGTATGAAATGTATATGTGTTAATTGCATTAAAAAAAAAAACACGGCTAAAAATCCATTGTAAACCAGGAGGTGTGCTAAGCAGAAACTATCCAGATAGCAGATGCGCATGTGTATGCCAGCTTTTAGTATATCGATAGACCATCATACTGTGTTTACAGTGTTTTGCTTTACTCCTTTATCATTTAATATATGGATATAAATTGATAGTGTAAAGTGTTCAAGTTAGACTTTTGGGATCGGTAAATCCATGTCCAAATGTTACCTGCAGTTAGCCTCTTGCTGTGAGCACTTTCAGTGCTTTGATTAACATATCAGTGTTGAACGATACTTGTGAGAGTATCTTATGGTTAAAAATGGTGCATAAACTAGATGATATAACCCATTTGCCGTGAGTCTGTTATCTCGTCACTATAATGTTAGTTAATTTTACGAATGTCTTATAACTGATATGTATTTCCTTCAGAACGACGGTATGATATTCATTTGAGATGATTTTAACAGCCGTTGTAGTGATATTGATGATTTTTATCGTCGACGTAGATGATATTACGGCACGTATTGTGATATATTTCACATGCAATTCATATGGAGAGTTGTTGATTGCTTTCCTTATCAATTCAAATATGTGTATGTTGAATGGAAGAAGTGATACCCCGAATCAGTTTACATCTGTGTCTATTTAAGGATCAGCCGTGATTGATTATTGTATGACTTTGCATGATTATCTGAATAATTATTTTGATTTCAAAGTTACCTTGACATCTGAACTTCTTGGAACAATAGGAAATGTGCATGTACTGGCACCCACAAGTATTCCAGACCACTCTGTGTTGTCATGGAATTGTGTTGGTGACAGTTTGCATCAAGTAGATAACCCAGAGGTCAGTAGAGTCAGTGAACCCTTTGATAAGTTTGATCTTAGCAATATAAAAAACAATTTTATGAACAGTTCTTCAATTTTATTGCAAATGAATATCATTATTGATAAGTTGGAACCAGGTCATCAGTCGCAAGAAGACATCGATTCTATTTATAATGATTGTTGTGGTATGGTAAAAGAAAACATGTATAAGGATATTCCTTACAAAACTGTATATTCCGGAAACACACGCATTGACGTGGTAAACTGTGGTGGAATAGCGATTTACCAGACATGTGGTCTAGCATGTGTCTAGCTGAACGTAACTGGTTAAACAGTCGGAACAGAAACGAAAGGATACATCTGAAGTCAGAATATGTCCAGGTTTTGATCGTGAGGTACAGAAAGCAAAACGAAAGTATTGGTATTCAATGCAGAACAAGTTGTTGAACAATTGTACTTCTAACCAATCAGACCTTTGGAAATCTATTGGCAAAGTGGGTATTGATCAATATAAATGTAAACAAATTCCAATGGAAGTTATTCTAGATGATGGTTCTGTATCGTCTAAATTATCAGATATTTTAGATAAATGGAAAACTGATTTTAGTTCATTGTTTGATAATAGAACAAATAGTATACCAGTCGACGATGATGCCTCGGATAGTCATGTCGGATATTTACCATTTAATGGGTATATCTCCTTGATGGAAGTGAAGAAAGTCGATAAGGCCAAGTGTGGTAAGGCATGTGGTCTGGACCAGATTCCTTCCGAAGTTTTAAAAAATGACTCGACCATAATGTTTTTACATGCACTGTATACTATATGCTTTGATAGCGGTATTGTACCTTCGGTATGGAATAAATGTATAATCAATCCCATACCTAAGTGTAAAACACTTGACCCAAGAAACCCATTGTCGTATAGAGGTATCTCGTTGACTTGTACAATGCATACAATGTATTGCAATATTTTAAATGATTGATTAAGTTCTTGGATTGAGTCTAATAACATATAAGCAGATAAGCAAAATTGTTTTAGAAAAAAGAGGAGTACATCTGAACACATTTCTTCATTGGTAAATTTAATTGAAACGCGCAAAAAGTATGAAAAAATCCACTTTTATTGCATTTATTGATTTTCGGAAGGCGTATGACATGATCAATCATTCTAGATTGTGGAAGATGTTAAATTGGACAGGTATATTGGACAAAATGTTTAGAGCTTTGAAATCGTCGTATTCATCTGTGGCCTCATGTGTTAGAATTAACTCTTTTTCTACAGACTGGTTTGATGTTCATTGTGGGTTAAGACAAGGGTGCGTGTTATCGCTTCCTTTGTTTAATTTATACATAAATGATCTAGCACTATATCTTAAGTCACTGGATGTCTGAATTCAATTAGATGGGGACATTATTCATTTCCGTTCAAATTCTCACGATAAGTCCGATTTTAGTTTTAAAGGTGGTACTTTCAAGTTGAACATTGCCGATAGGTATACATACCTTGGTATTTTTTCTCATGAAGATTTAGATTTTAGGATGTCGGCAAACCGGTTGCACAAAGTGCTAGTCGGGCTCTAGGACTACTTATTGCAAAAAGTAAGTCTATTGGAGGAGTGCCTAATAGGTTTTTTTACCAAATTATATGACTCCATGGTGTGGCCTGTTGTATCGTATGGAGTTTCTCTTTTGGGTAATAAATCCCTTTCGTGTATAAATGCGGTTTACAATCGAGCAATGAGATTTTATTTGGGAGTAGGAAAATATACCCCTAACGCAGCAGTCTCTGGTGAAATGGGTTAGGTACCACCTGTGGTACGCCAATGGAAACATATTGCTAACTTCTGGGTTCGTCTCTCACAAACAAATAATACAAGGTTGAATAAACGCATTGCAGTGTGGGCCCATGGTAAGTTCGCACGCTTCAAGAATTGGTTCTCTGTCATTCGGAAACATTTTACGCAGCTTAAAATTGAGAATTTCAATAATTTGGATAGACCTTTTCATAAACATTCCTTTATCGTCGGGGTTGAAACGGCGACCAGGAAAGTATATTTAGCTAATTGGCTTGCTACGCTTAATAAGGTCACTGGCTCTTATGGTCTTGGTAGAAATAAGCTTCGAACCTACCGCACGTTTAAGGACGTATATGAAACAGAAGGATACTGCAACCTTATTCTACCTCCAAGCCACAAGTCAGCCTTGTGTAAATTTAGGTTTGGTGTAGCCCCGATACGCATTGAAACCGGCAGATATGAAAATCTCCAATTAGAGGATCGTAAATTTTCCTTTTACAATGTTCTCGAGGATGAACTGTACGTTCTCCTTCATTGTATTATTTACACTGATTTGAGATCAGAGCTTTGTGTCAAGACCGAAGAAACGAAGCCTGATTTTGCAGAATTGGTTAAAAGTGACCAACTTTCGCATTTATTAACAAGTCCGTCATTAGTTCGATAATGTACCAAAACCTGTTTTAACATTCTTAAACGACGTAGATCTTATCTTAGTAAATAATGTCTTAATTTCTAACATGTTTTCTATTTCAGCAATTTAAGTCCAAGCAAGAATCAGCCGCTACTCAGTCACTTATTAATCTTATCACGGTAGATGTTTTTTCCTTTGTTTTTAATTATTCTTTAGTTTTACCCTAGTGACGTTAATTTTAAATGGGTACAATAAGGCACATTTGTTCGATTTTTTAAAACAAAGACAAAGCTGATTCTTGGCTCTATGTTGTAAATAGTATGTGCTATATTTGTGCGATATACTTCTTTCGCAAGTCTCATATAATTCTAGTTATGGCCATGAATAATACTTGTCTTGATTTGTTTGTAAATTGTATATGTTTATATATGACTTTGTTTGTACATGGATAAGAGTTAAATCAATAAATAAATGTAAATGTTCTTAGAACTCCTCACTGTTAATATATTGCAATGAATAAATGATCCGTAAATGAGTGTTCATATGGCATTCATGATTTGAAATGAATCCCTTGCTGTCTGCACTTTCAGCGCGTTTGAACATTGCCCAACATGTGCCATGTCAAATAATGTACGGTATATTTCTAAATGTCAATAAATCATAGGAATATGTCCTGTATTTTCAAATAGTGTTTTCACATAACACTTTGCTTATTTAAAGCATGTCTACCATTCGTGAACATTATGCATTTACGCCTTTATGTTAACATATGTTGTTACTGCTGACCAGGTTTTCCTCATTCATACCAGTGCTTCAGTGCTTTGATTTTAACATGAAATACACGTGTGTCTTGAGCAGCTGATTATACTGACTACATGTATCGTGATATACTTCACTGACTTCATGCATCGTGATCTACCTTACTGACTACATGAATCGTGATCTACCTTACTGACTACAGGTATCGTGATCTACCTTACTGACTACATGTATCGTGATCTACCTTACTGACAAAATGTATCGTGATCTACCTTAATGAATACATGTATCGTGATATACCTTATTGACTACATGTATCGTGATCTACCTGACTGACTACATGTATCGTGATATACCTGACTGACTACATGTATCGTGATATACCTTACTTACTACATGTATCGTTATATACCTTACTGATTACATGTATCGTGAGCTACCTTATGGACTACATGTATCGTGATCTACCTTATGGACTACATGTATCGTGATATACCTTACTGACTACATGTTTTGTGATCTACCTTACTGAATACATGTATCGTGATATACCATACTGACTACATGTATCGTAATATACCTTACTGACTACATGCATCGTGATCTACCTTACTGACTTCATGAATCGTGATATACCTTACTGACTACATGTTTCGTGATCTACCTTACTGACTACATGTATCGTGATCTACCTTACTGACACAATGTATTGTGATCTACCTTACTGACTACATGTATCGTGATATTTCTTACTGACTACATGTATCGTGATATACCTTACTGACTACATGTATCGTAATATACCTTAATGACTACATGCATCGTGATCTACCTTACTGACTTCATGAATCGTGATATACCTTACTGACTACATGTATCGTGATCTACCTTACTGACTACATGTATCGTGATCTACCTTACTGACAAAATGTATTGTGATCTACCTTACTGACTACATGTATCGTGATATTTCTTATTGACTACATGTATCGTGATCTACCTTACTGACTACATGTATCGTGATATACCTTACTTACTACATGTATCGTTATATACCTTACTGATTACATGTATCGTGATCTACCTTATGGACTACATGTATCGTGATCTTCCTTATGGACTACATGTATCGTGATATACCTAACTGACTACATGTTTCGTGATCTACCTTACTGACTTCATGTATCGTGAAATACCTTACTGACTACATGTATCGTGATCTACCTTACTGACTACACGTATCGTGATATACCATACTGACTACATGCATCGTGATCTACCTTACTGACTACATGCATCGTGATCTACCTTACTGACTTCATGAATCGTGACCTACCTTACTGACTACAGGTATCGTGATCTACCTTACTGACTACATGTATCGTGATCTAGCTTACTGACAAAATGTATTGTGATCTACCTTACTGACTACATGTATCGTGATATACCTTACTGACTACATGTATCGTGATCTACCTTACTGACTACATGTATCGTGATATTGTTACGTGCCACCCGTCTGGCCTGTCTGTTGGTAGGGTTGATAGGTTTAAGCCACTCGGTGGATCGAAACAAAACGAGAGGCAAAGATAGACATTTCAGTTTTCCTTTAATTCTGCCTATGAACGTGGAAAAGGGAGAACAAAGGGGAGTAACTGTGCGTGTATCGTCCTAACACCAGACTGTAGTTACTTCCCTTGGATCGAACCCTTTCTCATAAAGTCGATAATAACAACTGCGCGACCATGGAATACCATTTATAATACGAATGTCAATGATGCTTAGTACCTCTAACAATCAGCTCGGACGTATGAAATATACGGCATGTGTAGACTACTTAATTGATAATGAATCTCTAAACCTAGAGATAATAAAACTGGACTCTATGCTACAATTGAAATTGTAATGCAGTGGACGTGGATCTATCTAACCATGACTCGTGTTCGAATGAGAGTGTTTTGTGACCAAAGTTCACGTCCTTTTATAGCCGCACAGCGATTGTGACCGTTAGCGGGTCACAAAGGTCGCGAGCCTGGTCACAACGGCTCGTCGGTCACATCTGTGACCAGAAAATGTCCATTGTGACCCAATCGGTCACAAGTGAGCAATATTATGTCCACAGAGCAAAAAAGGTCCCAAAAAGGTGTCCACTCTAAATGAAAAGGGTTTCTCTTACTTTACGAAACTCAAGCATAAACAAATTAACTATTTACCAGTTTAACACAAGATAGGACAGTTCTCCGATGATATTGTGAAGTAGTGTTCTGGGTCGATGACTCAGCAGAAACATTCCCACAATGCACCGTAACAATGGCAACTCGCTGCAGTGTAAACAATAAAGCGTGGATGATGTTTTCGTAATTCCAGCGCTAAGGAAGAACAAAATCGGACTTCACTGACTGGTAAAAGGTATTGTTTAGATTGAATTTAACCGTTAGCTCATACTAGATAGTTTTCCCAAGAACGCGACTAGAATTAACATGAAAGTAATGGGAATTGGCGGATGCATGTGACTCGACCTCATTTCGCCAATATCCAAGTAAACAACGTTGGAACTGGATACAGTCAACAATCAATGATAAGCTGCCTACCTTGGAGACATATATCGACAGACATGATGTAACTGTATATGTCAGATGGCCCGTGAATCAAACTGGGTCATCTGCACATTAGAAATGTGGTGTCTGTCAAATACAACAACGACTAAAGGATGCACAAGTGGGGTATTCCACGGTCTGTCACAACAACGGGTGAGTACCCTTAACAATAACATGATAATAAATACGATTACACAAATAAAACAACTCGCACAATAGCATTCCGATGACTGGCAAACAGGCAAACTGTAAACAGGGTGGAAAAAGCACTAGCTATCAAACAGATATCACCTACTTTCCCCACACTGTTCGGTATGACACATATATGGTACTTATCGCTAATACACTTATTGTATTGTACCCTTTAAGATTCACGACTTAAGATGATCGCTGTAAATCAATGGGGTGACAGTTCCTATCCCTCGCATCGAGTGATACAACTGTTTCCGCAATGTTTTACCATGCTGATAACAATGATTTGACTTGGCGCAGGCTAGCACCCTGCATAGGCGAGACGTATCACTACTCCCCTCTTAAGTTGACACTACTCCTGTAGCCAACTAAACTACGACTTAATACTTTTGTAAAGTATGACATGCATCTAACTTTCTAAGCAGATTTAATATTTGAAGCAATAAATTAAAACATTTACTGAATTAGGATAAAACACAATTATGTTCACTGTTAGTTATGTCTCCTTCTGATGCGAGGCTCTGACAATCAGGCCAAGTTTTTTAAAATTAAAGTCCACCCCCCCACATTATGAATACCTTAACACAGTTGCAACTAACTTCACCTAATGCTGTTCCACTGTCTATTATTGACTAGATTACATTGAAAATAACAATTGATTAATTATATTCCTAATATTTTATCACCTATTACTGCTCAGCACTATTGTTAAATGTTAAGTTAATGTTCTTTGAAAGGTTTCAGCCTTTGAGCGATGATTTTGTTGGACTTGACTGTAGAGGATTATGATGACTTCTTCCAACCCACATGTTGCTAACTGCCTGGATACAGCAACACATGGGCACACTACCGCCTTCATAGTGTGCGACTTATCCGTACACTACTGGCCCAATGGAGTGTAGTGTACGGACTTGCCTAAATGACAAGCGTGACCCATGGTAAACGCTATGGCTGGTTATGGAGGACGCAACATTGGAAAATAATCCAGAAATGAAAAGTTGGTCAAAAGGCAAATGCAGTAGGATTTTGTATATGTCCCATTCTGACCTCGAAAGGGTGTCTTGATACTTCATGAAAAGAGCAGCTATTACTTCCCTTTCATATTCAAACTGTCCTTCTTTAAAGTTAAACATAGAAATAGGGTGTGTGTTCCGGCACCTCTGCAACATTTGCTCTCTTAAGGATAGGGTCAGGAGGGCGAAGCTCGTGCATCAAACCTGTGTGTAAACGCCTAACTCGGCCATCGTTTTCGCTTTCCAGGCTTTGCTCAGCTTCACAAAATACGCTTATTACTCTTTCTATTGGTTCAGCCTTCCCGATAACGGCATCCTGTACAAGGTCTACTTTGGTTGGTAGGGGGTTTATTACCCTAATCTTGCATGCCGGCCCTCGGTTCAAGTTAACAAGAGTAGAAGCCATTTTAAGCGGGTAGTTTTCTAAAAATCTATCTGTTGGCTCGACCACAAAATCAGACTCTTGGTCATCATCCCCTTCAAAACGTTCAACGTAGACGCTTACGACCGCTTCAGTCTGACCGGGCACACTGATGTCATCTGCTACCACAACTCGTCTGTTTTGTTTCACTCTGCCTACTTGGAAAACTGGAATCACCGCCCCTCCCAGCACTATCTTATCCTCACTCAGCAAGATATCCGCTGGACCGGCCTTACTCCCTACAAGCACGTCATATCCTAGCAGAGCATCATCCACTATCTCTGCAACTATGGCGTCTTGCATGAGTCTAAGTGGCCCTATGGTAAGCTCAAACTCAGCCTTACCCTTTTCCCTAATTGGCGTCCCTCCAGCTCCGACCAAGCATGCCGAGTGTCTAAGCTGGGGCTGCTCCTCCAACTTAATCTTGTCAAAAACCCGGTTTGACACTACGGTCCTCGAGGCTCCAGTGTCAGCAGTAAAAGTCACGGGTACCCCGTTCACTGTGCCCTGCACATAAACCCCATCTGCTAAACCTCGCCTCTCCGTCCTGGTTATTTGACCTACGGCTTGTGGTATTTCAAACTTTTCCTCAGTTGCCTTCACTGCATGGCCGTATTCTCCTAATTGGACCTCCCTTTGGCCACAAGGGATGGTCCTTGGTAGTTTAAAGACTCTGCCCTCCTAGACTCGAACCCTGTACCTCTTGGGTTATTTCTGTTGGTTTGCTGGTCTGGGCTCGCTCTCTTATCAGGTTGCGGACAACTTCTAGCAAAATGTCCAGGTTCTCCACAGTTAAAACATTCATTACCTCTACCCTGAGGTCGTCTTTGCTGGGACATACCTCGTTGCTCTAACTTTTCTAGCCTAGCATCAAAGAGCTTAATGGCTTCGAGAACTTCAGCGTAAGTGGGTTCTCCGCCTGTGTCTGGTGGTTTTGAGCAGAAATCTTTGCTAGTTCCCCCGTTACTCCTGGTCATATTGCTTTTATCTGCACTCTCTTGCTCAACTGCTCTCCTTGCTGAAGATTTATGCCTCTTGTCTGACTTTGACATATTCCTTATTTGTATCATGTGTACAGCATGGTAGACAGCTTCATCGATGTCGTTTGGCTCCTTGTGGTATTCTACCTCGAAGCGAACGTCTTCATCGTGTAGACCATCTAGGAACTTTCTCACCAAATCTTCCTCTCGGGTCTTGCGATCTCGGTAACCGTGAGCCTTATCGTACAGTCTCTTTAAGTCTGCGGCAAATTTTTCCGCTGTCTCGCCTTCCCTCTGAATTCTTCGGCTAAATTTGGCTGCATATGCTCTAGGAGTTTTAATGACCCTAAACCTACTATTTAATTCATTTGTTAGTTCAACATAATTATTCAGTGTCCCATGTGGCAGTTGGGTGAAAACAAACTGACCCGCTTGGTCCTCCATCCTAGGCAGGAGCTGGTCGAGCTTATCGTCTGAGGACCAACCATTTCTCTGGGCGATGGTCTCGAACCTTGCCATCCAAACAGCCCAGTCCTCCTTTCCAGTGAAAGGGGCTATCTTCACATTAACTCTCTGTCTACGGGTGGGTACCCTTTGTCCTTGATACCCGTAGGGCTCTTCCCCCAGCCGTCTTGGTTGACCACGCCATATATTGGGTGGACTTTCATTCATAGTAACCTGATCATCCTCATAGTCGTTACTGTTGGGATTCAGATCAGCATGGCCCTGATTCTCGCAAGCTCTTTGTGGAAGGCTAGGGTTGTAGCCCCAGTTGACTCTAATCCGATCCACATCCACTGCCCTGTCGTTTTCATATCTTCTAGGTGAGAAACAGTTTTGGTTATTATTTACTTGATTACCAGGCATAGCTAACTGCCTATGAGCCTGACTCTCTGTTAAGAGCTTTAAAGCTTTTGCCATGTCCGCCAGAGCTTCTGTCACACCGTCGACTTTCTGTCTAAGGGACATGTCTTCCTGGTCCGACGGAACGTAGCGACTGCCGTTCCGACCTGACATGCCCTCCTCTGTATGAAAGCTCTGCTCTCTAACCGGATGACTCAAGCTTTCTGGCTCTAAGCTCGCCTCAGCATGTTGGCTATCATGGTCTCTAATGTTGAAGGTTACTTCTCCACTGTCCTCTAATACACCTGCGGTACTCATTTTAAAAGTCAAAATGTTGTCCAAAAATAATATATAAATGTTCAAAAGGTATAATATACAATGTATGTATAAAGAAGTTCTACTGTTTTGCCTGGATATTCTTCTTAAAAGCTCGTCTAAGTTTATAGATCGTCTTCGGCTGTGGGATCGTATCACTGGATCTGTCAGAAAAAGACAAATCCCACATCTGTCACCACGAAAAAGTGTATGTTACGTGCCACCCGTCTGGCCTGTCTGTTGGTAGGGTTGATAGGTTTAAGCCACTCGGTGGATCGAAACAAAACGAGAGGCAAAGATAGACATTTCAGTTTTTCCTTTAATTCTGCCTATGAACGTGGAAAAGGGAGAACAAAGGGGAGTAACTGTGCGTGTATCGTCCTAACACCAGACTGTAGTTACTTCCCTTGGATCGAACCCTTTCTCATAAAGTCGATAATAACAACTGCGCGACCATGGAATACCATTTATAATACGAATGTCAATGATGCTTAGTACCTCTAACAATCAGCTCGGACGTATGAAATATACGGCATGTGTAGACTACTTAATTGATAATGAATCTCTAAACCTAGAGATAATAAAACTGGACTCTATGCTACAATTGAAATTGTAATGCAGTGGACGTGGATCTATCTAACCATGACTCGTGTTCGAATGAGAGTGTTTTGTGACCAAAGTTCACGTCCTTTTATAGCCGCACAGCGATTGTGACCGTTAGCGGGTCACAAAGGTCGCGAGCCTGGTCACAACGGCTCGTCGGTCACATCTGTGACCAGAAAATGTCCATTGTGACCCAATCGGTCACAAGTGAGCAATATTATGTCCACAGAGCAAAAAAGGTCCCAAAAAGGTGTCCACTCTAAATGAAAAGGGTTTCTCTTACTTTACGAAACTCAAGCATAAACAAATTAACTATTTACCAGTTTAACACAAGATAGGACAGTTCTCCGATGATATTGTGAAGTAGTGTTCTGGGTCGATGACTCAGCAGAAACATTCCCACAATGCACCGTAACAATGGCAACTCGCTGCAGTGTAAACAATAAAGCGTGGATGATGTTTTCGTAATTCCAGCGCTAAGGAAGAACAAAATCGGACTTCACTGACTGGTAAAAGGTATTGTTTAGATTGAATTTAACCGTTAGCTCATACTAGATAGTTTTCCCAAGAACGCGACTAGAATTAACATGAAAGTAATGGGAATTGGCGGATGCATGTGACTCGACCTCATTTCGCCAATATCCAAGTAAACAACGTTGGAACTGGATACAGTCAACAATCAATGATAAGCTGCCTACCTTGGAGACATATATCGACAGACATGATGTAACTGTATATGTCAGATGGCCCGTGAATCAAACTGGGTCATCTGCACATTAGAAATGTGGTGTCTGTCAAATACAACAACGACTAAAGGATGCACAAGTGGGGTATTCCACGGTCTGTCACAACAACGGGTGAGTACCCTTAACAATAACATGATAATAAATACGATTACACAAATAAAACAACTCGCACAATAGCATTCCGATGACTGGCAAACAGGCAAACTGTAAACAGGGTGGAAAAAGCACTAGCTATCAAACAGATATCACCTACTTTCCCCACACTGTTCGGTATGACACATATATGGTACTTATCGCTAATACACTTATTGTATTGTACCCTTTAAGATTCACGACTTAAGATGATCGCTGTAAATCAATGGGGTGACAGTTCCTATCCCTCGCATCGAGTGATACAACTGTTTCCGCAATGTTTTACCATGCTGATAACAATGATTTGACTTGGCGCAGGCTAGCACCCTGCATAGGCGAGACGTATCAATATACCTTACTTACTACATGTATCGTTATATACCTTACTGATTACATGTATCGTGATCTACCTTATGGACTACATGTATCGTGATATACCTTACTGACTACATGTTTCGTGATCTACCTTACTGACTTCATGTATTGTGATATACCTTACTGACTACATGTATCGTGATATACCTTACTGACTATATGTATCGTGATCTACCTTACTGACTACATGTATCGTGATATACCATACTGACTACATGCATCGTGATCTACCTTACTGACTACATGCATCGTGATCTACCTTACTGACTTCATGAATCGTGACCTACCTTACTGACTACATGTATCGTGATATACCTTACTGACTACATGTATCGTGATCTACCTTACTGACAAAATGTATTGTGATCTACCTTACTGACTACATGTATCGTGATATACCTTACTGACTACATGCATCGTGATTTACCTTACTGACTACATGTATCGTGATATACCTTACTTACTACATGTATCGTGATATACCTTACTGACTACATGTATCGTTATATACCTTACTGACTACATGTATCGTGATATACCTTACTGACTACATGTATCGTGATATACCTTATTGACTACCTGTATCGTGATCTACCTTACTGACTACATTTATTGTGATCTACCTTACGGTCTACATGTATCTTGTTCTACCTTACTGAATACATGTATCGTGATCTACCTTACTACATGTATCATAATCTACCTGACGGACTACATGTATTGTGATCTACCTTACTGACTACATGTATCGTGGTCTACCTTACTTACTACATGTATCCTCTCTTCCAAGTCTTTGTATTGGCAGTCAATTTAGATGTCTGTCACTATGATCTGATGTTTAAAGATTCATTCAGTACTCCACATTCAAATTTATTTAACCCTTTACCACATACGAGCAATTTTTCCTTTTGTCACAATGTTTTCAACTCCTTTTAATAGTTAAACTCTTCTATATTGAAAATTTTCATGTTTTTGTCAATAAGGGTTAAATGTTTATTATCACGAACTAAGGAGACCCTTGTGTGAAATTGTGTTGAAAAGTGAGTTGGAATGGACATTTTCTTTTTAGAATTTGATCCAAGTAGGGATAGGGGGAACCAAACTGGGTGCAGTTGTCACTGGTTAGTTAAAAGGGTACTCACTTTTAAGGGACATCTTCAAAGTGTTTAAAAAGAAAACATAGTTACAACCCCTATACAATTTATAAAAGTACTGGGTAACTCTTTACAGTTAGATGAGGTAATGATCAGAATGTTATCAATCTAGAATGAGTTTTCTTCTATGTACAAGTATTTTAAAAGAAGAAATTGTTTTATGTACACATATTAAAGAAGAAATTGTTTTATGTACACGTATTAAATAAGAAATTAATTTATGTACACGTATTACAGAAGAATTGTTTTATGTACACGTATTAAAGAAGAAATTGTTTTATGTACACGTATTAACGTTTTTAAAGAATAAGTTTTTTTATGTACACGTATTAAAGAAGAAATTGTGTTATGTACACGTATTAAAGAAGAAATTGTTTTATGTACACGTATTAAAGAAGACATTGTGTTATGTACACGTATTAAAGAAGAAATTGTTTTATGTACACGTATTAAAGAAGAAATTGTGTTATGTACACGTATAAAAAATAAATTGTGTTATGTACGCGTATTAAAGAAGAAATTGTGTTATGTACACGTATTAAAGAAGAAATTGTGTTATGTACACGTATTAAAGAAGAAATTGTATTATGTACACGTATTAAAGAAGAAACAATTTTATGAACACGTATTAAAGAAGAAATTGTGTTATGTACACGTATTAAAGAAGAAATTGTATTATGTACACGTATTAAAGAATAAATTGTTTTATGTACACGTATTAAAGAATAAATTGTTTTATGTACACGTATTAAAGAAGAAATTGTGTTATGTACATGATAAAGAATAAATTGTGTTATGTACGCGTACGCGTATTAAAGAAGAAATTGTGTTATGTACATGATAAAGAATAAATTGTGTTATGTACGCGTACGCGTATTAAAGAAGAAATTGTGTTATGTACACGTATTAAAGAAGAAATTGTGTTATGTACACGTATTAAAGAAGAAATTGTATTATGTACACGTATTAAAGAATAAATTGTTTTATGTACACGTATTAAAGAAGAAATTGTGTTATGTACATGATAAAGAATAAATTGTGTTATGTACGCGTACGCGTATTAAAGAAGAAATTGTGTTATGTACACGTATTAAAGAATAAATTGTTTTATGTACACGTATTAAAGAAGAAATTGTGTTATGTACATGATAAAGAATAAATTGTGTTATGTACGCGTACGCGTATTAAAGAAGAAATTGTGTTATGTACACGTATTAAAGAAGAAATTGTGTTATGTACACGTATTTAAGAAGAAATTGTATTATGTACACGTATTAAAGAAGAAACAATTTTATGAACACGTATTAAAGAAGAAATTGTGTTATGTACACGTATTAAAGAAGAAATTGTATTATGTACACGTATTAAAGAAGAAATTGTTTTATGTACACGTATTAAAGAATAAATTGTGTTATGTACACGTATTAAAGAATAAATTGTTTTATGTACACGTATTTAAGAAGAAATTGTGTTATGTACATGATAAAGAATAAATTGTGTTATGTACGCGTATTAGAGAAGAAATTGTGTTATGTACACGTATTAAAGAAGAAATTGTATTATGAACACGTATTAAAGAAGAAATTGTGTTATCATATAAATACCCTCATTTTCAAGTTGAGAACAAATCACGGAACAACGTTATCATACACGTGTGATAACAAAAACACGTCATACACGCGACTACTGATGACGACATGTTGACCTTTATCTTTATTATGCTTATTGTTAAGTTGTTAAATTTTACACATTGAAAAATGCAATAATACGTTATTTTGAATAAATAACGAGTCTTAATTGTTTAAAACATTGTTGATTTTTTCTTCTTATTGAAAAATGATGAGGACTACTTTTTTATGCGGTGAATCACAAGTTCTTATGAAGAATATGTTATTCGGTCTTTGTTTTGATGTTGTCAATATTTTTCATTAAAACACACTGTTTAGGTGATAAAAAGAATGCATCACTCGTTTTTCTTTGGAGAAGATTTCTTAAATTCGTCTCGAAAAAGAGAGTTATTAACCTCGCCAAGAGGCTCGGTTAATAACCGTCTTTTTCTAGACTCATTTAAGAAATCTTGATCTCCAAAGAAAACTCATGATGGATCCTATATTTATGTACCCGTATTAAGAAGAAATTGTGTTATGTACACGTATTAAAAAAGAAATTGTGTTATGTACACGTATTAAAGAAGAAATTGTGTTATGTATCCGTATTAAAGAAGAAATTGTGTTATGTACACGTATTAAAGAAGAAATTGTGTTATGTACCCGTATTAAAGAAGAAATTGTGTTATGTACACGTATTAAAGAAGAAATTGTGTTATGTACACGTATTAAAGAAGAAATTGTGTTATGTACCCGTATTAAAGAAGAAATTGTGTTATGTACACGTATTAAAGAAGAAATTGTTTATGTACACGTATTAAAGAAGAAATTGTTTTATGTACACGTATTAAAGAAGAAGTTGTGTTATGTACACGTATTATAGAAATAAATTGTTTCAGTTGTTCGTAACCTGAGAAGTAAAGGGTAACTGTTTGTTTTATGTGAACATTATTGTTATTTGTAGTAGAACATTGTTTAGAAGTTTTTCTGGATGGCTGATATGCAATGGTCTCTAGATGATTAAGTATGTATAATTTACGAAGCTCTTAATATATAGATGAGTTCAGTACAACATGTATATCATTTAAGTATTTTCTAGGTTCCTATCGATCTTCAGTTTCCCGAGAACCCAACGTATTTTAAAGATTACAGTTCCTGGAATGATTAGCAAACAATATAGACCGAGCTTAGTCAAGTCGTACGCGTAGGCTAATCTAAATATACGGCCAAGTGCATGACAAAAAGGTACAGGTTAAGCCAGCGCATTTGCACTGTTTGCTGACAAGAAGGTTTCATGAAACGTATGGAAATCAGTGTTTATTTGGATACTTAACATGAATGTGCAGATTTCTTTAACATAAGTACCCTCCTCCCCCTCACGGAAATATGATATAAAATAACTAAAAAATGATATAAAATAACTGAAATATGATTAAAAACAACTGAGTTGTGATATAAAATAACGGAAACATGATAAAGACCCAATGAAATATGATATAAAATAACTGAAATATGATATAAAGTACGGCGTATTTTGAATGTGTGGAGACAACAAACCTGCGGCCTTCGAACGGAGTTTGAAGTGATAACACACGAGCGTCCCTCCCTGCGGCGGCCGTAGGTTTTTGACAAATACCAAGGCAGACGAAAGGTAGCCGCAAGGCGGCCGCAGGGGGACCATATGGCGACCGTGTGTCCATACTGACGCTACCGCTACATACGGCGAACACTGCCACGAGGGCCGTACGGATGGCGTGCGGCGAGTGTAAAGAGAACCTTGCGTGGGTATTGCGTTGCCCGCAGGGTGTACCACTTATCGTAAGGCCACCGTACGGGCACCTTAGGGCTGCTCTTTGGAATTCCTTCGGCCGCCACAATTCTTTGCGGTCCGAAAAAGTCAATTGTTTATCAAAAGACCATATAGGGCAGCCGCACGGTAAACGCAATGAGCCCTGAGGCCACCGAGATCTGCGGCGCCCGCAGGTATATCTCGATGTTGGGGGGCCTACGGCCACCGTATCCTAGCCGTAGAGCAAATGTGACTGAGGCATAACAGTAAGTATTACGACCGTTTCGTTATGGCAGGATAAATAAAACTGAAGTTTTGGTAACTGAACTAGGAAAGCTCGTGATATAGCTGAACAATTCTTTAAAGCGGAGTAAAACACCATTTTACAAACAATATAAAAAACATGACGTCATTGAACAAAACCATTCACACTGGTCAATACATGTATCCTTTAGAACAGTTTATATCGTTCACATAGTTTTTGGTTTCCTACAAAGTGTATATTTCCAGTAGAACATTTACGTATACATGTGTAAGAAAACCAACTATTTGGTATTCATAGTAAGTCCACCCATACAATCTGATGAAAATGCACACGGTATGCCAGAAGTTTTTAAAACATTTTTTTTTTGAATCCTAGACAAGATCAAACTGTACAGCCATATATTGATTTCAAATGCCTTGAGGTCATTTTCTTATGAACACAGTTCACATCGAGTTTAACACTAACAAAACGGTCAATCGAGTGTGGCCGTTTTTTCACAGTCATGTAAACACTCGACGTTTGAATAAATAATCTCTGGTCAGTGATGTGTGACAAAATTGACAAGAACAAACGGTTGTATACAACTGTGTATATATTTTATTTATATTTATTTATTTTTACGAAACGATTAGCTGACTATTATTGAACACGGTGTGACAAAAGGGAGAAATCGCTCTTTATGTTTTCAATAATTGAAAATGTATTTATAGATATTTGTTATGCATTTGTGTACAAGTGTTTATATTTAGATTCGTCTGCTGCAGATTCGTTGTATTTGGGAGTGAGTTAAACAACATGTATAGACGCTCCAAAGTCTCCGAAGGTTTTATTTCGCTTGGAGTAACTCAAGTTAACAATATGCCCACCTTGCTCAGCCACATGGATTCCAAAGCATTGTTTGGTCAGAGTTGACGTCGGATCATGTTTATCTAAATCATTTGTGTTGAAGTGTTATACCATTTTAAACAATACAGCTAATTTCCACATGCTTTGTGCGGTGCATATTCTTGTTCAATAGTGGTTAAAATATTAATTTTGAGCGTCCACGAGGAAAACCAATATTGTGGACTCTGCGTAAGTATCGACCCGATCAGCCGTTAGCAAGATTACCCGGATAGACACTTTTCACCTCCTGCGGATTTTCTGTTTCAAGGAATCATAACTCTATACCTCTATCCCCCTGAGCGGAATTTGTCGGCCCGGATCAGTCTGCGCAGGATGATCTGGGTCGATACATTACGCAAAAGCCTCAATGTTGGTGTTCTCGCGGACGGCTCATTTGTGTTCAGTAATATATGTTTTCCAGTCAAATAGGTATTTAACTTTCCTT
This sequence comes from Serripes groenlandicus, assembly GCA_031761405.1. Classification (NCBI taxonomy): domain Eukaryota; kingdom Metazoa; phylum Mollusca; class Bivalvia; order Cardiida; family Cardiidae; genus Serripes; species Serripes groenlandicus. The sequence goes on from JASEVX010000009.1 coordinate 33,810,448, forward strand.
TATCTATATAGAAATTACTCTGTTACACTGTGGCCTTGACAACGCGGATTATACAGGCTTTGTAAATTGACTGCTCCAGACAATTAACCAGAACTTCAGTACATGATATGGCCAGAATCATAGTGACAAAGGACATACACACAGTGATGTTCGGGGTAGTTCTTACTAACAATACTGTATAATCAGAGATTAATGGAGACTAATGTTTTATTGTAATTGGGCGTTGGGATTTAAAACAAACAGAATTAAGAAAAATAAGATAAAAAATAAAAATATATCAAGGTATTGTTGAAAAAGATGAAAGGAATTAATATTTAACTATAAACTGGTAAGATATTAAGTGTTGTCTGAATAAAATACTTTTTTAAATCATTGTTGGAAAAGGATAAATTTGATTGTTTGGTGAAATTATTCCTTTCAAAGCTTTTTTAATCCGTGGTCTGATAATGTTAGAAGACTCTAGCCAGCGAATCTTTACTGTTTGTTGACAAGAAGGTTTCATGAAACGTATGGAATCAGTGTAACATGAATGTGCAGCTACCTTCTACATAAGTACATTAAACCCCCCCCCCCCCCCCCCCCCCCCCCCCCCACCCCCCCCCCCCATATACTAAATATTTCCATTGAATACTTTGAAAACAAAAATATAGAAACTCTCTATAAATGAAAGAACAATTATTTAATGAATTGTGACAAAAGGAGAAATTGATCATTATGAGCAATGGTTTATTTTGCATTTTTTTAAGCAAATTTCGATCTTTACAGGATGATGCATTCTTATAACACAAAATCAACTGCATATTTCAGGAGTCAGCGAAACTGTATTCGACAACTACTAACTGTCATATCATAAGTTATACCTAAAGAGGATGTAAACAGTCTAATCATTTATTTTAAAGGGACTGGCATCACCATTAAGATGTGTTTGTTTACCCGAAATAGGTAGCTCCTATACTCATGTTAATACAGTATGTATCTCCTATTGGCCGGGTCGCCCCATGCCTCTAGACCCTGACACTCTCCGTCTTGTTATAGTAGTACAGTAGACTGACCTTTTTAAGAGTACAACGTCAATCATATGAACCGTTCCACGAGAAAATCAACATTATGGACTCTACGTAATGTATCGACCAGGCTTATCCGGGCCGACACATTCCCTCCCAGGTGGATATAGGTATAGAGTAATGATTACTGAAACAGAAAATCCACAGGAGGCGAAAAGTGTCTGTCCGGTTTAGTCTGTGCGGCATGCTTAGGTTGATCCGGGTCGATACTTTACGCAGAGTCCACACTAGTGGTTTTCTCTTTTTGGACGACTCATATATATGTGTGTGTATGGCTTTAATAGCAACACTATGGTGTATATAATCGTGTCACGACTTTGACCCTTCCTGACAGTCATAAATAATGGGTCGGTATTTCACATTAACCTAAACTGATGCACCAGGGCGGGTACTTCCATATCCGGGTTTGAGTGCTACAATGTACCTTTACGAAGCGTTTATTGCCTGACAAGGCTGGTTATTGATTTATCAAAACATGCAGATAATAATGCATGAAATATTAATGTTTCTTATATATACAGACGGATGTTAACGCTTCTACAGCAGACGAGGTTTGAAAACTTGTGACAAACGGAGAAATTGCTCATGATGAGCAATTTTTGTATTTGCCTCAACATCTTCATCTGTATTTAATAATCATACTTATCACATAACTTGCACTCCAGGAGTGACATAAAGCAGTGACATAAATATCATATGTAACTAGTTACATAAATAGCCGACTCACAGCACGTATGTGACGTCACTCCAGTGTGACGTCACTTTCAATGACAGCATATTGTTTACAATTGTTCTGAATTTCGGCATTTATTAAAAATATTGTTTAAAGAGAACAAATCTCGATAAATGAAACATGTATAGACGCTCCATAGTCCCAAAGGTTTTATTTCGCTTGGAGTAACTCAATGATATTTCCACCTTGCTCAGCCACATGGATTCCAAAGCATTGTTTGGTCAGAGTTTACGTCGGATCATCTTTATCTAAATCATTTTTGTTGAAGTGTTATACCATTTATACCAATATAGCTACTTTTCACATGCTTTGTGTGTAATTTTATTCTAGTGTTTAAATATTGATTTTGAGCCGTCCCGCGAGAAAACCAACATTGTGGACTCTGCGTAAGTATCGACCCGGATCAGCCAGCCTTAGCATGCCGCGCAGGCTTACCCGGATGGACACTTTTCGACTATGCGGATTTTCTGTGTCAGGAATCATTACTCTGAGACGGAATGTGTCGACCCGGATCAGTCTACGCAGATGCCAGATGGTTTTCTAGCGGGACTGCTCATTTGTTTTCAGTGATACATGTTTTCAATCAAAGAGATTTTTAAATTTCATTTATCGATATGGAAATTACTCGGTTACACTGTACCTTGACAACGCGGATTTAACAGGCTTTGTTATTGGACTTCTCCAGACCAAGCAGACAATTTACCAGAACTTTAGTAAATGATACGTGCCAGATCCTTAGTGAAGAAAGAAATACACACAGTGATGTTCGGTGTAGTTCTTACTAACAATTTAATGGAGATTTATGTTTGATTATAATAGGCGTCGGATTTAAAACAAACAAAAAATAAGAAAAATAAGATAAAAATAAAAATGTATCTTCTTCATATTCCGAAGTTTAATCTTCACATGACTATTTTAATTCTTTCACACATGTAGAAGCATGTATACGCATACGCAGCATATTGGGTTTGAAAACGTTGTTGCAAAATGAAAAACTGCTCTTAATGAGTAACTGCTCTTTCTGCCTGAATAGTGTTAAAACACTGTTCAGTTATTGTAAAAGCTTCCCTTTTTGAGAGCCTTAATTAGAATGTTTCAAAGTCGACTGTTTCAGATTTGGTGTATGCGGGAAAGGGTTTTAATTTGTTTTGTTTACGACAGAGACATCATATATCGTCAGTATCAAGACATGTGTCGATACATACTTGGTGATAGACTTTGACGGTGATCGGAGATATATGGTCCGTTCCACGAGAACACCAACATTATGGACTGTGCGTAATATATCGACCAGGATCATCCTGCGCAGTTCGCACAGGCTTATTCAAGTTGACACATTCCGTCTCAGGGGGATAGATGTATAGAGTAATGATTCCTGAAACAAAAAACGCAAAAGAGGCGAAAAATGTATATCCGGGTTAGCCTACGCGGCATGCTTAGGCTGATCCGGGTCGATACTTTACGCAGAGTCCACAATGTTGGTATTTCTCGTGGGACGGCTCAATCATATCTTTATTTTAGTGACAAACTACTAAAGACAAATGGGTGCACGTAATGTACAAGTGTCCGCTGTTCTGTCGGTCATACTGCCTATTTACATTGTTGCTCAGTTCACCTCCGATACCCAACTTGAAACATTTCGTGCGGGGATCTGTAAAGTCAGTGACGATGATATTGTGTTATTCAAAACCTCCTATGCGGAATGCATCGTAGAGTGTAAATCAAGATATATGTGCGAGTCAACCAGTGTCTATGCTAGAATGAATATGTGTTACCTGCATTTCGACGACGAAGTTCCAACTACAGATTGTCATCTCTATGTCCATTCCAAGAAATCTAACTGGATACAAGTATGTCATTTACAAGTTCTTTTAATGCAAACTTAACAATTAGCCGCGTTTTGGTTAGTGATAAAGGGTCTTATCACCTCTTCGGTGTATTATGTAAAGTAACATTTGCGTACAGTTAGTGAGGCTACACTTCTAGTATCATGACAGAAGATGAAGTTACATAGTTCTTTATGATATGTTGGCGGTTAATGAAGACCCAGGTGAGTCTGTGCCTATACACAGTTCTACCTTAACCATTTCCCTCATATAGATGCTTTATGACGCCTCTGCAGCAGACGGCTTTTTGAAAACATAGAGACAAAATAAGAAATTGCTCAAAACGAGCAATTTCTCCTTTTGCCACAATGTTTTCCACTTTAGTCATAGGTTATCCATTCAATTATAGAGATTCTCTATTTTTTGATAAAATATGTTCAGAGTTGTCGTATGAGGGAAGGGTATACTATTCACTACACGCAGGGGCATTACGATTTATAAATGCGTCATTAGGTGGAAAGGGTTAAAATAAAATGTTAGTGTGCCATTCGGAACTTGAAATGTGAAATGGCATTGTTTTTTTGTTTTTTTTTACGAAAATGAATTTTGAGGGTCGTTTACAAAATTCAAACGCATCACGGAGAAAAGGTTATTTTTGGTATTTCGTTTTAACAATTTGTAAGAACAATAGAGATTAATAAATCGCTCATGTCAGAGGAGATGTAATTATTAACCCATTCACAAATACTATGCGTTGTGGCGCAAACGATTTTTGAAAAAACAGAGATAAAGGTAGAATTTGCTCACAAACAGCAATTTCCCCTTTTGCCACAATATTACAACTTTATTCAATAATTTGTCTTTCATTAAAAGACTTAACTTTATATCAATGCATGTTCGTAAATTGTCAAAATAATTTGGGTTTTGCATAAATATCAAGACAAGTAACTATTAGCTTGAATCTTGTTGGGTTTTTTCTAACCGCATTTAACGCTATTTATGTTCTTTCGCGACGATTCTTGGCTAATTTACCAGTTATTTTAGAAAGTATATCATAACACAGAAACATCTGTCGTAATGCCATTACCCGCGACCCTTGGCGCCCAGGAGAAAATCAAATGCCATCAGTTTTAAAGTATTTGGGATAGGATTCGAACCCTGGTCCCAGCATTCGACTCGGACGCTTTAACCACTGCAGCGCCGTCGGGTGCGATATAGACACGTATCATCGCGCTGTTGTGATTTTCACGAGCACTGTATTTGATTTTAGAAATCGACGGTTGGATGTGAAACGACAGAATGTTTGAAAACCCAGAAATGCGAGATTATAGACACGAAGCCTGTCTGTGTAAACAGCACTGGTAATATTCTTGTTATCTCATCTCTCTCCCAATATCCTTTACATCTTCTGGTTTTAACTTTATTTTCCACTTTCATTAGTATGTCAAGGTCGTGGCCACCTATACCTAACACTAATGGCGTCAGTTTCTATTTTAGCAAGTGTATTATATAACAGCTTCATTCAAGTCTAAATACTTAAAATGGTTTCAACTAGAAATAGGTGAGATGTCAATGAATAGTATCTTCTTCGATTTAAAGATATCTTTCTAACCTAAAGATATTACTCTAGATAAAGATACATCTCTTTAACTTTGCTCATCTTTGATATATTTCTCTCTAATTTAGAGAGATATCTCTCTGCGTTAGAGCCATATCTTCATATTTAAGATAATTATTTATGTTAGAGAGATATGTCAGTAATTAAAACAGATATCTCAGTAATTTAGAGATATCTCTGTAATTAAGAGATATATATCAGTAAGTTAGAAAGATATCTCAGTAATGTAGAGATATCTCAGTAATTAAGATAGATATCTCTCTAAAAATATGTTGGTTTCTGTAAAATAGTATCTCTCCTTAGCAAGTTTTCAAACAAACATTTGTTGTTTTATTCGACACGCGGATTTTTGTTCAAGCATTTAACAAAAAATATCAATATCTTGGCGCAGCATTTTGATAAACCAATGCAATACATGACACGTTTCAAATACAAGGGAGCAGTAATTACACGCTTATACAAACCATAGAGAGATATCTCTTTACATTAAGAAGATATCTTTCTAATTTAGACTGCTATCATATAAAAGTGCTTAGAGAGATTTCTCTCTACATTAGAAAAAATATATATGTAAGTCAAAGAGATATCTTTGTAAGTAAAAAAGATATCTCTCCGAGTTAATGAGGTATATCTCTACAGGATCATGTCATCTTCAATTAAGAGCTATTTCTGTAAGATTGAGATATATATATATAACATAGAAACATATCTGTCTAAGCTAAAAAGAACGTTCTCTGTGAGATGAGGAGATATTTATATGTCTTATCGATATCTATCTCGAATTAAGAGATTTCTCCTAAAATGGAAAATATATTTCTATTTTATATCTCATGTTTAGAGCAATTAATCTCTCATGCATGACCTGATCCTAAATTAGTTTTAAAGTGCGTGCACACAGGTTCACTCTGATCATGATTGACTATGTAGTTTTTGTATTGTACCATAACATTGATAAGTATATTGTTTAAATATCTACGCTTTGTTCAGTCTCGTATATGTATGTGTTATATCGGATAAGTGCTTATGACGCAATCTTGATTTGTTAAAATATGTTTTTGCATGTGCATATATAACTAGAAAACATGTAAAGCTTAAGTTACTAATTAAAGAACATCTATCTATCTATAATCTGAAATATGCAATAAGATCCAAAGGGCTCGTTTTCAAATATGTGAATATATTTTCTGTAATTGAAACAAAAAATTGTCGTACGGCTAGGTTTGAAATTGGGTAGCCAAAGACAAAGGGATTTGGACAATATCAACACAGCAAGACTTGGTTACCCAGACTATACGAGCGTATGGACTCTGATCACAGCCCAATCTGAGAATAAATCTACACTGATATTTAATCATGGTATCGCAGAAGTTCCGGGACTTGTAGAAGTTTTAGTCACACCAATAGATGGACCGTACAAGGGACTTTTACTTAAAGCTATGGGTAAGACAACAAAACGTACTTTAAAATGCATCTTAACTTACAGCTACGAGTAAGACAAAACAAATAATGGACCTTACCGTTGAATCTTTAATTACAGCTTATGAGTAAACTAAAAATATAACGGACATTACAATGGATCTTTACTAAAAGCTACGATTAAGATAAAACCAAAAAGCAAAAAGCAAACCTTACAAAAAGGTTTTCCTTTATTATCATATCTACTTCAAGTTATGTATTATTCAGATGTACTTAAAAAACAATACAATATTCGCTTTTAAAACGATCAATACTTTCTTCTGTCAACCAACCTTTAGGAATTTGGCAATGAAATCCATGATTTAACTTTTCTGAAAAAAGTGTAGGCCGCGGCCTACACGGCCTATAGCAAGCTACGCCCCTGGCTCTTCAACTGCCGAATTTCACAAAATTGACTATTCTATGGACCTCTTAATTTATTGTCCAATAGGAAATTTGGTAAGAATTAATGACTAAGTGGCAAACCATTCATACTTCGGGAGAGACAGCTCGTTAAGAGCTATCTCACCTGAATCTACATTGTTTACAAAAGCATTTAATTGCCTTCGGCAGCGAAAGAGTTTATTATCAGACAGTAATAGTGTTTCCTTTACACCCCATGGAGCCTTTTATGTAATGGTAGCTTACATTTTACCAATTTAGTCTTTTAGAAAGCGGATGTTGTCATTTGTTTTCTAAATTATATACAGGACAGGATAGATATACACGTAATCATTGTTGTAGTCTAATCTAATTTAAGTTTATCACTGATGCATAATCTTTATTTGTCTGCATATCGAACAAACATAATTCAACCACAATAAAGAACACCTACTACTTTTAATGTATTTTCCGCCTTTAAGTATCACTCTACATCCTCATATTTTAGCTTGAACACAAGGATTGAGGGAAGAGCTTTCGTATTAGAACATTGGCATAAGTGTACACACATTTTTAAAACAGGAAACAGTAATTGTAATCTTTCATCTGAAAGTTAAACAAACAATATCTCTTAGATATGCGCTACACAATATACCGTTTTTGTTTGTTTCAATATAATAACATTCCTTTAACAATGTTCAAAACATTCGCTATTGAAACTGCTACCTGTATAATTATAATACATTATTTATATAACATGTCAATACAAATAAGGACATATCATGTCATTTATTACTATTTTGACAATGAACAATGCGTGTAGGTTATTCTTTTCATAACTATCCCTTTTACTAAAGGAAGTGCCGCACGAGACGACGATACTGAAGCATACGGCGGTGTTGTGTACATATACAATGACGTCAGTGTTGTCGTCACGGTACCAAAGAAGAACAATGGAAAAACCAACGGTTACGCTATATACACAGGTCTGTCAAATTCGTTTAAACGTATTTATTCTAAATCGATTGCGAAACTAGCTTTAATCTTATATTCATCACGCTCGACGTCTGCTTCCTGGACACATAACCAGTACTCGTGGAGTTGGTGTGGAGAAATCCCAAAGGCAGAACCCCCTCATCACGGTATTCGAGCCCGTGACCTTTAGTACCATAGGCCGACGCTCTATCTCTGAACCACTGTATATTATTTCATACAACACAATGTGACGGAGATTCAACATTATTTTTTATTTTACGTCTTCACGTGTTGTTATTAATCGGCCTTTTATGTAGTAGTTCAGTTATCAGATGGTTCTACCAGGGTGTATAGCTTTTGACGAAAAGCAGAAACAATACCTATCAAAGCCTTACACTAATTAAAGCATTCACAGTGTTGCAAGCAAGGGTCTAACTGAAGTTTACTGAATACATTAGGACATGGATTTACCGATATATTTTTTTGTTATCACATACACTTCACAAGAAGACCTTGTTGACGCCGCGTGGGAGCGCGGCGTCAGTATGGGATAGGTTTTAATTTTGTACCATGGGGTGACGTAATCGAAAAGGGAGAAACCAATGTTATTATTGTTAAAAAAACCTCTGTTGTTTGATTAAAAAAAAAACCCTTTATGAATCAATAAATTGTATTAACTGATTTAAGAAACAACAAGATACAAAATACGTTTGTCTTCTACCGTTATTACAAAACTTTATACACATTTAATTTGTATTTAATAACTTTTCCCCAACTGTCTAGGCTACGCTGTTTTTGATTGTTTGGTTTACGGCCCTGACCCAATTCATCAAAGCTCAGAGAAAAAGTTCACTTTTCCCAAACTTTCTAGGCTACGCGTTTTTAATTGTTTAGTTTACGGGCCCAAAATTCGCCGGATGTTTTTGCCTATTTATAAAAGTGTGTGAAGTTGGCAGAGCATTAGACGTTAGACATTAGACATTCAAAAAAAATATTCGAATGTCTAATTAGACGTTAGACATTCGATTAGACATTCGCTAATTTTGATTATCGAATGTCTAATTAGACATTAGACATTCAGAAAAATCGCAAATGTTAAATATCGAATGTCTAATTCGACATTAGACATTCAATTAGACATTCGCAAATTACAAGATCTATAACCCAAATTCGTCGGAGGTCATTGTACATTCAAAAAACGAATGTCTAATTGGTCAGTTAGACATTAGACATTCGATTAGACATTCGCAAATTAAGGGATTTAGGTACCAAATTCGTCGGAGGTCATTGTACATGCAAAAAACGAATGTCTAATTGGTCAATTAGACATTAGACATTCGATTAGACATTCGCAAATTACAAGATATATAACCCAAATTCGTCGGAGGTCATTGCACATTAAAAAAACGAATGTCTAATTGGTCAGTTAGACATTAGACATTCGATTAGACATTCGCAAAGTAAGGGATTTAGGTACCAAATTCGTCGGAGGTCATTATACATGCAAAAAACGAATGTCTAATTGGTCAGTTAGACATTAGACATTCGATTAGACATTCGCAAATTAAGAGATTTAGGTACCAAATTCGTCAGAGATCAATGTACATTAAAAAAACGAATGTCTAATTGGTCAGTTAGACATTAGACATTCGATTAGACATTCGCAAATTACAAGATCTATAACCCAAATTCGTCGGAGGTCATTGCACATTAAAAAAACGAATGTCTAATTGGTCAGTTAGACATTCGACATTCGCAAATTAAGGGATTTAGGTACCAAATTCGTCGGAGGTCATTATACATGCAAAAAACGAATGTCTAATTGATCAGTTAGACATTAGACATTCGATTAGACATTCGCAAATTAAGAGATTTAGGTACCAAATTAATCAGAGATCAATGTACATTAAAAAAACGAATGTCTAATTGGTCAATTAGACATTAGACATTCGATTAGACATTCGCAAATTAAGAGATTTATGTACCAAATTCATCAGAGATCAATGTACATTAAAAAAAACGAATGTCTAATTGATCAGTTAGACATTAGACATTCGATTAGACATTCGCAAATTAAGAGGTTTAGGTACGACATTTGTCTGAGGTCATTGTACACGCAAAAAACGAATGTCTTATTGGTCAAATAACTTGAACATATTGATAACTCGAACATATCGATATCTCGAACATACCGATGACTCGAACACATCGATATCTCGAATACATTGATAAAACGAATGTTTTTAACTTGAACATTTATTGACAAATCGAGCATATCGATATCTCGAAACTTTCTATATCTCGAACTTTCCAATATCTCGAACTTTCGATATCTCGAACTTTCCGATATCTCGATTTTTTTTTTTTTTTTTTTTTTTTTTTTTTCTTCTCGATATCTCGAACTTTCCAATAACTTTTCGATATCTTTGAAAAAAAAAATCTCCTCGATATCTCGAACTTTATCGGAAAGTTCGAGATATCGACAAGTACGAGATATCGACAAGTTCGAGATACCGAAAATTTCGAGATATCGGAAAGTTCGAGATATCGAAAAAAATATGAAAAAAAAATTGGTAAGTTCGAGATATCGAAAAAAAAAATTATTTTCTTTTTCGAAAATTTCGAGATATCGGAAAGTTCGAGATATCGAAAAAAAAAAAAAAAAAAAAATATCAATATGTTCGAACATTTCGATTTCTCGATTATTTTTTTGGATATTTTTTTTTTCTCGTTATCTCAGAAATTTGCGATATCGTATTTTTTGTTTATATACTTCCGTTTTAAACTCCACTGGCTGAAAGCCAGTCGAGCTTATGTCATGGGGAATCGTCCGTCCTGCGTGCGTGAGTGCGTCCGTGCGTGAGTGCGTACTTACGAGAGTAATCTTGTTGGATAGTGATTTTTCGTAAACCCCAGCCACCACCCTTATAAGACACTTTGATAAGTGTTTTTTTTTATACAATTGTGTTATGGGTATCTAATTAACATATTATTGCTATTTATTCCGTAAAGGGGGGATAATTACGGAATAAACCATGTGCTTGTTGGGTATACCCAACAAGAGAACATCATAGGAAAACACCCAACAAACGCCTTTTGGACGTACGTGCGTGCATGCGTGCGTCCGTCCGTCCGTAAACGTTTTGCTTCAAACTGTTTCTCCTACCTAACCACTGGACCAATTAGGATGAAACTTCATAGGAAGTATCCTCTCAATGATCTCTCCTTAGTTCCTCAAACTGTTTGGGATCCATGCAAAATTCTGGTTTCCGAAAGAAAAAACAATGAAGACTTAAAAAATCTTCTTCTCCTCCGTAGGTATCAGGCCGATTTTCAAATAATTGTGTAGTAGTGAAGACTTAAAAAATCTTCTTCTCCTCCGTAGGTATCAGGCCGATTTTCAAATAATTGTGTAGAAATGTTGCTTGGGTGACCTTCTTTCAGATTTTTTCGAGCCAAGTTGATTGGTCTAAAACTATGGCCGCCAGAGGGCAGAGCTATTTTTGCCTTATAATATGGTTATAGTGAAAACTTAAAAAATCTTTTATATATATATATATGACCCTCTATCAGATTCCTTCAAGCCATGTTGATTGGTAAAAAACATGGCAACCAGGGCGCGGGGCTGTTTGAAGATTTAATTGGCAGTGGAGCGATACTGGCCCTCTTGGGCCTCTTGTTGTTATCATACTTCTGATAAACACGAAGGAGAATATACTTCACCCTCTCCTTCCAAAGCTTGTGTCACACTTAATTTATAACTAGAGACATTACATGTTAATATTTAAGCACCTATGTGATGTTTTTTTTATCTAATTGATCTAGTTAGAGCAGATTTGAAACCGTGTATTGGTAAAAAATTAAGAAACTTCATGTTGTATGGTAACCTTTTATTATAGGCTATGGTAGCCAGGTGAGCAATATAGGCACATCTTGGCCTTTTTGGTTATGATAAAGGGACATTTGGCCTTCTTGTTCGAAATATTTACATCCTGTCTGTTTTCACACGTTATTTAAATGTACTGAACTACATCTGCTTCCTTTAAGTCATGCTTCAAAATCATGCGCGGCGTCCTTTGATGCTCTGCATCAAAATTCGTCTTGTTATATATATTAATTGAATAATATTTGAGTTGAATGCACAATATTGTATACACAGAATGGGGGTCAATCGCTTAAACTTTTATTTGACTGGCGGTATTTCACAGATGTCGTTGCATACTTACACACTCATTGATGCATTGATCACAATGCATGCTATATCAAAATTAAAAGAACGCTGCATAATAATGACAACTTTATTGAAATTATATTTAAAATATCAAAGCAAAATATAAACAATCTGTATCTACATTTTCTGGTTACTAAAAACAAAAAATGGTGGCATATTTGTTTTACCTTGTTTAAATTATTTTAGATAATACTTTTAAAGTTAACATGATTCATTTTATGAACAAAAGAATATTAATACTGTGCTATAATAGAACAATAATGAATGGTCCGTGCCTGGAGATTATTTGACAGTTACTGAGTAAACTACTAGATCGGTCGGTAGTACTTTTTACTCTGTAGTGTTTTTCACCCTCCAAATAAGTATTGATATTTATACTGTCCTAGCGATTTTGCATCACGATGCACCACGATGCGAATTAATTTTTAAATTATAAACATAATTACCGTTTTGTATAACATCAAATGAAGGAACAGCTGAATAGCTTAGTAGATGATTTAATACTACAAAGATTTACATGAAATGCATGGGTTATATAGAAATATGCTACACTAAGAGGCGTCGCTTTGAGTGGATACACTTTCATTCATGAGTTCATTTGTTAAGACAATATACAAACCACTCTCCCTTCAAATGTAAGGTCTTTAATTCAAATTCAATTTTGAAATCGCAATCATAATTACACCTGCGGAAAGTATGCAAATTCTGCTTTAATTTGTTCACTGTGTAAATGACACACGAAGAAAGTTTGCACAAACTGCTTTAATTTGACCATTGATGTCGCGCATGATCAAGTCATGCTTACAGCGTAGAAATACATTTTATTTTTCAATCATATAATTCATATATTTCAACATAGAATTTCTTTCGAGTTCTTTCTTTTGGGTAAGTGATGTCGAATCAAATCCATTTTCCGGCTGATATGCAAGCAAGTTACCGCATTTTGATTTTTAGACAATAAATATTTTGCGGTTCGAAAGGTACAACATGGGTATACGTTGGCAACAGTCCATTCATTTTTAAAACAGTATTTCATAGATCACCCCTTCCATTGACATTATATACCATCTGCAACTACCAATATATCTCATTGAACCCGAGATGGTGGTTCCGAAACGGGGAGCTGGTATAGAGAGTAATCCAATGCCGATATTGTAAAACACTAGTCTAGATTACAGTCTCGAAACGATGACTGTCTTCGGATTCCACCTACTATAGCAATTGCCTCAACAATAAATATATCCTATTACTGAACAGAACAGAGCATAATTACTACAACTTTAAGCAACTTTACAATAGATAGACAACGATGAACAAAGCCAATTTTTATATATTTTAATTAGATTGTGAAAGGTTCGCTTTAAAGTCCTACGTGTATTTGAATAATAAATATATTTCATTAAATCTAGTATTGTTTATTTATTACAAGATGTCATTAAATTTTCGAATTTCCTTTGAGTAGGTCTGAACACGGAGGACAGATCATTAAACAAATCATACTCACTTTCAATAGTTTTCTCATTACAAACTTTGCATAATCTATAAATTTGTGGGATATTGGTATGTCTACATTTTTCAATTTCTAAGTCATGTGAGGATAGTCGATATTTAGTTCAACGCATTCTTAATTTATTTTCTATTTTGTAGTCATGATCATTTTCAAATTTAAATTCATGTTTAAAGCTGCTATAATGAGTTAACATTTGAGAATTATTTTAAGTTAGCAAAATTGATGTACATTGTATTAGTCTTTGTTTTATTTAAGATAACTCGATAACTCGATTATTTTATTGTACTGGTTTTGCCAATAGTTAGTTAATCCTAGAACATTCAGGATTGTTTTCATATTTAATTCCGAGTAAAATGAAGCAAATGATTATTGAGTTATCATTTGAATTCAAAATTTAAGTTCAATCAATGGTTGTACATGTATCTTAAAAGAATGCACATTGTATGAAGAATGGCGCATGCCTGAACAATTTCAATGAAGAGAGTTTAGAATAACTTTCCCTAGTTTATACTATTTTCAGGAGCTGATGAGGTATGGACTGGTGGATCATTCTATCAATCCAGCAGTGCCTATGTGAAGGTCAGATGTTGGTTGCCTAGCAACATGCCGTCAGTATGTTTTCAAAAAGAAAATATAAAAGTAAAATCAGGACAAAATACTTGTAAGTGAATTGTTTATGCATTTCCGCCAATTAATTAATTTACATACTAGGTTATAGTTATTTACACAGGTTGTAACCATGATTTAGTGTATTTATTCGTTTCCGTCATTTTTGGCAAGTACATGTTACACCGGTGGACTTAAAAACTCCAATACATTGGTTGATTACTAATAGCTAGATGAACATATACGATTCATCAGGGGGAAAGGAACAATGGAATGTTCGGAGACATATGCTCCTGATGTAAAGGTTGGTTTTATCGTGTAAATAAAGCGCAGAAGGAATCTAGATGGTGGGATGATGTTAAAAAATAACGTAGCATGGGCCGACCAACATTGTGGACTCTGCGTATCGAGTCGGATGAGCCTAAGCATGCCGCGCAGGCTAACACAGACAGACACTTTTCGCCTCCTGTGGATTTTCTGTTTCAGGAATCCTAACTCTATACCTCTATCCCATTGAGATCCCCTGTGTCTGTCCGGATTAGCTTGCGCGGATTGCGCAAGCTGATCTGTGTCGATACATAATGTTGGTTTTCTCGTGGAACGGTTCATATGTATGTGTCCTTGAACAATAATGGTGCTGTAGGACTGTAAAATGTTGTTTCATATACTAGAGTCTTTGCTACAAGCTATGGGTAACACACCATTTCTTGTTATTTCTTCAATGGGTTTTCAGTATAGTTTGTTGAACATTTATTACAGAAATAATTTGTTCAATCAATAAAATGTAGATACCGGTAAACACGAAATGATCATAAGAATATAATATAGTCGACTTTGTAGATTCATTTGAAAACATTGATAAGTATGCGAAACAAAAATTACTGGTTCGCACTTGTTTAATTGTTGTTTTGCGTAAGGATATAGTAACTAATTGCCGGAAGCATTATTCTAGACCATTTGGTTAAACCAAACAGGATAAAAACAAAAAACGAATACTTTATACGTGCGAGTTCTTGCCCCAAAAATGTACAATTTGATTTATTCCTTTTATTTTTAATTCAGCTGACCCAACATATTTAGAACTTAACCACGAGGTGGGAAAACTACCCGATTTAGTTATTGTGCGAACTAAACTGACCGATGGGAACAGTGCTGGATGGTATTCAGATAGTCAAGGTATACAAAGTGATTGAGTTTGTTTGAGTAATTAGTGTTCACGCCGCTTTCAGCGATAGTTCAGTTAAACCATTTTGTTTCCTTGGTAAAATATCAGTACTACCGGTGGTATCCTGATACCGACGCATTAGTAACAGTACTATCTCCGATACCCTGAGAGTCGAGGGGATAGGAAGCCATTTTAAATAAATTTTTAAATTCTTTGGTATGAGCATGAGTTTGACTTCGAAGTGTAGATCGAACAGAAATGGTTATTTCAGCATGGATACAAAAGAAAACATATTGCAATATTTGAACTTCAAAGAAACAGACCAGCTTGCGCATTAAAACTGTAAATTTTGAAGATCTTGATAAGACATCGCAAATAATGTGAAATGGTGTCATGGTATGAACTTCATCGTACTCTTATATAGAAATATAACACGGCTATAATTCATAAATACAATGTAGTGCTTGATTTCAACCTATGTGAATAAAATGCTTATTTGTATTTAACAGGAACAAACCACTTTGACATTGACCCAAGAAGTGACGAGTACGAAAATTACGGCGGTATAAAGTTTGGATATGATAGTCAAACCATCCGTGTGTGGATACCTTCAGTTGGTGGACCTCGTAAGTGACGTAACAAGTCGCCTTGTACACCGTGTTCTTTAGTAAATGAGTACGTCTGGCATGCACCAACGAGCAATTGTACTTTGAAAAATCTTTGCAAATGATCAACCAAGAACAATTTAGGCAAATTATGTATAAATAGCACCAGTGAATACATTTAAACAATTTGCTATATACATGTAAGTAAAACGAGACACAACGCTGGCGCCATGTTTTCTAGTAGACGGTCATCAAAGGAACATTTGTACCAACTAATTTTCAAATCGGACATACTTTTTTGGACAATACGATTACTTAGGTTATAGGCCTACGTACGTACATATAAGGGAAACCCGCCCGCCCCGTCACTGGCGGATTAACATAAATTGAACAATCTTGTTATAAGTTCACCAAGGGACATTTGTTATTATGAAATCAGGTCAGGACTTTTAAGTTTCAGTTTATATATGTTCGCAGTAAAACACTATATAACTCTATAGTCCATAGGCCGCCTTGATGTTATATTTAACAAATATCACAGTTAATATTAATCACGTTCGATGTCTGCTTCTTGGAGACATAACCAGTACTCGCATCATTTGTTTTGAAAAATACGAAAGGCAGAACCCGACCATCACGGGATTTAAACCCGGGCAAATGTTACTAGAGTCCGACGCTCTACAATTGGACCACTGCATTCCAAAGTACCTTTTAAAGCATTATTTCAATATAAGTATAAAGTGTTTTCTGTCCGTTGTCACGACAGCCAAAATTGCTATGATAGTGAATTATAAAAAAGGACCACTTAAGGACTATGTTTGTAAAAAATTTCTGAAATATTGAAGGAGATTTTGTTTCTAGGAAATTTTGAACGGACGGACAGACGCCACCGCACGATGAATGATCACAATAGCTTACTCCACACTTCGTGCTCAGATGAGCTGGAAAGTGAACACTGACACAGAGTTGATAATAGCATAGGAAAAGAAAAGAAATATTCAATTCTTCAGGTGGATATATATTCAGTGTACAAGACGGCTGGGGATTGGCAGGAGGACACTCAACATCCGGCCTTCTCGACGTTCGAGTATGGTGCCAGATACAAAACCCCGTGTATATGCGAACACAGGTGAACATAGGTCCAAGGGTAGTCGACGAACAATTAACATTGAATTTTATATCAAAAGAAAGAGCTTGGCCCTTTCTGGATGTATTTGCTGCCATGAATGTAAGTATATTTAAATGCAAACGTTACTAAACCTTTACCACATGTAGACACATTTTAATGCTTCAAACCACGTTTGGAAATATATTACAAAAAGAGGAAGTGCTCATCATGAGCATATTTACTTGAGTCACATAGTTTACAACTCTATTACATAAAGGTTCTTTTTTTAGGAGTTTCTTCCAAACGTGTGCATGCATCTTTTACAAAAAAGTCTGCTGCAGCCCGGTTACCATAACAGTGATAACAGGTTTCTCTTCCCAAAGGATCCTATTACGGGTCGCGGGTCGAACACAATTGGAGGGATAACATGTAAGCGGCCCGGTAAGCTCAGTCGGTAGAGTACTTGCCCTGAAAGTGGGAGGTCCCTGGTTCGAGCACCGGACTGGCTGCATGTTTTTCTCGCACTTGTGACATTGGCGCCCAATAAGCGACCGTGATAGCTCTACTTTTTCAGCATTATGGCGCTTGCAGTGTATATTATGACATCCTTGCCACTGGTGTTCCAAAATTCCGGTTAAGCAGGGATGTATGTCGCGGGGTTGAACTTGACACACTTTAAGAGATAACACATAGGGGCCCAGTCGAATAGTACTTGCGATGAAAGCTAGAGGTCCCGGGTTCGAGCCTCGTACTGGCTGCATAGTTTTCTCTTCTTGGGGCACATCTTTCAAAATACATTCAATTATAGATTGGAATAGAAAAAAACCTTCAGGGTTATTTTTATGCAAAAGAACATATGTAGGACAGATTTCTTGTGATGTGGCGCAGCATAACCGCAATCATTGCATACATACATTTGGCTCTCACTCTTTCAGGTTCAATCTTTAGATGGACCAAACTCTGGTTACATGTTCAATGGTATTGACAGTGGGAACTACCAGGCGGCCGATGGGTCATTGCCATGTTATTATGGTGGTTTTATGTATAGCTTTAATACACACAGCGTTACTATACGAAGACCTTCGCTAGACCATGGTGCTATTGTTTGTATAGCTCATACAAACAGTAATGGAACAAACACGGGGGCCACAATAGATGGAATTGTTAACATCAACATGTGGAAATTAGGTAGGAATTATGTCCAACTTTATTCTTTGCTTTAACTCTTTCCATAATATAAACGCTTTCTGACACCTCTGCAGCAGACGGCTTTTTGAAAACATAGTGACAAAAGAAGAAATTGCTCAAAACGAGCAATTTCTCTTTTTGCAACAATGTTTTCCACTTTAAGTCATAAGTTATCCATTCAATTATAGAGATTTTCTATTTTTTGACAAAATATGTTCAAAGTCGTCTTCTGCAGAATTGTCGTATGAGGAAAAGGGTTACTAATCTAAGCCTCGTCTAGTGAATACACGTCTTGTTGTA
Source organism: Serripes groenlandicus (assembly GCA_031761405.1). Taxonomy (NCBI): domain Eukaryota; kingdom Metazoa; phylum Mollusca; class Bivalvia; order Cardiida; family Cardiidae; genus Serripes; species Serripes groenlandicus. The sequence continues at coordinate 33,829,213 of JASEVX010000009.1, forward strand.
TCTGAGACCAGTCAGGCGAATCTGGAGAAGAATACACGTCTTGTTGTATCTGAGACCAGTGAATACACATCTTGTTGTATCTGACACCAGTGAATACACGTCTTGTTGTATCTGAGACCAGTCAGGCGAATCTGGAGAAGAATACACGTCTTGTTGTATCTGACACCAGTCAGGCGAATCTGGAGAAGAATACACGTCTTGTTGTATCTGAGACCAGTGAATACACATCTTGTTGTATCTGACACCAGTGAATACACGTCTTGTTGTATCTGAGACCAGTCAGGCGAATCTGGAGAAGAATACACGTCTTGTTGTATCTGACACCAGTCAGGCGAGTCTGGAGAAGAATACACGTCTTGTTGTATCTGACACCAGTCAGTCGAGTCTGGAGAAGAATACACGTCTTGTTGTATATGAGACCAGTAAGGCGAGTCTGGAGAAGAATACACGTCTTGTTGTATCTGACACCAGTCAGGCAAGTCTGGAGAAGAATACACGTCTTGTTGTATATGAGACCAGTAAGGCGAGTCTGGAGAAGAATACACGTCTTGTTGTATCTGACACCAGTCAGTCGAGTCTGGAGAAGAATACACGTCTTGTTGTATATGAGACCAGTAAGGCGAGTCTGGAGAAGAATACACGTCTTGTTGTATCTGACACCAGTCAGTCGAGTCTGGAGAAGAATACACGTCTTGTTGTATATGAGACCAGTAAGGCGAGTCTGGAGAAGAATACACGTCTTGTTGTATCTGACACCAGTCAGGCAAGTCTGGAGAAGACACTTTCCACCTTCACGTAAGATACTCATAAAGGTTACGTCTCACGTAAATCTGGAATTGTACCCCCACCCCTCACATGGTTTTAACTCCTATACCTCATTACACGATGCAAAACATGAAACCTATTTTCACCTGATACGGTTCATCTACATGTCCAGTGTCCAATTTCACCAACTTTACTTAGCGCCAATTGATACATGTATACTTAAAAGCATTTTTCATCACATTTATGAAATGTTTTGGCATTTTATTAGTGAAACTAAAATGATTAAATTTGCTTTTAAGTATTTTTAAGTATGACTTAGCGCTATGTAATGTTAATGGACTTGAACCAAGAAGCCGAACTTCAGACAGGATAAGTAATAGCGTAGTTGGTCCTTGGTTAGGTTGTTTGACGTAAAAACGAGATTATTGACTATAAAAGTATACTTTTGAAAGAAGTTTTTAAAAAAAGTTTCTTTTACAGTTAATTTTAAACGCTTCTTTAATGCGACCCGAGACCTAAAATAATGTTATATTAGGTCTCTGTTGCGACCATACGCTAATAATAACTTTAATTGAATATCAGAAAGCATTGTCATTCTGGGAATATGTTGAACGTTTCTGATTTTAAAATTCATCATCAACAGACACATATCAAATTATCTTTGAAACGTAATACATTTAACAGGATTGGGTCGGTTAAAGCTTTCCGAATCCAAAAGTAGAAATAAGATACGTGCGTAATTTTAAAATGAAAATAAATTATATTTTTGAGTTACAGAGAAATTGCTGACTATGGTGAACCATTGCCATGATATTTTAAAGCGTCGTCTTTATCAGAAAGGGAATTCTTATCAGAAATGTTATTTTCGCGTAGCAAGAACATTAACTCTTCCCATTCTTTAAAGTAGACTATTCCATGTTCAAAATCGGGCGTCTCCATTTCACATGTAATAAAAGTTTGGACTATTTTGATAAAGAAAAGGCAAACAATGCTGATTTTAGGTGAGACAGCTCGTTACGAGCTGACTCACCTGAATCAGTATTGTTTGCAAAAACGTCAATATTGCCTTTGGCTCTGAAAGAGTTAAAGGTGTTTCTTTATTTGAAAGTTTCAGAACCCCTACAAGAAGGACCGAGAAGTGATGAATACTCTCTATATCAACGTGACCGTGGTACCAATTATCCGGATATTGGTAGTGTCCGAGCATCGTCACTAGAGTCGTGCTGGGATGAATGCTCGAAAAGAGTTCTGTGTAAAGCACTGAAATTTACGCAGACGCAGAATATGTGTACCTTGTATGATGGTTTCCTTACAGATCAAACTTACCCGGAAAATGGTAGTGATATTTGGCAAGCGGATGATTCAAACTGAGATTTAATACGATAGAATATTCTAATTCAAACCGTCTTTATCAATATCATTGGTCAGTCTCGCCCCCAGTCAATTACTAGCTCATTACAAAATATAAGATTAGTCAATCTCGATTAAGAGTATCATTATGTATGTTTTTACTTTCTTTTTTTTCTATGTGTGTGTTAATTGTAAAGTAAGTATATATTCTTTTATTATGTGTGTGTTAATTGTAAAGTGTGTATATATTCTTTTATTATGTGTGTGTTAATTGTAATATGTTTATATATTGTCAAAATGACAAGAAACTGTACAGTTTACGTCAAATAAAATAATTGTCTATTGTCTATTGTTATCAGAATATTGACAGTAATGCAATATTTCGAGTAGCTAAAGTAGTATTGTAAGATTGCCAAGTTAGTCGTCGTTTACATATGCGTCAACATGTACATATGAATGACAGGTGTAAGATACCTGCAATTTTATGGAATAAACGATTACATCTCCTTTGACAAGGATACATTTCACACGAAAGGCAAACACATTCAGGTAGACTATCCAAGAATGGTGGGCATGTATTGAGGTATTGTATAAAGATATATATACTTTTGCCAGAATCGCATTCTATTTTGGCCACATCATAAGTAAACCACCGGAAATAACATTTTTTGAATAAAATATTTTGTCTTTTAAAAACATACTAAATTGGTATTGAAGCCACAGGGTATACATATAATATGAGTATATGTGCTATCTATTTCGGGTAAACAAATAATTTATTAATTTTTGTGATTGGTAAATACGTTAGCCCCTTGCTGGCAGCACTATCAGTGCAAAAAAAAAGTTAAACTCGATATCTGAGCACTTTAAAATAAGGCTAAACTAAATAATCCATAAAATAATGATGACATGTACACACATTAATCGTCTTGCCCTTCCAATGAACTTTTATAGAAATTTGGTTTACATCCGGGTTGTTAAAAAAATCTTATCGGTTATATTTAAACTCATTTCAAAAATAGAAAAAAAAGAGTTTAATTACTTACAAATTATCACATATCATATTCCTTGAGTTCTCTCCTTTATCGAGTAGGTATTATCTTATTAAATTATTTCCTCTTGAAGTAGTTTTTGTTTTGAAGTTGACTGTTCGTCCATTCATACTGTAGGACTATCGTGACTCCGCCATAAATATGTTCTGGACAAAACGTTTGGATACATTGTATAGCAATGTTCATACACATTACCTGTGAACGGGCAAAACTTCGATTTGTTTACCCGTAATAAACACGCCGCATATACTGTGAGTCGATGTCAAAGGTTGTATTTGGCTCTAGTTTATTTCCGGGAAAATATTTCAATCGAGCTGTCGATCAAGTGAATTTCCGTTTCCTTATAAATACGATCGAGTCGAATACAACCCCACGGATTGACATTCAGTAACATTCACTCTTTTGTTCTTTCTATTCATAACATATGGAAAAAGTAGATGTTTTCACACTTTCGTCTATAATTGCTAACAGTTAGGGCATCAGATAAGAATGAACACGTATTTGAAAGCATACATTGGTAGGTGACATACCGACACATCAAAACACATTACGGATGAACACTTATGGAACAGAGACTCATACATGCAACCCTGCTAAGGTAGACGACACATAAAACACAGATTGACTGATGTTGTTGTTGTTTCAAGACACCTTCAACCCAGATGCACAAAAGGCCTCATGAAGGAAAAACTAGCACTAGCGGATGTTTAATTGATTGTTAAGTGTTTAACCAGTTCATTTATATCAAGGCTTGTTCTGGGTTAGTTACCAGTACTACTGGTCCATTTACCACGGCACCAGTCAGTCAGGCGTAATGATAACCCCGTAACCCTGAACGCCAAGGAGGACAGCTATTACTACCATTTTTAAAGTATTTGATTTCACCCACACCGGGTATTGAGCCCGCGACCTCCCGCACCCGACGCTCTACCATTACACAACCAATGCATCTAACAGATATTTGAAGAAGCGAGGTTTTCGAGCACGGACTTTCGGATTGTTCTTAACTATACACTACACAGTCCATGACGTTATAAAGTACGGATTAGTAGTTGTATATCACAGACCTTTTCTTTAAAGATGAATTCACAAGTTTTTAACCCATCACCTGTACACATTTGCAGCATACGAATTTTAGGCAAAATCATGCGACATCTTTACGTATGAATTAATGTAGTTGAAAACATTTTGGTCATAAATTATGTTTGTCACTATGTTTCCAAAAGTTGTCTGCTTCCAAATGAGTTAAAACGTGTGAAAGAGATAACCCTGAAGTCATCGCTTCCGTGTTTCAGGAAAACGCACCTTAATGAAATTGTGATTAATGCAGAAAAGATAATTAGCTTGCATCCCTCCTATATAACATTAATAGTTTGTCAGAATGTTCGCGAACGCTTCTTCTGACAAAGTGACGATCCATGCAGAACTATGTGTATTCAGACTTTACCTAACGTAAGTGTAAGGTGTGTGTTACATGTATGCAGCAAAAATAACAATCTGAAAGACTTGTTCGAGAAACAGTACCGAATCCATCAATCACATTTACATTTATTATGTAACATGGGACATATTTTCCTCGTTCGGCGGATAGAAACTTGTATAATCGATACTATAGCATACAGGCTAACATATATTTTGGAAATTCATTGAGCCTAGAACTCGCCTTAGTAACTTCTGTATGAGGTTATTAGGTACTAGTATGTTGCAGTAGTGATACTTGGTTTGGTATTGCTCTTCGAGGCACGTGGTAAATTGATATCTCGCGAGACCGACGGTCGAGAGCGATATCAAGTCCGACCCATTTTGAAAGACGTTGATACATCTTTCAATGACGTCACATCATACCTTAATGGCGTACTATTACCGTATTTGGTACTGTATTTGAATTCGTCGTGTTTGAACTGCGCATGACCATATACATGTATTTGCACTGGAAAATGCGTAGGTATATTATACATTTAAAATTTCTGTTCGAAGAAAAAGTGGTTTCACGATAAATTTTCTGTTGATATTTACATGTGCGGTCTCTTGAATCAACAAACTTGAACTTTCAAAAGCATGCTTGAGTAAATAAATTTTACCCAAGAAGAGTACCACAAAAGTCAAATTTCAGTTGAAAGCTGGATGGACAACAATAGGGATTTTTTACATGAAGAAAAACAAATGCAAGTATCATCATTCATTATTCATTTAATCTTGACCTTTCATACAGGTATTTACAATACTTTGATTGAATAAAACACCCAGTATACAAGTGGCTAAAATAGTATCGATACATGCCAGAAGATAAGTACAGTAGTTCAAAGGGGGCATACAGTATCGATACATGCCAGAAGATAAGTACAGTAGTTCAAAGGGGGCATACAGTATCGATACATGCCAGACGATAAGTACAGTAGTTCAAAGGGGGCATACAGTATCGATACATGCCAGAAGATAAGTACAGTAGTTCAAAGGGGGCATACAGTATCGATACATGCTAGAAGATAAGTACAGTAGTTCAAAGGGGGCATACAGTATCGATACATGCCAGACGATAAGTACAGTAGTTCAAAGGGGGCATACAGTATCGATACATGCCAGACGATAAGTACAGTAGTTCAAAGGGGGCATACAGTATCGATACATGCCAGAAGATAAGTACAGTAGTTCAAAGGGGGCATACATTATCGATACATGCTAGAAGATAAGTACAGTAGTTCAAAGGGGGCATACAGTATCGATACATGCTAGAAGATAAGTACAGTAGTTCAAAGGGGGCATACAGTATCGGTACATGCCAGACGATAAGTACAGTAGTTCAAAGGGGGCATACAGTATCGATACATGCCAGAAGATAAGTACAGTAGTTCAAAGGGGGCATACAGTATCGATACATGCCAGAAGATAAGTACAGTAGTTCAAAAGGGGCATACTTCGGCTACCTATTCAACATTCCCATTTCTAAGCAACCTGCTTATAATTCATTCATTATTCATTTAATCTTGACCTTTCATACAGGTATTTACAATACTTTGATTGAATAAAACACCCAGTATACAAGTGGCTAAAATAGTATCGATACATGCCAGAAGATAAGTACAGTAGTTCAAAGGGGGCATACAGTATCGATACATGCCAGAAGATAAGTACAGTAGTTCAAAGGGGGCATACAGTATCGATACATGCCAGACGATAAGTACAGTAGTTCAAAGGGGGCATACAGTATCGATACATGCCAGAAGATAAGTACAGTAGTTCAAAGGGGGCATACAGTATCGATACATGCTAGAAGATAAGTACAGTAGTTCAAAGGGGGCATACAGTATCGATACATGCCATACGATAAGTACAGTAGTTCAAAGGGGGCATACAGTATCGATACATGCCAGACGATAAGTACAGTAGTTCAAAGGGGGCATACAGTATCGATACATGCCAGAAGATAAGTACAGTAGTTCAAAGGGGGCATACAGTATCGATACATGCTAGAAGATAAGTACAGTAGTTCAAAGGGGGCATACAGTATCGATACATGCTAGAAGATAAGTACAGTAGTTCAAAGGGGGCATACAGTATCGGTACATGCCAGACGATAAGTACAGTAGTTCAAAGGGGGCATACAGTATCGATACATGCCAGAAGATAAGTACAGTAGTTCAAAGGGGGCATACAGTATCGATACATGCCAGAAGATAAGTACAGTAGTTCAAAAGGGGCATACTTGGGCTACCTATTCAACATTCCCATTTCTAAGCAACCTGCTTATAATTCATTCATTATTCATTTAATCTTGACCTTTCATACAGGTATTTACAATACTTTGATTGAATAAAACACCCAGTATACAAGTGGCTAAAATAGTATCGATACATGCCAGAAGATAAGTACAGTAGTTCAAAGGGGGCATACAGTATCGATACATGCCAGAAGATAAGTACAGTAGTTCAAAGGGGGCATACAGTATCGATACATGCCAGAAGATAAGTACAGTAGTTCAAAGGGGGCATACAGTATCGATACATGCCAGACGATAAGTACAGTAGTTCAAAGGGGGCATACAGTATCGATACATGCCAGAAGATAAGTACAGTAGTTCAAAGGGGGCATACAGTATCGATACATGCTAGAAGATAAGTACAGTAGTTCAAAGGGGGCATACAGTATCGATACATGCCAGACGATAAGTACAGTAGTTCAAAGGGGGCATACAGTATCGATACATGCCAGACGATAAGTACAGTAGTTCAAAGGGGGCATACAGTATCGATACATGCCAGAAGATAAGTACAGTAGTTCAAAGGGGGCATACAGTATCGATACATGCTAGAAGATAAGTACAGTAGTTCAAAGGGGGCATACAGTATCGATACATGCTAGAAGATAAGTACAGTAGTTCAAAGGGGGCATACAGTATCGATACATGCCAGACGATAAGTACAGTAGTTCAAAGGGGGCATACAGTATCGATACATGCCAGAAGATAAGTACAGTAGTTCAAAGGGGGCATACAGTATCGATACATGCCAGAAGATAAGTACAGTAGTTCAAAAGGGGCATACTTGGGCTACCTATTCAACATTCCCATTTCTAAGCAACCTGCTTATAATTTTTTACCAGTATTTAAAAATTCAAAATTAATATTATAATTCATTCACACAGAAGACACATCGCATGCTGATGAGTTTGTTTAACTTCACATTTTTTAAACATACAATAAAGTATTGTTAATAACACTCTTTTGAATAATGACAATATTGAACAATATCCAAAGACCTGACGCAGCACATCTACATGCTTATGTACAAGGATACCACAATCGGTATTTTAATAAAAAAAAAGACATACATATCTATATGTTTTACAACGATATGATGGAAATCGGATCATTGGATCATGATATAGAGACCAACCAAACTGGTATGTTATTGTTGTTGTGGTGGTGGTGCGAATGCTCAGACAGTGACAAGATGCATACGGTCAAATCCTGCAAATCTTGCTTTAACCTTTCCCTCATATAGACGCTTTCTGCAGCAGACGGATTTTTCAAAACATAGTGAAACAAGACATGGAAATTCCATGAAACCAGGTTGATAATCAGTGATCTGCCTTAACCCTTTACTTGATAGTAACGCGTTTATGCCTTTGCAAACAGACTAGATCCAGGGCCCGAGGTTATGAAACTTACTCATATCTATGCTATATTCTTTTAAATTGCCAAGTTATTTAATATGGCGCATAGAAAATATCTATATGCATGGTCAAGTTATGGTCTGAACAAACAAAGTTCAAGTAAAGTATATTTTCTGTCACTGTGACCTTGACCTGGAAGCTAAAGACCTTGACCAGGAAGCTAAACACATAAATTGTGCATATGACACAGCGTCTTGATATGGTGTATACATGTATCTGTTCCAAGCTATTTGAAAATATCTCTATGGATGAAAAAGTTATTGTCCAGACAAGAAAAGTTCAACTGATGTCTATTTGTTGTCACTGTGACCTTGACCTTAAAGCTACAGACAAAAGTTTTGCATGTGACACATCATATTGATAAAGTTCATATTTGTGCCAAGTCATTTGAAAATATCTCTATGCATGACACAGTTATGGTCCGGACAAGAAAAGTTCAATTAAAGTCTATTTCTTATCACTGTGACCTTGACCTTGAATCTACAGAATTTATTTTTGCATTTGGCACATCGTCTTGATATGGTGCATGTTTGTGCCAAGTTATTTGAAAATATGACCTTGACCTTAAAGGTACAGACAAAAGTTTTGCATGTGACACATCATATTGATATAGTTCATATTTGTGCCAAGTTATTTGAAAATATCTCTATGCATGACACAGTTATGGTCCGGACAATAAAAGTTCAATTAAAGTATATTTCTTATCACTGTGACCTTGACCTTGAATCTACAGAATTTATTTTTGCATTTGGCACATCGTCTTGATATGGTGCATAATTGTGCCAAGTTATTTGAAAATATGACCTTGACCTTAAAGGTACAGACAAAAGTTTTGCATGTGACACATCATATTGATATAGTTCATATTTGTGCCAAGTTATTTGAAAATATCTCTATGCATGACACAGTTATGGTCCGGACAAGAAAAGTTCAATTAAAGTATATTTCTTATCACTGTGACTTGACCTTGAATCTACAGAATTTTTTTTGGCATTTGGCACATCGTCTTGATATGGTGCATGTTTGTGCCAATTTATTTTAAAATATCTCTATGCATGACACAGTTATGGTCCGGACAAGAAAAGTTCAATTAAAGTCTATTTCTTATCACTGTGACCTTGACCTTGAATCTACAGAATTTATTTTTGCATTTGGCACATCGTCTTGATATGGTGCATGTTTGTGCCAAGTTATTTGAAAATATGACCTTGACCTTAAAGGTACAGACAAAAGTTTTGCATGTGACACATCATATTGATATAGTTCATATTTGTGCCAAGTTATTTGAAAATATCTCTATGCATGACACAGTTATGGTCCAGACAAGAAAAGTTCAATTAAAGTCTATTTCTTATCACTGTGACTTGACCTTGAATCTACAGAAATGTTTTTTGCATTTGGCACATCGTCTTGATATGGTGCATGTTTGTGCCAAGTTATTTGAAAATATCTCTATGCATGGCAAAGTTATGGTCCGGACAAGGAAAGTTGACGCCCGCCCGCCCGCCCGCCCGCCCGCCCGCCGACTTCGCCAAACTAATAACCAGATTTTTCCTTCGGAAAACCTGGTTAAAAAGAAGAAATTGCTCAAAACGGGCAATTTCTCCTTTTGCCACAATGTTTTCCCCTTTTAGTCATAGGTTATCCATTAAATTTTAGAGATTTTCTATTCTTTGACAAAATATGTTCAAAGTCGTCTGCTGCAGAATTGTCGTATAAGGGAAAGGGTTAAACCCTTTCTCATATATAATAAAGTTGCAACAGACGACATTGAAAACATATAGGTAAACATATGGAATCACAATTATCAATAAATTTGAAAACAGTGTGACAAAAGGAGAAATTGCTCTTTTTGAGGAGAGTTATTATATTTTGGCATCATATGCTGATAAGACAGAGTAGATGAACAGACTGATCTGAACCTACACTGTTCAGAAATGCCAATGTGTACCTTTTCCCACGGACGCGCTCATGTATACACGTGTGAACAACGAAGACACCAGCGAACTTTTGCATATTGTCAACAACGTGTAAGTCTGTTACTCACTTGTAACTTTGTAAGTAGACCAAGTTGACATGTTAACTTTTCCCCACATACAACAAATCTGAAACAGACGACTTTGAAAACATAGTGACAAAAACCTGAAAAATCTCCATAAAAGAAAGCTTAATTGTTAAATAAATTTAAAAACATTGTGGCCAAAGAAGAAATTACTCATCTTGAGCAATTTCACCTTTGGCCACAATGTTTTCAAAAGTCGTCTACTGCTATTGCGTCAAAATGCGTCTGCAGGTGGAAAAGGGTAAAAACAGACCTTTGGATGTTTTGAAAGTTATGGCAATCAGCATAAAATGCATAGTTTGACTGTCCATAGAAGTGCTACAGAGATCCCAAGTAAACTGGTACGATTAGGTGGTGTACAGCGAATATCCTGATCCGACTGTACAGTGGAGCAGGCTAGTATGCATGGTCGCTGATCGCACTCTCTCGAAGGTCGGCTTTCGTGTCATGTGGCTCAAATAACAATACAATGCTACAGAATTAAGTAAACAACAATTGAATTTCCTTTATTTTGGGATATATAGTTAAGTCGCAACGGGAGACAACTTTGTTTTCATCGTGTATCTAACTATAGGAGTTATCTTCTCAATATTCATCTTCTTGTGACTCGATTAAATCGGACATTGGTAAAATGAAATATGTTCAAACTTTTGACTCCATTAAATCGGGCATTGGTAAAATAAAATATGTTCAAACTTTTGACTTCATTAAATCGGGCATTCGTAAAATGAAATATGTTCAAACTTTTGACTTCATTAAATCGGGCATTGGTAAAATGAAATATGTTCAAACTTTTGACTCCATTAAATCGGACATTCGTAAAATGAAATATATTCAAACTTTTGACTTCATTAAATCGGGCATTGGTAAAATAAAATATGTTCAAATCTTGAATTGATAGTTAACTATGATGTCTCTAAAACAAATAAATATAGAGTTCTCTATATTTTGGTAAAGTCATGCATTTCAATCAAATCATGTACACAACAAAAGTGCAACCGTTATGTAAACGATTCGGTTCAATGCTTCGTGAGATTTTGGTAAGCTAGTGTAACTAAAACCTTGAAGCACGGCCACAATTCAATTACAGAGTAATAGGGCAACCAGCATGTTCGCCGACAGAATAATTCGAAACAGGCAACACTGTAGCTTGTAACGGCTTAATTTGCCAAACGAAATTGAAGCGAGCGAGGCCAAACAAGTGTGTTATGGCCTTTCCCCAGATGGCATCACAATATGGGACCGGGAATGAAATCAATTCAGTTACAGAGTAATAGGGCAAGCAGTATGTTCGCCGACAGAATCGTTCGAAACAGGCAACACTGCAGCTTGTAACGGCTTAATTTGCCAAACGAAACAAGACGAATTTTGATGCTAAGCATCAAAGACGCCGCGCATGATTTTAAAGTATGACTTAAAGGAAAGCAGATGCAGTTCAATACATTTAAATAACCTGTGCAAACGAACAGGATTTAAATATTTTAAACAAGAAGGCCAAATGTACCTTTATCTTAAACAAGAAGGCCAAGATGTTCATTTATTGCTCACCTGGATACCGTAGTATATAATAAAATGTTATCAAGAGCAAAAAGGGTCCATTTTGACGTAGGGATTATACACTTTATATGCTACGATCTATGTGATAGCATGTAAAGTTTAGTCGTGAAATGACAAGTTTTAAAAGTCTTCAAACCATTTGGTTTACCGTTTGCTTAACATTGACTGCAACAATAGAGTGTCATACAAGCTGAAGTGTTTTAATTTTAAATATGCTCTAACTAGATCAATTAGATAAACAAAAAACATAGATACTGAAATATTAACAGATATTAACTTAAGTGTTAATGCCTCTAGTTATAAGTTAAGTGTGACACCAGCTTTGGAAGGAGAGAGGGAAATTGATTCTCCTTCCAGTTGATCAGAAGTATGATAACAAAAAGCGAGAGTATATAAACAAAAAATACAAATAATTCTAACAAGTTTAAAGATATTTAATATCAAAATTAAGCATTTATAAAATTAAAAGAAAAAGTTCTCAAGTATAGTCAACATATAGCAAGAATACAATGGTCTGAATGAATAACTGTATGGGGAGGAACGTTTTAAGTTTAGTAATACAACAGAAACAAGGGCACCGCAAAGCGGATGCATCCCCTCGGTATTAAATTTAAAAATATGGCTAAAAATATTGCCAATGACCTGGATATTAATGTTATGTACCAGAAAACTAATGTTATTTGTCCTTGCCTTTATCAAATTATTTTTAATGTTATATACCAGAGAACTAAGTGTAATTTGTCATTGTCTCCGCATTTGGCCTTTGCCAAATGACCCCGCCTTTGCCCATTTACAATCAATAGGCTTCTAGACCTTGCCATATACTAACTGTATACCAAGTTTGGTTAAGATCGGTTGAAGGATGTTCAGTGTAGAGTGGTCACAAGGTTGTTATGGACGGAAAGACCAATTTTGACCTTGACATTGACCCTATGACCTTGAAAAAAATAGGCTTCTAGACCTTGCTATATACTAACTGTATACCAAGTTTGGTTAAGATCAGTCAAAGGATGTTCAGTGTGGAGTGGTCACAAGGTTGTTATGTGGGAAAATAGTCCAAGTCCAATTTCGACATTGACCTTGACCGTATGACCTTGAAAATGAATAAGCCTCTAGACCTTGCCATATACTAATTGTATGGCAAGTTTGGTTAAGATCGGTCTAAGGATGTTCAGTGTAGAGTGGTCACAAGGTTGTTATATATGAAAATAGTCAAAGTCCAATTTTGACCTTCACCTTAACCGTATGACCTTGAAAATAAATGGGCTTCTAAACCTTGCCAAATTTTGGTTAAGATCAGTCAAAGGATGTTCAGTGTAGAGTGGTCACAAGGTTGTTATGTGGGAAAATAGTCCAATTCAAATTTTCGACCTTGACCGTATGACCTTGAAAATAAATAAGCTTCTAGACCTTGCCATATACTAACTGTATGGCAAGTTTGGGTAAGATCGGTCGAAGGATGTTCAGTGTAGAGTGGTCACAAGGTTGTTATATATGAAAATAGTCAAAGTCCAATTTTGACCTTCACCTTAACCGTATGACCCCGAAAATAAATTGGCTTCTAAACCATGCCAAATTCTAACTGTATACTAAGTTTGGTTAAGATCGGTCATAGGATGTTCGGTGTAGAGTGCTCACAAGGTTGTTATATGGGAAAACCCTTGACCATATGACCTTGAAAATAAATAGGCTTCTAGACCTTGCCATATACTAACTGTATATCAAGTTTGGTTAAGATCGGTCAAAGGATGTTCAGTGTAGAGTGGTCACAAGGTTGTTACGGACGGACGCACGGACGCACAAACAAACGAACAAACGGACAGCCCCGTTACTATATCACCTCTCAAACTCTGTTTGACGAGGGGATAATAAATAGGAAAAAACATCATTCGAATCTTTTTTCTGAGCTTTGATGAATCGAGTCGTAAGAGCAGTAAACCAAACAACTAAAAAAGCGTAGCCTAGTGAACTCCGTAAACCAACTCATAAAAAAAGCTTAGCCTATTTAGTTGGGGAACATTTATTAAAAACAATTTAAATGTGTCTAAAGTTTTGTAACAACGGTAAAAGATGTACATATTTTGTATCTTGTTGTTTCTTAAATAAGTTAATACAATTTATTCAATCATAAAGGCTGTTTTTTCAAACATATTACAGAATTTTTCTTTACAATAATATTTGTTGGTTGCTCCCTTTTCGATTACGTCACCCCATATTAAAAAATTAAAACCTATCCCATACTGACGCCGCGCTTCCACGCGGCGTCAATTAAAGGGAGCGAGGCCAAGCAAGTGTATTATTGCCTTTCTCCAGATGGCATCACAATATGGGACCGGGAATGAATCATGTTACAAGAACAGACTTCATTAAAAGTGGCATCAATATTTCTTCTAATTTATTCGTTTTTTCGTGAATGTTCGTATAACCAAGTCTACCTACGTACACCAACTCACGAACATTTACCAAGGTAGCGCATAAACTCACGAACATTTACCAAGGTAGCGCACCATCTCACGAACATTCACCAAGGTAGCGCACCAACTCACTAACATTCACCAAGGTAGCACACCAACTCACAAACATTCACCAAGGTAGCGCACCAATTCACAAACATTTACCAAGGTAGCGCACAAACTCACGAACATTAACCAAGGTAGCGCACCAACTCACGAACATTCACCAAGGTAGCGCACCAACTCACGAACATTTACCAAGGTAGCGCACCAACTCACGAACATTCACCAAGGTAGTGCACCAACTAACAAACATTCACCAAGGTATCGCACCAACTCGAACATTGGCAAGGGGAGCGCTTCTACCGATTAACGAGTCCAGTAAACCGAATGACGTATACGCTTGACCGCTTTTTAACAATTTAACAACAATCTTGCAGCAGGCGACTTTGACAATATTAAGTAAAACATATGGAAACTCTCTTTAAATGAGCTTAATTATTGAATAATAATCGTTTTTAGCAATTTCCCCTGCCAAGCACGGACAAACCCATTACAAACTCCTGGAATAACAAAAGAAGTACACGCGTACAGGGATGTTCTAAGATTTAACTTAAAGACAATTTGAGCCTTTCCGCGAGAAAACCAAAATTGCTGACTCTGCGTAGTAAAGTATCGCCCGAATCAGCTTAAGCATGCCGCACAGGCTTACCCGGATAAACACTTTTCGCATCCTGTGGATTTTTTGTTTCAGGAATCATTATTCTATACCTCAATCCCCCTGAGACGGAATGTGTCGGCTCTGATCAGTATGTGCGGACTGCACAGGTTGATCTGGATCGATACATTACGCAGAAGCCATAATATTGGTTTTCTCGCGGGACGGCTCAAATATTGTTAGAAGAGTGTAAGTTAAAAGGTACGATTTATTTGATTGGTGGATTCGGCAGTTCTGTAGTGCTGTTGTTTATGGGATCTCCCACCGCACCAGTACAACTCACACTTTCCTCTGTTATTGGCGATCCTTGAGCTAAGTCCGATTGTTCGATTAACTGCTTTAGGGTCGCGTTACGAGAGCAATTGATCATGTAAATTAAAATATAACTTTTTTGCTAGACCTCTGTTAACAAATTGTATAAATGTTTTTCCATTGCTTTCTTAACGTATATACAAAGCGCCGAAATGTTAAAAACGAACTCTATGATAGTTAACGGAGCTGTTGATTTGAGTCATCCTTTCGTCTAACTCTGATTGTTTTTATAATTTCGTCTGAATTAATCGAACAAAGACATGGGAGCTCTTCTTTATCCAGGAGAAATATTTTTTTAAAAAAAGTGGCGTTTTAAACCCATGGTATGTGATTGTTATCAAATTCAAAAAGGAGGGGAAGAAAACATTGTCTGAGAATGAGATTTATTCCTATTTCCCACTTGATAAGACTTAATAAGGTGCATCCAAGTCTGTGTGTTTATATCAAAAAAACATGGGTACACTAGAGAAGTACAGAAACATAATTTGTTATCAGCAAAAAGATAATGCAATCTTGACACGAAATGAAGCTGATTAACAATTATGGTAATTTTCCGTCCGAAGAAATAACAGAGAAATAATTACATTAGCACAGTCTCTCCCTTCACCCCTGAAGCACTAATCCTTGTTTATAGAGATACGCGACCGGTGACAGGCGGATAACTCGCAAGGACTTTCTCTACGCTCCCCTCTACGTTTATTGTCACGAACTAAGGAGACCCTTGTGTGAAACTGAGTTGAAAATTGTTTTATGTACACGTATTAAAGAATAAATTGTTTCATGTACACGTATTAAAGAAGAAATTGTTTTATGTACACGTATTTAAGTTTTTAAAGAAGAAATTGTTTTATATACACGCATTAGAGAAGAAATTGTTTTTTGTACACGTATCAAAGAAGAAATTGTTTTATGTACACGTATTAAAGAAGAAATTGTGTTGTGTACACGTATAAAAGAAGAAATTGTGTTATGTACACATATTAAAGAAGAAATTGTGTTATGTACACGTATTAAAAAAGAAATTGTTTTATGTACACGTATTATAAAAATAAATTGTTTTATGTACACGTATTATAGAAATAAATTGTTTTATGTACACGTATTATAGCAATAAATTGTTTCAGTTATTCGTAACCTGAAGTAAAGGGTTACTGTCTGTTTTATGTGAACAATATTGTTATTTGTAGAAGAACATTGTTTAGAAACTGTTCTGGATGGCTGATATGCAATGGTCTCTAGATGATTAAGTATGTATCATTTACGTAGCTCTTAATATATAGATGACTTCAATACAACATGTATATCATTTAAGTATGTTCTGGGTTCCAGTTTCCCGAGAGACCAAAGTTTTTTAAAGATTACAGTTCCTGAAATGATCAGCAAACAATATAGACCGAGCTTAGTCAAGTCGTACGCGTAGGCTAATGTAAATATACGACCAAGTGCATGACAAAAAGGTACAAGTTAGCTTAGCAACAAGGTATTGTTGAAAAAGATGAAAGGAATAAATATTTAACTATAAACTGGTAAGATATTTAAAGTGTTGCCTGAATAAAATATTTTTTAAATCATTGCTGGAAAAGGAGAAATTTAATTGCTTGGTGCAATTATTCCTTTCAAAGCTTTTTTAATCAGTGGTCTGCTTATGTTAGAAGACTCTAGCCGGCGCATCTTACTGTTTGTTGACAAGAAGGTTTCATGAACGTATGGAAATCAGTGTTTATTTGGATACTTAACATGAATGTGCAGCTACCTTTTTCATAAGTACGTTAACCCCCCATATACAAAATATTTCCATTGAATACTTTGAAAACAAAAATATAGAAACTCTCTATAAATGAAAGAACAATTATTTAAAAGAAGAAATTGATGGTTTCTTTTGCATTTTTTGAAGCAACTTTGTAGAGTGTATGTAGTTTATTCGAATGTACGAGTCAGGTTCGATATTTACAGGATGATGCATTCTTATAACACTAAATCAACTGCATATTTCATGAGTTACCGAAACCGTATTCAACAACTACCAACTGTCATATCCTAAGTCGACCATGAATGCAACAAGTACAACAATTGCTGCAAAAAAAATGTTGCGCGTTGGAGAGAAACAGTCTTTACACGAAATATACTCGATTCTCTTATACCATATACGGACGCATATTGGAACATGTGCGGTAGACGTCTTTTTGAAACAAGAGGCATTTACATTTAGTTTATCGTAATATTAACTTCTCCTTTCATTGTCAACTCATTTGAAATTACAAGGTAACCACATATAGCACCTCGCAATGATATCCCTAAAGAGTGAGTAAACAGTCTAATAGTTTATCTTAAAGGGACTGCACTCACCATTAAGATTTGTTTGTTTACCCGAAAAAGGTAGCACCTATTCTCATATTAACACAAATATCGTATGTGTATGTATGTCCTCATGGCCAGGTCGCCCAACAACTCTAAACCCTGACACTCTCAGTCTTGTTATAGTAGTATAGTACACTGTCCTTTGTAATAGTACAACGTCAATCATCATAGTAAATCAAAGCACTGAAGTGCTGACGGCCTGGGGGCTGCAGTAAGGTTGAAGAAGTAGGGAAAATGTGAAAGAAATAACAATTGCAGCTTATGCTTATGTATTTATTGTTAAGAAGTTAAAAGATCATATCAAACATAATAAATATTTTTAAACTGCCAATTTGAAAACAGGAGGACCTTGTTTGCACTATTCGCTCACCTGAGTGCAAGAGCTCACAAGTATACACATTTAAGACATGAAGAATCAAAGGAAAATTTGACAGCAGGTTTAGGCAGAATATTTTAAAGTTTCTGCTTTATTATATTGAGAAATATGTCAATGTTAAATCAAATTCCATAAAGTAGAAATAATTCTCTAAACCATGTACTAGACTGGGAGAAAGTGTTTGAACAATGCAAAACTCATCAAGACAATTATTCTAACAAAGATTCGAAATGCAACCTCCAGAGTGTTATCAAGATTGTCTTTCAATTTGACCTAGATTTTGAACAGACATGACCAATATTCAAATTTTGCCTACATATCATCAAGACTAACATTATGATAGAGTTTCAACATGCTCAAGTTGAAAATGCAGCTTCCAGAGTGTTAACAAAATTCCCTTCAATTTGGCCTAGTGACCTAGTTTCTGACCCAATATACCCATATTCGAACTTGACTTAGATATCATTAAGACAAACACCCTTACGAGAACGCCGTTGATACCTCAAAAGCGCTTGCAGGTCGCCCGGTTGATGGAGAGGTTGGTATTTGCACGCTACCGCTACAACTTAGTTATTGGTGCATTGGCGGCTGAAGAGGAGAGGCCTCATTCACTTCACTGCCTCTCTCCCTCTCTTGATGGTACTGCCCTTTCCTTCTCCCTCAGGCCTCCAACATATTCTAGGGCATCTTGTAGTACTATTACTCTCACACGTTTGTAATAAATTGTGTGTTAAATTGCTACCTGGTGCGAAGATCGTGGCTGGATTTTTGATGAATGATACGATGAGTCGGCTATTATAACCTGCGAGCCACAGTGGGTGGTCGGCAAGACGCCGGCCTCTCCCAGTCAATTTCTGTCCGATTTCCGGCCGGGCTCTGAGCGGCAAGTTGGCCCGGCACTCGCCCGATATGTGTAATGCCCGGTCGGACATCGGCCAGGCATCAACCGATTAATGTGCGATCAGTTTGCGATGTTTAAAGAAAACTCGATGCCCGCGAGGAGTGTCGAAGGGTTTCGTCCGAAAATGCCTAGAAACTCGCAAACCAAAGGTAATTGTGACTGGGGTTTAAGTGATACTAGGTAGGCTGCATTTTTAATTCATAAATATGCTTTTGCAAACAATATAAATCTGCAGCAGAAGACTTTTGAAAACATAAATGTTGATGTCCATATCTCTATGTGCAGAGATAAGGCACATTCCTTTAAGCATTTTCTTCGCCATTTATGATCGCTATCCAACGATTTGTGTGGACATTCGGATCGCTTGACTTCCTTAATCAAGTAGTCAATGGTTGACTAGTCGGTAAGATACGGGTGATATACCAACCCATTTGAGTCGGGCAAGGGCCCTACGGGCCCCCGCTCAATCCGCCACTGCACGCGACTTTCTTTGTTTAAGCCGAACCCCGACGTTTGAATAAATAATCTCTGGTCAGTCATGCGTGACAAATTGACAAGAACAAACGGTTTTATACAACTAACTGTGTATATATTTTATCTGTTTTCCGAGAACTTGGTTACGAGATTTACGAACCGATTCGCTGACTATTATTGAACACGGTGTGACAAAAGGGAGAAATCGCTCTTTATGTTTTCAATAATTGAAAATGTATTTATAGATATTTGTTATGCATTTGTGTACAAGTGTTTATATTTAGATTCGTCTGCTGCAGATTCGTTGTATTTGGGAGTGAGTTAAACAACATGTATAGACGCTCCAAAGTCCCGAAGGTTTTATTTCGCTTGGAGTAACTCAAGTTAAAAATATACCCACCTTGCTCAGCCACATGGATTCCAAAGCATTGTTTGGTCAGAGTTGACGTCGGATCATGTAAATCATTTGTGTTGAAGTGTTATACCATTTTAAACAATACAGCTAATTTCCACATGCTTTGTGCGGTGCATATTCTTGTCAATAGTGTTAAAATATTAATTTTGAGCCGTCCACGAGAAAACCAATATTGTGGACTCTGCGTAAGTATCGACCCGGATCAGCCGTAGCAAGATTACCCGGATAGACACTTTTCACCTCCTGCAGATTTTCTGTTTCAAGAATCATAACTCTATACCTCTATCCCCCCTGAGACGGAATTTGTCGGCCCGGATCAGTCTGCGCAGGATGATCTGGGTCGATACATTACGCAAAAGCCACAATGTTGGTTTTCTCGCGGGACGGCTCATTTGTGTTCAGTAATATATGTTTTCCAGTCAAATAGGTATTTAACTTTCCTTTATCTATATAGAAATTACTCTGTTACACTGTGCCTTGACAACGCGGATTTAACAGGCTTTGTAAATTGACTGCTCCAGACAATTAACCAGAACTTCAGTACATGATATGTGCCAGAATCATAGTGACAAAGGACATACACACAGTGATGTTCGGGGTAGTTCTTACTAACAATACTGTATAATCAGAGATTAATGGAGACTAATGTTTTATTGTAATTGGGCGTTGGATTTAAAACAAACAGAATTAAGAAAAATAAGATAAAAAATAAAAATATAGTTTAATTTTCATGTGACTATTTTAATTCTTTCACACATGTAGAATCATGTTTACGCATACACAGCATGTTTGGTTTGAAAACATTGTGGCAAAAGGAGAAACTGCTCTTAATGAGTAACTTCTCTTTCTGCCTGAATAGTGTTAACACTGTTCAGTTATTGTAAAAGCTTCCATTTTTGAGAGCCTTAATTAGAATGTTTCAAAGTCGACTGTTTCAGATTTGGTGTATGCAGGAAAGAGTTTAATTTGTTTTGTTTACGACAGAGACATCATATATCGTCAGCATTAAGAAATGTGTCGATACATACTTGGTGACAGACTTTGACGGTGATCGGAGATATATGGTCCGTTCCACGAGAACACCAACAATATGGACTGTGCGTAATGTATCGACCAGGATCATCCTGCGCAGTTCGCACAGGCTTATTCAAGTTGACACACTCCGTCTCAGGGGGATAGATGTATAGAGTAATGATTCTTGAAACAAAAAACGTAAAGGAGGCGAAAAGTGTATATCCGGGTTAGCCTACGCGGCATGCTTAGGCTGATCCGGGTCGATACTTTACGCAGAGTCCACAATGTTGATATTTCTCGTGGGACGGCTCAATCATATCTTTATTTTAGTGACAAACTAATAAAGACAAATGGGTGCACGTAATGTACAATTGTCCGCTGTTCTGTCGATCATACTGCCTATTTACATTGTTGCTGAGTTCACCCCCGATACCCAACTTGAAACATTTCGTGCGGGGATCTGTAAAGTCAGTGACGATGATATTGTGTTATTAAAAACCTCCTATGCGGAATGCATCGCAGAGTGTAAATCAAGATCTATGTGCGAGTCAACCAGTGTCTATGCTAGAATGAATATGTGCTACCTGCATTTCGACGACGAAGTTCCAACTACAGATTGTCATCTCTATGTCCATTCCAAGAAATCTAACTGGATACAAGTATGTCATTTACAAGTTATGTTAATGCAAGTTAACAATTATCCTCATTTTAGTGAATGATAAAGGGTCTTTGCACCTCTTCGGTGTATCATGCACAGGGGCTTCCTCCTCTAAAACTAGATATTACCTACTCTATGCATATATATTAATATATATGCATAGAGTGGGTTATATCTATTTTTAGAGGAGCAAGTCCCTGTATATCATGTAAAGTAACATTGGCGTACAGTTAGTGCGGCTACACTTCTAGCATCATGGCAGAAGAGGTAGTTACATCTTTCTTTATGATATATTGGCGGTTAATGAAGACCCAGGTGAGACTGTGTATATACACAGTTGTATCCTAACCACTTCCCTCATGTAGATGCTTTATGACGCCTCTGCAGCAGACGGATCTTTGAAAACATAGAGACAAAAGAAGAAACTGCCCAAAACGAGCAATTTCTCCTTTTGCCACAATGTTTTCCACTTTTAGTCTGCTGCAGAATTGTCGTATGAGGGAATGGGTTAATATTCACTACACGCAGGGGCAATACGATTTATAAATGCGTCATTAGTTGGAAATTGTTAAAATAAAATGTTAGTGTGCCATTCGTAACTTGAAATGTGAAATAGCATTTTCTTTTTTTTTTTTGATACGAAAATGAATTTTGAGGGTCGTTTATAAAATTCAAACGCATCACGGGGAAAAGTTTTTTTTTTCTTTTACACAATTTATAAGAACAAATAGCGATTAATAAATCGCTCATGTCAGAGGAGATGTAATTATTAACCCATTCACAAATACTATGCGTTGTGGCGCCTCTGCAGCAAACGATTTTTGAAAACACTGAGATAAAGGTGGAAATTACTCACAATCAGCAATTTCTCCTTTTGCCACAATATTACAGCTTTATTCAATAAGTTGCCTTTCATTAAAAGACTTAACTTTATATCAATGCATGTTCGTAAATTGTCAAAATAATTTGGGTTTTTGCATAAATATCAAGACAAGTAATTATTAGCTTGAATCTTGATGTTTTTTCTCATCGCATTTAACGCTATTTATGTTCTTGCGTGACGATTCTTGGCTGATTTATCAGTTATTTTAGAAAGTATATCATAACACAGAAACATCTGTCGTAATGCCATTACCCGCGACCCTTGGCGCCCAGGAAAAAAATCAAATGCCATCAGTTTTAAAGTATTTGGGATATGATTCGAACCCTGGTCCCCGCATTCGACGCGGACGCTTTAACCACTGCAGCGCCATGGGGTGCGATATAGACACGTATCATCGCGCTGTTGTGATTTTCACGAGCACTGTATTTGATTTTAGAAATCGACGGTTGGATGTGAAACGACAGAATGTTTGAAAACCCAGAAATGCGAGATTATAGACACGAAGCCTGTCTGTGTAAACAGCACTGGTAATATTCTTGTTATCTCATCTCTCTCCCAGTATCCTTTACATCTTCTGGTTTTATCTTTATTTTCCACTTTCATTAGTATGTCAAGGTCGTGGCCACCTATACCTAACATTAATGGCGTCAGCTTCTATTTTAGTAAGTGTATTATATAACAGCTTCATTCATATCTAAATACTTAAAATGATCTCAACTAGAAATAGGTGAGATGTCAATGAATAGTATCTTCTTCGATTTAAAGATATCTCTCTAACCTAAAGATATTACTCTGTAAGATAAAGATATATCTCTTTAACTTTGCTCATCTTTGATATATTTCTCTCTAATTTAGAGAGATATCTCTCTGCGTTAGAGCCATATCTTCATATTTAAGATAATAATTCATGTTAGAGAGATATGTCAGTAATTAAAACAGATATCTCAGTAATTTAGAGAGATATCTCTGTAATTTAGAGATATCTCAGTAATTTAGAGATATCTCAGTAATTTAGATATATATATCAGTAAGTAAGAAGATATCTCAGTAATGTAGAGATATCTCAGTAATCAAGATAGATATCTCTCTAAAAATATGTTGGTTTCTGTAAAATAGTATCTCCCCTTAGCAAGTTTTCAAACAAACATTTGTTGTTTTATTCGACACGCGGATTTTTGTTCAAGCATTTGACAAAAAAAAATCAATATCTTGGCGCAGCATTTTGATAAACCAATGCAATACATGACACGTTTCAAATACAAGGGAGCAGTAATTACACGCCTATACAAACCATAGAGAGATATCTCTCTGCATTAAGAAGATATCTTTCTAATTTAGAGTGCTATCATATAAAAGTGTTTAGAGAGATTTCTCTCTACATTAGAAAAATATATATGTAAGTCAAAGAGATATCTCTGTAAGTAAAAGAGATATCTCTCCGAGTTAAAGAGGTATATCTCTACAGGACCATGTCATCTTCAATTAAGAGCTATCTCTGTAAGATTGAGAGATATATCTATAATATAGAAACATATCTGTCTAAGCTAAAGAGAAATGTCTCTATGAGATGAGGAGATATGTCTATGTCTTATCGATATCTATCTCGAATTAAGAGATATCTCCTAAAATGGAAAATATATTTCTATTTTATATCTCATGTTTAGAGCAATTAATCTTTCATGCGTGACATGATCCTAAATAAGTTTTAAAGTGCGTGCACACAGGTTCACTCTGATCATGCTTGACTATGTAGTTTTTGTATTGTACCATAACATTGATAAGTATATTGTTTAAATATCTACGTTTTGTTCAGTCTCGTATATGTATGTGTTATATGACGCAATCGTGATTTGTTAAAATATGTTTTTGCATGTGTGTATGTAACTAGAAAACATGTAAAGCTTACGTTACTAAATCAAGAACATCTATCTATCTATAATATGATATATGCAATAAGATCCAAAGGGCTCGTTTTCAAATATGTGAATATATTATCTGTAATTGAAAAAAAAAATTGTCGTACGGCAGGATTGAAATTGGATAGCCAAAGACAAAGGTATTTGGACAATATCAACACAGCAAGACTTGGTTACCCAGACTATACGAGCGTATGGACTCTGATCACAGCCCAATCTGAGAATAAATCTACACTGATATTTAATCATGGTATCGCAGAAGTTCCGGGACTTGTAGAAGTTTTAGTCACACCAATAGATGGACCGTACAAGGGACTTTTACTTAAAGCTATGGGTAAGACAACAACACGTACGTTAAAATGCATCTTTACTTACAGCTACGAGTAAGACAAAACAAATAATGGACCTTACCGTTGAATCTTTAATTACAGCTTACGAGTAAACTAAAAATATAACGGACTTTTCAATGGATCTTTACTAAAAGCTACGATTAAGATAAAACAAAAAGCAAAACGCAAACCTTACAAAAAGGTTTTCCTTTATTATCATATCTACTTCAAGTTATGTATTATTCAGATGTACTCAAAAAACAATACAATATTCGCTTTTAAAACGATCAATACTTTCGTCCGGCAACCAACCTTTAGGAATTTGGCAATAAAATCCATGATTTTTAACTTTTCTGAAAAACACGGCCTATAGCAAGCTACGCCCCTGGCTTTTCAACTGCCGAATTTCACAAAATTGAATATTCTATGGTCCACTTAATTTATTGTCCAATAGGAAATTTGGTAAAAATTAATGACTTAGTGGCAAACCATTCATACTTCGGGAGAGACAGCTCGTTAAGAGCTATCTCACCTGAATCTACATTGTTTACAAAAGCCTTTAATTGCCTTTTAGCAGCGAAAGAGATTATTATCAGACAGTAATAGTGTTTCCTTTACACCCCATGGAGACTTTTATGTAATGGTAGCTTACATTTTACCAATTTAGTCTTTTAGAAAGCGGTTGTTGTCATTTGTTTTCTAAATTATATACAGGACAGGATAGATCTACACGTAATCATTGTTGTAGTCTAATCTAATTTAAGTTTATCACTGGGGCATAATCTTTATTTGTCTGCATATCGAACAAACATAATTTAACCACAATAAAGAATACCTACTACTTTTAATGTATTTATCGCCTTTAAGTATCACTCTACATCCTATGTTAGCTTGAACAAAAGGATTGAGGGAAAAGCCTTCGTATTAGAACATTCGCATAAGTGTACATCGTTTTTTAAAAAACAGGAAACAGTTATTTTAATCTTTCATCTGAAAGTTTCACACAAAATATCTCTTAGATGCGCTACACAATATACCGTTTTTGTTTGTTTCAATATAACTACGTTTCTTTAACAATGTTCAAAACATTCCCTAATGAAACTGCTACCTGTATAATTATAATACATTATTTATATAACATGTCAATACAAATAGGGACATATCATGGCATATATTACTATTTTGACAATGTACATTGCGTGTAGGTCATTCTTTCTATAACTGTCCCTTTTACTAAAGGAAGTGCCGCACGAGACGACGATACAGTAGCATACGGCGGTGTTGTGTACATATACAATGACGTCAGTGTTGTTGTCACGGTACCAAAGAAGAACAATGGAATAACCACCGGTTACGCTATATACACAGGTCTGTCTAATTAGTTTAAACGTATTTATTCTAAAGCGATTGTGAAACTAGCTTTAATCTTATATTAATCACGCTCGCTGTCTGCTTCCTGCTATACCACTGAACCACTGTATATTATTTCATACAACACAATGTGGCGGAGATTCAACATTATTTTTTATATTACGTCTACACGTGTTGTTATTAATCGGCCTTTTATGTAGTAGTTCAGTTATCAGATGACTTTTATCTACCAGGGTGTATAGCTTTCGACGAAAAGCAGAAACAATACCTATCAAAGCCTTGCACTAATCAAAGCACTCACCTTGCTGCCAGCAAGGGGCTAACTGCAGCACACGGAATACATTAGGACATGGATTTACCGATCTTTTTTTTTTTGTTATCACATACACTTCTCTTTTATTTTTTTTTTTATTTTTTTTTTTTATATTTTATTCAAATATTCAAACATTACAATTAGCAATGTAATTTATGTCAAAACAATAAGATGAGCTAGATTGAAGAGATGAGACAGAGAAAGAGAGGTAGCGAGATAAAGAAAGACATAATGGAACCCTAATGAGTAAAAAATCACTGTCTTACCAATCTAGAGGACGATGAAAACGAAATGTCGCTAGAATGATATAGTGATAAGTGTGATATTTGTGGAGGTGTGTGTATGTGTGATGGTGCGCGTGCCTGTGTGTACGCGTTGTGTTGCTTTTGCTGTGTTTATGCTTGAGAGTGAGCTATCAGTCGTGTGTATGTATGTATTTGATCAATGTGTGCGCGTATTTTGCACTTGCGGTTTTCTGCGTGTTGGTATATTGCTATGTATGCGTTGTGATTGAGTGTTTGCGAGAAGTTCTTTCTCTTTTATGTGCATACGATTAAATTGTCTAAATTTTGACGGGTGTGTTAAATGAAGTTTATCAATTTATTGATTATTAATTTCAGTTTTATTTTAGAGTTATGATTATTTTCTATTATATTTAATGCTAATCTGCATTCGCTTCTTAAAGACGATTAAAAGTTAACATTAATAGTGCGTGTATCAGACTTGAAATACGATTTATGTAGAGTATAGGAAATAATATTAAGTATATAGTTGATGTAATTATATTCCTTTACCCCGGGTTTGTAGCCAACAATCAGCGATTTTAAATTTGTTATTTCTTCGCTATACCCAATTGAAGAAAAGAAAAGTTTTATTTTATTCCAAAAATGTTTGATGGTTTTGCAATCCAAAAGAAAATGCTCTATGTTTTCTTTGTACCCACAAGCTGAGCATAGATCACTTTCTGATATTTTCCATTTCTTAAGGTTCTCTTTTGTAGCGATAATATTATTTATTAATTTGTATTTAAACTGTTTAATTTTGTTATGAGCACTGTTTTTGTGAATCGAAAAGTACACTTGTGACCAGTCAATCTGAGCATTAAAAGTGTTTTTCCAAAATATATGAATGTATGGTTTTTCAAAGTTGAAGTTTCGAAATATAGAGTAGACGTCGTTATTTGACAAACTGAGAAAAGTGTGTTTGTCTACGGCTATGACTAATTTATGTTTAATTTTTGTTTGAACAGAACTATTTGATTTCATAATTTTCTTCCATGTGGAAGGCATACATGACTTAATCATATTTATTTCTCTGATCCAATCAGATATATCTTTCAATTTATGTAATAATTTTGTTTCGCATATATTGCCATTGTTTGAAATTATATCGTTTATGAAAATTATTCCTGAATCAATCCATCTATGAAAAATTAGAGATTTGTTGGATTTATTTTTAATTTTGTTATTGCCTCATAGAAGCTGCTTTCTGATATTATAGAATGTTTCATTTCTTTTTTCCTTATTTGTTATTTTCCTGAATTCGATCCACACTTTTAAGATATCCGAGTAAAATGCTGACAGTTTGTATTTTACATTTGGAAGAGTTTTAAGTTGATCAAAATCCATGTATAGAATAAGGAGGTTTTTCCCGTATTGGTTGTAATAAAACTTAGTTATTTCTTGGCAGTTACAATTTTGGGTAGTTGATATAAGTCTTTTAATCCAGGCTATTTTGATAGATTTGATGAATAAATTAATATCGACCATCTCAATACCCCCATCATACTTTTTACCTATTAAGGTTTTTCGTTTGATTTTCTCTCTTTTTTTATCCCATAAAAAATTAAAAAACATTTTGTTTAAGGAGTTAATTACATAATCGGGTACATGTAATGATTGAAAAAGATACGTGAACTTTGGCAACAGTATTAGCTTTATCATTTTTGATTTTCCAAAGAAAGTAAGATGTCTTCTGTTAAGGTTACATATTTGATTTCTACAGTCTTCTAATTTTGTGTCCCAGTTTTTTTTTCTCGCTAATAATTTTGTTTGTTGAAAAATGAACTCCGAGAGCTTTTATTACGGTCGCACATTTGATATTATCAATACTGTGATTTTTGTTTTTAGATGAGCCTATCCACATAATTTCCGTTTTGTTTTTGTTAAGTTTTAGACCTGAATGATCTCCAAAGTATTCAATTATTTGAAGTGCTTTGCGGATCTCAGTCTCATTTTGTAGGAATAGAGTAGTGTCATCTGCTAGTTGAGTGATTTTTAAATATTTAGTGGGGTTGTTCTTTACTTTTACTCCTCGAATTTCATTACATGATCTGATGTGTGTAGCTAATATTTCAGCAACTAGAAGAAATAATAGAGAAGACATTGGACAGCCTTGCCTAATAGATCGATTAAGATCAAATTTTCGCGATTTCCAACCGTTATTTAATACAGCAGCTGTGATGTTATTGTAGGTAGTTTTAACCCAACGTATGAAAGATTCACCAAAGCCATACAATTTAAGGACTTCAAACAAAAAGTTCCATTCAACAGTATCGAATGCTTTTCTAAAATCTAAAAATAACAGTGAACAGTCTAGTTTTAATTCGTCAGCATAATCAATAACATCTTGTATTTGTCGTATATTATTACTTATTTGTCTGTTTTTAATGTATCCTTGCTGATCAGTGTTAATAATCAAGGGTAAGACTTTTTGCAAACGTTTTGCTAAAACACTTGTAGCTATTTTGTAATCAACATTTAGGAGAGAAATTGGACGCCAATTTTCCATACTTTCAGGGTCTCCTTTTTTAAAAATCAATGAAATTATACTATGTTTTTGTGTATTTGATAACTGTCCTTTGGAATAGCCATTATTAAGTGATTCGACTACAATATATTCTAATTTTGACCAATCTTATTATAAAATTCTACGGTAAGACCATCATTTCCGGGACTTTTGTTCGATTTCATCTCAATTATAGCATGTCTACATTCTTCTGCAGTTAGCGGACCTTCGCAGAGATTTGCAGAACTATTATTTAGTTTATTTTCTACATTAACCTTGGAGAGGTATGAATTTATTTCGTGTTTATTTGTATTGTTTGAAGAATAAAGATTTTTGAAAAAGCTTACTTCTTCATTTAGAATTTCAGATATAGAAGTAATTTTCCTATCATCTACTTTAAGTGATGTTATTGTTTTACGTGTTTGTCTGGATTTTCCAAGGTTTAAGAAGTACTTTAAGTTGGTTTCTCCTTCATCAAAAAATTGAATACGTGCTCTTACCTGAGCGCCTTTTGCTTTTTCGGTATATATGCTTTCTATTTCACTTTCAAGTTGATGTATATCGTCTATATTGGGATATTTTTGTTCATTCTTAGTTTTGAGCTTTAATTCTAATGCATTGCAAGTATTGTGGTTATTTTTTAAATCTAGTAATGTTGACGTGATTAAATCTTCAATAATTGATATATAAGCATCATCAGTTAATAAAGAATTATTCATTTTCCAATAGCCATTACCTCTATTGTTTGTTGTTTTAATTTTAAGAGAAACAGATAGATGGTCTGTGCTATTAATTAACGCGGGTCTTATATCACAACTGAATATTGAACAACAAGTAAGTTCTTGTATAAGCCAAAAGTCTATTCTGCTTTTTTCTATTCCATTTTTTCGTCTCCAAGTGAATTGTTTTTTATCTGGATTACTTAGTCTCCATATGTCTACAAGTTTGAAATGATTGATTAGATTAGTAAGGTTTTGCACTGGTGCAATTTTTATTTTTGAGCTTGAAGTTACTCTGTCTTGTTTTGTAAGAACGTCATTGAGATCTCCACCAATAATGAGAAGACCTTCTATGTTATTTTCGATTATGTTTGATATTGATTTAAAAAACTCATTTCTTATCCTTTTTATATTTGGTGCATAAATATTTAAAAATGTGAAGGTATTGTCATTGATAATGCTATTTAGAATAATGTATCTTCCGTTTTGGTGGCTTATATGCTTAATACTTTTAAACTGAATACTCTTTGAGATGAGTATACTACATCCACAACTATAACTTGAGCCAAAGGAGTGGTAAACATTCCAATCGCTAAATTGTTGATTAACATTTACTATTATGTCAGCTGTGAAGTGTGTTTCCTGTAAGTATATAATATCAGCTTTTTGTTGTTTAATCCACTCATTTAGTCTCACTCTTTTTGAATAATCTCTCAAACCATTAGAGTTGAGAGAGACAATATGCAAATTGTTAAAAATTGAGATCATTGTATTTTATTTGAATGAAGAAGAAGTTATATCTGTAGTGTATTAACATGCTGTATGCTGTCTGTGTGTTGAAGCAGTTAAGGGTATAAAACGTTTCCATTATAAATATATACACATACACTTCTCAAGAAGACCTTGTTATATATGTTAATTGAATAATATTTGAGTTGAATGCACAATATTGTATACACAGAATGGGAGTCTATCGCAAAAACTGTAATTTGACTGGGGGTATTTCACAGATGTTGTTGCATAGTTTACACACTCATTGGAGCATTATTCATAATACATGCTATATCAAAATAAAAAGAATGCTGCATAACAATAAAAACTATGTTGAAATTATAATCAAAATATCAAAGCAAAAAAAAAAAAAAATCTGTATCTGCATTTTCTGGTTACTAAAAACAAAAAATGATGGCATATTTGTTTTACCTTGTTTGAAATAATTTAGATAATACTTTTAAAGTTAACATGATTCATTTTATAAACAAAAGAATAATAACAATAATGAATGCTCCGTGCCTGGAGATTATTTGACAGTAAACTACGTTAATACAAAATAATCCAAATTGTAGAGGTCAGTCTAGCATGCCTTCATACAGTAACAGGCACAGCTGCCTCAAAACAACTACGCATGTTAATTGTTCATAACAAAGGTGAACAAATACATCCACTGTTTTCCTTTATTTCAAATTCTCAATAAGTGTGAATATTCAATGAGCAGGTTGTATAAGTTGTTGATCCAAAGGTACTTGTAGATCGGTCGGTAGTACTTTTTACTCTGTAGTGTTTTTCACACTCCACAATTCTATCGATATTTATACCGTCCAAGACATTTTGCACCACGATGCGAATACATGTTTAAATTATAAATATAATGAACGTGTTGTACAACATTAAATGAAGGAACAGCTGAATAGCTTAGTAGATGATTTAATACTACAAAGATTTACATGAAATGCATGGTTATATAGAAATATGTTACACTAAGAGGCGTCGCTTTGAGTGAATACACTTTCATTCATGATTTCATTTGTTAAGACAATATACACAACATTCTCCCCTTTAAATTTAATGTCATCAATTCAAATTCAATTTTGAAATCGCAATCATAATTATACCTGCGGAAAGTATGCATATTCTGCTTTAATTTGTTCACAATGAAGAAAGTTTGCACAAACTGCTTTAATTTGTCCATGGATGTCGCGCTTGATCAAGTCATGTTGACAGCGTAGAAATACATTTTTTTAATCATGTAATTCATATATTTTAACATAACATGTCTTTCGAGTTGTTTCTTTTGGGTAAGTGATGTCAAATCAAATTCATTTTCCGGCTGATATGCAAACAAGTTACCGCATTTTGAATTTAAGACAATAACTATTTGGCGGTTCGAAAGGTATAACATGACTATAAGTTGGCAGTCCATTCACTTTTAAAAAATATTCCATAGCTCACCCCTTTCATTGACATTATATACGATCTGCAACTACCAAGACATCTCTCTGAACCCGATATGGTGTTAAGAAACAGGGAGCTGATATAGAAAAACAGATGTGAAGTAATTCAATGCCGATATTGTAAAACACTAGTCTAGATTCCAGTCTCGAAGCGATGAGTGTCTAAAAACTGAGGATAGATCATTAAAAAACATACTCACTTTCAATAGTTTTCACATTACAAACTTTTCAAAATCTATAAATCTAAGTCATGTGAGGATCGTCGATATTTAGTTCAACGCATTCTTAGTTTCTTTTGTATTTTGTAGTCAGGATCATTTTCAAATTTAAATTCATGTTTAAAGCTGCTATAATCAATTAACATTTGAGAATTATTTTAAGTTAGCAAAATTGATCTACGTTGTATTATTCTTTGTTTTAATAAATATAACTCGATATCTCGATTATGTTATTGTATTGGTTTTGCAAATAGTTAGTTAATCCTAGAACATTCAGGATTGTTTTCATATTTAATTCCGAGTTTAAGCCTTCGTCGTTTGTTATTGCTTACGTATGTTTTAACTATATTATAAAAACAAATCATTATTGAGTTATCATTTGAATTCAAAATTTAAGTTCAATATTTTATCATGTTATATTTTCTTAAAACGGCCAATGGAATACGACCTATCTCTCCGTTAAAAGTATGCTATCAATACTTGTACATGTATCTTAGAAGAATGCTAATTTTATGAAGAAGAGCGCATGCCTAAACAATTAAATGTAAAGAGTTTAGAATAACTTTCCCTAGTTTATATTATTTTCAGGAGCTAATGGGGCATGGACTGGTGGATCATTCTATCAATCCAGCAGTGCCTATGTGAAGGTCAGATGCTGGTTGCCTAGCAACATGCCATCAGTATGTTTTCAAAAAGAAAATATAACAGTAAAATCAGGACAAAATACTTGTAAGTGAATTGTTTCTGCATTTCCGCCAATCAATTAATGTTCATACTAGGTTATGGTTATTTACACAGGTTGTAACCATGATTTAGTATATTTATTCGTTTTCGATTTTTTTTCCGCAAGTACATGTATCACTTGTCGACTTAAAAACTTCAATACATTGGTTGATTACTAATAGCTAGATGAAAATATACGATGCATCAAGAGAAAATGAACAATGGAATGTTCGGAGACACAATACATAGCACACACGGAAAGTCAGACATATGCTCCTGATGTAAATGTTGGTTTTATTGTGTAAATGAATCGCAGAAGGAATCTAGATGGTGGCATGATATTAAAAAACCACGTAGCATTGGCCGGCCAACATTGTGGACTTTGCGTAAAGTATCGAGCCGGATCAGCCTAAGCATGCCGCGCAGGCTAACCCGAACTGACACTTTTCGCCTCCTGTGTAGTTTCTGTTTCAGGAATACTTACTCATTTACCGTTATCCCACTGAGACGGAGTGTGTCTGTCCGGATTAGCCTGCGCGGACTGCACAAGCTGATCTGTGTCGATACATAATGTTGGTTTTCTCGTGGAACGGTTCATATGTATGTGTTCTTTGAAAATTAATAGTGCTGGAAGACGGTTAAATGTTGTTTCGTATGCTAGAGTATTTGCTACAAGCTATGGGTAACACACCACTTTATTGTTATTTCTTCAATGGGTTTTCAGTATAGTTTGTTGAACATCAGAGGATACAATTATTACAGAAATAATTTGTCCAATCAATAAAATGTAGATACCGTTAAACACGAAATGATAATTAGAATATAATATGTCCACTTATAGTAGATTGAATTATGTAACTGGTAAACATTGACAAGTATGCGAAACAAGAATTTCTGATTCGCATTATTTAATTGTTGTTTTGCGTAAGGATATAGTAATTATTTGCCGGAAGCATTATTCTAGACCTT
>JASEVX010000009.1:33863508-34113323 GCA_031761405.1 Serripes groenlandicus
ACCTTTTGAAATCTTACTTATGTAGAACAATTTCTCAATTTTTTTACAGTCGTCTGTTGCATAGGGTGTCATAGTACATGTTGTATTTATCCTGGATTATGTTTGAGGAAATGATTTTAGAAGAATTTGCACAATGCTATTTTCTATTATCGGTTGCTATTGTATTGATACCTTCGTCTCGAATTATCCTTTAAAATAACACTTTCCTACATACAGACACTTTCATATGCTATGTTTACACAATTATTGCAATGTACTTAACAAAATAAATAGTTTACATTCATATGTAAATATATTACTGAACAGTGCAGTAAGAGAACTTTAGCCTATCTAGTTGTTCACTCAACAAAATTCGTAAACGGTCACTTCAATAATCTTCTAATATTCCTTTCCCTGTGAAATAAGCCTAATTACAAATTAGTTTCATGAAAAGACCATTACCTCGTACACATGCTGTGAAAACTTGGTTCACATATTTTGCTTTGTCAAAAAGATACAGTGTCTCAAATGACAACACTCTCAATCATAAAAGTCACAAAATCTAACATAGCGTGTAAAGGAAGAAAAATAAAAATACCACCCTTAGTCACTTTAAAATGATATTACATCATATGTGAGACTGAAACACAGTCATCAACGGCTTAATTAGTTCAAATGAATGTTCAACTTTAACATTACCATGTATGTGAAACAAAGCCTGAGTCAAAAGATTGCTAAAAAAACAAAAACAATGAAAATTTTGTTTCCCTATGGAATTTGCATTGTTATTTCTTTTCCTTTAGGAGTAACCGCATATGAACTGTGTTTTCTCTGCCGTTTATGCTTCGATTTAGCTGAAATTTTAAAGAATATTGCCACGAGAGGGCGGATATCGAATACTGAACTGTATATTGATTATACTTAATGCACTGTTCAGGAAGGTTACTTTACTAAGTGACCGGTTAGGAATTTTGTTAAGTGTATGTGGCCCCGTCGTCTGCTGCATAAACGAGTGTGTCTTGGTCATATCATCAGTTATACCATTTGTAAATGGTCCAAAGGCAAGATGCCGATTTGCGAATAAAAACTTGTCAAATTACGCACCTATGACTAAATAATATGTAGACTGACATTTAGGGATGTACTGAATTGAGAAGTGGATTTTTATATATATTTATTTGTCTGTAACATTGTTATGAACTCTTCTGATTTAGTTGTATGCCTATTTATAATGCTTCAACATTTCAAACAGAGGGGATTAAACTTGTTTGAGATAAAGGGCAAAATATCCTTCGTTAACCTTCCAAGCGCTGTCCAGACGCCATGTTTTATTATATAATATAGCTGGGTAAAAAGAACATATTAAAATCCATGTATATAAGTTTTAATCTAGAACGTTAATATTATCATATGCTTTTGAAAATAAGAAGAAAACATTGGAATACTTGTATTACAATTGAACAAATGTTTGAAAAATAAATATATATATATTCATATTTAACAATTTTTAGACAAGTATTCAGACAAGAAAAACTCAGATTTGCTCAGGGACATATACTTTTCTTTTTAAATATTGATAAATGATAGATATTTCAATAATATGAAGAAGTTTTAGAAAAAGTTAAATATTATAAATATGTTTTTTCCTTATTTCAAAGTTTTGAACCCGTCTGTTCTTACACCTGACAGATTTTGGTTCTCATCAGAGCGAAATAGCGTATATTTGTGAGGTTTAATTACAACATAGCATGTGAACCTCCAAAGATATGGATAAAATAACTCCAGAATGTGATTAATACCACAAAAAGACAAGAAATTAGCATATCATCTTTCAAATATTGGTAATTTGCATAAAAACGTTTTTTTTTTCTCATGTGCTGAAATAGCCAAAAAATAAGCATATCATAAGGCTTTCATAAATGAATCTAGCATAAATTTAAGCACAGTCACATACCAATTTTCTTGTGCTTTTTATTTTTTATCCATACATCTAAACAATGTTACAAAAAAAATTAAATATTATAAAAAAAAATCTACTTCTCAGATCAGTACACCCTTAAGGCTCTTTTGAAACTTTACGAATTCAAGCTGATTAAACAATTTGATCTGGATCTATACTGTTCAGGAATGCGAACGTATACCTTTCGCACAAACGGGCTCAAATGTGAGAAGCAAATTTAATTACTCAATTCTTGAAATATATCATTTACGAATTGTCAGTTATTTGTACAATTATAAATATATTAACATAGTGGTTGCACCAACAGTAGAATGTCAAGGACGTTCGAAAATCGGTGGGCTGAAAAGGGATTAGTAATATCCACTATCATGTAACCTCCGGTTGTAAACTTTTTTCTCTTAACCCTTTCCCTCCGTCCATTACATAATGGTACAGTCACATACTGGAGTTCCAATCTTTACTTTTAGACGTATTTTGACGCCTCTGCAAAAAGGTGAATGCTCATGATGAACACTTTCTTCTCTTGCCACTATTTTTTAAATATAATCAATTAGGGGATTGTCTTCTTTTTTTTTTTTAATGACATACATTTTGCTATTTGGTTTTCAAAGTCGTCTGCTGCTGATAAGTTGTAAGTGGGAAAAAGTTTAAATATTTTCAATTGTTAAGTATTTGCACAAAACGTGCAAAGCATATCGCGAGATTTGTATCAAATAGGGTTTTCTAGGAATCTGGTGCTTGATTGCCGAGTTGTTCAAATTTAGAATGATGATGTTTTTCCATTTTATTCTGTTTTTAACTTTTTACAAACGTTTGACACGTCGGAAACTTCTTTAAAATGATACATTATAGAGAATATTGTCGAAAGAAACACGTTTGGAGAAAACACTTTTGTAAATGGAGGAAATGTTCAATACAATTAATATCTCTTCTTTCCCCAATTTCCAACTGTTTCCCAAACTTAAAAAGTCGTCTACTGCAGAAACGTTTGAAGACAAATCAGTCATATGTGATAAATACTGATTGATTGCGGTTAAACGCTGTTTTCAACATTGTTTCAGTTGTATCACGGCGGCCAGTTCACATACTCATATGTTTCCTAGTTTTCTCACACCAGTACCCCACACAACATACTCACCGAGTAACAGACTGCTTTTCCACAATTTTGGTTAGCCCATTGGTGAAAGACGAATGACGCTTGTTACAGTGTCTTTTGTCAAACGTCGGAAAGAATGTTGGTCGAGCTGGGATTCGAACTCAAAACCCGCGGCGCTACCGACTGAGCTACCGGGGCTCAGCTACGTGATAAGTAAGACGAGAAACGTAAACCAATGAATACCGTATAAAAAGAACGACTTTATCTCGTGTTTCGGAAATGACTATTTTCTTTACAATGAACCTACCTACCTTAAATAAGCGTTTTCTACGAAAAGAACTCAAGTTAATACGTATAATGATACAGGTTGAATATGCCCCCAAGGCCAACCCATCGAAAACATCTCGGCGCTTAACAAAGGCTTAGATACGTGTCGACGCACAATTACGATCAGACAGTTCATATTTCATTACTGGCATTCTCATGTTTCTGAAACGCATATTTT
This sequence comes from Serripes groenlandicus, assembly GCA_031761405.1. Classification (NCBI taxonomy): domain Eukaryota; kingdom Metazoa; phylum Mollusca; class Bivalvia; order Cardiida; family Cardiidae; genus Serripes; species Serripes groenlandicus. The sequence continues at coordinate 33,867,049 of JASEVX010000009.1, forward strand.
TCTTTTCAAAGGACCTACTTTAAATATGCGTCGTCTATAATATGAACCGCGTCAGGCGACTTGCGGCCTTATTGACAGTCCGACGTGAAATCATTCTTCCGATTAATCTGAAGCCTCTTCAGCAAACGACTTTTGAAAAGTTTTTTTAAAAAAGGAGAAATTGCTCACTACAGATTTATTGTATGTGGAAAAGGTTTAATGTCTATATCACATCTTGGCCAAAAGTGAGTTAACTGATGAGATTGTGCAGATGCATTAAGATCCAACATCGCTAGACACGGTGCACGTGTGTTTAGCCCCGTGAAAATTCGACAACAACAGATAGATTACATAGAGATTGGGATACATAATATGTTGATGTCCTTGGCAGGCAGGTGCTGTTTGTCACTTCCCATTATACTGTCCACAGCAGACGGGTGTGAAAAATGTCTGTAAATGAAACATTGCTACCTATTCAAGTTGAAATATTGTGGGAAAAGGAGAACTTGCTCGTTTTGAGCAATTTCATCTTTTGACACATTGTTTTCAATTGTCGTCTGCTGCAAATGAGTCAGAAAGTGTTTTTCACGTAGAAAAGTGTTAAAGCCGTGATGTGGAATGCTGATATGTGTCACTCTCGGGTCCGTTACCTGGTCATGATTATTTATCAGAGCCATATAAGATAGACTTAATAACATAGAGACTGGGTTACATGATGTATCCTTGCCAGATGGATTTAATTCATCCCTTTCCCACACACAACGAATTTACAGCAGAAGACTATGCAAACATCTAGACACTATGTTTTTATAATAGTTTAATAAAGTTTAAAACAATCTGACAAAAGCAGATATTGATCATCTATTGTTTTCAAAATCGTCTAATGCAGCGGCGTCAGAGAGCGTCTGCGTGTAGGATAGGGTTACCCTTACCTTGATATAGTCGACAAATGACGTGTCTACAGCAGGCGTTATTATAAAACCTATGTACGGGAAAATAAAAGATAGTGCTCTAGATATACAAGTTCTCCTTAATCCATGATGGATGATTTCACGTCTGTATAAAAACACGTCTTCAATGCGTCCAGATACTATAACATTCAGTTTTGCCTTATATGTTTACAAGTAATCCGCCGTTGCCTACCGGTTGAGCGTCGAGGGTCGTCGAAGTGCTTTGGGTAAGGCACATTTCTTAGCCGAATGCTTTTTTGCCTGATCAAGGATTAGGAATATGTTAACTGTCGCCGCGATATAACTTGAATAATGTTGAAAACGGCATATAACCCCAATTAAACGACGGTTTAACGTATATACAAAAAACACGTCTTCAATTCATCCAGATAATAACATTCAGTTTTAACTAAGGTGTTTATCGAGTTACCAAACATTAAAATACCTTTTTTTTTTCATCCCGAATTAAAGCCGTTGAAATAATATATGGAGAACGAGTCCATTTTCTTAGAATAAAGTTATGAAAAAAGTCTTAAACTGTTGATACATTAAACATACTATCGTCCGATATTTAACATGAAATAGTCTTCTTTATAAATTCCGTCCTGACAGAGTTGAACTGAAATTTGGTGACAATTAATACGCCGATATGAATCACTCTCGGGTCCTTTCCCTGGTAAAGATTATGTTCAATATTGCTCTTGTGTCAACCTGTTTCAAATGTCGTCTGCTGCAGATTTCTAAAATATAGCCTAAGGCTTTTTTTCTCGATAAGCAGCTACTAAGTACAGGTTTTAGGACAAGATGTATTTACGAATGATGTGAAAGCCGCTCAACAAAAAACGCCTTTCTGCATTTCATTTACCCTTTATCACACATTGACCCTTTCTGGCACCTCTGCAGCAGATGACTTTTAAAAGTGTTGTGGCAAATGGAGAAAATAGGTCAAACTGAGCAATGTTTGTCACAATGTTTTCAACTCTATTCAACATTTATACGTTCTTTGCCTTAGGTTTACCATACTGTAAGCCAGATATGGTCGACGTCATCTGTCGAAGGTTTCATGTTTGTTGGGATAAGTTGAATATTTAAAAAATGTTATCTGTCACAGCGGTCGAGCTCCAGATCCGAGGGATGTACTTGTCCTCAAATCAAGTCTTAAGTTTGAATCCAGGATCTACTTGAGCTAACTCCATTCCATATGGCGATTAAACATCCATTTCCTGATCAGTATCAAGGTTTTTCACCATTTATCTGCTTCCCAAATACAACACAATTGCTGTCTGTCTGTCTGTCTATCAAAGGCCATGTAATAATTGTATACACTTAGTAGAAAACATTATGACAAAAAGAGAAATTGCTTGTCAGGATTTTTTGATTTTACAACAATGTTATTTAAAGTTATAACTTCATCAGTTTAAGTCATCTGCATGTGGGACAGGGTTAAACACTTATACATGCTTGAACATATATCTTTGGGGAAAAACATTTTATATTGTGACAAAAATAATTTGATGTTATTCCTGAAAAGAAAATATTTTTGGAAAGGAAGAATTTCATCATTATCAGCATGTTCTCCTTTTCCAACAATTTTCGAGAAAAAATTGGAATGCATCTCCTTATATAATATATGTCCATAGAAAACGTTTTAAGGATGGAAGAATTTTTTCTAATAGGAGAAATTTCTCCTTCCTTACAATTATTCAAGAAGTTGTCTGCTACTCTTCCACAGCCAAGCTTTGAGCATTTTAATTTAACCTGTTACCTTAAAGTAAATTTTGTATATGTAAATTATTTTTAGAGTCTTTCTGATTTAACCCTTTCCCACATACAGACGCTACATCAGAAGTAGTCTGTTAGTAGTAAAGGGTTAACCATTTTCTACATGTAGGTGCTTTCTGACGCCTCTGCAGCAGACAAATTTTGAAAACAAAGTTTTTGCCACAATGTTTTCATCTCTATTAAATTAATTGCGATTTTCAGTATTTTTAGCCCACCTATGCACAAAGTGCAGGGTGAGCTTTTGTGATCGCGCACCGTCTTCGTCCGTCCGTTTACATTTTCCTACAAACAACTTCTCCTCCTAAACCAATTAACCAAATTCAAAATAATTTTACAGGAATGTTCCTTGGGTGGATCTCTTTCAAACTTGTTCAAAGAATTCTATTCCATGCAGAACTTTAGTTGCCACGGCCCATGAACCTCTACTAAGATTGTTCAAATTATAGCCCTGGGGTAAAAAATGACCCCACCCCGGGGGTCACTTGTTTCACTTAGACTCATAAAGGGGAAAAACTTAAAAAATCTTCTTGTCTAAAAATAGAGGGCCCAGGCCTTTGATATTGGGTATGTAGCATCATCTAGTAGACCTCTACCCAGATTGTTCAAATAATAGCCCTTGTGTCAAAAATTACCCTTCCCCGGGGGTCACTTGTTTGACATAGATAGGGGAAAATCTTCTAGTCTCAAACTAGAAGGCCCAGACTTTTGATATGTAGCATCATTACATCTAGTGGACCTCTACCTAGATTGTTCAAATAAAGCCCTGGGGTCAAAATTGACCCCTCCCCAGGGGTCACTTGTTTTACATAGACTCATATAGGGAAAAAACTTAGAAAGTCTTCTTGTCTAAAAGATATTTAGTATGTAGCATCATCTAGTGAACCTCTACCAAGCTTGTTCATATAATAGCCCTGGGGTCAAAAATGACCATCTCTCCGGGGGTCACTTGTTTACATAGACTCATATACTGAAACAACTTTAAAAATATTCTTATCTAAAATTAGAAGGCCCAGACCTTTGATATTTGGTATGTATCATCATTGTGGACCTCTACCAAGATTGTTCAGATTATAGCACTGGGGTAAAAAATGACCCCTCCCTGGGGGTCACTTATTTTTCATAAACTCATATAGGGGGAAAAACACTGAAAACTGTTTAAGTTTGATTAAATCAAGTGAGCGATATAGGACCATTATGGTTCTCTTGTTAATTATACATGTACATACATACCTTATAGTACTTTCTCTTTACTTAAACCTTTCAAATCTGGAACAAATCTGCAGCAAACCACTTTGAAAACATTTTGGTTTGTTTTTCAAAAAAGTTCTTATGCAGGTTGCAGAAAGCATCTTCATGTCGAAAAGGATTAATCCTTAACCAGTTACAGACTACTTCTGATGTATCCACTGAAATGAACACATACATTTCTCATGATGAATATTTTTTATTTACCAACTAAGATTTGCATTAAATCTCAGAATTGCAATTTCTTATATTAAGATTTATCATGCTCTACTCAAGACTATGATCATTTTTAAATAATCACCTTCAAATTCCTTGTATGTGAAAATAGGTTAATAAATGCTTCTCTTATGCCATTTTATCATAAATATTAGGTTATTTTTCAAAGCTTTGTGTGTAAAATATTTTCTTTCACAATATCTACAACAATTAAAGTTAAGATTTGAGCTTTAATGTTACACTTTTACTTTTCAGCTCACTTGTGCACGACGTGCTCAATGTGAGCAATTGTGATCACATTTTGTCCGTCGTCAACAATTGCCTTGTTAACACTCTACAGGCTACGTTTTGCATCAGATCTTCATGAAAGTATATCAGAACATGTATCTCTATCAGATCTTGGACAAGTTAGAATATGGGTCATATTGGGTCAGAAACTAGGTCACTTGGCCAACTTGAAAGGAAATCGTGTTAACACTCTGGATGCTGCATTTTAACTTGAGCATGTTCAAACCTTTTCAGATGTTTGTCTTGATGATATGTAGTCCCTATTTCAAATATTGGTCATGCCTTTTTAAAAACAAGGTCACTAGGACAAATTGAAGGAAAATCGAGTTAACACTGTAGAAGCCGAATTTTGCTTCAGCATCTTCTAATTTTGTCAGAATGTTTCTATGAATAATATCTAGGTCAAGATCGAATACGAGTCTGATCAAAAACAAGGTCACTAGGCCAAATTGAAGTAAAAAGTTGTTAAAACTCCGGAGGCCGCATTTCTACTATGAGCAAGTTGAAACTTTGTCAGAAGGATTGTCTTGATGATATCTAGGTCACTAGGCCAAATACAGGAACATCTTGTTAACACTGGAGGTTGCATTTTGAATCTTTGTCAGAATAATTGTCTTGATGTGTTTTGCATTAGAAATCATTCAGGTGAGCGATCTAGGGCCATAATGGCCCTCTTGTTTAAAGATCAATTTCAAACCAAAGGCTCAAGGTGTTCCATTGTGATCACTCACTGTACGGCGTACGTCAAACGGTCAATTATTCTCTGAAACTGCTGATGCTGATATTAACCAAACTTGACATGAATGTTACTTTGGTGACTCTCGTTAAAAATATAAATTGGTTTGCTGCGGTTTCAGAATGGGGTGGAAATTTCAAAACTTTAAAAATTGTTCTCCTGTGAATCCGCTTCTTCAAATTCCAAGATGTTTTATGGGTGACCCTCTACAAAATGGTTCAAGACATATTGATTGGGTGAAAAGGGTAGTCACCAAGTGGCATCAGAAAAGGGCTGGAATAATCGTCTGTTTTAGGGATATAATTAAACAGAAATGTGATCCCCCTACAATATTTGTTTCAGCCTTTCAGACCAGTTTTAAAAGGTAGTCGCCAGGTGACATCAGAAAAGGGCTGAAAAAGAAGAAATTACCCAACGACCCCCGTCTAGTCAAATACTTTTAAAAATCAACTGTAATTGCCAAATTATGCCGTTTCAATTTTAAGTGTTTTTTCGTAAATAGGTAGCACCTATAGATATATTAATAATGAAATAACTATTATTGAATGAAGTTCAAAACATTGTGGCAAAAGAAGAACTTTGTCATGATGAGCAATCCCTTCTTTTTCTACAATGTTTTCAAATACCTTCTGCTGCAGAGGCAACAGAAAGCATCTGTATGTGGGGAAGCACTAAAAGGGAAATTATATTTTTCCAAACAGTGTAAAATGGTTTGAAAAACCATATTTAATCTGAATTTGATCAGAGTAATCACATGGCACCAATAATAAATAAGCATACAAATAAAATGATTTTTGTTGTGTGTGCATAAACAAACTAGAATGGAGTGCTCCCCGGAGCACGTGTGTCACCTGCCTTTTTGACAGAAAAGGGGCAATAACTCTGATATAAAAAATATTTGGATTATCCCTCTTTTGTCACACACATTGATATAAACATTTGTCAGAAGTTTCAATGTAATCCTTTGAGTAGAAAAAAAGTTATTTGAAAATGTGACGAAAAAGTGTGACGACAGACGCCGGACAAAGCCTAGCATGCTACGCAGGCGACACAATAAAGGTAAACAATTTGTAAAAAGCCATACGAAATAAAGACTTTAAAAAACTCAAATTCAATGAAAGACAGTTGTTATCTGATTTCTTCAAATATACAAGGTTTATGAAAACATCATTGTGATTTATTTGGGATATAAACATTTTTAATTATCTTTACAAATCAGCAGCAGTAAACTTTGGAAAAGTCGAGGTATAAATATGGAAAAGTTGTCTACTGCAGATGCCTCATATTGCGTCTGCCTGTTAGTACATGTAATGGTGAATGAGTACCAGAATTACAACCAAAATGGGCTCATTAATTTGCATTATTATAAGAAAAATATGTTTTCTTTAAAAAATAAAAATGCAGAAATCGAATCTGTCTGTCAAACAGTTTGAATTTCAGATCAAACTTCACGCTGTTTTTTTTAGGCCTGATCTGGAGCGAAAAACTGTTAGCATTTGTCATCACTGATTGGCACCAGTCTACAGATTGTCACAAGTAGTGTTTCCAACCAGTATTAAACAAAAGTTCTACTACATGTATAATTTAAAAAGCGTTCATTCACATGAAATAATACTGATGCACATTTTACAACAAATAAACCGTAATAATCAGTACCATTAACCCATTCCATCATACGACAATTCTGCAGCAGACGACTTTGAACATATTTTGTCAAAAAATAGAAAATCTCTATAATTGAATAGATAACCTATGACTAAAAGTGGAAAACATTGTGGCAAAAGGAGAAATTGCTCGTTTTGAGCAATTTCTTCTTTTGTCACTACCGGTATGTTTTTAAAAAGCCGTCTGCTGCAGAGGCGTAAATAAGGGATAAATAGTAAAACGGCGACTCATATACCCTCATATAGACCCTTTCTGACACCTCTGAAGCAGGAGTCTTCCGAAAACATTGTGGCAAAAGAAGAAATTGCTCAAAACTCTTTTTAATAATTAAACTCTAATTTATGGAGATTTTTTACGTTTTTTATATAGGTTTTCAAAGTCGTCTGCTGCAGATTTGCTGTATGTGGGAAAGGGTTGAATAAAGATTTCCTATATTTTCAAAGCTGTCTGCTGCAGAAAGGGTTTATTATGTTATATTTAGCCTATTATACAACAAGAGGGTCATGATGGCCCTGGATCTCTCACCTGATTTTTTTTTCACTTTAGCCATACAAGCCCCGCCCCTTGGCGGCCATAGTTTCCGACCAATCAACTTGACTTAAAGGAATCTGATAGATGGTCACCAGTAGCTTAGGAACATTTCTACAAAATTATTTGAAAGTCGGCCCGACACTTTCGAAGGAGAAGATTTTTAAGTTTTCACTTTAGCCATATAAGGCAAAATAGCCCCGCCCCCCTGGTGGCCATGTTTTTTCACCAATCAACATGGCTTGAAGGAATCTGATAGAGTCTGATTTCGTTGCCATGGAAACCAGAATTCTGCATGGATCCCAAATATTTGATTCTGGTGAGGTCATTGAGAGGATGCTTTCTGTGAAGTTTCATCCCAATTATCCCACTGGTTACTGAGTAGAAAAAGTTGACGCACGACGCATGTCGCACGACGGATGCCGGACACCGGACAAAAGGCGATCACAATAACTCACCTTGAGCAAAGCTCAGGTGAGCTAAAAATGGACATAAGTATATGAAAAAGAGCTGTCCATTCTTTGAATGAGAAAAAAATGGTCCACGAATAGCATTGTGACATCAGGTCATAGTTGAAGACACAATTATTCCAGATCATTTTGACCTCAAATTGTGGTTGATTGATCGATTGATTGAGGTTTAACGCCCTTTTTTAAAAAAAAATAATTGCCAGTTCACCAACTCATATGTTTCTTGGCTTTTTCACATCAGTACTTCATACAACATTCTTTCCAAGCAACTGTCTGCATTTCAACAGACTGATAGCCCACTGGTGGAAGACGAATGACGCTTGTCACAATGACTTTTGTCAAACGTCGAAAAGAGTGTTGTCCGAGCTGGGGTTCAAACTCACAACGCCTGGATTGACAGCCTGCGTCGCTACAGACTGAGCTACAAGGGCTAGGCCTGTAAATATGAAACGAGATCAGACATGTGACACATCAAACTAGCCTTATCATCAAATAAGACAATAAAATCGAAGTGTATGCCTACTAGTTCACTTGCAATGTCATTTTAACCCTTTCCCTCATATAGACAAGTTCTGACGTCTCTGCAGCAGAAGACTTTTGAAAAAATTGTGGCAAAAGGAAAATCAAATTTCTGTATTTATACCTTGATGCAATTAAAGTCATCTGCTGCAGACTTGTTGTATTTCGGAAATGGTTAAGCTTTTAAAGACAACCATAGTAAATAAATAAAGAAATCCTACTATATTAAACCTTAATTTATTAAACCTTAATTATCATCAAGTTCCTGAACTACTTATGTTTTCTTCACCAAGAAATGAGCTAAACTTTCACAAAACTATGAAGAAAAGCACAAATAAATGCAAATCAGTTGTATTAAAATCTTGATAAAAGTAAATGAATTTAAAACAATTTGAATCATAAAGTGTTCCTTAAAAGGACGAAAACACCTTTTTTAAAATTATAAATTGGGTCATTTGATATAAAAAGTTGTTGTTTGTGACTTTGAAGTCAATAAAGAACTAGGTCTGCACAAACATAAAAAACTTCTCATCTCACAATGATTTCTGAAGCAGTCTACTGCAGACACACTAAAAAAAGTAAAGCTTAACCTTTTCCCACTTCCCAATTTCTCCTTTTGCCACAATGTTTTCAACTTGATTCAATAACTGGACTATTTAAAGATATTTCACATATTTTTATTAAGATGTATTTAAAGACATATGCTGAAAAATTTGTGTATGTAGGAAAGGGTAAAAGCCATTTCGAGCACATAAAGACAATAATTTAAGCTGTGTTCCCGAAAAACCAACCTTAATATATTTATGGGAAAGATACATAAAGATCTATATGTCCATCCATGTAATCTAATCTATTTTGACCAAGTTTATCAGAAAGTTTCTTAAATGCCTCTGTGCGTATTTGGAGAAGAGTATAGCACCTGATCAAACTGAGCTAATGTGCAACGATAGATAATCTATGGGTGTTTTTCAACCCTTTCCCACAAACCACAGGTTTGCAGCAGACATCTTTGAAAACATTTATACAACAACATGGAAACTCTTTAATAATTATAAAGAGTTGAAAACTTTGTGACAAAAGGTGAAATTGCTCATTATGAGCATTTCTCCTTTTGCCACAACGTTTTCAAAAGCGGTCTGCTGCAGAGGCGGCAGAAAGCGTCTATATGGGAAAGAGTTAAAAGCAGACTCATAAACTCATATTTTGCAAATTCTCAAATGTGTATATATTCTCTGCCTCTGACTCATAGCTCACAGAGTTATCTGTAAAAAGTAGGTACGATTTGTGTCTTCTGCCGAACAAACCCTTTTTCAATGCCCAGCACAAGGTGGCACTTGTATCAATTACGACTATAAGGCAAGACTTGCTGGTATAACAATGATAATGGCAGTTCTCGTACTCTCGGCATCCCCCGTCACAATGGTTCCCAGGCCTGAAAGTAAATTTGTTGCCATCTTTGAGGTTTATGTATGGGTTCGTTTTTAACCTTTCTCCACATACAGATGCTTTCTGACGCCTCTGCAGCGGTCAAATTTGAAAACATAGTATAGTGGCTAAGGAGAAATTGCTCATAACAAACAATTTCTCCATTTGCGACAATGTTTTCTATAATATGATTCTTATTTATGGAATATTTCTCGTTTATGCTTTCGAAGTCAGATTTGTAGTATGTGGGAAAGGGTTAACCAATTTAAAGCTTTTATACTCTGCCAAATTTAAAATCAAATGTAAAAGAAATCTAGGTATAATATAAGCATAACTGTAAAACAGAATTAGAGAAAGCAGAGTGTTTTCACCATAATTTCTAGTCGGCTGCTACATTATTATTCTCATAATGTGCAATTTCTCCTTCTAGGTCAAATGCATCCGCTGTCATGTTGATCTACCCAAATAGTCCCTAAAAAAAACTTTGTTTGCGTAGAAATGAGTGTATACCATCACCAGAATGTATGGAATATATGACATCGAGATTAAACTTTAAATTAATTGTAAATGTGTATAGGATGCACTGGAAATGATTGATTTAGTCACTTTTAGTATTTTGACCTTGTTTGAAAGTGGAAGTAGAGAATGCTAAACACCAGTTTTGTCTGGGCCCGATTTGGTCCAAAATGATGGCAACCATTTTCGCCTGGCGAGTTCTTTCTTGCATAATGCATGACCCCCTATTTTCTTTGGATTGTTTTAAAGCATAGTTAGAGGTACCTCTTTTCAATGATATATGGTGTTCTACATGAGAAACGCTTGGAAAGTGTGACAATTGAGGACTCGGAACTTCACAGGGAAACAAAGAGGGAATTTATTTGCTGTATTGTAACCTTCTACAACAACATTTTTATCTCTATTCAATAATTATACTTTCATTCATAAAAAGAAATCCATATTTTTCAAGATGTTTAAAAGATGTCTGCTTAAGATTTGCTGTGTGTGGGATTAATTAACCCTTTCCCTCATACGACTTGAACATATTTTGTCAAAAAATAGAAAATCTCTATAATTGAAAGGATTTGTTTCGAGTAATTTCTTCTTTTGTCACTATGTTTTCAAAAAGCTGTCTGCTGCAGAGGCATCAGAGAGCGTCTATATGAGGGAAAGTATTAAAGCCTTAAGCTTTTAGAATGCAATAATAGATCTGACTGGCAATCAATGCAGACCAATTAACCCTTTCCCACTTATAGACGCATTTTGACACAACTGCAGCAGACAGCTTTTTGAAAACATTGTGACAAAAGAAAAAATAATCTCAAAACGAGCAATTTCTCCTTTTGCCACAATGTTTTCCCCTTTTAGTAATAGGTTATTCATTCTGAATCAATTATTACGAAAGCCTATTAGGACCATCTGAGAAAAAAAAATATTGTAAAGTCGTAATAACGCGAAAAAAGGCGTTATAATGCGAAAAAAGGCGAAGTAACGCGAAATAAGGCATAATAACGCAAAGTAACGGCGTAATAATGCGAAGTAAGGCGTAGTAACGCAAATAAAGGCATTATAACGCGAAAAAAAGGCGTTATAATGCGAAATTAAAGGCGTATTAACGCTAATATAAAGCGTTATAACACGAAATAAAGGCGTAATAACGCGAAAATAAACGCGTAATAACGCGAAATAAAGGTGTAATAACGCTAAACAAAGGCGTATTAATGCTAATAAAAGGCGTTATAACGCGAAAGAAAGGCGTAGTAACGCGAAAATAAAGTCGTAATAACGCGGAAAAAGGGCGTTATAACGCTAAAAAAAAGGCGTAATAACGCGAAATAAAGTCGTTATAACGCCTTTTTAGCTATATATATAAATCGATTACTGCTTTGAAGACTCTTTTTCAACCATGGATCTACGACCCAGATCAACCAATTCGCTATATTTTTTCATTGGCTGAGCTACAATTTACGACCCAGATCAACCAACTCGCTATGTCTTTTGAGTTGTTCAGCTACGATCTACGACCCAGATCAACCGATACGCCATGTTTTTCTCAGTGGCTGAGCTACGATCGACGACCCAGATCGACCAACTCGCTATGTTTTTATATTGGCTCACCTACGATCTACGACCCAGATCAACCAATTCGAATTTGTATTTCAGTGGCTGAGCTACTATCTAAGACCCAGATCAAACAATTTTTATTTTTGTCAGTGGCTGAGCTACGATCTACGACCAAGATCAACCAATTAGCTATGTGTTTTGAGTGGTTTAACTACGATCTATGACCCGTATCAACCAATTCGCTATGTTTTTTCATTGAGTTAGCTACGATCTACGATCTACGACCCAGATCAACCAACTAAGTATGTTTTCTCATTGGCTGAGCTAAGATCTACGAGCCAGATCAGCCAATCCGCTATGTGATTTGAGTGGCTGACCTACAACCCAGATCAATCAAAAAACATTGCGAATTGGTTGATTTCGGTCGTAGATCGTAGCTCAGCCATTGTAAAAACATAGCGAATTGGTTATCTGGATCGTAGATCGTAGCTCAGCCATTGTAAAAACATAGCGAATTGGTTATCTGGATCGTAGATCGTAGCTCAGCCACTGAAAACCCATAGCGAATTGGTTGTTCTGGGTCGTAGATCGTAGCTCAGCCAATGAAAACACATGGCGTATTGGCTGATCTGGGTCGTAAATCGTAGCTCAACCACTCAAAACACATAGCGAATTGATTGGTCTGGGTTGTAGGTCAGCCACTCAAATCACATAGTGGATTGGCTGATCTGGCTCGTAGATCTTAGCTCAGCCAATGAGAAAACATACTTAGTTGGTTGATCTGGGTCGTAGATCGTAGCTAAGTCAATGAAAAAACATAGCGAATTGGTTGATACGGGTCATAGATCGTAGTTCAACCACTCAAAAAACATATCTAATTGGTTGATCTTGGTCGTAGATCGTAGCTCAGCCACTGAAAAAAATAGAAAATTGTTTGATCTGGGTCTTAGATAGTAGCTCAGCCACTGAAATACAAATTCGAATTGGTTGATCTTGGTCGTAGATCGTAGGTGAGCCAATATAAAAACATAGCGAGTTGGTCGATCTGGGTCGTCGATCGTAGCTCAGCCACTGAGAAAAACATGGCGTATTGGTTGATCTGGGTCGTAGATCGTAGCTGAACCACTCAAAAGACATAGCGAGTTGGTTGATCTGGGTCGTAAATCGTAGCTCAGCCAATGAAAAAACATAGCGAATTGGTTGATCTGGGTCGTAGATCCATGGTTGAAAAAGAGTCTTCAAAGCAGTAATCGATTTATATATATAGCTAAAAAGGCGTTATAACGACTTTATTTCGCGTTATTACGCCTTTTTTTAGCGTTACAACGCCCTTTTTCCGCGTTATTACGACTTTATTTTCGCGTAACTACGCCTTTCTTTCGCGTTAAAACACCTTTTATTAGCATTAATACGCCTTTGTTTAGCGTTATTACGCCTTTATTTCGCGTTATTACGCGTTTATTTTCGCGTTATTACGCCTTTATTTCGCGTTATAACGCTTTATATTAGCGTTAATACGCCTTTAATTTCGCGTTATAACGCCTTTTGTTTTCGCGTTATAATGCCTTTATTCGCGTTACTACGCCTTACTTCGCATTATTACGCCTTTACTTTGCGTTACTATGCCTTGTTTCGCGTTACTTTGCCTTGTTTCGCGTTACTTCGCCTTTTTTCGCATTATAACGCCTTTTTTCGCATTATAACGCCTTTTTTCGCGTTATTACGACTTTACGATATATTTTTTTTCTCAGATGGTCCTAATAGGCTTTCGTAAATTATAGAGATTTTCTATATTTTGAAAAAATATGTTCAAAGTCGTCTGCTGCAGAATTGTCATATGATGGAAAGAGTTAAAGCACTAATTCTTATATAACCATGAGCTGTAAATAAAGCGACAAATTCAATTACAAAAACCCTTAACCCTTTCCCTCATATAGACGCTTTCTGACGCCTCTGCAGCAGACGGCTTTTTGAAAATATAGTGACAAAAGAAGAAATTGCACAAAACGTGCAATTTCTCCTTTTGCCACAATGTTTTCCACTTTTTGTCATAGGTTATCCATTCAATTATGGAGATTTTCTATGTTTTGACAAAATACGTTCAAAGTCGTCTGCTGCAGAATTGTAGTATGAGGGAAGGGTTAACCCTTTTTCATATATAGACCCTTTCTGACGCCTTTGCCTGAGCAGTCAAATTTTGAAAACCTTGTAGCAAACAAAGAAATTGTTCATGATGACTTTCCTCTTACATTCGTATAATATTATGTAATAATACGATAACAGTCATATTCAAACATATACATATTAACTTAATGTTGAACCTGAGTAATCATGTTTATATGTAAGTCTGTGTGTGTACCCCTGTGAAATGTTGTTCTTGAAATTATGAACTTTTCATGCCACTGATGAACTGTTTATGAACTGCCATTAAATAGTTCTTAATCACAGTTCAAGAACTTTAGTTCATGAACAGCAAGACAAACTTGTTCGTGAACTGTTCAAGAACTGAAGAAGAACATGGCAAATTCTTAACAAGTTCATAAACATCTGTCAAGTGTAATTCAAGTACTTTTAATGAAACCTTTAAGTTATTATTCTGTTCTTGAATAGTAAGTTTAATATAAATATATCACTTTTTAACTCAGTGTGAATCTCTTAAACTACCATTCTGAATAGAGAAATAAGAACATTTATAGATCACTTCTAGAATACTTCTAGAACACTTCTAGAACACTTCTAGAACCAAAGAAGTTCTTATAAATGTATTATAGGGAAAACTTTTGAAATCTTCTTGTCAAAAGTAAAGGCCCTAGTGAAAAACATTAATGCAATTCCAGTGAAATTTCATTGTTACCTGCTATGTTACTGGAATACCAGTAGAATAACCAAAAATACCACTGGAACTGAACTTGAATTTGAAATATACCAAGGGAGTTAACTCAAGCATAAAACACAGGAACTCTTCAAAAAGAAGTAAGTAATGTTTACTACTTCCTTTACGTTTTTTGGTGGGAGAAATATGTTGTGTTTCAAAGGCACAGAGAAGTTTTTTGTAATTTCTTATGAACAACTTGATGGGCACATTTGGTAAATGTCTTAAATGTTACATTGTTTATTAAATTAGCAAATTGTATTGTGCAATGTCATAAACAATATGTTTATATTGGTGATTTATTTAAGTATCACATTGCCACATGTGAAAGAAGCCAATTGTCTTCATATAAAAAATATTTTTATTGAATTCTGGTTCAACTATGTTTCAATGAACCAGAATATTTTCTGTACATAATCTGCACAGGCTTTCTGTATTTTCTTCTGTACAAAATCTGGTTCGTAGGTCCACCCAGACTATTTCATACACTGGTTACCAACCAATTGAACATGAACTGTTCATGAACTGTTCATAAACAGTAGTTCTTGAACTGTTCATGAACTGTAGTTCTAGAACTGTTCATGAGCAATAGTTCTTGAACCGTTCATGAAAAATCCATGAAGAGAAAATGGCACAATGAATTTGCACTGGAAAAATTTCTTGAACAGTTCATGTTTAAAAAGAAAATCAAGAATATTTCATGAATTTTCAGTTCTTAAACAATTCATGAACTTTTTAATGACAATGTTTCCTGAATGTGTCATGAAATGTTCATGACCTGTTCAAGAACTACATATTTAAGAACTTTTTAAGAATTTGTGATATTTATTTTCATATACATCCCACGAACTGTTCATGAACCAGGTACCTGAACTTTGCATGAATTATACAAGAACTGTTCATGAACAGTAATTATTCATTTCACAGGGGCAAGAACGAGTGATTGTGTGAATGCATCATGTGCAAGAAATTTATTTTCATAAAACTTATGTTGTATGACGAAAAACAATGTATAGTTTAAGTCAATAAAATATATCTATTATGGTCTATCGATCTATCTATACTATTTGCCCTACCTTTATTCATGTGGAACCATGTGAAAGAAGAGTTCTGAGGTCGTGTTACATTGCCTGCGTAGTAAGAACTGCCACCGCTGGTAACCAACATTCCATCAAACTCTAAATGGGATAAAGCTGAGAACCGGAAATCAGTGGAATAGGTGTTGGATTGTCTGAATATTACGTGATGGCCATCTGTTGATGTTCCTGATAAAAAAACAATGTTTACAAGCTTAACCCTTTCCCACATACAACAAATCTGCAGCAGACATCCTGAAAAAACATCTTAATTTAAGATATCGGGAATCTCTATACATGTAATTGAATGTTTAATTATTGCAAAGAGGTAAAAAAATTGCCACAATGTTTTTTAAAAAAGTCGTCTGCTGCAGGGGCATCAGAAAGTGTCTGTATGTGGGAAAGGGTTAAG
This sequence comes from Serripes groenlandicus, assembly GCA_031761405.1. NCBI lineage: Eukaryota > Metazoa > Mollusca > Bivalvia > Cardiida > Cardiidae > Serripes > Serripes groenlandicus. The sequence goes on from JASEVX010000009.1 coordinate 33,883,273, forward strand.
CTCTCCTGAGCACAATGCGAAATATATGAAATTGTGATCGTCCTTGGTCTATTTTAAGGCTCAAACAATTTCATTAACCCTTTCCCTCATGTGATAATTCTGCAGCAGACAACTTTGAACGTATTATGTTAAACAAGATGTGTTTGTGAAACACTGATGCCCCCGAATGGCAACATCTAGGTCAAAGGTCAAGGTCGCAAGGTCAAACATTTTGGTACTGACAGAAAGGTCATGTCACAAGGTATACACATGTGAAATATGGTAGCCGTACCTGTTATGGTTCAAAAGTAGTGGTCAAGGTGCAGACAGACAGGCCAAAAACTAGATGCCCACCGAATCCGAATCGGTGATTCCGGGGGCATAAAAATAGAAAATCTTTCTAAATGAATGGATAACCTATGACTAAAAGTGGTAAACATTGTGGCAAACGTAGAAATTGTTTTGAGCAATTTCTTCTTCTGTCACTATGTTTTCAAAAAGCCGTCTGCTGCAGAGGCATCAGAAAGCGTCTATATGAGGGAAAGGTTTAAGACCAAATCTATTCAATACTTACATTTTAATTATAGAGATGACTAGTTTAATTGAGATGTGATAGCTAGTCGGCAATGACGAGGGCTAGTTATCAAGGGGTCAAAAGTTTGAACCCTAGCTCAAACATTGATTCTTTCGATGATTAATTAAAGACTATGAGACCGGCAACATTCTTCATCAAATAATTGTCTATTTGCGAAGGTAGCCAGTTCACTGGGAAACTGGTTTGTGCAGTACTGGTATGAGAAAGACAGGAACAACATGGTTAGGTGCAATGGCTGCCTTAACTAAAGATCAATCAGTCATTTGGGGAAGAGTAAAAAGCATTACACAAATAGAATTGCTACTTTAAAGCAATTTCTCCTTTTGCTACAATGCTTTTCAAAATCTGCAAACGCATCAAAATTTATCTGCATGTTAAAGTGAATTAGACTGCCAAATCAGATAAATAGTTAAGAAAAAGATGCAGAAAATCTTTTATCATAATAACTCGTCACAAATTGACTTTTCTTCCTAAAATGAATCTTCACAAAATGATTTCATAACACAAATTTTACTTTTGGTTTTACGTTTTCAGGTTAAAAAAGTCTAGAATCAAAATAATTTAACCATTTCCTACATGCAACAAATCTGCAGCCGACACTTGTGAAAACCTAAAGGCAAAGATATTGAAAACCTTGCAAAAGGAAATTGTCCATCAAAAGTTGTCTGCTGCACAGATCATGTGTCAAAATGCATCTACACACGGGAAAGGGATAAAAAGTAACTACTAAAGATTGCCTGCAACTTACAGAGGTTTATTTTTTACTATAAATTTAGATTCTCTTGATTTTAAGCCTTTCCCTTCCCATAAGTTTAGGCCAGTGGTGAAGCTTGTCATAATTATTTTTGTCAATCATGGGTTGGTCCTCAGAAATTGATAGCCTTTCTCCTTACTTACTTACTTACTGATCAATAATAAGGTATCACTACTCCAAATATCAATTGAACCCTAAATTTACTAAATTTTAGCATCCTTATTTCATGGGGCATTAAATTCTTATCAAAGTGAAAAAGATCAAACAAAGAAAATGAGAAAAAATTACCTCGCGAATTGAAATCAATCTACACAGCAATTTAACCCTTTCCCTCATATAGACGCTTCTGCAGCAGAAGGCTTTTTGAAAACATAGTGACAAAAGAAGAAATTTAAACAATGTTTTCCACTTTTAGTCATAGGTTATCCATTCAATTATAGAGATTTTCTATATTTAGACAAAATATGTTCGAAGTCGTCTGCTGCAGAATTGTTGTATGAGGGAAAGGGTTAATAAGAGGCAGGGCAATTCTAGGAATAATCAAATACTGTACCATTCATTTCAACAAGTGTGTACACATCGATTGGGTGTACATACATAAGTGCTGTATCGACCACCCTCATACTCATACAATCCATCAAAATGGTGAATCCTCTGTAAAAAAATCCATATATGTTTCATCTAACGGTGGAACAATCACGTACAGTTGAAGTAAGAGAATCTGTTTGAACACTTGTTAAAATATTGATGCTTGTAGCATCTGAAACAATCACAGTGTTTTACAGTGTTTAAACAAACACTGAACTTAAATTGAACGCATACGGATTCATTGCATATATATGAGCCGCGTCTAAGGATATGTGGTCTTAATCCTTTCCACATACATACGCTTTCTACATCTTAATAACCTGTAGTGAACACTCTGATGAAGTTGTTCGTTTGTAACAGGCTCAGCTGAGTGGCAACTGTTCGCAGATGCAATAATTAACCTAAGCTAGTTGTGTAGTCCTACTAGTAACTACTCCTACTGGTTTATTTACCCAGGGCAAGAACATAGACTAGACAACGTCCCTGCTCAGAGTCAAGGATTCGTATACAGTCGCCGTGATTTAACTGAAATAATGTTGTAAACGGCGTAAAACCCAAATAAAACAGTATTAAAAGGACAACAATGGTCATAAGTCGCTCACCCGAGTTAATATAACTTCAAAGGTTTTCGAAGTTTTAGCTCTAGATATATGAGGAAAACGAGCCCCGCGCCAGATGGCTATCAAAATTTGTGTTATCATATTTGGAAGAGGGTTACCCAAGGAACCTTTTATCCAAATTATATAATCCAAATTATATATTCAAATTGGGCCTATCTTTTGTCAAGAAGATTGATTAAAGTTGACATTTTCCCCTGTCTGATGCCGCTAGCAATCATAGTTCTAAATGGAATTCAATTCTTTCAACACATTGAGAAAGGACCACCAAAAGAACGAACATTCCTGAAAGGTCGGTTTTCGTGTGACGTGCACCATGTTATATTAGTTAGTTATTAGATAACCTGAATCGAAGGCTTAAGGTGATCTATTCTGATCACTCTCTGTCCGTCCGTCCGTCTGTCCGTCCGCATGAGAGAGTACTTGTGGGGTGCGTGTTTTTCCTGAAGCCCACCCACCACCTTATAAAGACACTGGAATGTTTCCTTTGGTGGTCCTCTTTGAAAATTGTTCAAAAAATTAAATTCCATGAGAACTTTGGTTGCTGCGGATCAGAAAAGGTGCAAAATGTCCTAACTTTAAAATCTTCTCTCTCTGATTTGCTAGTCAGATTTCAATATTATTGGATTGAAATGATCATTGGGTGACCCGCTTCAAAAATTTATCAAGCATATCGATTGGTTGAAAAACATGGCAACCAGGTCGCATGAGAAAAGGGGCAAAATGACAACATTTAAACATTCCAATTTTATGAAAATGCTTGTCTGATGTTAAGAAAATTGAATAGAAATCTTACTTCTGTGATCTCTACTTAATTTGTTTCAGCCATATTGATTGGTTACAAAATCATAGAAACCAGGCGTCATCACAAAAGGGGTAAATGAACTTTTAGCTACAAATGACAACTTCTAACCATTCCATAGAACCAATTTCAACTTTACTTAACAGGAATGTCCTTAGTGGTCCTCTTTCAAATTGTTCAAAGACTTACATTCTGTGTTAAACTTTGGTTGCTGCGGCATCAGAAAGTGAGAAAAATAACCGAACTTAAAAATCCTTTTCCTCAAAAATTTGCTTGTTAAATTCCAAGATAATTTGGTAGAAATAATACTTGAGTGACCCTCTACAAAAACTGTTCAAGCCATATTGATTCGTTGAAAGCTACTAATTGACTATAACTCAGGTGATCGATTTTGGGCCTCTTGTTATAATACTTATTATTTTACATCGATTGCCAAACAAACTTTCAGCCGATAATTATCACGCTCGATTTCTGCTTCCTGGATACATAACCAGTACTCGCTCATCAGCGGCCGTCGTTCTATCCCGGTAGAACCGTCTTCAAATATTACAATTTGTATTATCAAAACAGTATGAAAGATATGTATGCATTATATAATATAAACAATATATTCTGAACATTGTTCTACAAAAACATAATTTAGTGTAATAAAGATTTTGTTTTGTTGGGGTTTTACGCCGTTTTCAACATTATTTCAGTTTTATGACGGTGTCGGTTCACTTACTCATGATCCCTGGGTAAACAAACCTGTTCTAGGCTAGGACATGTGCCTTGCCTAGTGCACTCCACCATGGGTGTAATAAAGAGCATATTCGGTCTGTGAATTCAGCATCCAATAAAGAGCATGATCGGTCTTTGAATTCAGCATTCAATAAAGAGCATGATCGGTCTGTGAATTCAGCATTCAATAAAGAGCATGATTGGTCTGTGAATTCAGCATTCAATAAAGAGCATATTCGGTCTGTGAATTCAGCATTCAATAAAGAGCATGATCGGTCTGTGAATTCGGCATTCAATAAAGAGCATATTCGGTCTGTGAATTCAGCATTTAATAAAGAGCATATTCGGTCTGTGAATTCAGCATTCACTAAAGAGCATGATCGGTCTGTGAATTCAGCATTCAATAAAGAGCATATTCGGTCTGTGAATTCAGCATTCACTAAAGCGCATGATCGGTCTGTGAATTCGGCATTCAATAAAGAGCATATTCGGTCTGTGAATTCAGCATTTAATAAAGAGCATATTCGGTCTGTGAATTCAGCATTCACTAAAGAGCATGATCGGTCTGTGAATTCAGCATTCAATAAAGAGCATGATCGGTCTGTGAATTTAGCATCCAATAAAGAGCATGATCGGTCTGTGAATTTAGCATTCAATAAAGAGCATGATCGGTCTGTGAATTCAACATTCAATAAAGAGCATGATTGGTCTGTGAATTCAGCATTCAATAAAGAGCATGATCGGTCTTTGAATTCAGCATTCAATAAAGAGCATGATCGGTCTGTGAATTCAGCATTCAATAAAGAGCATGATCGGTCTGTGAATTCAGCATTCAATAAAGAGCATATTCGGTCTGTGAATTCAGCATTCAATAAAGAGCATGATCGGTCTGTGAATTCGGCATTCAATAAAGAGCATATTCGGTCTGTGAATTCAGCATTTAATAAAGAGCATATTCGGTCTGTGAATTCAGCATTCACTAAAGAGCATGATCGGTCTGTGAATTCAGCATTCAATAAAGAGCATATTCGGTCTGTGAATTCAACATTCAATAAAGAGCATGATCGGTCTGTGAATTCGGCATTCAATAAAGAGCATATTCGGTCTGTGAATTCAGCATTTAATAAAGAGCATATTCGGTCTGTGAATTCAGCATTCACTAAAGAGCATGATCGGTCTGTGAATTCAGCATTCAATAAAGTGCATATTCGGTCTGTGAATTTAGCATCCAATAAAGAGCATGATCGGTCTGTGAATTTAGCATTCAATATAGAGCATGATCGGTCTGTAAATTCAACATTCAATAAAGAGCATGATCGGTCTGTGAATTCAGCATTCAATACAGAGCATATTCGGTCTGTGAATTCAGCATTCAATAAAGAGCATGATCGGTCTGTGAATTCGGCATTCAATTAAGAGCATATTCGGTCTGTGAATTCAGCATTTAATAAAGAGCATATTCGGTCTGTGAATTCAGCATTCACTAAAGAGCATGATCGGTCTGTGAATTCAGCATTCAATAAAGAGCATGATCGGTCTGTGAATTCGGCATTCAATAAAGACCATATTCGGTCTGTGAATTCAGCATTTAATAAAGAGCATATTTGGTCTGTGAATTCAGCATTCACTAAAGAGCATGATCGGTCTGTGAATTCAGCATTCAATAAAGAGCATATTCGATCTGTGAATTCAGCATTTAATTAAGAGCATATTCGGTCTGAGATTTCAGCATTTAATAAAGAACAAATCAGCCACAGAAATGTTCAAGAGACTACTAGTTGATAAGCATTGTGAACTTTGTATTTCCCCCCCCCCCCCCCGTTGATAAGCATTGTGAACTTTGTATTTCCCCCCCCCCCCCCCCCCCCCCCCAAAAAAAAAAATTGTATTTAAAGACCACTCATTTGAGCGAACAATCTGGTATTTGCTCACAGGTGGTCTTTAATTGCAGGGTCATTAATACAAAAAAATAGTATTTGGGAAACTAAAAGTATGATCGCTATAGACAGGGAATTGCTGTTCCAAGGTGGTCTTCAGCACAGGTTTGACTATATATTTAACTGTTGCATAGGTCAGATTATACAGAAGTTTAGAATGTTCTCTAAATGCATCTGTAACCTGGACACTGACAGTTCGTTGTTAAGACGTAATGAATACACATTATATAAATATCATATGGCAGCATGTGTGACATTGATATTGTCAACCCGAGAGCAGAATGTCACCCGAGGCGTTTGGGAAACTAAAAGTATGATCGCTATAGACAGGGAATTGCTGTTCCAAGGTGGTCTTCAGCACAGGTTTGACTATATATTTAACTGTTGCATAGGTCAGATTATACAGAAGTTTAGAATGTTCTCTAAATGCATCTGTAACCTGGACACTGACAGTTCGTTGTTAAGACGTAATGAATACACATTATATAAATATCATATGGCAGCATGTGTGACATTGATATTGTCAACCCGAGAGCAGAATGTCACCCGAGGCGTAAGCCGAGGGTGACATTCTGTTTCGAGGGTTGACAATATCAATGTCACACATGCTGCCATATGATATTTATTTTATTATACCGAACAAAATTAAGTGACGTCACTGCTGTATGCTGTATGACGTCACTGCTGTTTGTGTATAAGGGAGGCAATCACGTCATGATTAAGCTAAAATATTGAAGCAGTTATTTGCCCTTATATGACATTCAAAATATCACTGCGGTCACATGACCTGACAGTCAATTTTCGCTTGGTCACGTGTCAAAAAGGTTGAAAATGTTTCTGATAGTCAAAATATCTCTTTTTCGGGTAATGGGACTTTACCATTGTAGACAAAAGTGAGGTATAATAAGTATAACTAATATTTGATAATGATTGCGTTATCAAAAGCATTATCTTCAATTTAGACAGCCATAATTACTAAAGTTTTCTAATGGGCAATTTGACATATATATGTCAAGTATTTTTTTTAAAAATCTTCTTATCCCAAAGTACTGGCACGATTTGAAAATAATTTGGTACCATTTTTGGGCGGCCCTCTGCCAAAATTGTTAATGTTATTTAGATCCGTTGAAGTAAATGGCTGCCAGCGTGCAGGGTTAGGTTTCCTAATATGTGTAGAGTAAAAACATTGAAATATATTTAAGTTTTATTAAACCTTTCCCTCATACGGCAATTCTGCAGCAGACGACTTTGAACTCATTTTGTCAAAAAATAGAAAATCTCTATAATTGAATGGATAACCTATGACTTAAAGTGGAAAACGTTGTGTGATGAATAGGAAATGAGAGTTCTACGCCACCTGCCCCTCTCATTGAATTATATAGGCGCCCCTCATGCGACATGTATATAAGATTGAGGGGCTTCTAAATTTAGATTGGTAAACCCAGACGACTATTTTTAGAAAGTTAGACTTCCCCGAGAGATGTAATACGGGTTTCAGTGGCTATATTTAGAGTGGTGAACCCCAGACTATTTATAGGTTGGAATGTCCTAAATGTACACATGTATATATATATATATATATATATAAAGGTGTACTATATTTAACAGGTGAAGGAGAACCAGGTGCTGTAAATTACGTGTATATACATGTATATGCAATATGATATCAATTTAAACTAGGTAAAGTTAGTCAGATGCAAACACATTATAATGTGTATCTATATAGTATACCTTTCAAGTACACATACGAGACATACACTTATTGTATTTGATGTAGAATCTTATAAACCTTGTATGACGAGAAACGACTTGAGAAAACCAGGTAGACAGGGTATAATAACATGTTTAAAATATTATTATATTGGGCATGCGCAAAGCCGCATAAGATTACCTACTTGTTTAATAGAACGCGGCAGTTTTAAACTCATTTTAGGATTGGCGTTCGAGCAGTAAACATAAATAGTGTGCTTTAAACAGACGGAATTATTTATAATGATTTAAATCTTCATTCATGTGCGGACAGCCGACCTGCAAACAGTTTGATGGGGATTACTTCGGTCCTTTTATATAAGATATATATGTCAACAAGTGAGTAGATTCTCTTTATTTATATAATTATTATACAGTAGTTTTTTATCTTTCATGTGGGTTTGCATTATGCGAACGAGTATGTGATAAGTTTTGACAGTATTTTCAACTTCTCAACACAAATATAGGTATAAATAGTTCACAATGTGTATTAAACTGGTTAAATTGAGTATTATATTATGTTAAATGTTATTATTCTACTATACATATACTAACTATACGTAGTGTTAATGGGTAGCTCTACATACAGGTGGTAAGACATGTTCAATGTAAAGGTGATATTTAACTGTGTAATAGGAGAAAGTTCGTATTGTATCTTTCAGGACTGGAATAACTTACTGACTTTAGCCAGGCTTTGCATGGAGCTTCTGATTTGAGATATCTACTGTATCTGCTGTGAATAAACTTGCAGTACCTGAGCACCACAATTATTGGAAGGAATATATTCGGAATATGTTATAATATTAAGAAGCCATACATCTTATTAGTGTTATCCCCGGACGAAAGTCGTAACAAGTACATAGTTATAGATTGTCGCAGTGATCATGGAGCAAAATAAGAACACTTTAACAGGGGAAAGTAAACGGCTACCATTGGCAGAGATTAATATAGCACCTGCTATGTTTAATGATGTACGAAATCAGAACGTTTGTAACATTTGTGAGAAGACGTTCAGTCAGAAAAAACATTTGCTTCGCCACCAGAGGACGATTCACACTGATGTACAGAATCGTCAATGTGAACTGTGCTTTGCTAAATTCAACAGAGTAGACAATTATGAGAGACACATGAAGGTTCACAATAGGAAAAGAACGTGTAAAGACGCAGATGATTCACCACCTTGTAAACAGCACAAAACAACATCTGGCCAAAGCGAGAACAATATCAGTCATACAGCATCCCGACTAAATGAACATGCCACGGGCAAGTGCATCTGGTGTACGCAGCAAAAGCAACTGCTGCAAGGTAAACAGTTCTGCAAAGACTGTGGAGAGAATGGTCGCGAATGTCGATGGTGTCATAGACCTCTACCAAAGAGGTTCTATAGCAAGCGAGTTGATGTATGCGATACATGTATCAATCGCCGGGAAAGGCGTTTGAACAATCAGAGAGGTGGCGGGTCAACTACAGAGGCGCTAGATGGCGTTGTTGAATCAACAACATTGGAGCCACAGCCCGGCAATGTATGGGATCTGCTACAGTTTTTCACAGATAACCAGACAAACATTGAAAACATTATAGAAGAACGATTGCAGGCTACCAAAGGTTTGAAATGGTTCATGACTTTATATGTTAAGTTTGTTAAATATAATGAGCGAAATGAAGCCGTGTATGCTGAGCCCACTTTCAGATCTATCAATTTTACCTGTACAAACGCATCTCAGATAGAGCAGCAGCTTTCTGAGGCTTTTCAGAATTTGCATAATAGTTATCAGAATTTTGAGCGAGATGGCTCCGGATGGTCCATTGATTCAATATTGAAGTTAGAGGTTAATACTGTTGAGTACGTACCCCTAGCCGGTAGCAGTTTCTTTGTATTACCTTCCAAAATTCAGAAAAAGAAAGCAGTTCTCAATATAAAGAATAATGATCAGAAATGCTTCTTGTGGTCTGTACTTGCTTCACTCCATCCAGTTGCCTTTACAGATCACCCAGACCGAGCCAGTCACTACGTTCAGTATGAACATGAGTTGAATTTGTATAATCTAGACTTTCCGCTACCTCTGTCTCAGATATCGAAGTTTGAGAAACAAAATGATGTATCAGTTAATGTGTTCGGTTCGGAGAGAAACGAGATTTATCCGCTGCAAATAACAAACCAGCGAAGCATGTCCCAGCACGTTAATCTCCTTTTAGTTTCTAAAGGTGAACAAAGACACTACTGTCTTATACGCAATCTCAGCCGCTTATTAGGAGACAGAACTTTACATAATGGACAGACTTATTACTGTAATTTCTGTCTGCATGGTTTCATAACAGACGAATTGTTACAAGAACATGTAACCTATTGCTCCCCGCATGGCCCACAAAAGTTGAGTTTCCCTAAATCAGAGGAAAATCTGTGGGTTCACTTTAATAGTGTTCGCAAACAGCTTAAAGTCCCTTTTGTCATATATGCTGACTTTGAAAGTTATGTAAAACCAATAGATACATGTGACCCTGATCCAACCAAATCATCTACTACGCCCTATCAAAAGCACGAACCCGCAGGATTCTCCTACATGGTCAAATGCACCCAGGATGAATTATCAAAATCGGCTCAAGTATATAGGGGTCCAAATGTAGTGGATACCTTTTTCGAGCACTTACTGCAAGAAGAGGACAATATTTGTGAAATACTAAGCCAGGTCAAACCCATGAATCTTTCAACCATGGAAGAAAAATCCTTTCACGAGGTTGAAAACTGTCATATTTGTGATAAAGCGTTGGGGACAGACAGGGTCAGAGATCATGACCACTTGTCTGGGCAATTCAGAGGAGCCACTCATAGTGATTGTAACTTACAATATCAATTTAGGCAGGGAAAAAGAGCACGGGAATCACAGTTTTACATCCCGGTTATCTTTCATAACTTGAGGGGTTATGACATGCATCTTTTAATGGCATCGGCAGGGAAATTTAAAAATAAACCCATTTCATGTATTCCCAACAATATGGAAAAGTACATCTCGTTTTCTTTGGGAAATCTCCGATTTATTGACTCATTGCAATTTTTGAATGCCTCTTTAGAGACTTTAGTGTCAAATCTCGCCACAGAAGGAGTGGACAAATTTACAAATTTGACAAAACATTTCCCGGACCCAGATCAACAGAAGCTGCTATTACGTAAAGGTGTTTTTCCGTATGATTACCTCACCTCCCCTGACACATTTGCCGAGACAGAACTACCTTCAAAAGACCATTTTTACAATAAATTGAATGAAACGGACTTGTCTGAACAAGAATATAGGCATGCTCAGTTGGTTTGGCAAACGTTTAATATGCATACCTTTGGTCAATACCATGACTTATATTTAAAGACGGACGTTCTGCTTTTAGCAGATACAATGGAAAATTTTAGAAATTTATGCTTAGACTATTATCACTTGGACCCGACGCACTATTATACATCTCCGGGTCTTGCCTGGGATGTTATGTTAAAAATGACAGATGTCAAACTTCAGTTACTGGATGATATTGACATGTTGCTTATGATAGAACAGGGAATACGGGGTGGTGTTTCTATGATCTCCAAAAAATAATGCTAAGGCTAACAATCCGCAAGTCTCTGACTATGACCCCAGTAAACCGAATACATGGTTGACCTACCTCGACATGAATAACTTATACGGGACGAGTATGTCTGACCCACTCCCAGAAAAAGATTTTGAGTGGTTGACACCTGAACAAATTCAACAACTAGATATTTCAAATATTGATGATGGTGGTGATACAGGGTACATTTTAGAAGTTGACATGGACTACCCAGAACGGTTACATGATGAACATAGTGACTACCCACTAGCACCGGAGACATTAACAATTACGGAAGATATGTTGTCACCTCATACTGTTAAATTGCGGGAGAAACTGAAATTGAAAGGCAAACCATCTAAAAAACTGGTGCCGAATCTTGGTTCAAAAACGAAGTACGTTGTCCATTATCGCAATTTGAAATATTACTTGTCTCATGGACTGCAGCTTACTAAAATACACCGCGGCATAGCTTTCACTCAATCCGCATGGTTACAACAGTACATTGATTTTAATACCCAAAAACGTAAAATGGCACAGAATGCATTTGAGAAAGACTTTTTTAAGCTCATGAATAATGCAGTATTTGGAAAATCAATGGAAAATATGAGGAAACGGATCAGTGTTGAGCTGGTAAACACTCCTAAAAGGTTGCGTAAAGTGTGCGCTAAACCCAACTTTCAATCCTTCAAAATATTTAATGAAGATTTAGTCGCCGTCAACATGAAAAAAACCAACATTGTTTTGAATAGACCCATTTATGCTGGGTTTTGTATATTGGATCTATCAAAAGTATACATGTACCAATTTCATTATGACGTCATGAAGGCGACGTATGGTGACAGGGCTCAGCTGCTCTTTACGGACACGGACAGCTTATGCTATGAGGTTGAAACCCATGACTGGTATCAGGATATGCTTGATAATCTGGATCTGTTCGATACCAGTAATTTTGATCAGAAACACCCACTTTACAGCTCAATCAATTGCAAACAATTGGGTAAAATGAAAGATGAATGCGGTGGGATAGCTATCACATCCTTTGTCGGGTTAAAACCCAAAATGTATTCCCTCATGTATGGGACATGGGTTAAACATACCGCAAAGGGTGTCAAAAAATGTGTTTTAGAAAAGTATCTCAAACATGAGGCTTATGAAAAGTCGCTATTTGATCACTGTACGTTGCGAAATCAAATGAATATGATTCGCAGTTATAATCATCAGTTATTCAGTGTCACCATGTCCAAAGCTACTCTCTCACCCTATGATGATAAAAGATATGTACTTGGCTCAGGTATACATACACTTGCTCATGGCCATTACAAGACAAAGTCATGAACCTTTTCATACCATAATGGATATTCTGTATGCTTCATTATACGTATAAGGTGACCGGTCTATGTTATCTTGCAGTATTTTACGGTGAATTAACAAGACTGTAAATACCCATATAATAACATGCAAATAAATAACCATGTGAGTCGTTTTTGTAAAACTATCTATAGTTAACGTATAATTTGTATATTTAATATTTTATTATATTACATGTTTGAACTACACTCTGTTGCAATAGAAATTGTGCACTTAGTTTCCAGTGTTTTAAAATGCGTATTTTTAAAGAAAATCTATTGTATTTGGCATCAGCATTTATATTAATGTTTTATCTATAATATGCGTATTTCTGTTTTGAAATTAACATTTTCCCGTTCCAAGTTTTAATCCGATACGGTGTTCAGTTTTAGAGATATATAAAATTACAAAGTGCACACTTTCTTTTGTAACTGAGTGTATATACAATACTGTGTTATTGTACACAGTTATTTGCGAATGAATAAACATAAAACGTATATCACTTGCGTTGTTTTTTATATAACATGCTATTATCGCTATTAAATCAAAGTTCTTCTAGCGAGAAACTCTACCCACATTAATTAGACATATAAAACGTTCCAAGAGATGCGCATAATGCACTATTGAAATATATCAATATTATAGTATGCTTCCATGTAGAAAACACAACTAAGTGTTTTATTTAGATCGTTCTATATTAAAATAGAAAACTCCAATAACAGTCTCCGATTTAACAACTTTTATTAATGTATTATATTTACAGCACATATATATTTATAAATATAAGCATTACATTGGCGTATTCCGAAATATATTTCTATATGTTTGAATGTACATGTCACAGTACAAAGCAGCGTTTATGTTACTATATCCACGAATATAATTGTATCCATCGTACATATTACAAATAAACATCGGAGTCACTCTCTGTTTCATCATTGTTCTCACTATAATCAGTATCGTTATCGTCAGTAGTATTCTCATCGTCACGCTGTATGTACTCTTCAAAGAAGTGTTTATATTTCCGCAACGCAAGTCGGATAGCCTGCTTCTGATCCAAATTACGTGTGATGTAAGCCTCGATGGTATCCATAATTTTGGTATGGAGATATCCACCTCCCAGGTTCAACATATATCCTATTAGTGTCCCGTATATATGTACAAACTGACTCATATCAGCCTCCTGAAACTTTTTGTTCCCCTTCTCTGTGGCTTCACTCGTACTTAAACCATCGTTCTTATATGTGTCCACTTTCTGTTGCCATTCGTCTTCATTGCGCTTCATCGACAATTCAGCTAATTCTTCATAAACTGCATTTTCTCGATCACTATCAGTGTTCAGTTCATTTCCTTTGATCAACTCTTCCGAAAATCGTCGCCTTTTAATAGGCATATCGTCTTCGTCGGATGCCTCTCGCTTCATAGTGGGTTGTTCAGGACACCAACGCTTTACGTGCTTTTGGAGGTCGTGATTATTTTCGAATACTACACCGCAGTCGTCACAAGAAGGCATTGTATCCCGTGTTTGAATTTCGCTATCCTGTTCTTTCCGATTCATATAATCACTGCTCTGATTCTTCTCCAAGGGAATCGAAGTGTCTCCTTTAGCAGCTAAATACGTCTGCACAGCTCGAGGGTTCTCTGGCAAATAATCGTGGTCGTCCGTGTTGAACTCTTTTATAGCAAAGATGTCAGTACGCAGGCGCAGCGCTTCCGGTGTAGTTGGCTTCAAATCCACGAGTAAATAACCATATCGTCGATTAACAGCTTCATCAAAATGTCTCAACAGTTCTCGGGGATTTGTAGGATACATCTGCCTAGCTAGTGTCGCGACTGGTTGTTTGTCAACTGGGTTGTTGAATAGTATCAAATAGTGAGAGTTTCGACGTTGGGTAGGGTCTCTAGTGAAGTATAAGTTTTGGTTTAGGGTGATAACCGAGAGGTTCCTGTGATGACTACCTTCCGTATAGAGATCGGTTACTCTCTGGTCTTTTGAAGCTTCCGTCGCCATATCGTCAAGTACAATCACATTTCGAACTCGAGGATCTATGAAATCATCTCTGTCGAGGTTCAAAGGTACGCCTTTGATAAACTCCACTTTTGGCACTACTGTCGCCTTGATGATGTCATACAGCGGTTGCCACCTTTTATAGAGCCAAATAATTCTCTGCGGCGCTGGTTGTATTATATCCTGGGCCTGTTGTAATAATTCGACCAGGAAATACGTTTTACCTGCAAAATAAAATATATGTTGCTATTTAAACTGTTTTAAATGGTAATATACTATACATTATAGTACTATCATACTACTATGCATTATACACGCTATGCCATTTTATAAGTTCATACGCAATAAGATAATGAGCAATACATACCGCAAGAGGTTGGTCCAGACACGATGCACGTAAATGGATGTTTAAACGTGAACTGCTGCTGCTGCTGTTGCTGCTGCTGCTGCTGTATTGTATGGGAGTCATATTCATGCTGCTGCCGCTGCTGCTGCTGCTGTAGAGTACTGAAGTCATATTCATGCTGCTGCCGCTGCTGATACCCTGATTTATCGATAGCTCCGGCATGCTTAGTTTTGATATGTCTCTTCAAATCATGGACCCAGGTATAGTCTTTGTCGCACAACTGACACTGATATTTCATGATTGTTTACGATGTGTACCTGTCCACGTCTAAGTTTAAAATGACGATTATATACACGGGAACGTTAATTATAGGTCTCTATGTCCGACTCTTTTATCCAGCTATCGAACTTCCGGCTGTACCCAAGCCACCTTACATACACCTCTGGAATACCATTTCTCTTTCGACGTTTTAACACTTTCTCGACTTTGAATAGGTCATCTCTGCTTTTATTCACTTTCTGTAGTTCACTCGCATAAAAGGTACCTTTTATTGGATCTCCATCATAATCCATAATCTTGTAGATTGCAATCCCTTGTCGAAGATATCGTCTTTGAATTGTAAACACTTCTTCCGTCCATTTTTGTTGGTAATCCCGTTGAAATGTTCGCCTGTTACTTGAAATCCGCACCATGTCACCGATCTTAAATTTGTATGGTTTGGATAACACTTTCCTTGTGTTAGATGCCTTCGATTTTAAACTGTCAACATAGAGTCGCTTCCATAACAGGGCCTCGTTAGATGTGGTGATGGCATTCGGTGATTGTCCATCCAATGAACTATGTGGTCTCGAATTGTAGTTGTTCACTATATCGTCTAACACATCGAGGTAACGGTATGTCCGCTGATGTGTAAAGTATCTGTACATCATTACTTTTAATGTGCGAATGACCCTTTCCGCATAATTCGCATGTGTAACATTATGTGTAACGTAATGCTCAACTCCTTCTTTGTAAAGAAATGACTTCACCCATTTGTTCTTCCATTCGCTTCCTGGGTCCGACCTTACTTCTCTAGGTTTCCGACCCGTTTGAAATATCTCCTTGAAACCATCTATAATAGAATCATGGTATTTATTCTTCAAAGGCACCACCAAGAGATAGCGAGAAAATACATCTATGGCGATGAACAAGTAACGCATCCCATCATTCTCCTTGGATAAATTTGATACATCTGCTAAGTCAACGTCCCACAATGCATCGAGACCTTGTGAAATCACTCTCCTTGTTTTGAACTTGTAACGTAAAGGTCGCTGGAGACTATACGCGTCGATATTTTGTAGCCACTGACGAATAGCGTGTATACCGACTATATAGATACCCTCCTTTTGTAAATAACGGTATATTTTGTTCGGCCCCGCATAGCTGATTGGATTTTTAAGATCGAAATAAATATCTCGCAAGTGCTCTTTCCAACCCATGTTCACTAAATGACAATATCTCATCATATTAGTCTTATTTATAGTTTTGCCATTGTAGTTAACGAATACGTCCTGGGTATATTAACCTACAAACGGATAGGTCTTCGCGAAAGATATATACATGTACAATTAAAAGCACCGGCGTACTTATAAAGTACATCCACATGTATACATTTAGGACATTCCATCCTATAAATAGTCTGGGGTTCACCACTCTAAATATAGCCACTGAAACCCTTATTACATCTCTCGGGGAAGTCTAACTTTCTAAAAATAGTCGTCTGGGTTTACCAATCTAAATTTAGAAGCCCCTCAATCTTATATACATGTCGCATGAGGGGCGCCTATATAATTCAATGAGAGGGGCAGGTGGCGTAGAACTCTCATTTCCTATTCATCAGTTGTGGCAAAAGGAGAAATTGCTCGTTTTAAGCAATTTCTTCTTTTGTCACAATGTTTTTCAAAAAGCCGACTGCTGCAGATGCGTCAGAAAGGGTCTATATGTGAGAAAGGGTTAAATCAGCATTAATCAGGCGAGAAATACAGGACCACCTGCCTTTGATTGATGGTTTGTTTTTCTCTAATAAAAGGTAATAGTAAAAAGAATCAAAGTACTGAAGTACTGAAGGTAGAATTGCGATCGTTTAAGAAGAGATACAGAAGTGCATATATGAATATTTATTTTACCGGTTACCTTCAGGCAAAGTTTCAAGTGTGTAACCCTTTCCAGTGCTGAGATTTGCCTCAACCTGAAACTTTAACCAAAATGTTGACGAACAGACAGACGAAGAGACAGACATCGCCAATCTATAGACCGGAATTGCTAGAGCAATCCGGCCAAAAATAAAAAATGAAAAATGTATTGTTGACATGTATTTTCTACACCATCATTGTAATGTTGTTTATCATAAATAAAATTATTCCTTTTTTTAAATAAACTTTTAATCAAAATGTGTGTCACAGTGTTGTCTTCTTCAGCAGTTTGACAGAAACAAAGCCTAAATCTGAAATTGTGTCAATGTGTTATTTGTCAACTCTGTCCCATAAGTTTTGCTTGTGATTTGAACTCTCATAAAAAAAGCACGGACAGGGACAACTTTCCCAACTTTGATTAAATATGTTTTCAATTAAATTGTAAAAAATATTTTTCTTGTTTTTTGAAAGTTTTGTCATTATTATTTAAGACGGACATTATATACTAGAATAGCCAACTGACTATCATTTGAAAAAGTGTTTCTTATTTAAACCTTTCCCACTTGCATACGTAATTGCAGCCGACGACTTTTGAAAACATTGATGCAGAAGAAAAAATTGCTCATAACAAGCTTTCTCCTTTTGCAACAATGTTTTCAACTATATTCAATGATTACACTTCCAATAAATGTCATTTTCTGTATCTTTGCTCAGATTTTTTTTAATTCGTCTGCTGCAGAGTTTTTATATTGTGGGGTGGGTTGTGATTTGTTAAAGGGCAAGCAGGATTGGGAATTGAGTGTTGCACTTATCCTAATGAAACACTCGCCTGCCTGTGCATGTTTTAGCTTAACTTAACTTGTTAATGTTCTTTCCATCATCAACTTAGTCATCTGTTAGTAATCAACTCTATGAACGAAATAATCGCGTCAAAATCTTGAATCGCGTCAAAATCATAACGAACAAACTGTCAAAATCTAATTTTGAACTGTGTAATACAAATTTAGAATAAAAGGATGAATCAGTTATGTTGTAACAACCAATATCCGCGGGTCATTTACCTGATTTTGGCCGAAAGAAATGATCGATTTCTTACAAGATTTATTCGTTATTCGTTCTGCCTATTATAATCAAAGTATTCTAAACGCTTTATAAACAAGTGATTTAAAGCGCTCAAATCATTTGATGAAATTTGTTTCTTTAGACGCGGACCTTGTCGAAAGCACCTATCCAAAATGTCATCGTTAATCGTTGTCGAAGGAATAGATGGACTGAGAGAAAGAGAAAGAAAAGGCTTAGCAATGCATACTATCTTTATGAATAAGGACATGAACGAATATGTATGGACTAGCGCCTAAAATTTCGTACTAGCCGATCCTTAAATCCCACTCGCTTATGCTAGCGGGCGAGTGGATGTTTACATCTCTGCCGAGAGGGAAAAAAGGCTTGCAATTTACAAAGGGTAATTGCGCGGTGCAGTGCTATATTGGCGTAGTGATATCTAAATAAATTGTGTACACTTTAAATATGATATTTACACTTACAAGACTTGTTATTTTCTATTATAAGCTTGAATAATTGGATTTTTTTTTCGTTACTCTATGTTTGCTTTTTGTGAGCATTCGTAAATTAGTCAAACCAAAAATTGCACTTAATTGTTGGTGGTGAAGGGCATATACATCACGTGACTTCAAACTCACTATGACTATGGCAGCCTCTGCGCATGCGCAAGTCTACCAACAAGAGCTGTCGGAGGACAGCGCCCTCGACTATTCCACCGCTTATTTAAGTTACTGAGATATGAACTATAATGTAGTTGCATGCAAAACATTAACCATAATTGTCTAAGGGGTGATAATTTGCATTATATGCAGGATACAGTTATTTAACTGACGTGATGGTTGGGAAGGGTTGTATATTGTTTCAATGGAATGCATCAAGTAGTTACTAAGATATGGACTCTAAATGTAGTTGCATGCAAAACATTCACCAGAATTCATAAGTTTCTCTTAATGTAGTTGCACGCAAACCTTTAACAATAATTTCTAAGTAAAACACGGGCAACAATTTGCATCATATGCAGGATAGAGTTATCTTTATTGGTTGTGTATATAGTTGTGAAATTAGGAAGGGTTGTATAAAGTTTCAATACAATGCTTCAAGTAGTTACTGAGATATGGACTTTTAATGTAGTTGTACACAAAACTTTAACCAGAATTTCTAAGTCCAAAAAAGGCAATAACTTGCATAAAATGCTGGATAGAGTTATAGTACCTGATTGTTTACATAGGTTTGATGGTTGGAAAGGGCTGTACAAAGTTTCAATGCAACGCATCAAGTAGTTACAAAGATATCATCTCTTAATGTAGTTGCATGCAAAACCTTCACCAGAATTCATAAGTCCAAAAAGGGCCATAACTTGCATAAAATGAAGAATAGAGTTATTTAACTTAAAAATCAACATAGGTGTGATAGTTGGGAAGGATTATATAACGTTTCAAAGCAATGCATCAAGTAAATACTAGGATATCAACTCTTAATGTAGTTGCATGCAAAACTTTAACCAAATGTTTTTTCTAAGTTAAAAAAAGGGCCATAACTTGCATGAAATACAGGATAGAGTTATCTAACTTGATAATCTACAAAGATGTGATAGTTTAGTAGGGTTGTATACAATTTATTTCAATGCAATGCATCCAGTAAACACTGAGATATGGACTCTATATCTAGTTGCATGCAAAACTTTAACCAGAATTTCTAAGTTTAAAAAAAGGGCCATAACTTGCATGATAGAGTTATCTAACTTGATAATCTACATATATGTGATAGTTGGGTAAGATTGTGGAAAGTTTCAATGCAATGCATCAAGTAAATACTGAGATATGGACTCTTAATTAAGTTGCACGCAAAATTTTAACCATATGTTTTTAGTAAACAAGATGTGTTTGTGAAACACTGATGACCCCGAATGGCAACATCTAGGTCAAAGGTCAAGGTCGCAAGGTCATGGTACTGTTGGTACTGACAGAAAGGTCATGTCACAAGGAATACACATGTGAAATATGGTAGCCGTACCTGTTATGGTTTCAAAAGTAGTGGTCAAGGTTATTTTTTTTTTTCGAGAATGGCAACATCTAGGTCAAAGGTCAAGGTCGCAAGGTCAAAAATGTTGGTACTGACAGAAAGGTCATGTCACAAGGAATACACATGTGAAACATGGTAGCCGTACCTGTTATGGTTCAAAAGAAGTGGTCAAGGTTAAAGTTTTTTTCGACAGACGTGCAGACAGACAGGTAAAAAAATTAGATGCCCACCGAATCGGTGATTCCGGGGGCATAAAAAGGGCCATAGCTTGCATAAAATGCAGGATAGAGTTAACTAACGTGATAATCTACATAGGTGTGATAGTTGGGTTGGGTTGTAGAAAGTTTCAATGCAATACATGCAATATTCAAGTACTTGTACTTGTATGCAAATCCTTCACCAAGGTGTGATGCAGACGCCAGGGTGAGTAGTATAGCTCTCATATTCTTCGAATAGTCGAGCTAAAAATCGTTGTGACTGTCGTATGTATTAAGTTTTCTGAATTACATACTTTCCTGTAAATAACACACTTTTATCTCAATTTGAATATGTGGACGTACCTTATAAAATTGTGATTAATGCAGAAAAGATAATTAGTTTGCATCCCTCCAATATGATATTAATAGTTTGTCAGAATGTTCGCGAAAGTGTCTTCTGATAAAGTGACGATCCATGCAGATCTCGAACTACATGTATTCAGACTTTACCTAACGTATAGTAGTGTAAGGTGTGTGTTACATGTATGCAGCAAAAATAACAATCTGAAAGACTTGTCCGAGAAACAGTACCGAACCCATCAATCCCATTTACATTTGTTATGTAACATGTGACATATTGTCCTCGTTCAGCGAATAGAAACTTGCATAATCGATACCATAGCATACAGGCTAACAGATATTTAAGAAATGCATTGAGCCTAGAACTCGCCTAAGTAACTTCTGTCTGAGGTTAATAGGTACTAGTATGTTGCAGTGGCGATACTGGGTTTGGTATTGTCTACGAGGGGCGTGGAAAGTTGATATCTTGCGAGACCGACGGTCCAGAGATATGTCAATTTGACCACGCCCCAAGTAGACAATAAAATGCCATGTTTCGCTACTGCAACATAATTTCCTTTTAGTATATACCTTGTATAGCTTTCAAGGTAGAATAAAGAACAAATATACACATTTCTATATTTAAACTAGAATGGAGTGCTCCGCGGAGCACGTGTGTCACCTGCACCTTCTCATTGAAAGTGTGACGGACAGACAGACAGACAGACGGACGGACGTACTGATGAAGTGTATTTGTGGGGTTATTTCCTTTGATGTTTTTTTTTTTGTGGGGTGCACCCCACAAGTATGCAATTAATTCCGTAATAACTTCCCTTTTACGGAATGAATAACATTAATATGCAAATGAGATACCCGTTATAAAAAATAAAAAATAAACTATTTATCTAAGTGTCTTTATAAGGTTGGTGGTTGGTACTCGGTCACCAGTACGGACAGACGCCGGACAAAAAAAAGTAATCCCTAAGTGCCTACCATGCTACGCAGGGTGAGACAAAAAACGAAATAACACATAGTAGTAAATCTATGTTTTATTGGAGTGTGAACCACGCCGCACTGACGTGGATTCATCGTTCAATGACGTCACATTATGACGTACTATTACCATATTTGGTACCGTTTTTGAAGCTGTCGTGTTCGAACTGTTCATGTCCTTAGACATGTATTTGCACTGGAAAATGTGCAGGTATATTATACATTTAAGCAATTTGTTCGAAGAAAAAAGTGGTTCGTTTTCTCGATCTACTTTTGTGGTATAATAGTAGTCAAACACAGGTGCTGGTTTCATAAGATATTTAATACCCAGTCTGGCAGCATAACGAGCCGACGGCTATTGCCGGTGTGAGCCGAACTAACTAAATGAGTAAGAATGCCTTCATTATATAGGGCTTCTTAACTCTTATGTAACAGTGGACACGTGTACCCATGACAGGTGGACATGTATCGTTTGACAGTTATAGTACAATAAGATACAACCTGTCTTTCTGAACACTGTATACATATATGGGAATTAGCCATGTCATAAGAAATAATGTAGATATTGAACCCTTACTTAAATTGGCATCGGCCACAATAAGGATAAGGAATGGTTAAATATCACACTTTCTGTTGTTATTTATGATAACATGTGCGGTCTCTTGAATCAACAAACTTGAAGCATGCTTGAGTAAATAAATTTTGCCCAAGAAGAGTACATCAAAAGGTACAGGGTAACTGTTGACAAATTTCAGTTCAAACTGGATGGGCAAAAATTACGGTGTACCGTTAGGGCCATCGTGCTATCGTGCACACGCGATGCCACGGTAGCAAGATGACACGATGACACGATGGTGATGGTACGATGGTGATGACACGATAGCACGATGAAGATGGCGCGATGACACGATGGTGATGACACGATGACGATGACGCGATATCGCGTCATCGTCATCGTGTCATCACCATCGTGCTATCGTACTGTCGTGCCATCACCATCGTGTCATCGTGCTATCGTGTCATCACCATCGTGTCATCGTGCTATCGTGTCATCGTACCATCACCATCGTGTCATCGTGCTATCGTGGCATCGCCTTCCTGTCTGACAAAGCGATAGCACGATGGCCCTAACGGAACACCGTAAAAAATAGTGATTTGTTTACATGTGTCCGGTTATACGTATCTGGAGATACAGATGCTGCTGAGCACTCAAAAGGGAATGTATATAAGGTCATCGTACCATCACCATCGTGTCATCGTAGCATCGCCTTCCTGTCTGACATGCGCAAACGTAAAATAAAGTAATGGAAGACATCATGGATTCAAGTATTCCGGGTTATTTTGTGTCCGGTTATACGTATCTGGAGATACAGATGCTGCTGAGCACGGAAAAGGGAATTTATATAAGATCATCGTACCATTACCATCGTGTCATCGTAGCATCGCATTCCTGTCTGACATGCGCAAACGGAAAGTAAAGTAATGGAAGACATGGATTCAAGTATTCGGGGTTATTTTGTGTCCGGTTATACGTATCTGGAGATACAGATGTTTATTTGTATCATTCATTTTATAAATTAATCCGCTTTAAATACTAACCGCTTTCTTCCTCAGACGACATCATGACGCAAGTGGGAGTCTATGCGCATGTCAGACAGGAAGGCGATGCTACGATAGTACGATAGCACGATGGTGATGACACGATGAAACGATGGTGATGGTACGATGACACGATGGTGATGGCACGATGGCACGATGACATTGACGCGATATAATATCGTGTCATCGCGCCATCGTCATCGTGCTATCGTGTCATCACCATCGTGTCATCGTGCCATCACCATCGTGTCATCACCATCGTGTCATCGTGCTATCGTGGCATCGCCTTCCTGTCTGACAAAGCGATAGCACGATGGCCCTAAAGGAACACCGTAAAAAATAGTGATTTGTTTACATGAAGAAAAGAAAATCAAGTATCATCATTCATTATTCATTTAATCTTGACCTTTCATACAGGTATTAACAATATTTTGATTCAATAAAACACCCAGTATACAGAGAGGCAAAAGTAGTTTACACATATTGTAAACACAACATTGTTATTTTATTTGTGCCATGCCATGTCTATGAATGTTGCACAACTATTGAATTGAAAGCATATGCCGGTTTTGGTTTTATTAGAGGGAAAAAACAAAACAATTACTCTAATAAAAGTCAAAGCAAAATGTCTTTAAAGTGATAGAATACCAAATGTTTTTACTCAGTATCGAAACATGCCAGAAGAGAAGTACAGTAGTTCAAAGGGAGCATACTTGCACTACCTGTTCAACATTCCAATTTCAAAGCAACTTGCTTATAACTTATTAAAAATTCAAAATTAATATTATATTTCATTCACACAGAAGACACATCGAATGCTGATGATTTTGTTTAACTTCACATTTTTAAACATACAATACACTCTTTTGAATAATGACAATATTGAACAATATCCAAAGACCTGGCACAGCACGTCTACATGCTTATATACAAGGATACCACAATCGGTATTTTAATAATAAAAAAAGACATACATATCTATATGTTTTACAACGATATGATGTAAATCGGATCATTGGATCCACTCTCTTACCCTATCGGCTATCATTACATTAAGTGATAGTGAGTGTAAGGAACGGTAACTCTGCAAAGAAGATTGCATTGGATCATGATGTACATACATATCTATATGTTTTACAACGATATGATGTAAATCGGATCATTGGATCCACTCTCTTACCCTATCGGCCATCATTACATTAAGTGATAGTGAGTGTAAGGAACGGTAACTCTGCAAAGAAGATTGCATTGGATCATGATGTACATACAGATATATATGTTTTACAACGATATGATGTAAATCGGATCATTTGATCCACTCTCTTACCCTATCGGCTATCATTACATTTAGTGATAGTGAGTGTAAGGAACGGTAACTCTGCAAAGAAGATTGCATTGGATCATGATGTAGAGACCTACCCATGTGGTGTTATTTTTGTTGTTGTTGATGGCGCGAATGCTCAGACAGTGACAGGATGCATACTGCAAATCTTGCTTTAACCCTTTCCCTCATATAGGCGCTTTCTGACGCCTTCTGCAGTAGACGGCTTTTTGAAAACATAGTGACAAAAGAAGAAATTGCTCAAAACGAGCAATTTCTCCTTTTGCAACAATGTTTTTCCCTTTTAGTCATAGGTTATCCATTCAATTTTAGAGATTTTATATTTTTTGACAAAAAATGTTCAAAGTCGTATGCTGCAGAATTGTCGTATGAGGGAAAGGGTTAACCCTTTCTCAAATACAATACATTTGCAGCATAAGACTTTGAAAACATATAGGTACAAATATCGGAATATTTCACCTTAAAGAAATCACAATTATCAATAATTTTAAAATCAGTGTGACAAAAGGAGAAATTGCTCGTTTTGAGCAATTTCTCCTTTTGTAACAGTTTTCAAAAGTCGTCTGCTGCAGAGGCGTCAGAAAGCGTCTGTGTGTGTGTGCGGTAGGGAGAGAGTTATTATATTTTGGCATCAAAAAAAGGTGTGCAGTAACAACGATATATACATGTGGCTCTCACGAGATTACCCTTTACCACATACAACGACTTTGAAAACGTGTAGGTAAACGTGTGGGTAAACTATGGAACATCTTTATAAATGAAAGGATAATGATAAAATCAAGTTAAAAACATTGTGGCAATAGGAGTAATTACTCATTAATAATAGCAATTTCTCATTTTGCCAAAATGTTTTCAAAAGCCGTCTGCTGCGCATGCATCGCCAAAATACTGGTAAAAATGATTTCACGATACAGTTGACTATGAATAATCGTATAAAGAAGCAAGACGACAACTGAGAGTTTACTTCCAATTGTCTAGATGTTAATTCGGTGTGCTTAAAGGTGTTCTTAAGCATCCAACTCATATTGGTGGACCATTTCCTACAAACATATGCATTTTGACGCACATGCCGCAGTCGACATTGAAACACATTGTGACAAAAGGTGAACTTGTTGATAATGAGCAATTTGTCGTTTTACCAGAATGTGTTCAACTCTTTTCAACGTTTCAACTTTCATTTTTAGAGGTTTTCTTTATCTTTTACCTTGATGTCTTCCCTGATCTGCAACATGTGTGTGTACGTAGGAACGTGTTAATCGCAGTATTTGTACATTCTCATGTTTTAGAACAATTTTGACAATTGTAAAGTACCCGAATGCATGGCGACTGACTATTAACTGATTAATAGTCAACAGATTCAAACCTTATTCGATATGTTGGTTTTGAATTATTCAAAATCTTAAAATATTTATGTCACAAATAATAACATTATATTCTGACAAAATGTTGTAAAAGTCGTCTGCTGTAGGGGTGTCTTACACTATTTAATTATTAAAAAATAGTAGTAGTAGGTATTATATAGAGAGCACGATTAAGAAGCCACTTACTTGTTTTACAGAAATATATTCTTCTCTTAGGTAAAAGAAAAGTATAGACCCGAAGGTTAAAACTGTTAATAGAGTACTTTATGAGTCAAGTCGGAAACTGCAACCGTAAACTATCATTGAATGTTTTAAATACTACAATATTATGATGTCTAACGGAGGTTATAACAGCTTCATATATATAAATAGAGGCCTCGCTTTACGAGAGTTAAATGTACTTTATTCTTAAGATGTATTGTCAAACGCTCACCTTGCATGGTTTGTTTACAATAGTCTGCTTTCAAAGTATTTGACACACAACATTCGGAAAATGGCAGTTCCATTTATATTTCTTAACAGAGAATGATGACATTGTTTTTTTCCTTTTGCAACAAATAATTCAACTCTGTAATCAAATGTTCAATATTTGGCGACTCCATTTTATTATGTCAAAACATGTTTGGGAATATTTTGATAACTAAAAGGCAAACGATAATGAATTCAGGCGAGGCAACTCGTTGCTAGCTCACTCGCCTGAATTTGTAATGTTTAGAAAAAAACATCAGTTTTGCCATGGGCGATGTCATATCTAAGAAGTTTGTTTTTCAAGACAGACTAATCTAACATAGTTGATCAGGTACACGGATAACAAAACGTCTGGTTATATATATGATATTATAGGAAAGAGGGCCATGATGGCCTTATCGCTCACCTGAGTAATGTATGTGATTTGCCATGGGAGTCACAACGACTGATCATGCTTCCAGATAATCTTATTCAAGAAGCCCAAAATGACAAGTATAGATCCTCTGACACAAGGCGAAATAACCCAAACCCTATGATGTCTCTTGTCAAATGATTATGACTTATGGGCATAACAGGTAAAACAGCACAAGCTCATGCTTTCAAAATGGCTTAAGTTAATCAGATAGAGGGTCAGGGTATTTTTAAGTATAGTCATATGTCCAATCAACATGGCTTGACGGAATATTGTTGACGGTCGAGCAAGGAACATCGCAAAACATGTTTTTGAAATCGTCCCGATACTTTCGGAGAAGATTTTTGAAGTTTCCAATTTGGCAATATAAGCTAAATTAGCCCGTCCCTTGGCGGTTATGTTTTTTGACTAATCAATATGGCTTGAAGATATCTGATAGAGCGTTACCCAAGGAACATGTCTTCAAACTTTTATAAAAAATATCCTTCAGTTGTCATTAAAACAATAATTATATATGGATAAAAAATAATTGAAGGAATTTCGGTAAGGACTTTGTGAGAATGCGTTCTGTGAAGTTTCATCCCAATTGACACACTAAAAGAAGAGAAGATGTTGACGTACTGGTGACGGGTGACGCACGACGGACACTGGACAAAGGGCGATCACGATTGACTCATCGAGAGCACTTCCTATTCAGGTGAGCTAAAAACGTCTGGTTACATATAGTATAGAAACTAGTCCAGGTTTCCAAGAGAACACATTTACATTTTGACACAGTTAGTTTCGGTTTGGTTATAGCTGTTAGAAACTATACAACATATTGTATCAGCTTTGAAAAACTAGTGACATACAAATCCACCTAGCTTCCAATATCAACATCCTTTGACTTACTTTGTCAAGTGTAAGCTCCATCTCTTTCTCTGCAGAAAAACTATACGTTAATTAAAGTCTTGTGCATTTTTAACATACATTTTATGCATTTTAAACGACATTGAAAACATTGTTGCAAATGGTGAAATATTTCATCATCAGAAATTTCTCCTTTATCATTTAACACTCTAAATCAACAAGTATCTCAGAACTATGTTTGCGTTTCAGGTCCACGCTTTAAGTTGGTTATTTTGTCCGTAATCGATGTGGGAAAAAACCTTTTTATGAAATAAAAGTCAAAGGGGGTGAAATTAGTCAAACAAATTCCATACCACGACACCATTAACTCAGCTTCCATAAATTAAGAAGTTAAATCTTTATCACAAAACATTGTATGGTAATGCGTGTCAATCATGTTGGTGAATCGATGCTTTCTGAATGAAAGTTTTGCTATGTATAGACATTTGAATTGAAAGGTTGCTGATTATAGACATGTTAAGTATTCAATTATGTACAAGAACAGGCGTAAAACATATAACTTGGAAAAATGTTGTAAACAAATCGAAGGATTCGTTTTTTGGAATAAATGTCAATGGAATAAGGATGAGCTTAAAACATGAAGTAGCGTCGAGAAGAAAACGAAAATGACGAAATGGATGTCAATGGAAACGAGGCTACAGTACAGTGTCGAATAATGACATTCCCCGCACAATGTTGTCGTCCTGCAAATAGAAAAAAAGAATCAAGGTTAGTCGAAGAAAGCGAGATACATGTTTCTCATAACCTGTTTTACAACAATTACGATCACGACCCTAGTGTTCAGTAGTAAAGTTTGCACTTGACCTGTACGGATTTGTTCTCAAACATTGACGAACTATTATCCTTATATTATAGAAGTGTCCGGTTAATACATTCGAGTTTTAGGCCATTGAAGTGACTTAGACGAAATGCGTTCTTGTTGGAACATTCCAGGTTGAAATGAACTTGTTGTAAATGGCTACCTTTCAAGATAGGTGTCTATTCGACATGTGGATGCTCATACGAGTATGTATACACTTAATACTAATAAGATTGTGCTTATGACAGTCCAATCCATGTCAGTGAATACCGAACAGGCATTAATGGTTACCAGTGGTTATTATGAAAGCCTCTATAAAAATATGTTTTATACCAAAAGCGTTATTTAGAGAGCCGCCCCATCCCGACGAGTCAAATAATGCGACGGTAATTTCAATCAAGAAACAATGAGAAACGAAGGCGTCTACGATATGAGCATGTGAAGCATGCCTAGAACATGGCCACACAATAACTGGCACCACGACGGTGCATTATTCTGCTTATTCACGCCCATAAGATAGAACTTAATACAATGCAGTATGTAATTTTAAAACAATCTACAAGCATTTCATAAAATATGCAGCTCGAAATACAAATACTAGAAACTTTCAGTATGTCCACACTAACAAAAACGGTCCTATAGTGTAAGCGTTGCCATCGTTTTGGATCCAATGCCTTCAAATTCAACTTGCGTTCGTTACATGAGTTATGTGAACATTATTGTCTGTTGCCAAAGAAATTACAACAATTTGTCTCGCTAGTGCAAACGTGATGTTGTAACGGTAACACTAGATTCGTTCTTTATATATGAATCATCCGATATGCATACAATCTCAGTATATGTTGTGATAATAATATGTTTAAAACCTCATGCATATCAGATGACATTGAAGACAATCCCTTTACCACTTTAAACAACTTGCATAGGCATAACTGATAGAACTATTGATTAATTTAATCAAGCTTACCATTCGACAAGTATCCATGAACTCTTCAAATGATATAACCCCGTCCTTGTTTGAATCCATTTTCTGTTAACATAATAAAAGAAAGATCAATTACCGTGTGCACTACAATAAATATTAAAATAAACCGGAATGCTTCGTTGTACTGATTTCAAAGTTATATGACTTCCGAAAGAATATAACATGATTTGGGGAATATGAGATTTCATCGTCACAATCTGACGTCATAACGGAAAAGTGTATTTGAGATTGTACATGTGAAAAGTTAGCTACTGTGAACAGTGAATGACAACATCGCCTTGTACATTCGCACAGTCTTCTCAAGATTTGCGCGGTCGACATATTACTTTAACAAGCCTGTTAGAAGCTCCTGTCAACTTGTGCATATGCTGATAAGACAGAGTAGATGAACAGACTGATCTGAACCTACACTGTTCAGAAATATCAATGTGTATCTTTTCCCACGGACGCGCTCATTTATACAATTGTGAACAACGAAGACACGAGCGAGCTTTTGCATATTGTCAACAACGTGTAAGTCTGTTACTCAATTGTAATTTTGTAAATAGACCAAGTTAACATGTTAACTTTTTCCAACATACAACAAATCTGCAACAGACGACTTTGAAAACATAGTGACAAAAACCTGAAAAATCTCCATAAAAGAAAGCTTAATTGTTAAATAAAGTTAAAAACATTGTGGCCAAAGGAGAACTTACTCATCATGAGCAATTTCACCTTTGGCCACACTGTTTTCAAAAGTCGTATGCTGCTATTGCGTCAACATGCGTCTGCAGGTGGGAAAGGGTTAGAACGGACTTTCGGATGTTTTGCAATGTTTTGGCAATCAGCATACAAATGCATAGTTTAACTGTCCATATAAGTGCTACAGAGATCCCAAGTAAACTGGTACGATTAGGTGACGTACAGCGAATATCCTGACCAGACTGTACAGTGGATCAGGCTGGTATGCATGGTCGCTGATCGCACACTCTCGAAGGTCGGCTTTCGTGTCATGTGGCTCAAATAACAATACAATGCTACAGAATTAAGTCAACAACAATTGTATTTCCTTTATTTTGGGATAAATAGTTAAGTCGCAACGGGAGACAACTTTGTTTTCATCGTGTATATAACTATAGGAGTTATCTTCTCAATATTCATCCTCTTTTGGCTCGATTAAATCAGACATTGGTAGTTATGATATCTCTAAAAGAAATAAATATAGAGTTCTTTATATTTTGGTAAGTCATGCATTTCAATCAAATCATGTACACAACAAAAGGGCAACCAGTATGTAAACGATTCGGTTCAAGGCTTCGTGAGACTTTGGTAAGCTAGTGTAACTAAAACCTTGAAGCACGGCCACCGATTCAATTACAGAGTAATAGAGCAACCAGCATGTTCGCCGACAGAATAATTCGAAACAGGCAACACTGCAGCTTGTAACGGCTTAATTTGCCAAACGAAATTGAAGCGAGCGAGGCCAAACAAGTGTGTTATTGCCTTTCCCCAGATGGCATCACAATATGGGACCGGGAATGAAATCAATTCAGTTACAAGAACAGTCTTCATCAAAAGTGGCATCAATGTTTCTTCTTAATGTATTCGTTTTTTCGTGAATGTTCGTATAACCAAGTCTAGCTACGTACACCAACTCACGAACATTCACCAAGGTAGCGCACCAACTCACGAACATTCGCGATGGTAGCGAGTCCAGTGAACGGAATGACGTATGCGCTTGAACGCTGTCATTTAACACTTTCCCACGTACAACAATCTTGCAGGAGGCAACTTTGACAAGATTAAGTAAAACATATGAAAACTCAATGTTTTCAACTTTATTAAATAATTAAGCTTAATTATTGAATAAAGTTGAAAACATTGTGACAAAATAAGAAATTGCTCCTTTTAAGCAATTTCCCCTTTTGTCAGAATGTTTTAAATACCGTTTGGTGCAGAAGCGTGAGAGATCGTCTATATACGAGAACAGTTTAACGTTCTCACTCTGGTTTGATGTTACATGTACCTGAAATACTCTCTCAGCATGTTCTCTAGCGCTGTACTCATCGACAGCAGGTTGTGTGTAACGTCCCATCATATCATAGATAGCACTGACAATGTCCACCATCTCATCCTTCGTTATAATCCCGTCCCCATTAACGTCGTATAAATTAAAGGCCCACTGTAACCGTTCTTGTATAGTTCCCCTGGCAAGCACGGACAAACCCATTACAAACTCCTGCAATAACAAAAGAAGTACACGCGTACAGGGATGTTCTACTATTTAACTTAAAGAAAATTTGAGCCGTTCCGCGAGAAAACCAACATTGCGGACTCTGCGTAGTAAAGTATCGACCCGGGTCAGTCTAAGCATGCCGCGCAGGCTTACCCGAGTACACACTTTTCGCCTGCTGTGAATTTTTTGTTTCAGGAAGCATTATTCTTTACGGACTGATCTGGGTCAATACATTTATCAGAGGCCAAACTGTTGGTTTTCTCGCGGGACGGCTCATTACTGTTGTTAGACGGTTGTAAGTTAAAAGGTACGATATAATTTGATTAGTGGATTCGGCAGTTGTGTAGTGCTGTTGTTTAGGGTCTCTCCAGCCGCACCAGTACGGCACACACATTCCTCTGTAATTAGCGTCCGATTGTTCGATTAACTGCTTTAGGGTCGCGTTACGAGAGCAATTGATCATGTAAACTAAAATAGAACTTTTTGCTAGACCTCTGTTAACAAATAGTATAAATATTTTTCCATTGCTTTCTTCACGTATATTTGGTTTGTACAGATAAGGAAATCGAGAGACAAATTCAAAACAAGCTCTATGATAATGAAAGAGCGAGGGAATAGATAGTTGTTTTCGAAGTCCGTTAACGGCGCTGTTGATTTGAGTCATCCTTTCGTTTAAACTCTGGATTTTATAATTTCGTCTGAATTAATCGAACAAAGAAATGGGAGCTCTTCTTTATCCAGGAAAAATATATTTAACAAAAAATTGGCGTTTTAAACCCATGGCATGTGTTTTCCGTTTTCAAATTCAAAACATCCAAAGAGAAAAACTTGATATCGAGAAAAAGAGGGGAAGCAAACATTGTCGGAGGAGATTTATTTCTATTTCCAACCTAATAAGTCGTCTAACCCCAGATGCATACAAGTCTGTCTGATTATATGAAGAAATAAGGGTACGTTAGAGAAGTACAGAAAAATAATTTGTCAACAGCAAAAAAATAATGCAAACTTGACACGAAATGAAGCTGATTAACAATTATGGTAATTTTCTGTCCGAAGAAATAACAGAGAAATAATTCTATTAGCGCAGACTCTCCCTTCATCCCTGAAGCACTAATGCGTGGTTATAGAGATACGCGACCGGTGACAGGCAGATAACTCGCAAGGACTTTCTCTACGTCAAAATAAAATATTTAACGAATTCATGACGAATTTAATGCTCTCAAGTTAACCCTTTCCAACATACAGATATTCTGCAGCAGACGACTATCAAAACATATTGACGAACACATGAAAAATCTCAATAAATGAGTGTTAAACAATTTAAGCTGGACCCAACTAATTAAATAGAGTTAAAAACATTGTGACAAATTAAGAAATTGCTCTTTTTGAGCAATTTCTTCTTTTGCCACAATGTTTTCAAAAGTCGTCTGCTGCAATTGCGTCAAAATGCAAGTAGGAAAGGGTTAATTAAAGTTTCCTAAGATAACATTATCTCCCTGCTATAATAACTAATAAGACTTTCTCTTGATATATCATTATTATAAAGCTGTCTATCTATTACATCTATCATATTTTATACGCTTACTTCATATGATATTTATACATGCATTTAAACCACGTGGGCACACTTTCTAGACATCTAGAAGTAAACATTTCAGTACTTCGTTTAAAGTTATTTCATTTAACAAAATGTTTTAAAAAAACCATCAACTCTATAAGGTGTTAGAAGTCGTCTGTGTTAATACCACGCGGTGAAGCAGCAGTTAGACATCTAGAAGTAAACATTTGAGTACTTCGTTTAAAGTTATTTCCTTTAACAAAATGTTTTTAAAAAACTATCAACTCTATAAGGTGTTAGAATTCGTCTGTGTTAATACCACGCGGTGAAGCAGCAGTTAGACATCTAGAAGTATACATTTAAGTACTTCGTTTAAAGTAATTTCCTTTTTCAAAATGTTTTTAAAAAACCATCAACTCTATAAGGTGTTAGAAGTCGTCCGTGTTAAATAGTTACAATGGATTTCTATAGTTAGGAAGTAAAGAGTGTTTCATGATGAAAATGGCCTTGGAATGGTCATTGCTTTTTTTTGTTTTTCATTCTGTTAGCAATACCATTGTTTCTGTGACAGTTAATTTCATTCTGCGCTGGAAGACTCATTAAGAGAATGGCGAATCTAAATTCTTTAATGAACAAAAAGAAAAATCGCTAAATCCAATTATCACCGGCATTGGCTAAAGACAAAAAACGATAATCGATAATCGTATTGAAAAAAAACAATTTTCCTGGAACAGACAAGGTTTCAAACTATTTACGATAAAAAGCTATTAAAACGTGGTATGATCCTGACTCGAATCCAACAACCAATGAATTTCGTATTCTTATTCTTTAGACACTAGCTATCTTCCGATATTCGTTAAGAGGCTTATGTTAGATGCTATGACAAAAAAGACACGAACTCCACCGATTACTTACCTCAAAGCTTATAGATCCATTTCTGTCATGGTCGAATGTATTAAAGACATGATGAGCGTATAAACTGGAATCTGAAATAAATACAACCCCGCCGTTCAACTCGAATCCTGTACCATCGTAAGCAATACTCTACATGTATATGTACAGGCAAGTCCTACTCTAAACAGTTTATGTCTACATTTTAACCATTTCCAACATTGAAAATATGCAGCACACGACTTGGAAAACACCGAGTCAAAATTATGCAAATTCCTTATAAATGAATATATTAATAAATGAATGATTATTGAATAATGTTAAAAACATTGTGGCAAAAGGAAATTGCTCACTATGAGCATTTTCCATTTCATAACAATGTTTTCAAAAGTCGCCCATTGTAGCACCATAAAAAAGCATCGATATGTGGCAAAGGGTTAAAAGTACCTACCATACTCGTCACATGTTGAAACTGTGAACATTATCATTAACCCTTTCCCTCATATAGACGCTTTCTGACGCATCTGCAGCAGACGGCTTTTTGAAAACATATTGACAAAAGAAGAAATTGCTCAAAACGAGTAATTTCTCCTTTTGCCACAATATTTTCCACTTTTAGTCATATGTTATCCATTCAATTATAGAGTTTTTCCATCTTTGGTCCAAATTTGTTCAAAGTCGTCTGCTGCATAATTGTCGCATGAGGGAAAGTGTTAAAAACTACTTCAAAAATATTGCAGGACAAGGATAAAAATTGACCTTTGTTTTATAATTAACGCCTGATAGGTTACACGCATGCGTTTCTTCGATGCGTTACAAGCACTGATACATGTACGATGTTGTGTATGGCTACCAATTAGTGATAACCTTCCAGGTACTCCTAGAGTAATGTGTTCAGGATTCTAGTTAGTTTCCTGCTTTTTTAAACCTGTTCTGTAATACAATGACTCTGGGGTATTCGACTCTAAAAACATCTAGGCAAAATGTATAAACTCAAAACAAGTCGTTACTTTCGATGTTATATAGTATATTGACAAATAACCACATTCCCGTTGTCAAGAGCGCAGAAGGCCTGTGTAAACCCTTTCCCAATTGCAGACGCATTTCGACGCATCTGCAACAGACGGCATTTGAAAACTTAGTACATGTAACAGAAGGAGAACTTGCTTATAATGAGATCGTCAATACCTTTGCCAAGAAGTCGTCTGCTATATATGTGTTGTATGTGGGAAAGGGTAAATGTTAATTGCAACGCTTTCCGCGCAAGACAGTATTTATAACATAGTATGTTGGAAACAGTGGCTCAGACGTAGAGTGCCGGTCACATGACACAAATGTCCCAGGTTCGAATCCCGTGAAACCGGGATCAATAATCGGAACATACCAGCACATTCGACGCGAGTACCGGAGAAGTATCAAGACATCGAGTGTTATCACTATATGTCGTAAGAACTTACTTCGCAATCGAGGTTAAATGAATCAGTTTCTAAGACGGTACAGCACACCATGTAGAGAACACTGTATTCGATGTCGAAACAAATATTTATAAAAATAAACGTTGTCGATAAGATGTTTTGTTTCGACGAAGGTAATCTATGGTGTACTGTGGTGTACTGTGATATTACAAGAACAACATAACTAGACATAACTATACTTTACCACATTTTACCGATTCTGAATCGGACGAATTTTGAAAAAAAAATTGTTACAAGAAAGAATATTGATTGAAATGAGTTTGCAACTGAGTTCTTTTTTTTAAAATACTCATTTTTAACGTCTTGGGTATGACTCGACCAGGGATAACAAGAAACTGATTGAACCCTTGTCATCCGCCACAAAGCAAGGCGCTATAACCACTTCACAACGGCAACGATCGAGTTTACATCATACATTAAAACGGGGTCATGAACATGCATCAAGAGCGCCGTAAGCGAACGCCAACGCTCTTCTGCCTTTTTTAACTCTTTCATCGCCAAAGGCAATATTGAGGTTTATTCAAACAATGCAGTTTGCCTCTTAGTTACCAAAATAGTCCAAAACTTTCATAAATTGAGAAATGGACACACCCGATTTTGAAATGGAAGAGTCTACTTTAAACAATTCGGCGCTGAAAGAGTTAAGTCGAAACAGGGGAATTACTGAAAAAGTATTACAGCCGTAGCTATGTGACTTGACATAGACATGCGTAATGTTCCTCGATACCAAATTCACGTTTGTTTTAGTTATAAGATAAGGTTAAAGTTGTGTGACGACGACGCCAAGAGTATCAACATACCCCGATTTGTTTTTGGGGAAAACAGACAACCTAATAAAACACAAAAGTTACCTCCTTGTGGAAAAAATTGAGCATAAATTTCTTTAAACGTCTCCTCATTCACAATACCCGTCGGACATTCCTGGAAATATACAAATGCAATACAATGTAATTAACTTGTTCGCATCTACAACAAACTAGGAACAAACAACTTTGTAAATATCTAGGGGGAAAATACGGAAAATCTCTTTAAATGCCGGTAGCTCAGTCGATAGCGACGCGGGCTGTCAATCAAGGGGTTGTGAGTTCGAAGCCCAGCTCGGCCAAAATTCTTTCCGACGTTTGACAAAAGTCACTGTGACACGCGTCATTCGTCTTTCACCAATAGGCTAACAGTCTATGTGGAAAAGCAGCCAGTAGCTTGGAAAGTATGTTGTATGGAGAACTGGGGTGAGAAAACCAGGAAACATACGAGAAGGTGAACTGGCCGATTGTTGAAAACGGCGTTAATTCCCAATCAATTAAATGGAAGGAAGGTTAATTAATGGAATTTAATGATTGCCAAACTGTTGATAATACAAGGCCATAACCCAAAAAATGTCTTGGGCGATTTGGCTGGTTCTCGAACTTGGCCCACAACATGTTCAACAAGTTTGGTGAACATTGGATGAAAACTCTTCGACTTAGAGAGCAGACAATATGGAAGGCCGTTGATGGAATACGGATGACATCCCACAACTAAGCTTATTAATTGGTATTTATATATTTATTGGTGTTCACGTCGTTTTCAACATGATATGAGCAGTCCCGCGAGAAAACCAACATTATGGCATCTGCGTAATGTATCGAACCAGATCAGCCTGCGCAGTCCGCTCAGCCTAATCCGGGCCGACACATTCCGTCTCTTGGAAATATAGTTATGATTCCTGAAACCGAAATTTCACAGGAGGCGAAAAGTGTCTGCCCGGATTAGCTTGCGCGGCATCCTTAGGCTGAGTCCACAATGTTGGTTTTCTCGCGGGACGGCTCATATTATGTTAGATCAAAACGGTCAGTTACCCGTCAATGTGTTCAATACCAATACGGATTAAGACTAACATGCGCTTTCACTTAGTCTGGTCAAAGTGTACAATACGCTCAAATCAAGTTTCACAACAGTATAGTTTACTAAATGTTGATAGATGAAACCCTCTATGTTGCAGATGTATTACGGTTTGTTTTCCTTTACAATGACTCGTATAGAAAAGCAATGGTGTCCCCCCATATTACATATGATTCGTGTTGGGTTTTTCACCTCATAAGGCTGGCGTTACTAATGTGCCCATGTTAACCGAAACAAACGATGTCTAAAGCAAGTACTTTATAGCTTGGAAATAGAAATATAATGATGTCTCCCCATCAAACAAGTCGCGGTATTCATCCATTGGAATTTACAGTTTCCATGGTAACAAATTACGAACATTTCCATTAATAACCAAGATGCTTTTTTGTACATGTTCCAGAGGAAATGATACTATCCCTTCACGATATTTGGTTTTAATGTTCCAGGGAATACATTTCCAATGCACTAGCTCACATCATTTGAGTCTCGCTCGCAACCAAACCTTTATTTGACAGGTGTAGCAAAATCGTTAAACTTTCACACTCATACCATATATGTGATCTAATTAATTAGTATATGTGTTAATTCAAATGCTACTTCAATGCTTCGTTGACTCATTACCGAACAGTAATGCTCAAGATCAGACTGTATTTAGGCGAAGGTTGATCTGGAGCTGCGGTGTTTGGTTTTCCTGTAACGCCGCTAAAATGCATGCTCACAACTACAGGTGTTGTAGAAAAATGTTGAACATTTGAAATGGTTGGGTAATCTACAAGGAGACATGGACAGGGAGCCAACACAATTTTCTAGAATATTTTCGGACAAAAAAAAGTTGTCTCATTGAAAAATAATGGAAAAAAATAAATATATTTGGGATGCATGAAGTGTCTCTACATTTTCGGATTCCGTACAACATTTCATAACAACCTTCTTTAATCCTTTCCAGCATATAAACGCTTTCTGACGCCTCTGCAGCAGACGACTTGTAAAATCATTGTGGCAAAAGGAGAAATTGCTCATAATGAGCAATTTCTACCTTTGCCACAATGATTTCAACTATATTCAATAATCATACTATCATTTATCGAAATTTTCTATATTTTGGTCTTGATAATTTCGAAGTCGTCTGCTGCAGAATTGTTGTATGTGGAAAAGGGTTAATCCCAAATGCTGCATTTGATGAGAAAAACATGCGATTGAAACCGTTTGTCGTTATACTAGAGTAAAATTAGAACTGGGTAAGCAGCCACATATAGTCATTACCCAACATACATGTATTTTAAAAAGAACTTTGTATCTTATTCCAACTTGGATGTGTTTTCTACAAATTTACTTCCCTTTTCGAGTCACGTTGAGTAAGCAGAAACTGTTTTTAATTCCTTGGACTGGCTTCTTATCACTAGATCAAACCCTACTTCGTCTGATGATAATATTTATTATCTGCTGTCTACAAAGTGCCAATACTGATAAGGATGCCTTTTCCAAATTTAAATATTAGCCGCATTTCGGCGCAAAAAGGTTCATCTTATACCCCTGCATAACCAGGTGACATTTAGAGCTACAATTCCAGTTATTCGACAGCTTATAAACAGAAGTAAGCCTCTTTGTAAATCGAATGTATAATGTTTTATTGCATCGACAACTTATCTCATCTTAAAATTAGGCTATAAAAAGGCATTGCGTATGTACAGGGACATCTGAGTCTCTACTG
This sequence comes from Serripes groenlandicus, assembly GCA_031761405.1. Classification (NCBI taxonomy): domain Eukaryota; kingdom Metazoa; phylum Mollusca; class Bivalvia; order Cardiida; family Cardiidae; genus Serripes; species Serripes groenlandicus. The sequence goes on from JASEVX010000009.1 coordinate 33,922,684, forward strand.
TACGTTTAAGCAGTCAGCTATAACGGGATCGCTTACATACATGTACATGTACTGGAGCTAAACATAATGTAATTGAAATTTAACGAGCCCGTAGATGGGAAAAGGCACACGCTGTCATTTGTGAACAGTGAAGATCCAGATCGACCTGTGAATCCGCACAGTCTGACCAATATATCGAGGGCTTGGCGCGAAACGGTTGTAACTAAAATTGGTATTTTTTTACCAATGTTAATCACCTCGCCATAACGTCTTTATAAGCGTTAAATCATTTTTCTTGGTAAACAATGGAAATTTAGATGCCATTGCTCGTTCCGAGCAATGGCACCTAAATTTGCATTGTTTACAAAGGGGTCAAAATTGCCCCTAAACAAGGGTTTTCAAAATAGGTTTTTAGTTACAACCGTTTCACGCCAAGCACTCGATATACACTGTTCAGTATAACTTACAACAGCCTGTAAGAAGAGTCTGTCAACTTCTGAAGTGTGAAAAAACGGAGCGCTGATGTACACATTGAACAGAACCTACACTGTTCAGAAATGTAAACTTGTACCTTTTCCCATGGACAGGCTCAAATAGAACTTAAACTGTTGGCGGTGCATGCGTTAGCATACCGTGTATATTCGCTACAAGGAATATTGCTTTTTATAGCCACTACTCATAGCATTGCTTTTACCTCTGCCTACGTCAAAAAGTAACACAAATATATCAATAATGTCATGGTCGTCTCTCTCCAATTTGGATGTTAAATCGATAAGACCACACAATATCCACACTTAAACCACAACAATATTATTGTGGAATTAGACATTGTTATCACATCTTTTGCTGACCTGATCTCAAACCTCCGTGAATTCGAGAATAATGAATCTCCTGCCCAGCATGCGTTCTGCAAGGTTGCCAGCTATTGGCATTATTTTTAATGTATACTCCGGCTACCAGTCCATACACATATATACATTCAAACAGTTTACATGTGTACAGGAACGAGAGATGAGAACAGTTTTCAGACTCTGAAGGATGAATACATTAGCCCTTTCCCACATACAAAAAATCTGCAGCAGACGAATTTGAAAACAGCGACAAAAACCTGAAGAATCTCTAGAAAAGATAGCTTAATTGTTAAATAAAGTTGAAAACATTGTGGCCAAAGGAGAAAATCCTCATCATGAGCAATTTCACCTTTGGCCACAATGTATTCAAGATTCGTCTGCTGCTATTGCGTCAAAATGAGACTGCAGGAAAGGGTAACTTCTACAGCACAACTTGATAGCCTATGGGTCCCGGTCTTCACAGTCCGACATCTAGTCACACATCTAGTAATTAACCTTTTCCTACCTGTAGACGCATTTTGACGCATCTGCAGCAGACGACATTTGAAAACATTGTGACAAAAGAAGGAATTGCTCAAATCGAGCAATTTCTCCATTTGCCACAACTTTTTTCAACTTTTTTCAGTATTTAAACCGTTTTATATAAGTTTTTCATACTTTTAAAAGACATTGTTAAAGTCGTCTGCTGCAGATTTGTTGTATGTGGGAAAGGGTTAAGAAGCTTTCTAGGAAAGTTCGACAATGTAGCACAATCGAATCTTGATCTAAATGTATTCTATAAACTCGACTGGTCGGTATTCATGTGGGATAACCCATACATCGTATATTGTCGATTTACAAAGACCCCTGTCTAAGTTCAATCCAAAGGGAATATTGATACATCGCCATAGTCTAAACCGTTTGAGGAGATAACGAATGAATTCAGCAATTTCCCTGAAACGGACAGTATTTGAATTTTTGAAAAATGCAAAACTTAAAATAAATGTCTTATTTGATGGAACAATTGCTCAAAACGAAAACATTCTATTAATCATTCGCTATTTACTATGCATCAAAATAACACATTAACTGGTTCGAACAGATCGTACTTTGTTAACAATAAAATACAAAACTTGGTAAACAGCTAAATATAGAACTTTGTAAACCGTAAAATACAAATCTTAGTAAACATTAACACATATAACTTGCTATTAGCTGCTTAAGAAACTGGAACGCCAGACAAATCCCCCTCTTCCAAATGCGCACCCATTTACATAATATGCTAGTTTAGTGTTGTTTACTTTGAAAATATCCGAGAGCAACAATGAATAATCGAGAAAATTTAAAAAGTAGGTAGCGTTACAGAGTTGAATCTATTACAGGAAAAGAACAATTGATCATCATTGAAGATAATATTGGAAGTTCGTTACGCAAACAATTATGTGCTACCAAATTCCGTATACTTTATCTAGCTGTAATACACTTTGCCCAGGGAACAAAACTAATGGTAACAGAAGTCCAATAAACGAAAAACACTGTAAACACAATCATTGACATCATTGCTTTCCCGTTGTTTACTGGTATTAACCCTTTCCCACCTGCAGACACATTTTGACGCATTTGTAGCAGACGACTTTTGAAAACATTGTGGCAAAAGGAGAAATTGCTAAAAACAAGCAATTTCTCCTTCTGCTACAATGTTTTTAACTTTTTTTCAGTAATAAAACATTAATTTATAGAGATTTTCCCTGTTTTGCCTAAATGTTCTCAAAGTCGTCTGCTGCAGATTTGTTGTATGCGAGGAAGAGTTAACCCTTTAGGGAGATGAGCTTTTCAGTGGTAAACACCTAACACTGGAAAAGTAAAACATACGATTATTATGTTCCGTACAATACACTTTTTAACCCGTTCCCTCCTACGACGTAACTTTGAACATATTTTGTCAAAACATAGAAAATCTCCATAATTGAATGGCTAACCTATGACGAGAAGTGGAAAACATTGTGGCAAAAGGAGAAATTGCACGTTTTGTGCAATTTCTTCTTTTGTCACTATGTTTCCAAAACGCCGTCTGCTTTAACCCTTTCCCTCATACGACAATTCTGCAGCAGACGACTTTGAATGTATTTTGTCAAAACATAGAAAATCTCCATAATTGAATGGCTAACCTACATGTATGACGAGAAGTGGAAAACATTGTGGCAAAAGGAGAAATTGCACGTTTTGTGCAATTTCATCTTTTGTCACTATGTTTTCAAAAAGCCGTCTGCTGCAGAGGCGTCCGAAAGCGTTTATATGAGGGAAAGGGTTAACATGCCATAATACTTGGTACCTGGTACCTCGCAAAGTCTTTATATAGTACAATGCACTTGTTAACATGCCACAGTACTTGGTACCTGGTACCTGGCAGAGTCTGTTAACTCTTTCAGCGCCAATGGCATTAATGAGGTTTTGGCAAGCGATACAGGTTGAGGTAAAGAAAGCTGGTAACGAGCCGTTTCACATGAAATCAGCATTGTCTGCCTTTAAGTTATCAAAATATTCCAACACACCTGTAACATGAAAAATGGAATCGCCCTATTTTGAATACGGAAAGGAATTCGGCACTGAAAGAGTCAAATATCAGAGGGATTTTAAACCTTTCCCTTGTACGACAATTCTGCGGCAGACAACTTTGAACGTATTTTGTCAAAAAACTGAAAATCTCAATAATTGAATGGAAAACCTATGACTAAAAGTGGAAAACATTGTGGCAAAAGGAGAAATTGTTCGTTTTGAGCAATTTCTTCTTTTGTCACAATGTTTTTAAAAAGCCGTCTGCTGCATATGCGTCAGAAAGCGTCTATATGAGGGAAATGGATAATTAATAGAACTACGTGACATGGTCCTCATTTACGTTTTAAAATGTGACATAGATCAAAGTCATCAGATGGTGTGGCATGTATGACTTGTTGGCATTTTGACCTAAGAGCTAAAAATCAGTGACAAAATAACACAATATAAAAAGAACATGACCAATCCTTGAACATTGGCTTGGAGTGGGGGCCAACATTTCGATCACGCCAAACTGCCTATGAACTCTCCTTCAAATTGTAAATTGTCCGGGGTGGGGAAACATTTCGATCACGCCAAACTGCCTATGACCTCCCATTGAAAGCCTGAAGATTGCTAGGGGCAACATTTCGATCAAGCCAAACTGACCATCCTTGATTACGCCTAGTAGCTTCAAAATTCATTGGTGACTGTTGAAATTATAGCTCTATTTCACGCACATTGAAATGTTGCATTGATATCTGAGTTACAGCACTAAGTCGTACATGCGACACATCGTCTCAAGTATGGTAACTGTGCCATGTCTATTGATGTCTGCAGAAGGCACATTCAGGGAAATCTCTTTTTTAACCATTTTGAGAAAGTGACTTTAAATTGAGACCTTAACGTTTGGGATAAAGTTACACTCCTACTTATTGCATTCCACAGACTGTCTGACTGAATGTGAATAAGTGTACGAAAATACATCGAATATCCAATGATAGGATTGGCACGACTTTGTTTTTGTGTTCCAGTTCTGACAATCAACCTATGCTTGTTTAAATTAGAGTTCGGACAAAGCTCGTATTTTACTCGTTTATAACATATGACATTAAAGTTTGACCTTGACATTTAAGCTACTGACTGGATCTTTTTCGCGACAAAACGTGTCTTCGAGATCACACAAGCTGGGCTTTTTAAAACACTAATATTTATTTAAAAGTGATAACTTGGACACACTCGGGTGGACACATACACGGACGGACGGGTGCACTCACGTACGCATGAACATACAACGCCCGCCATTCAAACAACATAATAAACTAAAAACATGTGCGATGAAAAGATACGTAGCTAAGAACCGCTGACAATTTAACCTTTAAAAGGTAACTGGCAGACTCTGGAGACACCATCAAATAAATTACTAGTATAAAGAGCCTGAAGACATAGACTACTATTAAGTAAGTATATTGCTTTCGAAATGTAGGTCTGTCTTCAAAAAGGAAGCAATTATTTGTGTTTTTAATGTTGGTACCCTAGGTTTACATATGGTTCATCGGTTTGCTTGTTCTGTCATGTCGTTTTTGTGAATATCCCAGACCCGTGAAGACATTAGGTTGGTGTTAATCATTTTCACACAGACGTTTTGGTCTTAAAATTGAAAAACGTTTGTATAACACGGACTAGGTATCCGTGTGTTACTATGACTGTTAATGACCCGATTATATTTACTGGTAAGTTTTATGACCTTAGTCATCAGTATTATATCACGGACTCTTTCCTTTCCCGAAGAATGAGTATGTAAGAATGCCTGATTTCGCAAATTTATTTTCTGTTCCCATATTAAAAAGCGTAACATACGTAATTATACTGTAAAAATATATTAATGATTTTGAATCTGTAGAATATCAACGCACACGACTTCGTCACTGAATAATTAATTGTCATGACAATCCGACAACTGACGGACATTTCACCGAGAACATTACAATGTGCAATGACAAGTAATATAAGTTTGGTCAACAGGAAACACCTTACCATTCCGACTCGATGACAAATAACATTAAATGACTGGCTATTTTTGTAAAACCATTCGATTGCTAGCTGGCTACATAACTCAAGTCATTTGACTTATTAAAAGAGTAAGAAAGAGAAAACAACGAGTATGCATAGCCTGTACAAACTTTCTCAAATGCGCTGTAAAACTTGAAAGCAACACGATACTTGTTATCTATATTTAATGAGTTTCTGATCAAGTAAAATGTATTACGATACCAAAGTGCAAACTTTGATATATTTACGATGCATCTAGATGCACACAATGTTATCGTTGGATGAATTCATCACTGGTGTAACTACATGCTGTATCCATGTATGGATATGTCCGTCTTGTTTTAAACATTTCACACACACACATGAGCCGTCCCGCGAGAAAACCAACATTGTGGACTCTGCGTAAAGTATCGACTCGGATTAGCTTAAGCATGCCGCACAGGCCTACCTGGACCGACACTGTTCGTATCCTGTGGATTTTCTGTTTCAGGAATAACTACTGTATACATCTATCCCCCTAAGACGGAATGTGTCGGCCGGATCAGTCTGCGCGGACAGCGCAGGCTGATCTGGTAGATACATTACGCAGATGTATTGATATGAGCCGTCCCGCGAGAAAACCAACATTGTGGACTCTGCGTAAAGTATCGACCCGGATTAGCATAAGCATGCCGCACAGGTTTACCCATATAGATAATTTTCGCCTCCTGTCGATTTTCTGTTTCAGGAATCATTACTCTATACTATACCTCTATCCCCCTGAGACGGAATGTGTCGGCCCGGATCAGTCTGCGCGGACTGCGCAGGCTGATCTGGATCGATACATTACGCAGAGGCAATAACGTTGGTTTTCTCGTGAGACAGCTCATATTACATCTGCAAACATCGAAGCAAAGGCAATTTATATATACTAGTATAGGACATTTAGAACTTGATACACGTGAGCAAATTCTCCCCGTTCACAATGTAATCAAATATCATCAGCTCTGGATGCGTCTGTTTGTGGTAAAGGGTTAAGCCATCTTAATTTACGCACATAAAAGTGTACGCAGACAATTTTCAAAATTACGAGGTCTTAGCACGAGATCTTTATACAGGTTCCTGCGTTTAAGTATCGCTTTTCTAATTTGAAACACGTCTTGTGCAAAAAAGACGACCCTATGCCAGAGAGGAATCGCTTGTAAAATAGGCGTCGTCATATTCGGATACAGGAACGGCGTGTATATATTTGATGAGGTATCCACGAAGATATATACAAAGTTTTTTTTAGATTAAGTAACGCGAGTACAATCTGGTCACGATTTTATATTGAACCAAAATCATTTCAATTTAACGGCTGATTTTTCTATAAGCCAGTTGCTGGTTTAGATAGAAACTAAAATGCTGTTCAAGTTATATGGACGTTTGTAGAAATGGAACATTTCAAGGCTTTTTGCTTAAAAACTAATTCAGAGATTACATATCCTCCTGTCTATAGAGTGTATTGAGGAATATATACACTGTACTCATAATGTTAAGGATTTATTATCAAAAACAATCCTTTGTGAGACACATACCGAACAATTTGAGCGGGTTCTATTAAAACCAACCTCGGAGTATTTCTGACAAAACTATAAAATAACAAATCATTACATATGTACATTGTATGTCAAACGCTTCATACGGATGCGCAGTAGGTTTGGGTCGTAGATGCACTATGGTTGGTTTTCCTGCACCATGGCCCATTCGTTATCTTACATCCCATTTTCTCATGTTAGGAATGACACTGGTGAGTATAAATAAGTTGGTATGGTGTTTGACGCCGCTTTAACTCTTTCAGCGCCGAATTGTTTAAAGTAGACTCTTCCATGTTAAAAATCGGGTGTGTCCATTTCTCAATTTATGAAAGTTTTGGACTATTTTTGTAACTAAAAGGCAAACAATGCTGATTTCAGGTGAGAAAGCTCGTTACGAGCTGACTCACCTGAATCTGCATTGTTTGCAAAAACCTCAATAGTGCCTGTGGCGCTGAAAGAGTTAAGGTCCAAGTTGTACTAGCACGTTTAACCTGACACCAGCGAGTCAGTCGAAATGGTAACTCCGAAAACTTGAGCGCCAAGGCGAAAAAGCATTACTACAACTATAACATATGGCTCAGTAAAAACGGTCCGGAAACAGAGTAATCTATTTTATGTTAGACTTGTTGTTGTTCTCATGGATACAATTAAGTTGTCAAGAAGCTTTTTCTCGCCTTTACTTAAAACTGAGATAATTGAGCATTTATTCACAAATGACACACATAGCTGTCAATAAAATGACTGAACGGGGTCTGGATTGTACAAAGCAAGAGACATTAGTCCTGAAATGGAACGGATGTATACCCCTGTTGGTACCATCCTTACATTGAATGTCATGGTAGAAGGGATTGATATTTTTAATTCGCTCATTAACATGATCCTCTCTTACCAGCTGCCGGCAAACTCATGGCTTGTCTTTCTACGGGTCGGTTCAAATATCAATACGATTTTACTGAGCTGCACACGCGCATGACAAAGAGAGATCGCTTTTTGAACAAAACACAAATTACAATGCCCATCGGTCAGTGCATTTTGCATTTCGTAAACGAACAAGAGTAAGTTAAGCGCGGCATACCTTTGCAACTTTAGTTTGTTCACTCTAAATCGTGCCGACAGTATATGTGTAAAAGCAGCCCGTCGCTTGAAAAATATGTTGTTTGGAGTACTGGTGTGAAAAAGTTAGGAAACACATGAGTCGGTGAACTGACCACATTGTTATGACAGAATTTCTTTTGAAATCGACGTTAAGCCCAATTCAATCGTGTTAACTAACAAGAGGCCCATGAGGGCCTATGCTTTACTGGTATGGTTCTTTGGTCATTTTCAATCCAGAGCATGTATGTATGGTGAAGATCGGATAGTAAATAGAGGCTCTTTTGTGTTCACAAGCTGTATTATAGCAATTTTTACAATTTCATGGGCCATAATCCAGTCTTGCATGGGCGGATCTGGCTGATTTTCAAAAGGAACCAAGCTCTCATCAATATTTAACTACTATCTAAGTTTGGTGAAGATCAGATAGTAAATGGAGCCTCTATTGTGTTCACATGCTCAATTATAGCAATTTGGACAATTTCAAGGGCCATAATCTGGCTGGTTTACGAAAGGAACTGAGCTCTCATGGATATCTAATTACTGTATAAGTTTGGTTGAGATACAATCAAAAGTGAAGACTGTATCGTGTTAACAAGCTCTTTTATAGCAATTTTGACCATTTCAAGGGCCATAATCCAGTCTTGCATGGGCGGATCTGGCTGGTTTTCAAAAGGAACCGAGCTCTTATGGATATCTAACTACTGTATAAGTTTGGTTGAGATACAATAAAAAAAGAAGACTGTATTGTGTTAACAAGCTCTTTTATAGCAATTTTGACCATTTCAAGGGCCATAATCCAGTCATGCATGGGCGGATCTGGCTGGTTTTTGAAAGGAACCGAGCTCTCATGGATATCTAACTACTGTATAAGTTTAGTTGAGATACAATCAAAAGATTGAAGACTGTATCGTGTTAACAAGAAATTGTTTACGGACAGACGCACGCACGCACGGACGGACGACGGACAAATCGCCACGACATAAGCCCTTCTGGCCTTTGGCCAGTAGAGCTAAAAACCGTTAACAACTGCCACCAGCGCCATTGACCTTTGATCCTAAAATTCAAGCGGGCACCATCTTTTCACAATGAAAAATAAGTGTGCAAAGTTTGATTTTCATCAAGGGAACGCTTTTCTATGTATCATGCTATTTTGCATCTAGTGACCTTGACCTTTGACTATGAAAAACAAAAGGTCACATATTCTCATTCTCGTGCCTACAATAAATGTTCAATAGTCCCTTTGGGGACATTGGCATTTTACTCTGAATAGAAAAAGTTAAAGGTCAGTGGAAAAATATATCAAATTATCAACTGTAGGTAAATATCATAATACCCTGAGAATGCTGAGAAAATCGTAACACTAAGGATATTTATAAGTGTAATACTTCTTCAGAGAAGGGCATACATACTTCTTCCCCACAATAAGAGCAAGGGCATTTCTTCTCATTATGGGGAAGAAGTATGTCAATTTAGAAATATCCTTAGTGGTACGGTATACTCATGCAGTGCTCACAAGAATTTTAATAATTGCCTACATTGTATATTTGCAGCCAGTGATTTACAACTTTGATAGGTTTTCTCTCAATCTTGTCAACACAATAATGTTATTGATGCGCCCAGTGACCTTGACTGCTGATCCTGTAAATCAGTCAGGCATATCTTCTCAAAATTGGGAACACGTGTGCTAAGTTTGACAATCCCAAGTGGTACGGCTTTCTCTGAATCGTACCCACAGCATGCTCAAAGACACACATACAGACTGACAGACGGGTGTACGGCAGCGGTACTATATGCACTCCGCAATGTCTTGCGAGGGGTTAATAAACATAATCTAGGAAGGTAGTTGTTTTTATGGGAGATATTTTTGACGGTTTAACTGACAAGAGAGCAGAAGAAAATAAATAGTTATTGAAGCCTGTCGCCGTTATATGACATAAAATAACACCGGAAAGGGCATAACGCATAAAGCAATCGATGTGAATGAACATCAGATAATGTTTGTGCTTTTGTACATGCCAAAGCTCTGGATAATATGAATGTTGTGAAAATTGCTTATCAATTTCAAGGTCTTTATTCGCATAACATGTTAAATACTGTTGCAATATATACATACTAGCAATACATATTAATCATATTCAGTAGAACAACCAAGTGAGATAATTCAAGAGTTCCTTCATCATCGTATGCTCAGGAGTAGGCGAATCCTTTAAGACTTCAAACCAGTATATCCATCGGTAAAGAACATAAAAAGATAGCAGCATATCACCGTCGTAAACTAATTGGAATGGTAGTGTCAAAAGAAAAGAATAATGGATTGTTAAGACAAAGATGCTTCATAGTTAAAGCAATAACACGAACATCTGGACACAAGGATTGTTGCCATGGCTAATGAATCACAGACGAACTTCCATTCAAGCATTGGGGACTAATGGTTTTGTGTCACAAATCGAGTAAAATTTGCCCCTCGTGTGTGTTAAGCTCTCCCGCAAAACCTCTCAGAGACGTAATTATGTGCCAGCCTCATCGATATACGGTGATAATTAACTTTTCTTTCCAGTTTGTGGTAGGCTTTGAAATCACACGTTTTGTGTGTAGATAAACAAGCATGTAAAAGACGTCAATGGTGCTTAGTTAAGTTCAAATAGGTGTTCTATATACGTATCCGTGAATGCTCATATCATGAAACCAGTTGACATAAATGATAAACTTTAGATAATTGGAAATGTGTTCTTGTTTATTCAAATTAGTTTTGGTGAAAATACCAAACCACTCTCCCTTCTTTAAACTCTGCAATCTTAATGACAAAGCAATTAAAATCTTACAGTTTGAAGTTAATGAGAAACTCTCTTTTAGCAACAACTTAGAATACACCTAATCCCAAGAAATCCAATTAAAATAAATGTGTCAGTGCTCTAACTGCTTCGTTACGAGACCAAGTCAGTAGAAACAATAGTCTTTAAATAGTTCTCCAATCAGACGGCAACTACGACGGCGTCGAGGGTATCACAATAGCCCGACTTTGTTTTTCTTCGAAAAATAGACGAGCTGTAAAAAGCACATTTTCGAGGTATTTACGTAGCTCTATGGCATTAAGCATGGACAAATAAGTTAAGGACTTATTATTTTTTTAACAGATAATGGTGACGTTGATGTAACTTACTTGTTTGAATCCCCTGTACATGATCTGTAACTCCTTTTTGGTAAACTTGGTATTTTTACATAGTATATCCAGCCCTTCTGGCTTATAACGCACTACCTGCATCTCCAGGTCATCAATATCATGATCTACAAATAGAAACAAATCATACGTGATATATATATATATATATATAATTCAATGAAGCCTAAAATGAGACTGTACATGTGTCAAGGTATAAGTCGGCTTTTGTGAACAGTATAGATATAGATCAGCCAGTGTATTTACACAGTCTAACCAAGATCTACACTGTTCATATATAACTTACAATGGCTTATTAGAAGATGCTGTCAGATTCTGATAAGACTCAGCAGATGGACAAGATGATCTGAATCTTCGCTGTTCAGAAAAGCCATCTTCTACCTTCTCTCATGTTCTGACTCAAAATATGCTAATTCAATACATGTTTACATTTTCTTTCAACAAATGTACTGCTACGCTATAACCAGTACACAAGAGACGCGTTTTTTATTTCGATCTAAAAATATTTCAAAAGGATCTAGTTAATTTTTGTAGGAATATATCATTGCAATTACATGAAAAAAACTTCGTTCGTTAACGAAAATCAGAGGGATTATTTGGATGAATAAGCATATAAATATAATACAAAGATAAATAGAATTCATGCACAGTTTCCATGGTAATAACAATGTGAGACATGTGTAGCAAGCGTATCAAGGAAAACAATAAATTGTTTAAAATTTCATCAAAATGAGTCCCTTAACCTCACATGTCAAAGAAAAACTTTTGCCTTCCCTCACATCTTGTAAACGACTGTTTCAAGCGTATTACATAAAAATCACTTACAATGTTCACTACTTAAAACATATTTTGTATGTATATTTACTTATACCGGCCACAAGAATTCCTGTGGTACCTGCATACAACAGTAACTAATTTCGGACAACAGCATACATGCCATTTACATGAAGAAGAAAAAGAAAGGGGGAACTAACTACTTTTTGTTTTTTTGCATGTGAATGCCTATCTAAACAATAAGATATCTAACCATTTAATGAAAAAGGATCAAAAGTTATGATTGATATCACATGCCAATAAAACACCAACAGTAACATTGATCTCTAGTGTTGTATATACCCACGAGACCAAGTAGCGCTCCCCTGTCATAAGGCAAAATAACCATACCCGTTGTTGCATTTGTCTTTTAAAAGAGGAATATATCTATGAAATAATTTGGAAATAGAACCAAATCGTTGTGAGGAAAATATTTCCCCAAATGCATTAAAGCTAACACAGCCCGACCTAAAAGTGGTCAAGGTTTTTAGACCAATCATCAAGATATATGCACTCTGGTAGAGTTACAACTAAAAGTGGTCATGGTTTTTAGACCAATCACCAAGATATATGCACTCTGGTAGAGTTACACCTAAAAGTGGTCATGGTTTTTAGACTAATCACCAAGATATATGCACTCTGGTAGATTTACATGAGGATTATTTATGCTATTTCAAAATTGGGCATGTGTGCTATGCGGAGTGTTTTTGCCAACTGCATCAAGAGTAAAACAACCCGGACCTCTATTGGTCAACTGTTTTACCAATCAAAATGTCCAGGAGAAATCTGGTAGAGTGCCAAGGAACCTTTCAATAACTTAAACATCGAGCCAACATAATCTCTGGAGAAGATGTTTAAGGTTTTCAGAAAACAATATAATGCATAACATAACAATCCTGTTTCTTGGGTGACCTTGTTTTATGACAAGTCATAATGTAATGAAGAACTCTGGTAGAGGGTCACTAAATGGATATTCCTGATAAATAATATCAAAATTGTGCTAATGGTTTTTAAGAAGAAGATTTGAAAAGTTTACATTATTGCCAAAAATCATGAACATTCCCTATAAACTTGGGGTCCTGTTTTTTGATGATTCGCGACGAGTTGGAGGAATTGGATAGAGGGTTACCTAAGGACCAGCTATACACGCACGCACAGTCAATTCGCCATGATATAAGTTCGACTGACTTTCAGCCTTGAACAATTCCATGTTCAACAGGAATGACAAGTTTGTGTGGTTATAATTTTGTTCAACATGGGAAACTTTTATTCTCTTTGCAAATGGATTCGTTTAAAGAAAGATTTGTCTATGGTGTATACAGTATAATACTTGAGCTGTTTTAGTTTAAAAAAGTTAAATACTAACTACATCAATTATTCACGTACATAAAGAGACTGAAACAACACACAAGCAATAACAACCATGCACACAATGCAGCATGACACTAATTACAAGCGTTTATAGCAACCTTGTCTGATACAAACTAGAAATATCACTGAAGGTGATGAATACCCCCAGCTGGTACCTGACAATATACATATGTATGAGACATTCAAGGGACCATAACTTATTTAAAAATAATTCCAGTGCAACACGCCGACAATATGCACAACTAGGCCTGGTATCAATCATTCTTGTGAAGTTATATTGAATTCTGACCAAGGGTTGCTGAGAAATAGTGTTCACAAGAAATGTCTACAGACCAACGGACCGACCGTCCAACCAACTGACCGACCGACAAGCGTGACTCCTATATAGCCCCCATATACTATGTATCTCGGGGTATAATAAACAGAAACTCAATAATGCCACTCTCATGAAACAAACTCTTGATGATGGTGCTGTACTTGACAGTATTTCATAGCGTTGAGTTGTGTATATATGCAAGCATTCATGTCAGATGTCTGTCATTGATGTATGATTAACTTGTAAACATCAAAAGAAAATGCTAGTGCTTATATATTCGAAACAAATTTATATCGTATTGTTTGATGTCTGCTTCCTGGAGGTATACCCAGTACTCGCGCCGATTTGTGTGGAAAAATTCCAAAGACATAACCAGCTCATCACGGAACCCGGGACCTTTCAAGGCTTTGGTACGAGAGGCAGACGCTAAAGACATCGAGCGTGATTAATTAATATAAGCTTAATAGCTTGTTTCGCAATCGATGTAAAATAAATAAGTTTAAACTAATATAATATTGCTACAGTGCCGATGCAGACATATCTCTTGCTATCAGTACGACGTCCACATCCGGTTCAACATATTCAGTCAGTGACAAAAGACGTCATGTTGTTAATTATGATGAATGGCCCACAGTATGATATCAGACCAGACGCTGTATTGGACATAACTAGGTCAAATACGGTACCAAATGTGGTAATTTGACGTCACTGAAATATGATTGACGTCATCGATCGTCTTTTGCAGTTGCGTCTAAATATGAGAAAGGGATGACAAGTAGATTGATCACAACGCTTTGTTCGTGAACACAGCGGACACACGAAACAGACATTACAAACGGACGGCTACACGTCAAAAAGGCGTTTTTGTAATTTGTAACATTGTGTAATTACACTTGTACTAGTCAGACCATTACAATGTTTATCCATCTTCAAATATTAGTGCTTATAAAGCCGTAAAAGGAAGTCTAAAAGTTGTTTTCCTGAGATTTGCTGCCAGCCAGTACGTAAATATTAAATGCTATAAGATTCTTGAGAACAATTGCACTTTTTCAGTAAGGAATTCCCAGGATTTAGAAGGTGGATATTTTAAAATACGCATCGCCATTACATACAGCATTGCTTTTGTTAACAAACAAGTGCACTTAGCGATTGTGATCACATTGGCTAAACCCGTTTAAATAACCCGAAGCAGACCGTATAAATTATAAAATTTGAGGATTCGAAACGAAAATTAGCCATCTTGTATGAGAAAATTATCAACAAATGACGGGTTATTATTTCTGATATCAAATTCAGTAGAATGACAGATTGGCTCGATTATAAAACTTTTCGTACAATTGTACACTTTTCTTAGACAACGTTGAAAACATATCGACACAAATGTTAAAAATCTCCATAAATGAAAGCACTGTATTGAATAAAGTTGAAAACGTTCTGACAAAAGAGGAAATTACTCATTATGAGCAATTCTCTTTTTGCGACAATGTTTTCAAATGTCGTCTGCTGCAGAAGCGTCGGAAAGCGTCTGTATCTGGCAAGAAATTGACGATATTGATAGAAATTGTCAGAAATCCATGACAAACATCAAGTTGTTATCACCAGTAAGATTAAACTACAAGGGCAAATTCAAGAATGCATACTCAACATTCCATCGACACTATTTGTCATGCATTTATTTGCGCGAAAATCTAGTACTTGTTTATTCATTTAAAAGGGATCATGTTTCACGGGGACGTAATGGGCTTCCACGTATAGGTGAAACATCTCATCTGCTCCGTACCACATATGGTAATAGGATACCACTGAAATATGATTGACGTCATTGAAATATGATATTATGTCATTCAAAATGAGAAGTGGAACGTGATTCACACGCCATTCATACGCCATTCATAAACTCGGACTGTATCTACCGTATTATTGTTCTTTTGGGCACCAGCTGAATACACAAACGAACTTGAATAATATTCTCCAGACAACAGAAAATTAACACAATCGAGCCGTTCCACGAGAAAACCAACATTGCATGCCGCGCAGGTTTACCCGGAAATACCGTTTTCACCTCCTATGGATTTTCTGTTATAGGATTCGTTACTCTATACATCTATCCCCCTGAGACGGACTGTGACGGCCCGGATAAGCATGCGCAGACTGCACAGAGTCCATAGTGTTTGTTTTCTCATGATACGGTTCAATTGATTCCTTAATTATGGAAGCAAGGATTGTAGTTACAACTAGAAATGGGTTGAGATGTTATATGAAAGGCCGCGCTTGAGAAGAGCAATTTTTAAAAGTAAAGTGTTTTTGAAAACGTAATAAACATTGCAGATATATTAAATGGAAGTATTTCTACAGATGACACAACACGTTATCCTTGATACAAAACCACATTTCTACAGCAAACCATATTTAAACCTTTCCCACATACAACAAATATGTAGAAGACGAACTCGAAAATATGTTGGCAACATGTGAACAATCTCTATAAATGAAAGTTTGATTATCGAATCAAGTTGAAAATATTGTGGCAAAAGAAGAGATTGCTCCTTATGAGCAATTTATCTTTTTATCACAGTGTTGTCAAAGGTCGTCTGCTGTAGAGGCGTCGGACATTGCTGTAATCATACAAACTTCTCACTATGTCTATGTTACTTAATCTTTCTTCGAACGTTTTCGAATTCGATGGATCTAACGCAAACAACTAAATTATTTGTAATGGCATAAAAACAATATACTCGTACCTTTGCCAAAATAGCGGGCAAGGTAAGAACTATTGATGCAGGCCCGTTTTCTACAAGAGCGATCGTAACAAACCAATAGTTTAAAGCGACTGAAATCCAGATGGCACGAAAAAAAAAAAA
This sequence comes from Serripes groenlandicus, assembly GCA_031761405.1. Lineage (NCBI taxonomy): Eukaryota > Metazoa > Mollusca > Bivalvia > Cardiida > Cardiidae > Serripes > Serripes groenlandicus. The sequence goes on from JASEVX010000009.1 coordinate 33,939,267, forward strand.
AAAAACCCAAAAAACTCGAATTCGCCGTAAATGTTATTCTTTATGTTATACAAGTAAAACCAGGGTAGAAAATGTATCGTTTTTTATCAATAAAGTGAACTTGAGTCGTTTTCAATTGTCCCGATGAAGGGGTTTCCTATTTAAAAATACTTACCCCGTTACTGACAGGGTAGAATTTGCGATGGAAAAAGTATCGAAAACAAGAAAATCTCACCGCCACATTCCGTCTCAGGGGATATAGATGTATAGAGCTATTGATGCAGGCCCGTTTTCTACAAGAGCGATCGTAACAAACCAATAGTTTAAAGTGACTGAAATCCAGATGGCACAAAAAAAAAAAAAAAAAAAAAAAAAAACTCGAATTCGCCGTAAATGTTATTCTTTATGTTATACAAGTAAAACCAGGGTAGAAAATGTATCGTTTTTTATCAATTAGTGAACTTGAGTCGTTTTCAATTGTCCCGATGAAGGGGTTTCCTATTTAAAAATACTTACCCCGTTACTGACAGGGTAGAATTTGCGATGGAAAAAGTATCGAAAACAAGAAAATCTCACCGCCACATTCCGTCTCAGGGGGGATAGATGTATAGAGTAATGATTCATGAAACAGAAAATCCACAGGAGGCGAAAAGTGTCTGCCCGGATTAGCCTGCGTGGCATGCTTATGCTGATCCGGTTTGATACTTTACGCAAAGTCCACAATGTTGGTTTTCTCGTGAGGCTGCGGCGATAGACATCTGCGTAATGTATCGACCAGATCAGCCTGCGCTGTCCGCGCAGACTGATCCGGCCGACACATTCCGTCTTAGTGGGATATATGTATAGAGTAGTTATTCCTGAAACAGAAAATCCACAGGAGGCGAAAAGTGTCTGCCCGGATTAGCCTGCGTGGCATGCTTATGCTGATCCGGTTTGATACTTCACGCAGAGTCCACAATGTTGGTTTTCTCGTGAGGCTGCGGCGATAGACATCTGCGTAATGTATCGACCAGATCAGCCTGCGCTGTCCGCGCAGACTGATCCGGCCGACACATTCCGTCTTAGTGGGATATATGTATAGAGTAGTTATTCCTGAAACAGAAAATCCACAGGAGGCGAAAAGTGTCTGCCCGGATTAGCCTGCGTGGCATGCTTATGCTGATCCGGTTTGATACTTTACGCAAAGTCCACAATGTTGGTTTTCTCGCGGAACGGCTCAAATGGCGTCCCAAAAATGAGCCAATCATACATTGATGTGAAGCTGAAATTGTTCTATTTGAAGACCCCATTTCGCCTACAGTGGCTAGTCTGATTGCCTCTTTTAGAACACTCAATACTTGATCGAGTATACGTCGTACCAACTTATCAACTGTAAATAAAGTCATTGTCTTTTGTAAGGGGCGTAAACAACGCTAGAGATAAAATTAGTGCTATTTATATAGTATTGACCCATCATCTGTCACACCACCGCAACCAGCTGTGATGGGGGATTTATTATAAGGAATCCTTTCCCACATATAGACGCTTTATGATGCCTCTGCAGCAGACGACTTCAGACGACTTCTGAAAACATTTTGGCAAAAGGAAAAATTGCTTAATAATTAGGAGACAAGACAGAGACACACATACTGGAATGGCTTGCCAAAGTAAATTCTCAACATCCGTAACCCGTTATTTGAGTACACATGCAAACTGACCTAAAATAATCGTCCAACTTATTCTGTGTGTCCTGCTGGTTGCCATTCATGGATGCAAGACAATCAGGACAATCAATGATTATAACCTGAATCAGAATGCTAAAATTCCATATTTTCTCGTAGCTTTATTTACTCATTACGTTTCCCTAACAAAGACGGCATTAAAAATGTATGTGTATCATAACAACAACCCCCCCCCCCCCCCCCCCCCCCCCCCCCCCCCCAAATGTTTCATTTATGCTTTACAATTGCACATCCACTTTTCCGGCAATGGCATTGTCTTCCGTGGACGTATCAGAGGCAGACGACTGTCACATCAGCTATACGTATAGATTTTCACTCGGCATCAATTTTCAGTGGCGTAACCATATAATCATAGCCTTTCCTGGACAATATATATGTAATGAACGGTTATAAATCTCGAGACCTCCATTTTTAGATTATTTTTGGATAATCTCTAGAGATTTTTTCCCAGACGAAAACAGAATTATATACATTTTTTCACATGCCAAAAGGACACGAGGTTATTTAAAGATTCCTACCTTTTTTTTTTAAATCTTGAAAGTTTTGAATTGAATTTCATACTTGCCCAGGCCTTTTCATCACATGAACATCTCACGAAGCTTAGACAAGTATAGGAACATTGATGGTCGAATAATAAAGATCGGATGCGGAGGGAAATATTAATTCGGATCACAACTGTATTGCAACAACAGAAGGTCGGTTTTTCCTGTGGCATTTCATAAATGAGTAATAAAGGAAAAACCGATCCTTGGTCGAGTAATAAGCTTTTCCCATATAGGTACATTATGCAGCAGATGACATTTAATAACAGCAATGGAAACTCATAACAAGTTTAACTCTTTCAGCGCCGAATTGTTTAAAGTAGACTCTTCCATGTTCAAAATCGGGCGTCTCCATTTCTCATGTAATACCATTTTGGACTATTTTGATAACTAAAAGACAAACAATGCTGATTTCAGGTGAGACAGCTCGTTACGAGCTGACTCGCCTGAATCAGTATTGTTTGCAAAAACCTGAATATTGCCTTGGAAACTCATAACAAGTTTAAGTACATTGATTTAAAAAAATAAAAATATTTTGGGGAAAAAAAGGCAAAATAGCTCATCATGAATATTTTCTCATTTTACCGCAATGTTCTTTTCAAATTCGTCTGCTTCAGAAGCGTCTGTGTTTTGGACGAAAGGATTCAAACTGACGATATTGATAGAAATTGCTCAGACATCCATGACAGACATCACGTTATCACCAGGATGATTAACCTTCAAGGTTTCAATTTAAAGAATGCATACCCAACATTCCATCGATACTATTCATCGTGCATTTCTCTGCGTTGAAATTCAGTACTTATTTTGATTTCATTTTAAAGTTATCGTAACTGGCTTCTACGTCGGTTTTACATTATTTTCAACATTATTTCAGTTATATCAAGGCGACAGTTCACTTATTCATGATCCCTGGGTAAACAATCCAGTAGGTCGGACATGTGCCCCGCCCTAGGGCATTCCATCATGACCGCCGGGACTGGGGATAGGACCCGGTTTGCACGTAAACAGTCGTCCCGACGCTAACCACTCGACCACGGCGGATCCAAACAAACCTATACAGAAGTGCTTCTTGTGCAACTTCGTCTACGGTGTTAAAAAGAAGAGCCCAGAGTGGACTTTAAACATATGGGGGTTTGACGTTCTAATTATTCATCGTAAAGTCTGATGATTGCGGATATAGATGTGTGTTTCGTAGAGTTAACCCTTCCCCTCATACGACAATTCTGCAGCAGACGACTTTGAACGTATTTTGTCAGATGGATAACCTATGACTAAAAGTGGAAAACATTGCGACAAAAGGAGAAATTGCACGTTCTGTGCAATTTCTTCTTTTGTCACTATGTTTTCAAAACGCCGTCTGCTTTAACCCTTTCCCTCATACGACAATTCTGCAGCAGACAACTTTGAACGTATTTTGTCAAAACATAGAAAATCTCCATAATTGAATGGATAACCTATGACAAAAAGTGGAAAACATTGTGGCAAACGGAGAAATTGCACGTTTTGTGCAATTTCTTCGTTTGTCACTATGTCTTCGAAAAGCCGTCTGCTGCAGAGGCGTCAGAAAGCGTCTATATGAGGGAAATGTGTTAAATTAATTTTCTCAGAATACTGGGTCAAAGATGTCAGTGTAATACGGCGGAACAAACCATTGTGTGCAAGAGATGTTTATAATAAACAATTTCCTGCAGCTATGTTTTAGACGTAAAGCTTCTCGAATCAATATATCATTGATAATCATGGAGGAACTTCACAAGGACATTATTTTAGTATTTGGAACAGGTATGAATTGCGTTCATTGAAGTCCCGTTCAAACGGTGAAGTCATTAACATTCTGATGCAAACTGGCATCAATGCGGGGATTGAAAGATTAAATTTCGATATTAAAATGGTTTATTGAGAATGTCGAGCCAAATATATACGCTTGTTTCTAGGAACCCACCTATAGGCATATCAGATAAAAAAAGATCAAGATTAGAATGTGCAGTAAAATCTTGATCTGATCGCGAACAGACACGAGGATTTCAAGAATTTTCTGAACAAAAGTAGATATAAATAACTTAAATGAACGGCGCTATGTGATAACCAACCGTCAAACTGTTACATATCCCAGCCATGCAGACCCAGAACAAACAGAGCATCCGCACAGTCTGATCTGCCTCGACACTGTTCGCTATAAAGGTTTCAAGAAACTTCTGATAATTACCATTCAATTTGATCATTTAGCACGGCGGCGTGTGTAGATTGTTATGTTAACACTTGTAATAATTACGCTCATGTTGGTTTTCACGATGCACCGCTCAACTGTAGATTATATAAGATGCCGATCGTATCAACGTATGAGCCGTTCCACGAGAAACCCAACAGTATGGCCTCTGCGTAATGTATCGACCCAGATCAGCCTACTCAGTCCGCGCAGGCTAATCCGACCGACACATTCCGTCTTAAGGGGATAGATTAATGTTTCCTGAAACAGAAAATCCACAGGAGGCAAAAAGTGTCTGCCCGGATTAGCCTGCGCGGCATGCTTAATCTGATCCGGGTCGATACTTTACGCAGAGTCCGTAATGTTTATTTTCTCGTGGGACGGCTTATGTAAGATGCCGATCGTATCAACGTATGTTTCGAGTATTACAGAGATAACACGAATACGGTGTATAAAAGATTGCACCGTTTCTCTTGCTATATGCATGTTATCCCGATTAGACAACAAAACGTAACAAATATAGAAAAACAATCAAAATGCTTGAACTTTCTCCTTCAGAAATGCGTTTAACGCCTTTGTTACCGATTTATTTGCTAAAAAACAGCAAGATTGTTACAAATAGAAAACAATTGCTCCACCATCCAAACAAAACTGTGCACTTATTGGATATGATTTTACACTATTTACCCTTTCTCTAATACAACAATTATACAGCTGACGACTGAAAATTCCCTTTTAATGAAAGTTCTACTATTGAATAAAGTTAAAAACATTGTGAAACAAGAGTGCCAGTGCCGCCACAAAATATAAAGATCAAAACTGGTCCTTTTAATTATTGCTTTTAACATGTATCACAAAACTACCATTGAAATCTCTATCAAAATGGCCGAACCGAAAAATGGTAATTTCATGAATAAAAATTACAAAACTACCATTATGGTAAAACAATCATTTGATGGAAAAGAAACAGCTAACAAAGTATTGGATTGGATTGTTGGAGCTTAATGTCCCATTCAACAAATTATTTCAGTCAGGAAGAAAATAGGATACATATAAACAGAGATAGAACCCTATAGAGGCTTCCGATATGAAAGTAGGTCAAATGGCAGTGTCGATATGTATCCTTTTTTGCTTCTGAGCATAACTGAAGACTTGCAAAAATCACTCTACCGGACAATCCCTGCTTTATGCACTTCTACCTGTTTGGAAACTTGAGTTGCGTTCTCAAGTGAATATGCTATAGAGACCAAGTTTCGAAAGGCATAACTATTGCAAAAATCGCTGAACCGGAAAATTCCCGCTTCATGCACATCTACCCATTATAGTAATGATATTGACCAAGTTTTGAAAAGATTCAGTCAGAAACATAGGAAGAGTTGCGTTCACAAGGCTGCAATCAATCAGCTACAGAGACTAAGTTACAAGGGACATAAATCTTGCAAAAATCAATGAACCGGAAAATCGCCGCTTCATGCACATCTACCCATTATAGTAATGACATTGACCAAGTTTTAAAAAGATTCGGTCAGAAACATAGGAAGAGTTGCGTTCACAAGGCTGCAATATCAATCAGCTACAGAGACTAAGTTTCAAGGGACAAAAATCTTGCAAAAATCAATGAACTGGAAAATCGCCGCTTCATGCACATCTACCCTTTATAGTAATGACATTGACCAAGTTTTGAAAAGATTCAGTCAGAAACATAGGAGGAGTTGCGTTCACAAGGCTGCAATATCAATCAGCTACAGAGACTAAGTTACAAGGGACATAAATCTTGCAAATATCAATGAACCGGAAAATCGCCGCTTCATGCACATCTACCCATTATAGTTATGACATTGACCAAGTTTTAAAAAGATACGGTCAGAAACGTAGGAGTTGCGTTCACAAGAAATGGACATAGGGACGGACGGACAGACGGAGAAGATGACGCCAATATACGACCGCCTCCGGCGGTGTATAAAAAAGAACAAGAGACCCATGAGGGCCTATGCTCTACTGGTATGGTTCTTTGGTCATTTTCAATCCAGAGCATGTATGTATGGTGAAGATCGGATAGTAAATGGAGGCTCTTTTGTGTTCACAAGCTGTATTATAGCAATTTTTACAATTTCATGGGCCATAATCCAGTCTTGGCAGATCTGGCTGGTTTTCAAAAGGAACCAAGCTCTCATCAATATTTAACTACTATCTAAGTTTGGTGAAGATCAGATAGTAAATAGAGCCTCTATTGTGTTCACATGCTCAATTATAGCAATTTGAACAATTTCAAGGGCCATAATCCAGTCTTGCATGGGCGGATCTGGCTGGTTTACGAAAAGAACCGAGCTCTCATGGATATCTAACTACTGTATAAGTTTGGTTGAGATACAATTAAAAGTGAAGACTGTATCGTGTAAACAAGCTTTTTTATAGCAATTTTGACCATTTCAAGGGCCATAATCCAGTCATGCATGAACGGATCTGGCTAGTTTTCGAAAGGAACCGAGCTCTCATGGATATCTAACTTCTGTATAAGTTTGGTTGAGATACAATCAAAAGACTGTATCGTGTTAACAAGAAATTGTTTACGGACGCACGGACGGACGCACGGACGGACGCACGCACGGACGACGGACAAATCGCCACGACATAAGCCCTTCTGGCCTTTGGCCAGTAGAGCTAAAAATTGCTCAATCTTGTAATTTCTCATTTTGTCGTTATGTTTTCAAAAGGTTAAATAGCAGACTTAAATAGCAGCTCCTAATGTGGAGAGTACACATGAATGTGAAATCAGTCCGGGGAGCAACCTATATATATTGATTGTTTTACTTAGGCCTTAACCCTTTCCCTCATATAGATGATTTCTGACGCCTCTGCAGCAGACGGCTTTTTGAAAACAAAGTGACAAAAGAAGAAATTGCTCCAAACGAGCAATTTCTCCTTTTGCCACAATGTTTTCCACTTTTAGTCATAGGTTATCCATTCAATTATAGAGATTTTCCAATTTATGACAAAACATGTTCAAAGTCGTCTGCTGCAGAATTGTCGTATGAGGGAAAGGGTTAATCATCGTTAAATAAAACGTGTGACGCTGACATCGCTCCGTGGTGCTATTAATAACCAATGACAAATGAGAGTTTGTTGCTCGGGCGAATGCTAAACACTAACCGCATGCTAAGCTTTGAACCAGACTTTATGAGCACTAATCAGAACTCTAGATAAGGGGCGTTTTGCATGTTCTAACCCTATGTTGTGGGTACTCAAAATAATCGTCACGGTGAGGCGATTCTTTTGAGTACCCACAACATAGGATTTGCTTTAATACTAAGAGAGAAATTGTGGGAAAAAGAGCTGAATACCCCTCCTTATCTGGACCTCGAGCACTTAATATAATGTAAATGGGCATTTCGAGGGCTTGGTGTGAAACGGTTGTAACTCAATTGATATTTTTTTACCAAGGTTAATCACCGCGCCATTAAGTCTTTATAAGCGTTAAATCATTTTTCTTGGTAAACAATGGAAATTTAGGTGCCATTGCTCGTTCTGAGCAATGGCACCTAAATTTGCATTGTTTACAAAAGGGTCAAAATTGCCCTTAAACCAGGGTTTTCAAAATGGGTTTTTAGATACAACAGTTTCACGCCAAGCCCTCGATTTACACATAACCGTACAGGAACAGAAGCTCAGTCGGTAGCGACCTGGGCTGTCAATCGAGGAGTTGAGAGTTCCCAGCTCGGCCAACATTTATTCCGACAAAAGTCACTGTGACAAGCGTTATTCGTCTTTCACCAATGTGCTTATGGTCTATGTGGAAAAGCAGCCAGTTGCTTGGAAATTATTTTGTGTTAAACTTGCGTGAGAAAGCTAGGAAACAGACGAGAAAGTAAACTGGTCGCCGTGATATGACTGAATAATTTTTGAAAACCGCGTAAAATCCCAATCAATCAATAGTATTTGATTGATTGGGGGTTAAACGCCGTTTTTAACAATTTTTCAGTCATATCAACTCATATGTTTCGTGGCTTTCTCACAACAGTACTTCATACAACATAGACTGATAGCCCATTGGTGGAAGACGAATGACGCTTGTTACAATGACTTTTGTCGGAAAGAATGTTGGCCGAGCTGGGGTTCGAACTCATAACCCCTGGATTGACAAACCCGCGTCGCTACCGGGCCCGGCCAACCAATAAGGAACAGAAGATAATGTTAGCTATAAATTCTGATATTTCCCTTCTTCAGAGATAAAATGACAGGTGATTTTTTTTTAAGTTAATAAAGACATCGAACCATCAATCATCCCATTTTTTAAATGTCTGAAATTGCTGTCATGGGAGTCATTCTGGGTTCTAAGAAACGACGGATGTTAAGTGATAAAACAGAATTTCTCAAAGATGTAATAAAAATGTCACTTTTTTACGATAGGTCTTTTGGACATCCGTAATCTTATGCTTTATCAGACGAATGAAGGACAATGATTTGACTTCTTCGCAGTCATTCTAGGAAAATGAGTGACTGATATTTTACGTATTGAGCGATGCTCCAAACAACAACAACCTTAGTGTTGTTGTAACATGTGCAGATACAAATATGCCTGTGTATCCATGCAATAGGACGCCAATGCTCACTATTTGTCAAAAATGGTTTGGAATCTTTCTTTGGAAAAAACATGGAAATTAATCGTCCATATTTCAAGAATAAGTATTTAATTTTAAGTTGGGACAAGGTAATGATTTCTATTTGGAATGTTCAAAGTATCATGTGTTACTTATAGCATATGCATTTAAATGAGTATCAGGCTAAGATAATTTCTGAGTAAGTATTTGAATAGTTTGAAGAAATTTTAAATTTTACATCATATTATAAAACGGCTGTATAACAAGAGAAATGCATTAAATTCATAACACGTTTTATGCATCGTATTTCAAGTGTAATTAAGACTCTGTATTGTAGGGTGTAATTGTGTCTCTGTATTGTAGAGTGTAATTGTGTCTCTGTATTGTAGAGTGTAATTGTGTCTCTGTATTGTAGTTGTAGAGCTTTTTAATGGCAGTGAATAAAAATCTTAACCACCGCGAACAGTTGTAGTCTTCTAAAACATTTTACTTTTCATACCGTATTTTACAGTGCGCGAAATCAGTTTCTTATAAAATCTCATGCTGATTTTCAATAATGTCTAGTTTGTGTTTTGTAGTTTGTCTGGCCGAGGTTTCAAAGGTCAATTACCGGCGATACCGGTATAATGTAGCATCAGACTGGCGCATTAGCTTTGGTGCTAATCCCGCATCCATCGGCAATAAAGAAAGAAAGATGTGCATATGTTTTCAAATTCGTCTGCTACAGATTTGTTGTATTTGGGAAATGGATACTACTTTGATTTGGTATAGAATCCACGTAATACGTATTTTCTATATTTGAAACCAATGATCTTGAAATGTGCGATGGTCGTGCACATGTGTATATGTCCCACTAAAAACCTTTCTATATATAGTAAACAGCACCGATAATATTTAATATTTAAGCACCGAAGATGGTAAAATGCATGCACGGTAATCTTTATTTATTAAAGGATAAGAAAAACTATAAAGGGGGAATAAATTAACCTGGTTATCTAACCCGTATTCATAGTTCAGTTTATTTCTGAACAAGAGTTGTCGGAGGACAATATAGCTCGCCTATCAGGGATATCGTCTATCAGGGCCTACTTCAGAACAGTTATAGCATGGGTATAAAGTCCAAAATCCAAAAGTGGAATAATTCAGTTGAAATTGAATTTACAAAAGAAAGACAAGAATTACGCGTAATTAAATGTCTCACTGTGTCCCCTGCTTTGACTATCAAGGCAAGTGTAAAACACAAAAAGTAAACAAAACTCTAACATTGAGCTAAACACAATTATTTTTAAACAAGAAATAATAAAAAAAAAAAGTTCAAAAATACAAGAAATTTAAAAAAAAAAATTGAGCTGAACACAAAGTTCCAAAATTCAAGAAAAAAAATAAAAAATAAAAAAATAATGCTCAAAGTTCAAAAATACAAAAAAATGAAATTAATCCAACAAAATATGAAGAAGCTATGCCCAATTTTCAAAATCCAGCAAAAAACAAATGTTTTACCCCAAAAAATATGAAAGCCCTAGAACCAGTACTTATTGAGAAAAAAAAAATTCGAAACTTTAACGTTGAGCTAAACGCAAAATTGAAAAATACAAGAAAAGAAAAAGAAAAAAATCCAAATGTTTGAAAAAAATCCATTCCAGAGTTATGGGACTTGACCTACAAGGTCCCCTACTGACCCTGAATAAGTGTGTGAAGTTTGAAAGCAACAGCATACACAGTGTCTGAGAAAAGGCCTTGCACGCAAAGGTTTGACCAAATTTCTAAGTCCAAAAAGGGGCACAATTCAGTCAAAATCCATTCCAGAGTTATGGGACTTGACATACAAGGTCCCCTAATGACCCTGAATAAGTGTGTGAAGTTTCAAAGCAACAGCATAGACAGTGTCTGAGAAAAGGCCTTGCACGCAAAGGTTTGACCAAATTTCTAAGTCCAAAAAGGGGCACAATTCAGTCAAAATCCATTCCAGAGTTATGGGACTTGACATACAAGGTCCCCTAATGATCCTGAATAAGTGTGTGAAGTTTCAAAGCAACAGCATACACAGTGTCTGAGAAAAGGCCTTGCACGCAAAGGTTTGACCAAAATTCTAAGTCGAAAAAGGGGCACAATTCAGTCAAAATCCATTCCAGAGTTATGGGACTTGACATACAAGGTCCCCTAATGACCCTGAATAAGTGTGTGAAGTTTGAAAGCAACAGCATACACAGTGTCTGAGAAAAGGCCTTGCACGCAAAGGTTTGACCAAAATTCTAAGTCCAAAAAGGGGCACAATTCAGTCAAAATCCATTCCAGAGTTATGGGACTTGACATACAAGGTCCCCTAATGACCCTGAATAAGTGTGTGAAGTTTGAAAGCAATAGCATACACAGTGTCTGAGAAAAGGCCTTGCACGCAAAGGTTTGACCAAGCTGGCAACGCGGACGCCAACGCCAACACCAACGCCAACGCCAACGCCAACGCCGGGGTGATAACATAAGCTCCCCTATTTCTTCGAATAGGCGAGCTAAAAACGAGATTGCTTTCTGCTAGTGTGCACAGTTTCATGCACTAAACTGTATCGTCTAAAGAAAGCAAAACTGCTGACACAAACTGTTTACTGCGTTATTGTAATAGTCAAAAATAGTTTTTTATTTTATTCGTGTTTACAAGCCGTTTTCAACAATATTCATGTTATATCACGGCGACAGTTCGCTTATACATGATCATCCCTGGTTAAACGTTAAACAAAACCATAGCGAGGCTGGTATATGTGCTTTTCACAAGGGCACCACTTCACCATGACCGCCGTGACGGGGGTTGAACCCGGCAAATCAAGTTCCAAATCCCCGACAATAACCACTCGGCCACGGCGGATACCTGCTTAAAAAAAATACGCGATATGCTTAATTGAATAATGACACAGACGGTGATTTCAACACAACACTAAACTAAGCTTATTGCAATAATTCGACTCTATTTTCAACTGGTTGACTATATATACTTCAATTACTGAATACCAATGTATGTGTTTAAACTTAGATCATACCGATTAATGATTGTGAAACACGTGTTTGGAAACTGTCAAATGTTAGTCCCCGTCTAGCATATACTTGAAAACGGGCACCAGGCAGGAACACTACCTGCGTAATATAGTTTGTCGGTAGCATAGCTCTGTTATACCAAATGATCTGATAGCTGTTTGAAGTGGAACAATACATGACATCAAACAAACTTGATCCACCAACAGTATTTTCATAGTATAGGCAGGAACCATCTACACACACCAAATCTACAGCAAACGACTGAACTATAGTGACAAAAACGTGAAAAGTCTCCATAAAAGATAGCTTGATTGTTAAATAAAGTCGAAAACATTGTGGCCAAAGGAGGAATTGCTCATCATGAGCAATTTCACCTTTGGCCACAATGTTTTCAAATGTCGACTGCTGCTATTGCGTCAAAATACGTCTGCAGGTGGGAAGGGGAGAAGACTGTTCGTCAGCGTCGATTACATTATGAAGATACTAATGAGAACGCCAGGTTGCGATAGTTTCGCTTGAACGGTGACAAATGTAGCTTAGTGCAGACAACCCGGTGTACGTGTACCTTAGCAAAGCATAAGGGGAGCAAACCGCTCTTTTCCCTACAATATCTCTTTTAATACTCACTCAAACCCTATGTTGTGGGTACTTAAAAGAATCGTCTCACTGAGACGATTTTTTTGAGTACCCACAGTATAGAGTTTGAGAGTGAAATAAGGATTTAAGAACATAAAAAAAACCGCCCCTTATCTAGAGCTCTGCGATCTGTAGCTCTTAGTGAACTATTATGTTCCTTTTGTGACAAAGTGTTCAACTCATTCAACATTGATACTTAAATTTATAGAACGATTTTCAGTACTTTTACCTCTATGTTTTCAAAGTAATCAGCTTTATCTTTGTTGTATATGGGAAAGGGATTACCCTGTTGCACCTGAAATAGTTGTAAACGTCTTTTTACCTGATACAGACGAACTTTTTAATTTCTCTACAATACATGAGTTATGAAAAACATTGCCAAAAAAAGCAGAACGTCTCTACACTCCACACTCAGTCACGGTAGACTCAATACAGTAAGTTGAAAACAAAAGATATACACACATATACATTATATAACGTATAGGGTATGACTCTTACTACAGATTCAAACACAAGCTAAGCACACAGTACTAATGAAGCAGCTGTAATGGTAATCATTGTGCGACTGTGGTCTTACTTTGCATTATGGTGATGCGTGCACTCGTAACACGGTACACCCGATCTGGTTCCAAACTGTTTGAGTGACTTTAACACCTATTCTGATGCAGAAGATACTTGAAGTAATTACAACATTTTGAAAACATTGTAGAAACGAGGAGCGCCGCAAAAGAACGCTAACGCTCGTCTGTTTTTGTCTTAGTAAAAAAAAAGGGGGGACATTAGTAGTAAATATTAATTAAAGCCAGAGTTATGTGACTTGATATAGACATGCGTATTGTTCCTAGGAACATGTGTACACAGTTTCATTGGAAAATGTTGAATGGATTTTGAGTTATGAGGTAAGTTTAACATTGTTGTGACGACGACGCAGACAACAACGACGACACAGACGACGACGCCACCAAAGGTATCATAATACCCCGACCTTTTTCTTCGAATAACAGACGAGCTCGAAAGAGAAATTTGTCTAAAAGAGCAATTCTTTTTTTTCCTCATACAAGTTTCAACTTAATACCAGAACGACAAACAACGTTTCTCATATGTTACCAGGCAAACCTTTGACATTTTCTTACTCTCAGTCCAAACACCCACTTAACAGTATCCATGTTCACACGGAACGTATCAAGTACCTGCAGCAATTATACTTTACTATTTCAAGTGAGGGGCCCCCCTTGAGAACGTTAAACTATGTTTTAATGATCTCTCTCTCTCTGCATTGATTTATTATTTATACTTGTATAAAATGTCTGGACAATTTCATTACGAATCGCGTCAAGTACACAGATGCTTCACCACGTGTGTTTTCAGTTGAGCATGCGCACACGAAAATAAAATTACGATGCGATAGTAACAGTGTGCTCCGTATATTACTCTATCGTTTTATTTAATGATTTCGAATTCAGTTAAATGTATTACAATTTCAGAGCACTTTCAAACACTGTGAATTAAACACAGCCATCGAACGTAACCCATAACGGTCTGAAATTTTCTTAAATAGCTTACGGGCCTAGTTGATTTTTTTTCGGAGATAGCTGACTAACGTAGGTTTTGACCTAGATGTTAAACAAATGATCTAGATTGTAGACAAATCAAATATTGTATTTAATGAATAATGTCGAAGAAATAAAGGAAATGAAACGTTTTGATTGGTTCAGAGTTAAGTTGGCGATCATCCGAGAGGCACTTATAAGGTGAAGTTTTAAAATGAAATGGTCTCCATAAAAAAACACCCAGTAAAACCGTATGAAATATAATATTAGGAGCAAAATATAAATTATTTTTGAAACTTGATTACTTTTCAGTTATTTATCGTCAATTGAAATTTATACACCTCTTGGGAGCCTCGCGTAATCTCCATCATGTGGCGGGGTTTTATCGGCATTGATAATCTATTTATATAAATCGAAGCTGGATGAAGATTGCTGATTAGCCTTTGGTAGTTGATACTTGAATAAAGATATAAACAAGTTGATTCCATCGTTTCCGTTTAGTATTGGATAATTTCTGAGAGTTTACATAATTTTGGCTGACACGTGGTTCTAAAAAGAAAAACGCGCAAGCTACACTCGATTACCGATTCTATATCTTTTAAAGAGAGATGTTCTAGCCGAACAATGTTCCAACTGGTTCACGATTATAATGCATTACCAATTCAAGGAGCTGTCGAATTCTTAGATATACAACATTATTGTAATGCATGAAAAATTACTGATTGTTTTGATTATTAACAAAACCTTTCTGATATTCAAGTCAAATGATATGCGCATGTTCCATTTCTTAGTGTTTTCTCATATTGATCGCCGTTAATCATATTTCTTGTTTATCTTGTCTAACATATGTGGAAAATTGACGTACATGTACCTTTATCTACATCGAAATTAATCCTGATGTATGACTGGACACTGAGAGACCATTAACGAGAACGTGGTTCTTTCAGATAGGGCTAAGCACGATCAATATGAACCGGGCCTGGCGTTTTGGGGGCGGGGTGGGTGTTACAATTACTTGATTGATGGATTGGGGGGGGGGGGGGGGGGGGGGGTTACACGTCGTTTTAACAATTTCAATTATATTACGGCTGCCAGTTAACCTACACATGACTTTTCTGGTTTTCCCACACCAGTACTCCACACAACAGTCTTGACAAGCAACTGCAACAGCCGAATGTCGCTCGTCTCATTGACTTTTGTCAAACATTGAAAAGATTTGTGAATACTGATGAGAGCTTGTACATTCTTTCGCATAGTGTATAGTCTCACCTGTCCGTCTGCTTGTTATGTAGACGTATGTGCAATTTCTGAAGAAGAAAAAACACTAAAAGGGTGACCCCCCCTCATGTTTTACGCCAGTACGCCTTTAAAAGATGCGAAAAATCGGCAAAGCAAATCAAAAGAGGCGGCTCTTTACTAGTCATTGAGGAATCTGTTACGCTCTTCTATTTTCATGTCAATGTATTTTGATCACTTGTCCTAATTTAAGAATCGGATTATCTTATCTTACATATTTGTGTTTATTCTTGTTCAAATCATTCACTGTAAGTACGGTACAGTTGCCGTATAACACGCTGTTTTTAGTCATAAACTTACAGCATGGAATTTGAGATAATGACATGTTGAGGTTGTAACAATCGTTACATGCTGAGCAATGTCTTTACATTGCCACAACGTTTACAATAACTTAACTTTCGCTTATAGAGTTTTTCCATAATTGATGTTTTCAAAGGAGACTGTTTCTGATTTGTTTCATGTGGGAAAGGGTTTAAACACATGGTAGTTTAGAGAGACACTTTATGTCTCGAACCATCGAGTTCTATTCTTCACCGTTATAAATAACAGATAACATTCTTGAAATCTCTAAGGTTAACGGTATAACTTATTTCAATTCAGAAAGACATAGTCCATGATAACACGCAATAATGAGCAGCCTTCGTGACTTGACATCTTTGTAATGATTTATATCTCAAACAATCATGTTTTAAGGACTTTTAGAAATTAATATTTGTACGAATTTTAGGGCTTGGCCCTCTGCCATGTACAGATGGATTTTGATGTATCTGCAACCGTATACTTTTGCAAGCATATTGACAAAATAAGAAATTCCTACTGATGGGCAATTTTCAATTGCCAAATGTTTTTACATACATGTACATGTATCTTCAATAATAATAAATGCACTTCGAGAGATTTCCCATAATTTTCCGAGTTCAATTCAAAGTTGATCGCTGCATAATTATAATGTATGTGGGAAAAGGTCCACGCTATAACAACTCTCTCCATGCGATCAGAAAGCAACAAAACTCGTGTGTATGAAACGACACTTCAGCCCTCTAGCGAGAAAACCAACATTGTGGACTCTGCGTAAAGAACAGACCCAGATAAGCCTAAGCATGCCGCGCAGGCTACCGGACAGACACTTTTCGCCTCCTGTGGATTTTCTGTTTCTGTACTCTATACCTCTATCCACCTAAGACGGATTGTGTCGACCCGGATAAGCCTAGGTCGATACATTACGCAAATACTATTATGTTGGTTTTCTCGTAGAACGGCTCACTTATTTCACTTTACATGGAAAAGAAAGAAAGAAAGGGTTTCGTTAGATAAAAAAAAAATCGAGGCACATAATTTAAACGACATCTAGCTGAAGAAATTGAGTTTATTATTCTTCTGGGATAACGCAACAACTAGGTTTATGGAAACTTATCCTTAAAGAAACGTTAAAGTACATGAATCACGTGAACAATCCGAGAGTTTAACATGGAAACCTGGTCATAGGTGATACATAAAACATACATATCGAGGGCTTGGCACGAAACGGTTGTACCTAAAAACCTATTTTGAAAACCCTGGTTTAGGGACAATGTTGACCCCTTTGTAAACAATGCAAATTTAGGTGCCATTACTCACAACGAGCAATGGCACCTAAATTTCCATTGTTTACCAAGAAAAATGATTTAACGCTTATAAAGACTTTATTGCGAGGTGATTAACCTTGGTAAAAAAACAAACCAATTTTTAGTCACAACCGTTTCACGCCAAGCCCTCGATACATACAGTGCGGTCTGTCGGGACGAACATGCAGAGCCTTCTTTGCCTGCGTGTGTATATATGATGTTGTACGCCACTTTGAACAAGTGTTCAGTTATATCACGCCGTTTATTGTGTAGGTTACCATTATTACTGTTCATTTTATACTGACAAAAGCGATTCAGTCGTAATGCTAACACCACAATTCTGATCGCCAAGGAGGACAAGCGCCATTTGTACCATATTTTAAATTTAGTATGACCCGGCGGGGGATCGACTCTTCGACCTTCCGCACTCAAGACGGACGCTCCTTTCCATGCAAACCTGTGATGATATAGACCAATAACAGAAAACTCTTTCAAACATATGACGACTATGCAAACTCGATTTTCGACTCATCTAGATTAAAATATGGACCGTCTCCAGAAAGGAAAGAAAACCATTGAATACAGTTGAAAATATTATGGCATAAAGAGAACTTATCTTTATGAAGTATCTCTTCTTTTGTCACAGTATTTAAAAAGCAGTTTTCGCAAGATGCGACAACATACTTCTTATCATAAGTGGCTAACTATGCTTTGCGGAACGGAACGGAACAACAATTTGGGGCACCAAACGGAGCAAAGAAGAAAAATCTATCCGTAGTTGTTATCGATTGTAGCATTAAATACACACATTTGAAAACTATTCTGCAGTGATAAGTGTTCCTAGAAAGAAACACAACACATTGATCATGCATTAAAAACTACTGATATAAATTTCTTCTTTGCCCCGTGTGGTGCCTCAATGGTTGTTCCGTTCCGCAAAGTATAGTCAGCCCTCATAAGTAAGTTCGATCCATAGTGTACATCCCTATAGGTAGCAGTCACAGAACACGTGGCAACAAGAATGTCGTGAAATACAATGAAGCTTGCTGAAATATATATTCCCTAGCTGGAATAGATCTATACAATAATCTATACACGTATATTTCAGCCATGCATTGACAACTTAATAATATATATAAGGGACAACTTAATAATATATATAAGGAAATGTTTTAACTGAATTTCCATGGCCATATGTCTGATCCTGCTAACTTAAAGATTTCCCCGATGTGCTATATTTAGAGTCATCTGCTTAGCAAACGCAGGAGGACAAAAACGTGACATTTGGAAATTTAGAAGTGTAATTTGATTCAAAATCCCAAAGATTGGAGGGAAAATGATAACTTTCTTGTTTTGAACTATTTCCTTTTCAAGCAAAATGTTTTCCATGTCGTCGTCTGCAGGAGAAACGTTAAAGTATAACCGAAAAAGGAAACGCAAAATAAAAATTGTGACATCTGTACGACAACTCAACAAGAGATTAGCATTGCTTCCGTCCTTGTTACACACTTAACCCTTTCCCTTATTCCACGAATCTGCAGCAGACAAATTAGAAAATATTCCTGAATACATTTGGGAACAGTACAATAATTGAATAGAGTTGAAAACCTGGAGACAAAAGGAGAAATTGCTCGTTTTGAGCAATTTCTTCTTTTGTCGCCATGTTTTCAAAAAACCGCCCGCTGCAGAAAGCGTCTTTATGAAGGAAAGGGTTAAAATCCCTGAAGTCATAATGATATATGACAGAGGCTTAGAATTGAACTTTCTTTTCTGGCACGTTGACACGTTCCATTTGTTTTTATAGCCCTTGGACATTTAACTTCAAATTTAAAACTTGCTTTCTGTGAGATAATCAGATTAGAGAAATCTCTCGAGCCATCATCACAAAATGGCTGGACATTTAAAGACAGTTCTTTGGACGTTTACCGTCTGAATTTGTGGCAATTTGAGACTGAACTTCTACCGAAATTCCAAGGAACTGTAAATCCCGTGGGAAATTATGTTTTTCTTTTCATGATTTGTAGAATGATTGCATTTCGTTTGACTATCCTAACTCGAAGCCTTACTCGAATTTCCAGTTTATGTCACGACAGATCTCTATGGAATAAAAAATAAAACAAAGAAATATTGAATTTTCTAATAAAGTAAACGTTAATTATTGAATGATACGGTTATACCGGGCACTTAACCTTATGACGACTAGTGATATTAACGACGAGTGAAGGTTTCGATCATTCAGGCGTATCCGAGCAATCTGATCGGAATCTGCACGGTTCGCCGGTAAGTCACAGAAAGGTTCAAGACACTTCTGGCAAACACTGTTCATTCTGATCTGAGAGCATGCGATTAACGGTTTAACGTTAATAGTGGAGCGTTGCTCCGGTGAAAGCCTGTGCAACTATGACTTAAGGCTTCAAATTGACACTGTTTAACAGTAGTTTCAGGAATTGCCGTGGTCGAGTCGTTAGCGTCGGGGGATTTGAAACCGGGTGTCACAAATCCGAAGTTTCTAGAAACTTTGTTGCAAACCCTAAAAGGTCATTTAATCTCATTGCGTCGCTAAAATGTCTTTAATTATGTATAAGAGGACATAGGGAAGGACAGACGTACACCAATGTATATGTTTCATTAATATCAGGACACATGCCCATTTAATGAAGTTACATCACATTATAAAGTATACTAAATGGTGACAAAGTACATGTATGTAATTGAATGTAGTTGTCACATGCTTTAAAATGCTTGGGATATATATATATATATATATACAAGTAGCCTACATTTCGTAATCTAGGTATACATTGATGTTGGCAAGAGCTCTAGATAAGGGGCGTTTTGCATGTTCTAAAGTCCTTATTTGACCCTCTAACTCTATGCTGTAGGTACTCAAAAGAATCGTCTCAGTGAGACGATTCTTTTGAGTACCCACAACATAGGGTTTGCTTTAATGATAAAAGAACAATTGTGGGAAAAAGAGCTAAATACTCCTCCTTATCTGAACCGCTGGATATATCTCTCTAAATGAAAGCACGTTGTTTAAACAAGAGCATCGCGTACGGCACAGACGCTCGACTGATAGAAATCAGAAACAAGAGGGCCATGATGGCCCTGGAATCGCTGACCTGATTTTTTTTTTCACTTTAGCTATATAAGCCCCGCCATCTGGCGGGCATAGTTTCCGACCAATCGACTCGGCTTGAAGGAATCTGATAGAGGGTCACCCTAGGAACATTTCTACAAAATTATTTGAAAATCGGCCAGACACTTTTGGAGGAGAAGATTTTTTAAGTTTTCACTATAGCCATAAAAGGCAAAATATCCCCGCCCCCTGGCGGCCATGTTTTTTGACCAATCAACATGGCTTGAAGGAATCTGATAGAGGGTCATCAAAGGAATATTTCTACAAAGTTTTTTGAAAATCGGCCAGACACTTTTGGAGGAGAAGATTTTTTAAGTTTGCACTATAGCTATATAAGGCAAAATACCCGTTGCCATGGAAACCAGAATTCTGCATGGATCCCAATAATTTGAAGGAATTCTGGTGAGGTCATTGAGAGGATGCTTTCTGTGAAGTTTCATCCCAATTGACCTACTGGTTACTGAGGAGAAGATGTTGAAGATTTTTTAAGTTTTCACTATAACCATAAAAGGCAAAATAGCCCCGCCCCCTGGCGGACATGTTTTTCGAACAATCAACATGGCTTGAAGGAATCTGATAGAGGGTCACACAAGGAGCATTTCTACAAAATTATTTAAAAATCGGCCTGACACTTTTGGAGGAGAAGATTTTTTAAGTTTGCACTATAGCCATAGGGCGATCACAATAACTCACCCTGAGCACTTCGTGCACAGGTGAGCTAAAACAAGATGTGTTTGTGAAACACTGATGCCCCCGAATGGCAACATCTAGGTCAAAGGTCAAGGTCGCAAGGTCAAAAATGTTGGTACTGACAGAAAGTCATGTCACAAGGAATACACATGTGAAATATGGTAGCCGTACCTGTTATGGTTCAAAGGTAGTGGTCAAGTTTAAAGTTTTTTTCGACAGACAGACAGACAGACCAAAAACTAGATGCCCACCGAATTGGTGATTCCGGGGGCATACAAAAGCTGAGCTAAACAAAAAATCTTAACCAGACGACCACGCCGCCGCCGCCGACGCCAGGGTCATGACAATAGCTCTCGTTTTTTCAAAAGTCGAGCTAAAAATGGTAGAAAACGTTGATAAAGGAGAAATAGTTCATTGTAAGTACTTTTCTTTTATCTTCAAGCCTGTCATAAATATCAGCGGTCTATAAGACGTGTCAAATTATGTACGCATGTGGCTAAGGGTTAAACCTAGGTAATGTATTGCCTATATGTTATGGATGAATAAGGTTGCAGGCCGTTATCTACAATATTCGCTAAATGAGCCATCCCGCGAAAACCAACATTGTGGACTTTGCGTAAAATATCGACTCGGATCAGCATAAGCATGTCGCGCAGGCTAACCCGGACAGACACGGTTCGCCTTATGTGAATTTTCTGTTTCAGGAATCATTACTTTATACCTCTAATCCCCGAGACGGAATGTGTCGGCTCGTATTAGTCTGCGCGGATTGCCCAGGCTGATCTGGACCGATACATTAGGCAGAATCCATTATGTTGGTTTCCGCTTGGAACGGCTCAAATAAAGGTTAAGATTGTGTAATATAGTACATGATTTTAAACAAGAGGGCCATGATGGCCCTGGAATCGCTCACCTGATTTTTTTTTTTTTACTTTAGCTATATAAGCCCCGCCCCCTGGCGGCCATAGTTTCCGACCAATCAACTTGGCTTGAAGGAATCTGATAGAGGGTCGCCCTAGGAACATTCCTACAAAATTATTTGAAAATCGGCCTGACACTTTTGGAGAAGAAGATTTTTTTAAGTTTTCACAATAGCCATATACGGCAAAATAGACCCGCCTCCCCTGGCGTCCATGTTTTTTTAACCAATCAACATGGCTTGAAGGAATTTGATAGAGGGTCATCCAAGGAACATTTCTACAAAATTATTTGAAAATCGATCTGACACATTCGGAGGAGAAGATTTTTTAAGTTTTCACTATAGCCATATAAGGCAAAATAGCCCCGCCCCCTGGCGGCCATGTTTTTTGACCAATCAACATGGCTTGAAGGAATCTGATAGAGGGTCATCCAATGAGCATTTCTACAAAATTATTTGAAAATCTGCCAACCAGTTTGGGAGAAGAAGATTTTTTAAGTTTTCACTATAGCCATATAAGGCAAAATAGCCCCGCCCCCCTGGCGGCCATGTTTTTCGACAAATCAACATGGCTTGAAGGAATCTGACAGAGGATCATCCAAGGAACATTTCTACAAAATTATTTACAAATCTGCCAACCAGTTTGGGAGAAGAAGAATTTTGAAGTTTTTTTCATTTCGTTGCCATGGAAACCAGAATTATGCATGGATCCCAAAAATTTGAAGGAAATCTGGTGAGGTCATTGAGAGGATGCTTTCTGTGAAGTTTCATCCCAATTGACCCACTGGTTACTGAGGAGAAGAAGTTGACGCACGACGCACGACGGACGACGCCCGACGCACGATGGACGACGGACGCCGGACAAAAGGCGATCACAATAACTCACCTTGAGCAAAGCTCAGGTGAGCTAAAAAAAAGGAATTAGAGATTGCCACCAATGTTAGTCCATACATAAACACATCCACTCTACAACCTTCGAGTAGCGAGTCGCACCAGGGACTGCACTGTAGGTACGAGTGACCTTTTATGAATATATATCGAATGAAACTACGCTAATGCATACATATATCACTGCGACTAGACTCGTAAGGGTTAGTTCCCCTTTCTGACATCAGAGCCGACGTTAGCATAAGCTCATTACCTAGTGAATCGAATACACGAACAATGGAAAATCTCAGACTGACTTCTATAAATACTAGATGCGTTTAACTTGATAATTGTTCATACAAAATAACTCATTTACAAACAATTGACTATCGATCTCCTGTAGCTCATTAGTGCGATCATGCATAAAACATACAATAGTGACATTCTCTTAATCTGCAAGAAACGAAGGAATCTGTGGGTTTATAGAAAACAGTTGTAACTAGACTAAACATATCTCAAAGAATTTTGCATAATGTTATCGATTTTTATAGCGTAAGGAATGTCTGTGTCTATACAGATGATGGTTGTATGTGTTACTCGTTTTTGTTTTTTATTTTAAATTCAAGATTAAATTTGAATATCTCTCTACTTTTAACAATGTTTGTTTTCATCTATAGTGTTTCACATCGCTTTTACCCCCAATTGTTCAGTTATACCACGGCGTCTGGTCCATTTATCATGAAACCAAGAAGCCAGTCAAATTGTTTATCATACAACTCTTGAGAGTAAACGAGGAAAAGCCATTACTACCATTTCTAAAACCTTCATAAGCATGTCGTGTCAATATCAATTGTGCAATCGGGCATTCAGATGTTAATCTATATTTTCGCCCAATTAGTCAAAGAAACATTCGAGAAATTTCTCACACACACACAGGCCGTATTTGGACGAGAAAGAATGAATACGAAGATAGGTCTTTTGTTAAAAAGTTAAATCCAACGTCTACACTTAGCCTAGAGATCACCAAGATAAATATTCCTACAACATTTCAACACACTCACGGTAAAAATGCGGCTTCCGGAGTATTAAAGCTTTCCCTCATATAGACGCTTTCTGACGCCTCTGCTGCAGAATTGCCGTATGAGAGAAAGGGTTAACAAGATTCCCCTTAGATTTGGCCTAGTGACCTAGATTTCGAACTGACATGACCCATATTCCAACTGACATGAAGAATCACATACTGACAAAATGTCAAGCTACTGCTGAACCAAACCATGCGGTCTCTAGTGTGTTAACAAGATTGTTCTTCAAATTGGCATAGTGGCCTATTTATTGACATTACATGACTTATATTCGTCGAACTTAACCTAGATACATGTATCATCAAGACAATTATTCTGACAAGGATTCTACATGCTCAAATTAAAACGCAGCTTCTAGAGTGTTTAACTCTTTCAGCGCCACAGGCAATATTGAGGTTTTTGCAAACAATACTGATTCAGGTGAGTCAGCTCGTAACGAGCTGTCTCACCTGAAATCAGCATCGTTTGCCTTTTAGTTATCAAAATAGTCCAAACTTTTATTACAACAGAAATGGAGACGCCCGATTTTGAACATGGAAGAGTCTACTTTAAACAATTCGGCGCTGAAAGGGTTAACCAATTTGACTTCAATTTGACCTTGTTTACCTAGTGTTGATGGTGATGCTAACAATATCTCACATTGACCTAGTTTTGATGGTGATGCTAACAATATCTCACATTGACGTAGTTTTGATGGTGATGCTAACAATATCTCACATTCAGCACGTTGTGCGCGGGTAAGCTAAAACCTGAACACATTCTGGGAATTTTGTTTCTCGATGGTTGAAAACATTTTGAGAGCGGTGTAAACAACCAAACAATCACATATTCTTTTACTGCGTTTCAAAAAAGGTTTTGACAAGGTCAACATCAGCGAATCATACTCATAATTATGCGAGTTGAATACAATACAATCATCATCAGATTCGAGCGAGTAGCACGGTTCTATACATGTATTTTTTTACGTTCCTGTTTTGTATGAAGAAGGGCGAGGTTAATCTATATCTCACATAATGTATTTAGAAAGGTTTTATCTGGGGAAATTCGCTAAACGGATGGTCCGGTAAATAACAGACATGATGAATTGTTTCGACCTTTCTCCGACCTCCTTCTTAGTGTTTTACTCTCAAAACCTCTCATCCCCTGTTTAAATAATTGTTCTAAGTGATATACGCCACTTTAAACATTTCTTCAGTTATATCACGGCGTTTCATGGGTAAGTTACCAGGACTACTGATTCATTTATCCTGACTGTAGCCAGTGAGTCGAAATGCTAACCCCGCAGCCCTAAGCGCCAAGAAGGTCAGCCGGTACTACCACTTTTAAAGTTTTTGGTATAACCCCGTGCCAATTTTTAAATACAAATCCTATAAAGTCTATATGAAGCACATTGCTTGGCACAAAGATTGGAATGTTAGAGCGTTTTTAAAATGAGCCGTCCCGCGGGAAAACCAACATTGTGGACTGCGTAAAGTATCGACGCAGATCAGATTAAGCATGCCGCGTAGGCTTACCCGGATAGACACGTTTCGCCTCCTGTGGATTTTCTGTTTCAGGAATCATTACTCTATACCTCTATCCCCCTGAGACGGAATGTGTCGGCCCGGATCAGTCTGCGCGGACTGCGCAGGCTGATCTGGATCGGTACATTACGCAGATGGCCATAATGTTGGTTTTCTCGCGGACGGCTCAAATGTATTTCTTATTGCGGTTTGCTACGTATTAAGCCTGTCCAACATATAGAATCTCTCTGGCGCCTCTGCAACAGACGAATTTTGAAAACATTGTGAAAAATGGAGAAATTGCTTATAATGAGCAATATTGCCTTTTGTCACAATGTTTTCAACTCGATTCAATTAAAATACGTTCATTTAAAATAGCTTTCATAGTTTTACCAAGATGTGGTGATAGTCGTCTGCTGCAGAGTTGTTGATGTGAGGAAGGATAGTCGTCTGCTGCAGAGTTGTTGATATGGGGAAGGATAGTCGTCTGCTGCAGAGTTGTTGATGTGGGGAAGGATAGTCGTCTGCTGCAGAGTTGTTGATGTGGGAAAGGATAGTCGTCTGCTGCAGAGTTGTTGATGTGGGAAAGGGTTAAATAGGTAATAATCTAACTTGAAATCTATCATTTGACTTCAAAGATTTGTTCAAAACACAAAGTTCTACGATAGATGTACAGGATAAGAAAAAAAAAACGAACATCTTAAATGTCTAGGATATGTATACAATACAAATATCTGATTTATCAGCAAAATCAAGGTGAGTACATTTTACTCATGATCAAAACTATCACTGTTCATGAAGCAACCTTTTGTAAAGTATTGCCGGGCAACTGGCCAAACTCAGGGAATGAGAAGTGTATATACATTATTTTATTTTTCTAAGTTTTCTGTACGTGTATAGTAGGATCCAATGACATGCATCGGTGCCAATTGGCTGTCTTAGGAAAGTGACAATCCAATCCAATCTAACATGCATGACTTGTAGAGCCATTAGCACGGTCGCTGCTGACCTTTAAGTGACCTTAGCATAACCTAGTACAGACACAAACTGTGGCATTGAAGGAAATATTAGTCGTTAACGGTACATTAGAAGAGGAATACATCTGAATTCGTTTCAGGTGTATCTTAATATTGGTACACAATGTAGTTACACCAGTGTCGATGGGATCGATGCTTACCAATACTTGACATACCAGACTTTCAAAGTAATTGGCTGCATTTCCGCATAGGCCGTTAGTCCATTGGCGAAAGACGTGATTAAAGTCGTTTATCTTTTGCGAAACGTCGAAAAGAATGCTGGCCGAGCTGGGTTTGATCTCTAGATTGACAGCCCGCGTCGCCACCGACTTACCGGGGCTCGGTGTGTAATGATATCAATAATAAGGGAAATTGGTGTTATCTCTAATTTCATAACAATAAGGGAAATTGGTGTTATCTCTAATTTCATAACAATAAGGGAAATTGGTGTTATCTCTAATTTCATAACAATAAGGGAAACTGGAGTGAGACCAATGAGACTACAGTTTAAGTTTTATAAACAAATTTACGATGGACTCTTCTAAATGTGACATAATATATGAATGAAGAAATGGGTTCGCCTGACTGTTTGCATTGGCAATACGACGCCTTTAATCCTAAACTTTGGCTTAATTCAAGATAGAATACGGAAAAAAAAGACAAAACTATTTTTAGCGTTCTCAAAGAGAAACAACCTTAGCGTATATATGATTACAGTACAGAGCATGTACATTCCTCTTTTTATCATCCAGTGAAACATAAGTCCTGAGTGTATGGGCCAGAACGTTGAGAAATGAATATCAAACTATCGATTTATTTACAAATACTCATCCCTAACATTCTTATTATAACTTAAATTTAAAAAAAGATAATCGTGAACTGAACAGATTTATATTAAGAGATACATCTTTTAAGTAAGTTTAACAGTAAAATACTAATAATAACCAAAACATCGGTCGAAATCCTCTTAACAGATTCATCCCTAGGGATACATTAAGCAGGGGTTTATCCCCCTTTAGGCACTGTATGCACGTGCGTACACATTTTTTCTAAAAATGCCCCAAAATGCTGCTGCGGCGATACACATCTGCGTAATGTATCGACCAGATCAGCCTGCGCTGTCCACGCAGCCTGATCCGACCGACACATTCCGTCTAAGGGGGGATAGATAGAGTTAGTGATTCCTGAAACAGAACATCCACAGGAGGCGAAAAGTGTATGTGTGGCGTGCTTAGGCTGATCCGGGTCGATACTTTACGCAGAGTCCACAATGTTGATTTTCTCACGTGACGGCCTACACATTGATTATTGCCAAGCTACGCCCCTGTTAAGTAAGTTTAACAACGAAATACAAATAATAACCAACAAAGCGGTCAAATTCCTCTTCACATTTTGTTCGATAAAATGTTCTAGTTGTGTGGATATTTTGACGTTGTACATGAACGAGTTTGTGACGCTATAGTTGCAGCATGAGGTCATATATACTGGGCATAAAGTAACTACATCTGTCAGAGTGTTCATGTCAATGACTAGTTTAATAAATGGTCATTCCTACGGTAAGGTATCTCTCGATGTAATGTGATAAAGATTCTATAAAATCATCTAATGTTTTTCTTGTTCAAAGATAAATAAATATATCTAATTTAAAAAGGTTGTCAGACAATCCTAAGTCATATAACATCATTGGTAAAACGGTAAATTCAGGTAAAACAAGGCAAGTAAAATAAAATTCATTTAAAGATGGCATCTTACCATTTTCATGTACTTTGTCGACTAAGCCTCCCATTGTTTTTTGAGCTACTTTCTTCATTCATAATCCGTAAACGATAATCCGCCTAAAGAAATATTTCCTAATTTATAAATATTTCCACTTTTATAACTGATAAATAACATGAGTGCCAGAAACACGACACCTCGTAGAAATTACTGCATTCTCAGACCCTAACTGTCTATCTGTCCAAAGTTCACCTACATCAATTGTTCCCATTTCAAACCTATCTGACATAAACGGTATTTTCTCTTTTGGATATCAACTTTAAGTCTTCACATAATAAATCAATGTTAGGTTTTTTTACCTAGATATACAAAACAGACACTAATAATAATAATAAAAATATATTATAATTTTTTCATTGAAGACAAAATCTGTATAGATATATTCAATGAAAGTAATGTTTCGAGAGTTTCACACATCAAAAGTTGTCAAATAATGACATACGTTTGTCTGCAATCCTATTTTAAACATGGGTAATAATATATTTCCAGTATAAATCAAAACTACTTTTCACGATCTACAGGCTTTTATCATAATATACAGTGTCTCTGTTATGTCTCTTTATAAAATTAAATTTTTAAGTCTTATCACATAATCTAATCCCTGACCTACATCGTCAGTTATCCCTTACAGTAAAAACAGGTCTGTCTGATACGCTACTTACTCGTTTGGTAATTGAAAAAACACTCATTAATTATATCTTCAATAATCACTAACATATCTCACAATATGGATATTCGTCCTTACGTCTCTTTGTCTCCCCGTTCTGATGTATACCACTATATATACATCCTAAAGTATATTGACAATTGACCAATATCCCAATATTTAGAAATAGTATTAAAAAAAATTACTTTTTTTTATTATTTTCTTTTTTTCAAGTCCTTATTTCAATACAAACATATTCATATGCTATCGTGCAGTCCTACATATTGTATCTAACGAACATGTCGCAAAACATGGAAATGAAGTGAAATCGCGTGTTCCAATTCCTATGTTGATCCAATCGGGCGCCAAACGACAACATGTATACTCCAGCGCGTCTATTGACAACAGATAGATCTAAGGTTCTAATGGTTATTGTATATATCCATGGTCTATACAACAGTTTATCCGACACAGACTGAACACAACACAGTACCGCGTTATGTTTTATATAATTGTTGTGTTTATTTTCCCATGTGGTGTAATTTGCTGAACAAAAACAGATTCACGTTTGTCTCAGTTGGTTACACTTCTGAGAAATGATGGCAAATGACAAATCCGTTCACTCGTACTGTGACCTAAATATAGGCGAGTCAATTGAGCTTGAACTGTCAATACTAGTGAGTCATTGGTTCTCAATCAAACCGTCATTAGAATCGTCGGCGGTAAGTTGAAAACATATATTTTCCAGAATTCTTCCATGATCTAGAGCGTTTTTTTTTTTTTTAGATAAACGATTTCAAGGGCAAACCTTTAAAACACAGACACGCTCTCTCGTATGCAAACTAAATGTTTTTATGAGGTTATTTTTCTGTTAGATGTTAACTTGGGTTATATGTGTTTTATCGATGGACTAAGAACGTGCATCGCTGCTATGTCTAGGTTTTATTAGGTCTACATTTTGTCTGCTTATTACGTTTTACTGGTTAGGAAAAAAGCGTTTTGTAAGCGTCCAAAATGGCAATACGATTTATAAATCCCAAACCAAAACTTATCAACCAGTGGAAACGATTTTCTGTTACAATGTATTAACCATTTCCCACCTGCAGACACATTTTGACGCATCTGCAGCAGACGACTTTTAAAACATTGTGGCCAAAGGTGAAATTGCTCATCGTGAGCAATTTCTCCTTTGGCTACAATGTTTTCAACTTTATTTAACAATTAAGCTATCTTTTATGGAGATTTTTCAGGTTTTTGTCACTCATTTTTCAAAGTCGTCTGCTGCAGATGTGTTGTATGTGGGAAAGGGTTAAGTTCCTTTTCATTATCACCTTCCAGCGGTAGGTATTACCGGAATCACTTCCTGATGCGTTTCATTCCGGTTTCATTAATATTTAGTTCCTACGTGTTGAGCATTGCTTAATTAAACAGCTCAAGATTAGAATGTTCACAGTTACAATCGTTTCCCTCACCTCGGTGATGCGAATATACTTAATTAAATCGTCCCACAAAACAACAGACAACCTCGAAAACATCTAGGCAAAACTATAAAACGTCACTAAAAATGAAAATATATCAATAATTGAAAACGTTGTAACAAAAGAAGACATTTCTCATCATGATACATTCGATTCTTTCAAACGTCTGCTGCAGTATATACGACTAGGTATGGGAATGGGCTAAACGGGGATTGTTAATCAAGTGAGTCTTCACGTAGCACGAACCAGCACTCTTACCATAGTAAACACATTCACATTGTTTTATATTCACATCCCCGTGTTAACCCTTTCCTACATACACACAATCTTCAGCAGACGAATTTGGTATCTATGAAAAATATATCAAAACAATTTCATCATTGCTTAGAATTGTAAACATTTTGGTCAAAGGAGAAATTTCAAACGCCATCTGGTGCAGAGACGTTCAAATGCGTCTGCATGTGGGAAAGGGTCAACCAGTATCACTTTTTAAATCCAACACAATGGAACTTAAGCCTTTCGCACATACAACACATTCTGCAGCAGATGACTTTGAAAACATACCCGAACATGTTTGGAAACTCTCTTTAAATGAAAGTACAATAATTGTTTTGAGCAATTTCTTCTTTTGTTGCTATGTTTTCAGAAAGCTGTCTGCTGCAAAGGCGTCAGAAAGAGTCTATTTGAGGGAAAGGATTAATTTAAATATCTGAAAACTGAAAGTAAATCTTGGTATCAGATAAAAAAAAAACATTGTTAAATGTGTAACATTTGTAAAAAGAACATTCGTCAATATTCTTCTGCTGTTTCTGACATACGAGATGATATGGGCACGCCCCTGAAAACCAATTTAGACCTTTTTATCAGAAAAGATTATGATCAGCTTAAATCTTCGCACATTCCGACTAGGATATTTCGTGTTCGCTATCCAGTCATAGTTAAGCATTTTTTGATTGCCAGTGTACGTGAATTGACCATGAGAAGTAAAATCACATATTTGAATTATATACGTTATTTCGATAATTCTAAAGTTCCTCCCTTGTATGATGCGGCTAACATTGGCTCACGACAGACATGTCTGAAACAGACCTCTCACATTATTCTTGTCTACTTCATACATAAGAATGGCACCAACAAACGGTACACACCGAGACAATTCGGGCTAATACAAACACTCCATATTTTTGCCTAGATGCTATCATTTATTGAAAAAAAAAAAAGAGTATTTTCCAGCAAAAATGTGTAATCCATATCCCGGTTTAAATTTGTTGGTTAGTTTCCACCTGTGAATAATAGAGTGTACTATTGGTTCTGAATGCAAGTGTAATTATAGGTAAATATTATTGTTGTTATTTCTGTTGGCAGTATATGTATTTTTTCAAGAAAGTCAACACATTTCATGTGTTTGTGTTGCCCTTCTCCTTTATTCCGATATGCCGAATATTTAAGCTTCGTTATCTCCTGTCATTGTGCACCCTTCATTCAGATCTGACTTAATTTATATTTCTCTAATTGAAAGTTTGATATAAATTATAAAGAAAACTAAGATTATAGGCACATATATATGCAGGATACATGATATTTTCATCTTCTTCTAAAGACAGCTCGTTCGACTGAGAAAAAGGGTCATTCCATTGTGTTCAAAAACTTATAAATGTCTTGTAAAAATTGCATTTTACCTAACAATTGACCTAAACATGTTTGGATTCACAGACCGAATCCATTGTGACCTTTTGGTATATCAACAATGAGAATAACATATATTTCATTGAGTGACTACCTACTCATTTGCGTGACATCAAAGATGAAAATGTCAGCAGAAAAAAAACAATTATTACTTTCGCAATTGCATATTTATTTAACCTGTTTATTTAACATAAACACAAAGGTGACGCGTGTCCATCAAAAGCTTCCTTCCCGTAGATTATCACTATAAATACCACTTAAACTACCATACTCAAAGCCTATTATATTTTCTACAGTATGCGTCAAAATCGATTAAACATTGTCTTTGCGTGACCATTTATGTGTGTATTCAGTAATAATATAATGGCACATAACAATTAACTGTTGTTACATAATTGTGCGGTTTAAATTGCTATTGATTTGAAGATCAATTCAATATTTATTTATTTAATCCTTTCGCTATTCTGGGCATGCCCGAATAAAAACCGCCCTTTCGGCTATGTGTTCAAGATCAGCATGCGTATCAGAGCAGCCAGATCAGGTTCTTCCCTGTATAGCATTTCGTCACAGAAACATCCCGGAATCTTTAAAATAACTTTTTTGACCAGAAAAAGGCAGTACAGGTATGTAATTTGATCGTAAACGATATTTATGTTAAACTAAAGTAAAGGTTTTGAAAACCGTGATGGAGCAGAGAAAATGGCCATGGTAACTTATTGTCCTATCCGAAAAACAGTCTAGTCAAACCAACAACTATTAGGTATTGCAGTAATTTGAGCCGAAAGAGAACACTAACATGAAGTGTGTTAACATGTAGAGATTCAACACTAATAAGGTAGTAATTAGTGTTGAAAGCCAACACCGTACGGCGTCGAAGTGCCAACGCAAACTTGGAAAACACAATAGGTTGGTAGACGAATGGCTTTCATAATGAAAACATTTTCCAATACCGTCTCTCTCAGTCTCTGTAAAGTATGTTTCGATAGTAATCATTGTGTTTTAATAAATCCTCTGTGCTTAACATGACCCGGCGTTTCTATTCCTAAATGTCAATATAGATGATGTTCAAGCGTTCTTGAGCACATTATCATTATTTGTTTAACATTCACATGCTATTGAAAGATACACTTTAAGAAAAACATATTTTAGGGTTGAACTGAAAACTCATTAACAACCTTAGAAAAAAAACCAGTGTGTAACAGTTTTAATTAGAACATTTGCATTCGTTCAATTTTGAAATCATTTACTTACTAGCACGGTGCGTGCTTTAGTGTGTATTTGTAAGGACATAGCTAAGAGGGTTATGTAACTAAATTTAACC
Organism: Serripes groenlandicus; assembly: GCA_031761405.1. NCBI lineage: Eukaryota > Metazoa > Mollusca > Bivalvia > Cardiida > Cardiidae > Serripes > Serripes groenlandicus. The sequence continues at coordinate 33,972,548 of JASEVX010000009.1, forward strand.
TTAAAATAGCACACATCGCATTAACAGTTGTAGCAAGTAAATCTGTCAAACAATTGAACATATGACAATAACCTTTATAGATTCTTAAACTTTAAACATTGCAATAGATACAAATATTTGATTCTATGCAAAGTTGTATCAATTCAAAAATCACAATACATGGGTCTTTTAAGGCAGTCATTATTTAAATAACATAAAAATACCTTTTTAGTCGTGTTCAATTACGGTCGGAACTATCTTAACGCTTGTTGATCGTACAACCGCCCCTTAAACAAAGTGTGCGCACTGTAAAATAGTTCACCAGTTCTTATTGAATGCTAAAAATAGGCAAATATAATGTCTGAATAACTTCGTCATAAAGCAGTTACTGTTGAAAACATGCCTCTGTAAACACAAATATTTATGATTTTGATTCAGTAAATAATTGTTCATGTTAAGCGAATTTCGGTTACTTCCGTGAGATGGCCGGAGACACCCGAGTCACATACATGTAATCATGCTCGGTATTGGCGGAAAGATCCGATTTCAAGCCTTGTTTTCCGTTTACCTCTTGGGTAAGTAAGTATCTCACCGAAAAATATTCAAAATGTTGTTTTTATACAAAACAATAAATGTTATATGTATGCAGGTACTCAAAATAGGACTTTATCATTCAATCATCGGAGTAAAGCGATATCGATTATATGCAAGGTTTTACGTTGTATGTAAAGACAGATACAGTATTGTGTAATATGTACATGTTAAGGTCAATTAGAGTTGATACTTCGCGCATTTCCTATCTCCTGACTTGAAGACTTTTATGCTAAGAATCCCGAACAAATTCAATATACATTTGTATTAACTTCTATGAATTAAACACATGTTTTTAATGTTGTATGCAGATATTGTGTAAACGAAACAAAATTTAAACAGAAGATTGACCCGTTTCATTTTTCGTAACCATTCACTTACCACTTTACTAGTTACCTTTGTACTTTCTGATATTAAAACATAACAGATTCAGATAAGTCAGCTAGTAACAAGGTATCTCACCTCGCACGATTTTGAACATGGAATCACTAACATTACGAAATTCGGCACTGAAACTGTTGAAAAACAGTTGATTCGAGAAATTTATCTCTGTTAGAAAGTCCAATCTCTGACAAATTTGGATTGTTCGGAGATTCTAGAATACTGTACTTTAAGGGGCCTTATTTTTAGAACTAATTCTGGCTCAGATGACTTAAAATATTGTCTCATTTAACGCCGTTTCATCTATCTCATTGTTGAAATAAAGGACAATTTGAAGCAATGTATGACATTATATATTCCCCCGGGCACTCATTTTACTACTCCTATACTTGAACCATAGCTCACATTCTCTAGGCTGTATTTCAATCTCCTGGGCAAGTTTACAACGAGTACATCATCGGAAACATTAAAGACTACACCAGACAAAACGTGTCCTGTTTAAAATCCACTCAAAATAAAGAAAAACAAGATGTGTTTGTGAAACACTGATGCCCCCGAATGGCAACATCTATGTCAAAGGTCAAGGTCGCAAGGTTTTGGTACTGACATAAATGTCATGTCACAAGGAATACACATGTGAAATATGGTAGCCGTACCTGTTATGGTTCAAAAGTAGTGGTCAGACAGACAGACAGACAGACAGGCCAAAAACTAGATGCCCACCGAATCGGTGATTCCGTGGGCATAAAAAGAGGGCCATGATGGCCCTGATTCGCTCAACTTAATTATACAATGTACTACTGCAATGCAGAACACATCAAGATAATTATTCTGAATGCAACCTCCGCAGTGTTTCCTTCATTTGGCCTAGTGATCTATATTTATTTACCTGATATGACCAGATATCATCAAGACAACATTCTGACAAATTTTCAACTTGCTCAAAGTAAAAATGCGGCCTCAGGAGTTCGAACAATATTTTCCTTTATTGACCTTGTTTCTGACCCAATATGACCCATATTCGAACTTGACCTAGATATAATTCAGACAAACATTCTGACCAAATTTCAAGCTATATCATTTAGACAAACATTCTGACCAAATTCCAAGCTGCTTAAGCAAAATATGCGGCATCCAAAGTGTTAACAAGATTTTTCCATATTCGAACTTGCCCTAGACATCATTCAGCTCGCCATTCTGACCAAATTTCAAGCTGCTGAAGCAAAACATGCCGCTTCTACAGAGTTAACAAGATTTCCCCTCAATTTGGCCTAGTGACCTAGTTTCTGACCCAATATGACCCATATTTGAACTTGACCTGGATATCTTTAAGACAAACATTCTGACAACATTTCAACCCATCTTTTTGACCCATCATAACCCATGTTCGAACTTGACCTACATATCATCAAGACAAACATTCTGATAACGTTTCAACATGCTCAAATTGAAAATGTGGCCTCTACAATGTTAACAAGATTACCCTTCAATTTGGCCTTGTGACCTAGTTTCTGACCCAATATGACCCATATTCGAACTTGACCTAGATATTCTGACTAAATTTCAAGCTGCTGAATGCGGCTTCTACAGTGTTAACACGATTTTCCTTCAATTTGGCCTATTAACCTAGTTTCTGACCCAATATGACCCATATTCGAACTTAGATATTTTCAAGACAAACATTCTGACAAAATGTCAAACTGCTGAAGCAAAATTTGCAGCCTCTGGAGTATAAACAAGATTTTCCTTCAATTTGACCTAGTGACCTACTTTTTGTTCAGACATGACCCTTGTTCGAACTTGACCTACATATCATCAAGACAAACATTCTGATAAAGTTTCAACATGCTCAAGTTGAAAATGTGGCCTCCAGAGTGTTAACACGATTTCCCTTCAATTTGACCTAGTGACCTAGTTTTTTACCTCATATGGCCAAGTTTCGAATTTGTCCAAGATTTGATGGAGATGAATTGATAAACTTTCATAAAGATTGGATGCAAAATGTAGCCTGTAGAGTGTTAACAAGCTCAAATGTTGACGACGCACGACGGACGGACGCCGGACAAAATGTGATCACAATAGCTTCGTGCATAGGTGAGCTAAAAAGAGTACCTGCAATTTTGTTTTGAGTAACACGTGCATACAGGTTAACAAGAGCGTTCCAAGGAATACTTGTGTCGCATGAGAAAAATGCACACATGGGGGATAACTCCATACATAACAAAGCTATCTTGAAACCATATTTGAAATGAATATATTGAAAAATATTTGGACATAGCGACCAAAAAGAAAACAGAGAAAGATAACTCAATCATTAAGCCGGCTGGAGCTATGTTGTCCTGACCACAAGGTAAAAGTGTGTTGCGACGTTAGAGTGAATCCGCCAAACAAAACAATAGTGAAAAGGGGAGGTAAACCAACACTAAAGGATGCTAGTGTAGTTTTCCTTGTATTATTGACGGACTACAATGTACACGTGTTCTAACTGTGAAATGAATCTGCCACACAGAAACAACGTAAATATTGGTGAACTATAAAAAAAAAGAAACAAGAGGGCCAAGATAGCCCTAAATTGATCCCTAGAGTGATAATATAATATCAAATGTGTCACTGCTAATATCGGACACATTTGACAAAGCGGGAATAACAATCTAAGAATGGGGACTGTAAATGAAACACTTTATTAATAAAGGAATTGTGTAATTAAGTATTAACTCTTTGAACAATTTGAAAAGAGGACCGACCACCCAAGGAACATTCCTCTGAAGTTTGGTTGGGTATTGCTTAAGGAGGAGATGTGGTTTTTAGTTAAAGTTGATTTTACCCCTTCTTTTAAGCCACCTGGCTACTTTGTATTTCAACCAATGTATTACTAAAGTAACTTTTCTGCGCAAGTATCTTCAAATCAGACAAGCTCGTCAATAAAGCCGTGGTCACAACTTACGGTCACGCACGTAGTTGACCGTAGTGGGAAATGACCGTAGTGGACCGTAGTTAAACGTATTAAACGTAGTTAGACGTAGTTAACTGTAGTTCGACGTAGTTAACTGTAGTTTAACGTAGTTATAAATGTAGATTTAACTTCAAGAAACCCATGATTTGGCCGTAGTTAGCAAAACATTTTTCAACATGTTCAAAATATCTCTACTGTGAGCTTGGATGACAAGACCCTACTGTGACCGTAGTTTGAACTAAGTTGACCGTATTTGACCCTACTTGACCGTATTTCACACGTAGTTCAACATAGTTATCCGTAGCTACACGTAGTGATACCCTAGTTAACCCTAACCTTTATGTTGTTCGAAGCTACTTCATCCGACTTATACCTAGTTGACCCTACTTGACCGTAGTTCACACGTAGTTCAGCGTAGTTATCCGTTGCTACACGTAGTGATACCCTAGTTAACCCTAGCCATTATGCTCAAACCTACTTCACCTTACTTTTATACCTGGTTGACCGTAGTAGCACTTCGTAAGATGTGACCACGGCTTAAGAATGTATCTATAACATTTTGTAATTTTGCCCATTTTTTGATGTAGCCTGGCCGCCATGTTTTTCAACCAGTCAATATGGCTTGAATATGTATTGTAGAGTCACTAAAGGAACATTTCTACCAAATTAACTGGGAATAAAACTAGCCGATTCAGAGGAGAAGAATTTTAAACCTTGAGTATTTTGCAACCTTTCTGATGCCGCAGCAACCAAAGTTCTACATTAAATCTTAATTATTTAACAACGTTGAAAGTCGTCGACCAAAGAAACATTCATGTGAATATTAGTTGAAATGTGTCCAGTGGATAAGGAGAATATGTCATTTAAAGCTAAATGGTAATTTCACAATAAACAAAATTGTCTTTCAGACATATTACATTCTTGATTTCATTTACATGACGTTTTGCCCTTTTAAGGTTTAACAGTATTATGTACATTTTACGTGAATGGTGGTGTATCATTAAATGTCTATGTTCCGTATTTAATTCTCATTCCACTGTACGTGAGTACACATAACTTGCCTATTATAATAAACGTTTGTACAGACTCATCTTGGTCTACGTCGATAGCTATGTATGCATCAATATTTAGTACAGACAAGTCCATAATTATGATAGAACTTGTCAATGTCCAGCAGGTGATAAAGACTGCAGAAATTCAGCAATATAAGGGTAAGTCCATTCAAGCACTTAAAATAACACGACGATGAGCACTTTAAAATGTCTCTTATTACCTGGAAACGGATTAATTACATCGATTACTAAAATCAGAATTCGTATTTTAAAAAAAGTCTGATCGCCGCAGACTTCGTTCATGAAACAGCCCTGGAACAACAAAGATCAATTCTATGAACGACCATTTCTGAATGCTTTGAGTTAGTTTTGTCTTCACAATAATCACGTAAATTGTGAAGATTTTGTTGTGTCCAAGCTTCGTCTTCTTTTATCTTTAACAATGATTAGATTTAGGCAATAACCAGATTCAAAAATCAAATAAGTGCAAGTGCTTCTCATGCCCAAAAGCATTTAGAAAATGATTAATATCTTTAAGCAGCTGCAAATTTCTTTCCAGAATCGATTCATTTACATTTCCTTTTTTGTCAGAACTATCAAAAGGGAGAATCTGGAACATATAATAAATATCGCAACAACACTCTGCCATAAACTATAATTTGTCAAAATGGTGGGCAACAATTGGGTTAGTAGTATGACACATTGTATACTTTATGGATCATTTGGTTACCATAAATGTTAATGCTGTTCTTCCGAATGACGAACAATAAGATCATGACATTGTCATTTTGTATAAGACAAATACATTCTTATTTGGCATAACGTAAGAAGTCACGAGGATAGTTTTATTGATTTTTTGTTTTTGATTTACATCAAAATCCAACAGAAATTATAGTGAATTTTAACTTAATCTTTTACAAGTTAATTGTGAATCGTGACCGTGTGATTATTTGTGTAATATTTCAATTAATAAGCATGGCATATATAGTTCTATTAATTTTTGCTAACATCATTGAAAAGGGTTTATTTGTAAAACTTTTCGCAATAAGAAGTATTTTCATAAGATAGTTTTCATTCGATCACAATATTGTTTTGGTCATCGATTGTGTTACGCCCTATTGATGCACTCTGAAAAGTATCTGTACCTTGTTTTTCTATGACAAAACAGTGACAAAATTAATTTCATTACATAATTACATGTATGAACGAAAATCGATCATGGACATGTGTTTATTCTCAATGTTCTCAATGAAGGGCAAACATTTGTTTGTGAGTAAGGGCAAAACGGTTCTAATACGAACGTTATATGGATCAATTCCCACCGGTACATTCAATGCATCCGTGGAAGATATGTTCAGACAAAGATATGACAGAAATAAATCGATTTATATGATGATAGAAATAAAGCGTTCACAAGGAACACAAGCAAAACCCTTGTGATAAAAGTACAACAGATTACAACAGTTGTGCAATTGCATGAGCCGTTCCACGAGAAAACTATAATTATGGCCTCTGCAAATATATATAGATCCAGATCAGCCTGCGCAATCCGCAAAGGCTAATCCGGGCCGCCACTTTCCGTCTCAGGGGAGGGGGTGGTGTGGAGGTATAGAGTAATGATTCCTGAAACAGAAAATCCATAGAAGGCGAAGCAAGGGTTAGCTTGCGCGACATGCTTAGGCTGATCCGGGTCGATACTTTACGTAGATTCCACAATGTTAGTTTTCTCGTGGAACGGCTCATATATAAACATATGGGCCAAGATGGCCTTGTGTCGATCACCTGAGAGATGAAATAGTAGCAAATATGCAACTGCTAATATCGGGAGAAATTTGATTAGGTGGAAATGGAACAGACAGACTGTAAACAAAATATCTTATCAATAAAGGACAGTTGAAAAAAGGCATTGAATATTCGAACAATTTAAAAGAAGACCATCGGTGGAACATTCTTCTTTTATTGATATATGTCTATTGGGTTAGGATGAGATGTCGTTTAAGGCTATAGGAGCTAAAATGTAATTTTACCTCTTTTTTATGTTTTCAACAATCAAAACGGCTTGAACGATTTCTGTAGAGTCACTGAATGAACAATTCTGCTAAATTATCTTGAAATCTGACAAGAACTCGCAGAAGAATGGAATTATAAAGTGTTGTCATATTGCCCCTTTTCTGATGCCAACCATGTTTTTCATCCCATTAATTTGGCTTAAACAATCTTGGTAAATGGTTATCGAAGGCACATTTCTACCTAATGATCTTGGAAATCGACAAGCTGACTTAGAGGAGAAGAATTTTAAAAGTTTAGGTATTTGTATCCCTTTCTGATGCAGAAGCAACCGACGTTCTACATATAATTTAAATCTCCGGATTATGTTGAAAGAGGACCACCAAAGAAACTTTCATGTGAAGTTCGGTTGAAATTGGTCTAGTGCATTAGGAGAAGGTGTTGTTAGAAGCTTAAAGTTCACTTCACCCATTTTCTGGAGCCGCCAGGTTGCTATATATCGATATCAGCAAACCCATATGACTTGAACGTATTGTATAAAAGGGTAACTAAAACAACATTTCTATCAATGTATATTAGAATCAGACAAGCATTTTCATAAAAATAAGGTTTTTAAGATTTGTCATGATGCCCTTTTCCTGATGCAGTCTAACTGCTATTTTGTAGAGGGTCACCCAGGAAACATTTCTACCAAATCATCTCGGAATTCGACAAGCGGATTGGGAGGAGAAGAATGTTTCAAGTTTTCCATTTCTACCAAATTATCTTGGAATCAAACAAGCGGATTCAGAGGAGAAGAATTTTAACCTTTGGATTTTTCCCCGTTCTGATAAGCCAGTTTGCATGAAATTAGACCAGTTATTTCAGAGAAAAAGATTTGAAAGTACAACGGACGACGGACGGTGAGTGATAACAATAGATCACCTCGAGTCTTCGGCTCAGGTGATCTAAAATACAGAAGCTACATATAGAAACATATAACAAAATGTAATCAAGAAACATAAGGGTGACCCATATACCTCATACATGGGTAAAAATACATACAGGTGTATTTTATTCAGTTTCTAAATAGCCTATATCCCTAAACAACAGGAAATTGTCGCTCATCTGAGTACGTAACTCTGTATGATAAAGTGTTCATAATAACTACATAAAGAAGTATCTCGATGAATTAATAGGCAAATACCGAACGTGATCTAACTAAACGACTTAAATGATAGAAAATTTAGGGAATATGGTTTAAAAATTAAATAATAAAAATGTAGCTGTAAGGACAGAAGAGTTGCACCAGTAGCTTATATTCATGATGCTGTGTACTCCCAACAACATTTGTATAATGCAATTCACAAACATATCTAAATCAAGAGTCATCATTTTGAGATATAATCATTGTTTGGAAAGAAAGGTTAAAGAGGATCTTTAAACAAAATGGGTTTTCTAAACATCAAAAACAAAAGTGTTGCGTTCATTAGCCTAATTTAATCAACAGAAGTGCCCATGTCATGAAAGCAGATCGTTTTCAGCCCGGGGGTTCCATATTGTATTGGAATTGTTCGTGATAAATTTACACAAGAACCAAATTGACAGGCCCTTCCTGGGGAAATACGTGTGTGGAAACCGACTGGGATTGGAATAGTATAAAAGTAGGACAACATGGTGATTGCTAGTGCGAGAGCAACATGGTCAAGCTTATAAGTAGAAACTGGTTAACCCTGACTCACATACAACTAATCTGCATCAAACGACTTTGAAAACATCTATGCAAAATCATGGAAAACCTCTTTTAATGAAGGTATAATTACTGTAAAAACATTACGAGCAATTTCTCCTTTTGTCACAACGTTTTTAAAAGTCATAAGTTGCAGAGACGTCAGAAAGTGCCTAGTATGTGGGAAAGGGTTACAGAACCAAACATCGGAGTTTCTTATTCGGTTATAATACTAATCGAATCATATATCAAAGATATAAATTAATCTCAGTGAAAAGATGGCAATACGATTGAAGAATATGAGGGGGAAATATACAGCTTTTAATTAACTGTTACAGTTAACCCCATATTAACGTTATAGTAGCTGTAATACAACAGAGACGTTTATTCTCTCTGCAAAACTGAACAAACTTGTCTGTAAGACGGTTCCACACTTAGTTTATGCCCATTGGCAGTATTGTCTTCTTAAGCAATTACAGGATATGCTTAGCTTCATTGTCCAACACAAGACGTTTCAAACCATTAACTTAACTATAACCGTTCGCAATTATTTCATTTACATCGTTTTTTAAATTCTTAAAATGATATAAAACTTCTGAAATGGCTTAACCTTAAATTGAACCCGTTTAGCTGAAAAAAATGGTTTCGTGTAAAAATCAGTCGAACCTACATCTTGCATAAATCCATAATATAACTAGAGATTGCTTTTTTGGAAAAGCGCTTGTCTCCCCATTTGTGTCGTCATAGGGGACGAAAAGAAATGATGGAGTCATATCAATTTGTTCAAGTGAATGTTACTGTGACCTTGCCCTTTGACATTGTGACCTCCAAATCAAACATCTACTGGTTAGGACCAACGTGTGAAACCAAGTATGAAGTTCCTCGACATAATCATTCTTTAGTTATTGAGCGGAAACCATTTTTTCAGCTGAAGGTTACCATGACCTTGACCTTTGACCTAGTGACCTCAAAATCAATAGGGTTCGTCTGCTGGTGGTGACCAACCTGCACACCAAGTATTAAGTTCCATGGCCAAAGCCATTAAGCAAAAAATTCAGCTCATTGTCACTGTGACCTTTCAGCTCAAGGTCACTGTGACCTTGACTTTAGATGTACTGACCTCAAAATCAAAAGGGGTCTTTTACTGGGAATGGCAAACCTTTATACCAAGTAAGGAGTTCTTCGGCCCAAGCGTTCTTCAGTTATTGAGCGGAAACCATTTTTTACCTCACACGGTCACCATGACCTTGACCTTCTGACATCAAAATCAATAGGGTTCATCTACTGGTCTTGACCAACCTGCATACCAAGTATGAAGTTCCTACGCCCAAGGGTTCTTAAGTTATTGAGTGGAAACAAGTATGATGGACGTGACCTAGACCACTGTGACCTTGACCTTTGACCTAGTGATCTCAAAATCAATAGAGGTCATTTGCTGGTAGTAACAAACCTGCACACCAAGTATGAAGTTCCTGGGCCCAAGCAAAAACAATTTTTCAGCTCATTGTCGCTGTGACCTTTTGTCTCAAGGTCACTGTGACCTTGACTTTAGACGTACTGACCTCAATATCAATAGGGGTCTTCTACTGGGCATGGCTAACCTGCATACCAAGTATGGAGTTCCTCGGCCCAAGCATTGTTCAGTTATTGAGCAGAAACCACTTTTTACCTCACAAGGTCACTATGACCTTGACCTTTGACCTTCTGACATCAAAATCAATAGGGGTCAACTACTGGTCATTACCAACGTGCATACCAAGTATGAAGTTCCCACACCCAAGCGTTCTTCAGTTATTGAGCGGAAACAAGTGTGACAGACGGAAGGACGGAGGGACGGAAGGACGGAACGGGCAAACACAATATGTCACCCCCCATGTATGGGGGGAGACATAATTACAACATTGGTTTAGAAGTGTATTTGGAGCCAACTGGAATAAAGCTGATAATTGTAGTAATGAATTTTAACTAAATATTGCAACACTGTGTCAAGATATAAACGTTCTGCATCATAAGCCTACGGATAATTGTGTGCATCGTTGTACTAAATTATACTTCAGAAATTGTGTTGAAGATTGTTAAATGTCATAGCCGTGTTCCTTAATCCCAGGTAAATTCTGAACAAGTATTCGCAAGAACTCATAACACAAGCTCTAAAGAATAATTTTAATTCATGAAAACGATATTATCAGATGAAATTGATAATCTAACTATGACCAATAGTTGTATCACCAATGTCACCATTGGGACTCAAATGATAAGCTTTGCACTCTTGAATCTGCAATGTATCTAACAATATGAGCCGAATTACGAGAAAACCAACATTGTGGACTCTGCCTAAAGTATCGACCCTGATCTGCCTAAGCATGCCACACTTACTAACCCGGACAGACACTTTTCGCCTCCTGTGGATGTTCTGTTTCATGAATCATTACTCTATACCTCTATCCCCCTGAGACGGAATGTGTCGGCCTGGTCTGGGTCGATACATAACGCAGAGACCATGATGTTGGTTTCCTCGTGGAACGGCGCATATGTACTAAACACACTGTGCATGTAGAAGAGACAAGAAAGACGTTTACAATCCCGAGTATCGTCCGCTACTTTTTATCTTCTTCTAATACCTCATGGATGTAAGAAAGTATCTACAGTAATGCGTCTTTCGCCCTTTCTCCTAAATAAACAGACAGGCTTTATTGATGGGGAGATAAATACTAACATTATTCTAGGTGAAAAACATCTCAGTAATTTATCGGTAGCTAGAAAAAACGCTTATGATAAAATCTGATGTCTGTTAATTTCTTCATAATGATTAATTGCCTGCATGTTTTTCACTGCAGAAATAGACAAGCATGGTATGATGTAAGATAATTCCTTTGATAATTGTTGATTATTTTCCAGTCTATCCGAAATACAAGATATTATCAACAAGATAAAATACCAATAAATTATATTGATAGCTTTCTCTTTATTGTATAAACGTTCTCCTAGAAGGAGTGCTAGCACGTGTACATTAACTGCTTCTAAATGATTAGTTATCATTATTAAGGTTTATTTATTACTGAACAACGCGATAGGCATGGTATGGTCAATTTCTGTTTCTTATGTATTTGACGCCGCGTTCAACACTTTTCAGTTATATCACGGCGTTTCCTGAGAAAGTTACCTCATTCCTAACGACCATAAATAATGGAAGTTTTTATTTTATCCAAACCCATGACCATATTTGAATGACTTGAATAAGCATATACTGTGGCAGTTTTGCAATCGATCAAGACGGCTTTTTTTTAAAGATCAGTGCCATATTAACTTTTCTATAACATAAAATAAAATCGGAAAACCACTTATAGATGAGAAGTTCCCAGGGATTGCATCATAGGCATAACAAGCAAATTCAGAGAATTATGGTCCCCCGCTTTGGGGGTTTTATTGGTTGGGTTGCAACGCTTCCTGGCATATTGTAACTGTCTTTTCTGTCTAGAGAAGGCTTTATTGTTTATAGTAATATGTCAGTTGTATTTGTGAAGTCTAAACAGATTGACCTCATTAAATTATATGGAAAATTAAATCATCCAAAAAGCGGTTGCAGAGAGATAGCCCGGAAATGAATTAAGTCATACATAGCCGGATGGTGGGGTAAAACTCCGTGAAAAATCATCCAACCGGAACGCAAACACGATATGCGCATCTACACTTGGTGGTGATCCTTCCTATAAAGTTTCATCAAATTCCAAAAAGCGGTTGCAGAGAAATAGGCCGGAAAAATGAATTTAGTCATACATAGCCGGATGGTGGGGTAAAGGGCCATAACTCCGTGAAAAATCATCCAACCGGAACGCAAACACGATATGCGCATCTACACTTGGTGGTGATCCTTCCTATGAAGTTTCATAAAATTCCAAAAAGCGGTTGCAGAGAAATAGCCCGGAAATGAATTTAGTCATACATAGCCTGATGGTGGGGTAAAGGGCCATAACTCCGTGCAAAATAATCCAACCGGAACGCAAACACGATATGCGCATCTACACTTGGTGGTGATCCTTCCTATGAAGTTTCATCAAATTCCAAAAAGCGGTTGCAGAGAAATAGCCCGGAAATGAATTTAGTCATACATAGGGGTAAAGGGCCATAACTCCGTGAAAAATAATCCAACCGGAACGCAAACACGATATGCGCATCTACACTTGGTGGTGATCCTTCCTATGAAGTTTCATCAAATTCGAAAAAGCGGTTGCAGAGAAATAGCCCGGAAACGAAAGTGTGACAGCGTGACGGACTGACGGACTGACGGACTGACGAATGAGAAATAATAGTCCCGCGCTTTCGCGAAAGCGGGGGACAATAAGCCTCGTCGTAAATGACGCTCGTGTTTTCCATTCTATCAACATTGCTTGATCAGTGTTTATATACGGTTAACTGGGAGCATTTCTCTGAAATTTTAAAATTGGACATATACTTTCAGACGAGAATGTTTTTTTGAATGGTGTGTGCAGTATTTGCGCTGGATACACGCAAAGAACATTTCTATGAACTTACTCTGAAATCAGACCATATTCCACCGGAACAGTAGATTATACAGGCTTAAATTTGTGCAAAGAACTTGGACGAAGAACTAACTAGCCCCTCCCTTATGGATTCAACAGATTTCAAAGAGGGTCACGCAAGGAACATTTCTATGATACACATGTGTATATATATATATATATATATATATGTCAAACCAACTACCATCGTTCCTAAGGTAAAGCCATTTAACTTATGAACTTTTCGGGTATGTTACATTATTTTGAAATTGGATCAGTACTTTTCAGGTGAGAATATTTTCGTAATCGCATGGATCAAAACTATTTGAACCATTTCGCAAAAACAAAACATAATTAAACATAACCTTGAAATTAAAGTCAGACCGACTACTAGTTTCAAAGGAGACGATTTAAAAACAAGAGGATCATGATGGTCCTGTATCGCTTACCAGAGATATATTGTCTTATTTGAATCAAAGGGAAACATTATGTTTAACAAGAGGGCCATGATGGCCCTGGATCGCTCACCTGATTATTTTTTCTCACTTTAGCCATATAAGCCCCGCCTCCTGGCGGCCATAGTTTCCGACCAATCAACTTGGCTTGAGGGAATCTGATAGAGGGTCACCCTCGGAACATTTCTACAAAATTATTTGAAAATCGGCCTGACACTTTTGGAGAAGAAGACTTTTTTAAGTTTTCACTATAGCCATATATGGCAAAATAGCCCCGGCCCCCTAGCGACCATGTTTTTCGACCAATCAACATGGCTTGAAGGAATCTGATAGAAGGTCATCCAAGAAACATTTCTACAACATTATTTGAAAATCGGGCTGACACTTTCGGAGGAGAAGATTTTTAAGTTATCACTATAGCCATATAAGGCAAAATAGCCCCGCCCTCTGGCGGCCATGATTTTCGACCAATCAACTTGGCTTGAAGGAATCCGATAGAGGGTCACCCAAGGAACATATCTACAAAATCAAAATTTCGTTGCCATGGAAACCAAAATTCTGCACGGATCTCAAAAATGTGAAGGAAATCTGGTGAGGTCATTGAGAGGATGCTTTCTGTGAAAGTTTCATCCAAATTGACCCACTGGTTACTGAGGAGAAGAAGTTGACGCACGACGCACGACGGACGACGGACAAAATCCGATCACAATAACTCACCTTGAGCAAAGCTCAGGTGAGCTAAAAATGCTCCTAACTTTAGCTCTGACAATCATGTTTGGCAAAGCAGAACTGTTTGATCAATTTAGGTAGAATGTCAGTGAAGGAACATTTGTGTGCGTTTATTTTGGAATTGGAGCAGCGGTGACGGAGAAATAATTGTTCCATTTTTTAAATCTTGTGTAACGGTACGGAACTGTTTGAACAAACTTGGTAGCAGGTCATAACAACAAGAGGCCAAAGAGGGCCAGTATCGCTCCACGGCCATTAGACAAGAATTAAATCTCCAAACAGCCATATAAGGCAAAATAGCCCCGCTTTCGGGGCCAAACACTTTCGGAGGAGAAGATTTGTTAAGTGTTCACTATAGCCATATAAGGCAAATCAGCCCCGCCCCCGGGAGGTAATGTTTTTCGACCAATCAACTTGGCTTGAAGGAATCTGATAGACGGTCACCCAAGGAACATTTCTACAAAATTATTTGAAAATCGGCCTGACACTTTCGGAGAAGAAGATTTTTTAAGTTTTCACTATACCCATATACGGCAAAATAGCCCCGCCCTCTGGCGGCCATGATTTTCGACCAATCAACTTGGCTTGAAGGAATCCGATAGAGGGTCACCCAAGGAACATCTCTACAAAATCATTTGAAAATCGGCCTGACACTTTCGGAGGAGAAGATTGTTTGAGTTTTCACTATAGCCATATAAGGCAAAATAGCTCCGTCCTCTAGCAGCCATGTTTTTCTACCAATCAACGTGGCTTGAAGGAATCTGATAGGGGGTCTCCAAAAGAGCATTTCTACAAAAATAAAATGAAAATTTGCCAAACACTTTCGGAGGAAAGGATTTTTCAAGTTTTCACTATAGCCATATAAGGCAAAATAGCCCCGCCCCCTGGCGGCAATGTTTTTCGACCAATCAACTTGGCTTGAAGGGATCTGATAAAGGGTCACCCAAGAAACATCTCTACAAAAAAAAATGAGTTTACACTACATTTTTCTTTCGGTTGCCATGGAAACCAGAATTTTGAATCGTTCCAAAACAAGAGGCCCATGAGGGCCTATGCTCTACTGGCATTGATCTGGCGTGTTTCAAAAGGAACCAATATGTCATCAATATTCAAATACCATCTAAGTTTGGTGAAGATCAGATAGTAAAATGGAAGCTCTATTGTGTTCACAATCTGTATTATAGCAATTTTGACAATTTCAAGGGCCATAATCCAGCCATGCATGGGTAGATCTGGCCGTTTTTTAGAAATGAACCAAACTCTCATGGATATCTAACTACTGTATAAGTTTGATTGAGATACAAGATACAATCAAAAATAAGGACTGTATCATGTTAACAAGCCCTATTATAGCAATTTTGACAATTTCAAGGGCCCTAATTCAGTCATGCATGGGGCGGATCTGGCTTGTTTTCGAAAGGAATCAAGCTCTCGTGGATATCTAACTACTGTATAAGTTTGGTTGAGATACAATAAAGAATAAAGACTGTATCGTGTTAACAAGCTCTATTATAGCAATTTTGACCATTTCAAGGGCCATAATCCAGTTATGCATGGGCAGATCTGGCTGGTTTTCAAAAGGAACCGAGCTCTCATGGATATATAACTACTGTATAAGTTTGGTTGAGATACAATCAAAAGTGAAGACTATCGTTTTAACAAGCTCTTTTATAGCAATTTTGACCATTTCAAGGGCCATAATCCAGGCATGCATGGGCGGATCTGTGGCTGGTTTTCGAAAGGAACCGAGCTCTCATGGATATCTAACTACTGTATAAGTTTGGTTGAGATACACTCAAAAGTGAAGACTGTATCGTGTTAACAAGAAATTGTTTACGGACGGACGGACGCACGCACGACGGACAAATCGCCACGACATAAGCCCTACTGGCCAAAGGCCAGTAGAGCTAAAAATTGAAGGAATTTAGGAAAGGACATTGAGAGGATGCTTCCTATGAAGTTTCATCCGAATTGGCCAAGTGGTTAGGGAAGAGAAGTCGTTTGAAGCAAAAGGTTAACGGACGCGGCACGCACGAACGACGGACAATTCGCCATGACATAAGCTCGACTGGCTTTCAGCCAGTGGAACGCTAATAATGTGTCCGTTTAGTAAGAATTAATGTTACAGGTTTTTTGAAGTACTGTTTAAAGATTTTAAGGTCTTTCTGCCATTTTACGGGACAAAAATAAGCTGTTTAAATTGGACAATTTTGACAGAGGGCCACATATAAAGGAATGCCAGATTATTTTTAAATTGCTCATTTGGTGAAAAAAAACGTGACCAAGCGGACGTTCGGTGATCACAATAGGACACCCCGAGCCGGATCGTGGTCATGTGAACATCTTAGAGGGCCATTATGGCCATGGAATGCTCACCAGATTTAATATAACTTGGTAAATGGTCACCAATAGAACACTTATTAGTTCAAGTATCAAAATCAGCCCTATACTTTTGACAATAAGTTTTTTTAAGTTATCATTATTTATACATATAGAGAAAACAAGCGCCGCCCCCTGATGATTTTCTACTTCAAGAATCATTACTCTATACCTCTATCCCCCTGAGACGGAATGTGGCGGCCCTGATCAGTCTGCGCGTATGTTCAGGCTGATCTGGGTCGATACATAACACAGAGGCCATAATGTTCGTTTTTTCGCGGGACGGCTCAGATATCTATACTGGCTATTTATTATCATATCTACGTATGCTTCATAGTAAAAGTCAGTTTTGATATGTCAGTTTTGATATACTTATAAATAAGAGGACGATTATTACTCAACATATCACATCTCCACTTTTGTACAAAACAATCACTTAATCTTTGTTTTAAACCATTTTTAACCCATGTTTTGTTTACATTACGCGGATGTTGCCATATATAACCATAGCCATTTTTACATACGATATTTCAAACTCTGCTGAACAACTTTTGTTTTCCACTATTACAGTCTAACAATGAACACTTTCATGATACTTGAATTATACAATAATTATAGTTGACTACTTTAAACCAATATTTAATTACACGTATTAACTGGTTTATGTAGAGGGGATATCGTTTAATTTCTCCATATATACCAGCATTGCTTGTTCGAGCTTTTACACGTAGAAGTTCAAACTCAAGTTATTGGTACTGCACCAAATTTCACAGGAGTATTTCAATTTTGATCAAACAAAGGAATCAAATATTTGAAGTTAAGTGTTTATTGTTAAATCGTACTTCTTTGTGTGTGATAATAATGCGTTCATTGCACCTTTCCCGAAAACTGCATTACGATAAGAAGTGAACGACCCGGTGGAATTAGTACAGTACCTAAGTAATTGAAACGATTCACTACTTCAATCTCTGCTTTATCGTTATAGAACTTATATATTCCCTCTTTTTCTGAACACCATGACTTTTGGTGTGTTTACATTTACTTGAATACCCAACAAATCACAATGGTGTTTAAAAGATATGCCTCATACCAATTGTATGACAAGCACATTCATATAAGGAAAAATGTTAAACATATTCACTGCATTATTGAGTATTACCTATTTGAATTATATATGACTGTTAGCAGGGACTACTAATACGTATACGTAGTCCCCGCTGTTAGTTATCATGAAATTGTGTTATATTAAGTATACAAGAGAAAGTTGATGCAAGGCATCAATGTCGCCGGAAAAGACTGCATTGATTTATTTATGTATTCTTGACTTTCCTTAGTCTATTCAAACATTAGGAACGTCGAAATGAAAACATTTACTTATAAATTTTATATTCACCTATACATTAGGGTATCTATAAAAAATTAACGAAATGTGTACACATTTATCTTGGCTTAATTTTAATTTTGCTGTTGTTACTTATTTAAATAATAGTATTCATTCATATAATTTCAATGTTTGGCAATCTTATTCGAATCACAAGGTAAATATCCTGGTATTGCTTTAAAGGGAGGTAATTTGAAGAAAACAAAAGTCTTCAAAAGGAGAAATATATCAGCATTACCGTCTACAGTTTAAATTGTTCTATTGTTTGTGGATTTAAAAATGTTCTTTTTTTCTTATTTCTACATGTACAACGAAATATTGCGGCTTCTCTTTGACGCTTTGCGTCAAACATTCGTCTTGTACTTGTCTAAAATAAAATAATATCACTCGCTTTTTCATATCGAAATGCGCATGCGCGAAAATCGATGTTAAAGGTCACGAACCTACACAACAGAATAGGGTCTATATTTAGCTTAGAAACAGTTCCTACTTTAGATATTCATGGATTAACATTATTAAATGAATTCTACACAAATCAAGACATCTCTTTGAACATGAAAACAACATTTAGTAAGTTAAAATTGCTATTAAAAGGAGAATCCGAAATTGACCTCAATGATGACACATAAGAGTCTGCATTAGGGGGTGTTGGTTCACGTCTTGAAGGGACCACTTTTGTCTTCGTAAATAAGACAAAAAACTTAAATGCGAGTGAAATAAAAAAAACTGCAAACATTAAAAAATCGGAATATTTATTTCATTTTAGATGTGTCATTTATTAGTGTTCGTAAACAACCACAATTGTAATATGTTCAAATCATCTAGATTTGTTTCTTTCTAATAATAAGCCGCCCTCCCATGTGATTTCCGAAAAGCTATTAAAAATAGAAGTCGCGGGCTTCTGCCCGGCGACTAATAAGTGCTGTAGTCCATGAAAGACACCTTTATCCATGGCATTGAAATGCCGTCATGTTTCCAATGTATGCGCACAATATCAATATCGATGCAGACAAAAATACTGTAAAATAATGTTTTACAAAATCCATACAATAATTTACAAATATGGCATAATTATGTTAACCAGCATTGTAAATAAGTAAGGCCATTCCAAAGCCTAGTTCTTCGAAATGTTCAGAAGGGTCGGTCTCTTCTGAAGTTGATATTTCTACATGCACAGTATATAGTTAACATACACTAGGGAGGGAGACGGTAAAATTCAACAGAACATTTTATACCCATTTGTTTAGACTTTTGGTTAGTAACAGAGAACAAAACATGATACGGCCGCACAGTATTCATATGCATTATAACGTCTGGGTTGTAGAGTTTGCCTGTTATAAAGCCGTCCTTTCTGTGTATTAAAGCCATTGTAAGCAAACAATCTCTCATATTTGACTAAACCCTGCCTTTAATGACAACAATGATATTGAAAACCATCGAAAGGTTGCTATATTCATTTACCTGGTATGTAATACAAATGTAAACGTATTATGGGGGAAAAAGAAAAAATCGGAATATTTATTTCATTTTAGATGTGTCATTTATTAGTGTTCGTAAACAACCACAATTGTAATATGTTCAAATCATCTAGATTTGTTTCTTTCTAATAATAAGCCGCCCTCCCATGTGATTTCCGAAAAGCTATTAAAAATAGAAGTCGCGGGCTTCTGCCCGGCGACTAATAATCTTTATAGAGGGTCACCAAAGGAACATATTTGCCAAATTATTTTCAAATCTGGCCAGTACTTTTGGACGAGAAGAGTTTTCACTATACACATGGCGGCCATGTCTTTCAACGAATCTGAATAATTTGAACAATTTTGGAAGAGAGTCACTCAATGATCCTCTGTGCCAAATTATTTTAAAATCAGGCAAGTACTTTTGGACAAGAATATGTTTTTAAGTTTTCAACAAACACAAACCAATTATGTATAAGGAAATCAAGCTCCGCCACCTGGCAACCATGTTTTTCAAGGGATCGAAATAAATTGAACAATCTTGGTAGAGGGTCATCCTAAGAACATGTGTGCCAAATTTCTTTGAAATATGGCCATTAGTTTTTGACAAGAAGATTTAAATGTTTTCACTATAGCCATAAAAGGCAAAATAGCCCCGCCCCCTGGCGGCCATGCTTTTTGACCAATCAACATGGCTTGAAGGAATCTGATAGAGGATCACCCAAGGAACATTTCTACAAAATTATTTGAAAATCGGCTCGACACTTTTGCAGGAGAAGATTTTTTAAGTTTGCACTATAGCCATATAAGGCAAAATAGCCCCACCCCCCCTGGCGGCCATGTTTTTCGACCAATCAACATGGCTTGAAGGAATCTGATAGAGGGTCACCCAAGGAACATTTCTACAAAATTATTTGAAAATCGGCCTGACACTTTCGGAGGAGAAGATTTTTTAAGTTTTCACTATAGCCATATAAGGCAAAATAGCCCCGCCCCCCCCCCCCCCCCTGGCGGCCATGTTTTTCGACCAATCAACATGGCTTGAAGGAATCTGATAGAGGGTCACCCAAGGAACATTTCTACAAAATTATTTGAAAATAGGCCTGACACTTTCGGAGGAGAAGATTTTTTAAGTTTTCACTATAGCCATATAAGGCAAAATAGCCCCGCCCCCCCCCCCCCCCCCCCCCCCTGGCGGCCATGTTTTTCGACCAAACAACATGGCTTGAAGGAATCTGATAGAGGGTCATCTAAGGAACATTTCTACAAAATTATTTGAAAATCTGCCAACCAGTTTGGGAGAAGAAGAATTTTGAAGTTTTTTCGGTTTCGTTGCCATAAAAAACCAGAATTTTGCATGGATCCCAAAAATTTGAAGGAATTCTGGTGAGGTCATTGAGAGGATGCTTTCTGTGAAGTTTCATCCAAATTGACCCACTGGTTACTGAGGAGAAGAAGTTGACGGACGACGCACGACGGACGCCGCACGACGGACGCCGGACAAAAGGCGATCACAATAACTCACCATGAGCAAAGCTCAGGTGAGCTAAAAATGTCAAGCGGTTTAGGAGATGTCGTTTGCAGCAAAATGATGACCGACGACGGACAAAGACCGGTCACAATAAATCATTCTGAGCCTCTGGCTCAGACGAGCTAAAATCGTGAACGGATAGACAAGTCTAACCCACAACAACTCGCCAGTAACACTGTGTTCTCATCTGAGCTTAACACAAACGAATCATTTTAATTCGTTCACAAATCCGTCAAAGTCTTCGATGGTGCAAATGCATTACAATGAGAGTTTTAGAAATACCTATGTTAACGTTAACGACTCTAGCATAAATTGAATAGGTTTTATATTTTAAAGAATCTTACTTCCAGTGTCTATAATGAAAAGATAACACACAAGTCAAATGCACATACTTATATATTATTTGATACAGCTTGTTTTGTTGCTTTCTATCTTTGATTCCTTGATGTTTGAGAAGGTAGATCTACATTTGTACCATATGTCAAATGACGTTCAAATGCAGTGTTAATTTGTTCTTCGAAATGCAACGCTAAAATTCATTAGCTCATGTATGACATATATAAATAAAGCTACAAATGAATTTAAGTCTACATCTACATGGACTATATGTATTATTGCCACTTTAATATGTGCGCTTATACATTGTTTAAGGTGCTAAGAAAAGAACCCCTTGACCACTACAGGAAGTAAAAAAGAAAATGTGGGATATTCCCTGAGAAAATGGGCTTCTTAATACAATTCAAACAGTAACCAACCAGTCGCGAGCCAGTATTCAACAACCATTCAAACATATTTCCATTACCACATAGAATACATTATTCATTTCCAAGCTATAATTTGGTATAACCAATCGTAATTGTGAAACGTGAATTAATAATAAGATTTAGAACATTTGTTGAGTTTTGTGAATACTGGTCCTGGAACTGATACTGGTATACTATAAACGAATTTGTAGAACGATCCTCAAAGATGACTTATCCATTAAATAGTAAAGTTTTGTTTTAGGATGCTGCTTTTGTAATGCAACGGTCAAACAATAGTGTATTTAGAGCCCTTTTATCAGATAATCACCCAAAACCTATAACTCTAGGTACTACTCAATCATTCTTACCCTCTGATGTTAAGAAAGAAGCAGTAGAGAAATAGAAAGAAAAGAAATTATTTCATTACATATGTATGCAAGTCAGTAATTAGAAAACAATGTTATTTCAATGGCCTTGCATATTACATATAACCTTGCCGGAGACCGATTGGAAAGGAACTAACGACCTTTGAAACTCACAAAAAAAAGTTAATTCCTTCATTCACTTTATTAAAACATTTAAGTGTGTGCACTAATGGATATATTTTTAGATGTGCAAAAACAAGTTGAGTTTGCGATGCAAAGCTTTACTACACATTATCAAAGAAAATGACATGGTCAATCTAACAGATGAATCATAATTGAGCGGTGCTCCAGCAAAACCAGCCTTGGCGTAATTATTACAAAAGTAAACTGAACATTTTCGAGTGTATCCCTGCAGTGGATGGAATAGACAATGTGTGTAATACCTTTTCTGAGAGCTTCGAAATAGCAAGCAGTGCAGAACAATTTCAAGCTACGCTATAACTCATGTTTAATTTGTACAACACTGGTCGCAATAGCCAGTCCCAGAGCACCGCTCATTTTTGAGGAACATGTCCGAATTTCTTTGGACAAGACATTTTTATTAGAAGTGACAATGATGAATCATGTTAGGTTACGGTATTTACTAGAAAGGCACATAATTACACATCCGTTGGGATGACAATAGTATCAAGGTTCCGGTATAATGGCGTAAATCTTAGTTTGTTCATAATTTTTTTCTTAAGAATATGACAACAGATAATCATAAGAAATGACATACATTTACTATGGTGATTTGAAACAGTCATATGTATTCCTGTACAAAACACATACTTTTCCTCAAATTATATTGTTCATAAACACAATCAAATTATATTGTTCATAAACACAATCAAATTATATTGTTCATAAACACAAAACTGATTTATTGTGCATGAATATATCGTAACTTTGCAAGTCCTTTGGTAAAAGAAAATATACATGGGGAAGTTAACGTACATAAAGAGAGTGCTAGAAGAGTAAATAATGTCTTGCTTCCTCGATATCGTTGTAAGGCTCTAGGTTGCTCGATATCTTTGTAAGCACTCATTAAAACTTATGGTGTGAGTACTCAAAAGAATACCGCCAACATAGGCTTTTGGAGGTCAAATAAGGGTTTAAGAACATGCATAACGCCCCTTATATAAATTTCTGATAAATATAGTAAATAAATACAGTGTTTCTACTAGTTTCACCAAAGTAAATCAGAAATCGTACAAGCCATAACTTAAAGTAGTTCCCACATGCAAATCAATTTTGACGCATCTGCAGTAGACGACTTTTGAAAACAAGAGGGCCATGAGGCCCTGGAATCGCTCACCTGAGAATGGGCTATTTAAGACATAACTCTCTCATGCTCAAGCCAAACATGTGGCTTCCAGAGTGTTAACAAGATTTCCCTTAAATTTGGTCTAGTGACCTAGTTTTTGACATGACATGACCCATATTCGAACTTGGCCTAGATATCATCAGGACAAACTTTCTGATAAAGTTTCAACATGCTCAAGTTTAAAATGCGGCTTCAAGAGTGTTAACGAGATTTTCCTTAAATTTGGCCTAGTGACCTAGTTTTTGACCCGACATGACTCATATTCGAACTTGGCCTAGCTATTACTTAGACAAATATTCTGTCAAAGTTTCAACATGGTCAAGTTTAAAATGTGGCTTCCAGAGTGTTAACAAGATTTTCCTTCAATTTGGCATAGTGACCTAGTTTTTGACCCGACATGACCTATATTCGAACTTGGCCTAGATATCACTATGACAAATATTCTGACAAAGTTTCAACATGCTCAAGCCAAAAAAGCGGCTTCAGGAGTGTTAACAATATTTTCCTTAAATTTGACCTAGTGACCTAGCTTTTGACCCGACATGACCTATTTTCTAACTTGGCCTAAATATCAATCAGACAAACATTCTGACAAAGTTTCAACATGCTCAAGCCAAAAATGCGGCTTCAGGAATGTTAACAAGATTTTCCTTAAATTTGACCTAGTGACCTAGCTTTTGACCCCACATGACCCAGTTTCAAACTTGGCCTAGAGTTGATCGAGATATATGTTCTGATAAACTTTTATAAAGATTGGATGCAAAATGTTGCCTCTAGTGTAGTAACCAGCAAATGTTGACGACGGACGACAGGCGATCACAATAACTCACCTTGAGCACTACGTGCTCTGGTGAGCTAAAAACTGTTGAAAAAGTAGAAACTGTTCAAACAATGTCCAGTGGTTTCAAAGTCGTCTCCATGTGGATATTCTATGCAAAGAAAAAGCATATGATAATTTCAAACGTCGCCTGTTGCTTCTGCATGTGGGAATTGGTTAAACGCAGTTCAGGAATGATAGAGAATGCAATTTGTCTCGAGTTTCCTAAAAAAGTATGAAAAGAATCGCCTTGGAGGAAGATTAGTATTTCCTGATATCACAGTGTACTCTACGTGGACAATCCGGTAAATTATTGGACTGAAGGCTGAAATTCCGATTCAATTTACATGATATATGTCTCATTAAAGTAGGCTCTAGGACTATGAAGAGGGTGGCATGGCGGTAGCGTAAATACTACGTTTTATCTTCTAAGAAAAATTAGTATTGTATCTGATAATTTGTTGGTGAACTGTGTCAACTGTGAAGTGTCAACTGTGAAAACACATTAAAGACAATTTAAGACATCGGAACAACTACATGTTGTTCTTCAAGTTTTTTGTTCTAAATATTCTTTGAATGTATGTAAATAAGACAATTTACATTTGAAATAGTCATTCGTATATGAAGAGTGTGTAACATGTGTCCTTTTAATCCAAGTAACTATGCCTTGCCTTGTATATTGCCCAGGACGGACGATGCAAACATAATATCACATCCGCCTTTTTCAAAATTCAATGGGAGATAACTCTAGAACGCCAAAGTTGTGTATGGCACATTTGTAATTCAAGATAAGCATGAGTCTGAAGTGTCATTTAAATATCTTAAAGGGAAATAGAAGTTTACTCCGCAAACTTAAAATTCATCACTGAAGGACCAATCAATCATCCAACCAACCGACCCACCAACGTGTTTTAATTATATATTTACACAGAAATATATAAACTGGACTAATCAAACTTTGTGATCAGATTTATTTGGCATCTTAGCTGAAAAACAAGATATGTTAATCGGGAGATCACCACAATGTATTTAATATAGTGTCAGTGTAAATACCAAGAAGTTTCCCCAATTTTTTTTAAATATGAATAATAATTATTAGACATTAAACAAATGAAATATATGCCTTGCGTTAACATGTAACCAAAAGGAGACTCGAGAGAAATATGGCGCTTTCTCCAACCGCCTCAGTCATGTAGGGGTGTATTGGTAGAGCGTCCGCCTCGGACACGGGAGGTCGGATTCGATTCCTGTTCGGGTCATACCAAACACTTTAAAAATGGAAGTAATGGCCGTGCTTCTTGGTGCTTAGGGTTGCGGAGTTAAATTACGACTGACTGGCTGGTGTCAGGATAAATGGACCAGTAGTACTGGTAACTTACCCTGGAGAAACCCCGTGATAAAATCTACCTTCTGATTTCAATTAAATGAACAATGTCGCATCTAACTAGCCCTTATTATCGACTACCACACAGGTGACACAACGGTAGCATGCTGGCGAACCGAAAGTAGTCGAATTGATCAGTGGACTTTATTCAGAATTAACAGATAGGGGAAATTTGGTCTGGTGAAAAGAAAGTACGTCACCGGATCAATAAGTTCTCTACAGAGGAAATCCAGTGAGTTATGGCATTTTAGCCCAACACTAAGATTCACTTAACAGGATAGACGTTACTTTATAGTGGCCATCACGGGGGTGACATGATCGTAACGTAAAATACTGTATCGACTTTTCTTAGACCCATTCAGTACCCTTGCTGCCTTCAGTACATTGTGAGGATGAAATAGTTCTAAAACATTTTTTTCTGTTCATACTTAATGTATTCCATGTATTACCATGTAAGGTTGTCTAGATAGAAACGAGCACTCGTGTTATTAGTGGTCAATGAAGTTCAGCGAATATATAAATTGTAACTTATAATATCTTATGTGGAATTACTCTTTAGCTCCGTATTAGAAATATCTTGTATCAACTGTAAATTACAACCAAAGACACAACAGAAGTCCTGAAGAAATTGTACGGTTTGAATTTCACTTTAATGTTAAAAGACTCACCTGTATCATTACCATTGAAGAATTAGCATTGGTAGAATACTAAAATGTTCAATCGATCTAACAAGATTATCAAATATCGCGTCAACTCAAATATAACGCATAACGGATTTCGTTCCCTACTTCTTACATAGGGGAAATAACAGTATTGTATAAAGCTATGTTTTCACTATTCCTAACATATTTTGTATTTAAAGAAGTTACACATATCTAGCTTTATATCTTTTTAAATATGAAAGGATGAAGAAAAATACGATAGACGTTTTCAAAAATGTGTATACAACGACAGGTGTTTTCTGATTGCTTATTTGTCTCGGTTTTTTTCCAGTCACGAATATTCGTCACACAAACGCAAGAGACTAATAATATACATACAACTGTCAACGCCCTATGCAACGCACTTTAAATTCCATGAATACAAGGCAGTCAAATTTTGAGGTAATTATAGGCAAGGTAGTAGTTCCTCTAAAAATATCATGTGAAGTTAGCTCTATAGATGCTGTATAAGTGAAGTTTAAAATGTCCTATTAAATTAATGTAATGTATTTATTATTTATTATCCATACGTAACGACTCATTGACTTATTCTCGCTTATTCTCGGCGCCATTTTGCCAAGGATTAATATATAACAAAACCACGCTGTAGATGAAGGGTTGTGAGTCAGTTCGCTTTTATGTGTTAGTTCTTAAAATATAGTTGTATTTCATTCCATGAAAAAAAAAATCAGAGACAATCACAGCTTGTATCGTAAACACTCATAAAGAAACAAGCTATAAAACAATACCTCACACATGCAGACCAATCATTTGGACACTGACCCGCGCCATTATAACAGAAACCGGAAGATGATGAGGGATTAACATGTACATATATACACAAAATGTAGCAGCAACAAAGATTATGTTAGCAATCACAACATATAATCTAAGTAAAACACAAACACCTACTTGTATCAGTAAAACTGTAGAATTCAATTTAAATTCTGCTATGCTATTAGATCATGTGTCTCGAAAAGCTTGCTTCAATTAATGATTTATAATTGTGCGTCTCTTTATTTTACCGTGCAAAAATCTTGAACATTTAGATTATTTCCAGAAAGAATTTGAACAAGCAGATTGCTTTTTAAACGCGTACTAATCAGTCAATGTAATTTACATTTCACTTAATCAATGAAAATAACACGTTTAAAACACAGTAAATATTCAATAATTAATATTAGTTACTTACAATAGAAACACAATACAATTTCGGTAAATCATCAATGTTAATTATCATTCCCTTTTATAGGAATTACCTTTTTTGAAAATAGAAAAAGGATGTTAATGATATTTGATGCTAATTCAATTTGACGGTGTTTCAAAAAACGCTACATGTGAATAAAGAGATGCGCAACTCAAGTTTATGTTAAGAACAAATATCGCGGTAATGGTGAGATGTGTTAGTCATTTAAATAACTTATCAACTAGTTGTGTCTGCCCGCTGATTATGGTTGTGTAGAGTAACTTCGATATTCTCACTTCCTATTTCAAGCTTTGATTTCAGCTTTGACCGTTCGTTGTTTAAGTCCTTTTTAACCGAAACGTCCGTTGAAAATCAAGTTTTTTATTAATTATGCATTATTCATAAGCGGACTTTATTATATTTGTGAGACAAAGTAAACATTCGTAATATATTGTATTAATTAATCTTTCTAAGGAAATAAATGACAAGAATTGTACTCGCATCATTTATTAAACTGTCAAAGATATATAAATACAGAAGGGACAAATAATACTTCACTTATATATCTATTTATATACTAGTCGACATTCTATTATCAACTAAGTTTACTGATGTATTCAGATAGTGTAAGCTATTTTTATAAAGCGCGTGCAGAATAAGGATAATGATCCGCGAGATTCTCGCCGTACCCGCGATAGAATGCGTGATTTCGCATCTCGGTAATTATATATGTCTCTGGTTTTAGAAACAGTATATATAAATTACTAAAGTGAGCAGATAAATGCATACGAAAGTGAAGCGAAATACATCGTGATATTGTTTCTTAAGTTTTATCAACTAAATTTTGAATGCCAGAACATTGACAGTGTTAACGTTCTATTACGTTAACTGTAAACAGTCAAAATGACGTTCTACAATAAGTTGTAAATGATAAATGCATGTACTAATTATTCATGTGAAATGTGGGAATTATTAGTATTTGATCAAATGTGCAATAATGAAGGGTTAACACAGGTTTTCAAAAATAAACTGTAAAAATGAACTAGTTCTACTGGTTCTTAATCTTACCCTCTGTTGATTTGTAGATGAGGCAGAATAGAGAAAGAGAAAAAAGACACGTGAAAGTATTTGACATAATAACAATGTGAACACAAAAACATAAAAACAAAATCTTTAAAAAACCACTTTGCCACAGTTATTGCTACTGGTGTTAAAAACTAATACAGGCAAAGCATCATCTTATTAAATTGATGGCTCGAAATAAATTGTTTGTCATTACTTTCTGTAACAAAATAGAAAGCAATACTTATGATATTTTTGATACTAATTAAAAGAAAGATAATGTAACTTTTGTTTCGGTGAATAAATATAAAAAAGAAACATGTACCAATAGTGTTTTCAGTATTGTTAAGATTAACATTTTAATATCAGCTTAATAATGGACCGACTCATGAAAAACCTTTCACTCGTCCATAAGACGATTTGATTTTTTTAACAATATGTGGTAACTAATATGATATATATACCGATTCAATAATACTGCTTTTACTATAAAATGTACATGGATAAAAACTATTTCGAAAGATAAGTACATATCACAAACCAGAGTAAAATATTTTCGACATGCAGCAAATAGACCCTGTAGCAAAAATCAAGTCTAAAATTAGTACCAAAGTTGATAACGTACTTAACACTTTACCGTTCATGATGTTTTAAGACTCTACCAAATAGAAAACATCTGGGAAAATAGAGCCGTCACAAAACAGCATAACTAGCCTGGATGGACCTTGATTTGACCCTCTCCCACATACAATAAATCTGCAGCAGACGACTTTAAAAATATCTACTAAAAAATATGGAAAATACCCATAATTGTAGGTATAATTACTGAAATAAGTTGAACATTTTGTGGCAAAAGTAGAAATTGCTCGTTTTGAGTAATTTCTCCTTTTGTCACAATGTTTTCAAAAGTCCTCTGCTGCAGATGCGTCAAAATGCGTCTTCAGGTGGGAAAGGGTCAAATCAAAACTGAAACGCACAAATTAAAAAGTTTGCTAACGTAGCTGACACAGGTGACAACGTCGATAGCAGTATCACGATGACAACGTCAGCTCTTCTGGGCCACCGGTGCTTTGATGTAAAAAGTAAAATTAGTCTCACTAAGGGCAGTCCATTTCACAGAGTGTTTTCATTAAACACAAGAGAAAGTTGATGCAAGGCATCAGTGTCGCCGGAAAAGACTGCATTGATTTATTTATGTATTCTTGACTTTCCTTAGTCTATTCAATCATTAGGAACGCAGTAATGAAAACATTTGCTTATAAATTTTATATACATACCTATACATTAGGGTATCTATAAAAAATTAACGAAATGTGTACACATTTATCTGGCTTAAATTTAATTTTGCTGTTGTTACTTATTTAAATAATAGTATTCATTCATATAATTTCAATGTTTGTCAATCTTATTCGAATCACAAGGTAAATATCCTGGTATTGCTTTAAAGGGAGGTAATTTGAAGAAAACAAAAGTCTTCAAAAGGAGAAATATATCAGCATTACCGTCTACAGTTTAAATTGTTCTATTGTTTGTGGATTTAAAAATGTTCTTTTTTTCTTATTTCTACATGTACAACGAAATATTGCGGCTTCTCTTTGACGCTTTGCGTCAAACATTCGTCTTGTACTTGTCTAAAATAAAATAATATCACTCGCTTTTTCATATCGAAATGCGCATGCGCGAAAATCGATGTTAAAGGTCACGAAACTACACAACAGAATAGGGTCTATATTTAGCTTAGAAACAGTTCCTACTTTAGATATTCATGGATTAACATTATTAAATGAATTCTACACAAATCAAGACATCTCTTTGAACATGAAAACAACATTTAGTAAGTTAAAATTGCTATTAAAAGGAGAATCCGAAATTGACCTCAATGATGACACATAAGAGTCTGCATTAGGGGGTGTTGGTTCACGTCTTGAAGGGACCACTTTTGTCTTCGTAAATAAGACAAAAAACTTAAATGCGAGTGAAATAAAAAAAACTGCAAACATTAAAAAATCGGAATATTTATTTCATTTTAGATGTGTCATTTATTAGTGTTCGTAAACAACCACAATTGTAATATGTTCAAATCATCTAGATTTGTTTCTTTCTAATAATAAGCCGCCCTCCCATGTGATTTCCGAAAAGCTATTAAAAATAGAAGTCGCGGGCTTCTGCCCGGCGACTAATAAGTGCTGTAGTCCATGAAAGACACCTTTATCCATGGCATTGAAATGCCGTCATGTTTCCAATGTATGCGCACAATATCAATATCGATGCAGACAAAAATACTGTAAAATAATGTTTTACAAAATCCATACAATAATTTACAAATATGGCATAATTATGTTAACCAGCATTGTAAATAAGTAAGGCCATTCCAAAGCCTAGTTCTTCGAAATGTTCAGAAGGGTCGGTCTCTTCTGAAGTTGATATTTCTACATGCACAGTATATAGTTAACATACACTAGGGAGGGAGACGGTAAAATTCAACAGAACATTTTATACCCATTTGTTTAGACTTTTGGTTAGTAACAGAGAACAAAACATGATACGGCCGCACAGTATTCATATGCATTATAACGTCTGGGTTGTAGAGTTTGCCTGTTATAAAGCCGTCCTTTCTGTGTATTAAAGCCATTGTAAGCAAACAATCTCTCATATTTGACTAAACCCTGCCTTTAATGACAACAATGATATTGAAAACCATCGAAAGGTTGCTATATTCATTTACCTGGTATGTAATACAAATGTAAACGTATTATGGGGGAAAAAGAAAAGTAGCACACTAAATTAATCAATTTATACTTTCCACTATATTTTTATGGCGGTTGTTTGTATAGGAGAAAACCTAGATTTAACCTACTGAATGTTAAAAGCAGTGTATACAAATGTAACACATAATTGCTTAAAATCTTTAACACGTTTTTTCTCAAAAGACTTATTCGTTCTGCAGTTAAAATACATAGATAAAAAATACCAAATTGTGTAATGCATGTTTAAAATAATCTACAATTTTAGAAAAGCAATTCAAACATTCAGTAGATTAAAGAGAAATATATACATTTTAACGAATAAACAGTTCAACAATTCGTGAGAAAACATCCTTAACTGAAGCACAGGGGTGAATTCTAAACGCGATCACACGCCATTGATATTCGACATTTAAATTGTGTACATCTTGTGAGATCATTTACAAAAACAAAAGTATCTCCGTGTTCAAAATGTAGGATATTTAAACAAGAGGGCCAAGATGGCCCTAAATCGATCACCTAATTGATAGTAAATTAGTAGCAAATATTTAACTGCAAATATCTGGAAAATTTTATCAGGGAGTGCAAATGAAACTGAAAGGAGTGGACACTTCTCAAGAAACAGCTTATCAGTAAAGGCCATTTATATCTTGAAATCTAACAAGAACTTTAATAAGAATGGAATTATAAAGTTTTTGTCATTTTGCACCTTTCCTGATGCCGCCTTGCTGCGCTGTTTTTCAACCATATCAATATGGCTTCAACAGTTTATTTAGAGGGTCACTTAAGAAACATTTCTACCAAATTATCTTGCAATCGCACAAGTAGATTATGGAGGAAAAGGATTTTAAAATTTGGGTATTTTTTCTCACTCTCTGATGCCACAGCATCCAAAGTTCTCAATGGAATTTAAATCTTTGAACAATTTTGAAAGAGGACCACCAAAGGAACATTCTTGTGATGTTTTGTGGAAATTGGTCTATTGAAATGGTAAGAGTTGGATGTCAATTGTAGCTAAAAGTTCAATTTACCCTTTTTGTGATGACACCTGGTTGATATGATTGCGTAACCAATCAAAACGGCTTAAACAAATTAAATAGAGGATCATTACACTTTCATAAAAATGGAATTTTCAAATTTTGTCATTTTGCCCCTTTTCTGATGCCACCTGACTGCCATGTTTTTCGACCAATCAGTATGGCTTGAACAATTTTTATAGAGGGTCACCCAAGGAACATTTCTACCAAATTATATTTGAATCTGACAGGCAGATTCGGAGGAGAAGATTTTTAAAGTTTGGACATTTTGTCACCTTTCTGATGCCGCAGCAACCAAAGTTCTCATTTGAATTTTAATCTTTGAACAATTTTGAAAGAGGACCACAAAAGGATCATTCCTGTGATGTTTTGTAGTAATTGGTCTATTGGAATGGCAGGTGTTGGTTGTCATTTGTAGCTAAAAGTTCAATTTACCCCTTTTGTGATGACGCCTGGTTGCTATGATTGTGTAACCAATCAAAACGGCTTTAACAAATTAAATAGAGGATCATTAAAGTAAAATTCGTTTTATATTTTCTTAAAATCGGACAAACACTTTCATAAAAATGGAATTTTCAAATTTTGTCATTTTGCCCCTTTTCTGATGCCGCCTGACTGCCATGTTTTTCGACCAATCAGTATGGCTTGAACAATTTTCATATAGGGTCACCCAAGGAACATTTCTACCAAATTATATTTGAATCTGACAGGCAGATTCGGAGGAGAAGATTTTTAAAGTTTGGACATTTTGTCCCCTTTCTGATGCCGCAGCAACCAAAGTTCTCAATGGAATTTTATTCTTTGAACAAATTTGAAAGAGGACCACCGAAGGAACATTCCTGTGATGTTTTGTGGAAATTGGTCTATTGGAATGGTAGGAGTTGGTTGTCATTTGTAGCTAAAAGTTCAATTTACCCCTTTTGTGATGACGCCTGGTTGCTATGATTGTGTTACCCATCAAAACGGCTTAAACAAATTAAATAGAGGATCATTAAAGTAAGATTCGTATTATATTTTCTTAAAATCAGTCAAGCACTTTCATAAAAATGGAATTTTCAAATTTTGTCATTTTGCCCCTTTTCTGATGCCGCCTGACTGCCATGTTTTTTGACCAATCAGTATGGCTTGAACAATTTTTATAGAGGGTCACCCAAGGAACATTTCTACCAAATTATATTTGAATCTGACAGGCAGATTCGGAGGAGAAGATTTTTAAAGTTCGGACATTTTGCCCCCTTTTTGATGCCGCAGCAACCAAAGTTCTCAATGGAATTTAAATCTTTGAACAACTTTGAAAGAGGCCAACCAGAGGAACAGTCCTGTGATGTTTCACGGAAATTGTCCTTGGAGTTTGGGAGGAGATGATGTTTAAAGCTAAAAGTTAACGCCGGACGGACGGACGGACGGACGGACGACGGACGACGGACGACGGACAAAAAGTGATCAGAATAGCTCACCTTGAGCCTTCGGCTCTAGGTGATCTAAAAAGGAACATGTACTAAATGATCGGATATAAATTCTAAAAATCATAAAATTGTAAAAATTCATGTCCGGGAATGTAAAATGTTGGCCCTTGCGTGTATAATAAAAATTAAACGAAGACTGATTTTTCAACAACTGCTTTGATTTAATTTAAGTAAGAATTTTTTTCTATTTTCATTATCCTATAATGTTGCTGATCTTTATATACGAGTCGTGGCATTTGGCTACAAAGCCAGCCTGCATAGAAATGTAGATGCATGTTTTTGTACATTTGTATCTGTAGCAGACGACATTATGAGCAATTCTATTCAATAATTGTACTTTCATTTGCAGATATTTCCATTTATTTCTAGATATTTTCAAAGTCGTATATGTAGTATGTGGGAAAGTGTTCACTAATAAATGTATTTTTTTTTTATATCTTGGTAACAGTTACTAACAGGCATACAATGGTGGTTTTCCTGTAGCACACCTCAAATGGACCTCAATTGACATTCATATCAGTGGTTCTTACTGTTTTATAGATATAAAGACATAACAAGTACGTTTTATTGAATTAAAATTCCCGGATCACTATGATTGGTTTTCTACAGCGTTCAATTTAACCAAGTGACCTAATTTATCACCAAACTTGACCTAGTTTCAAACATGGACTAGTGGAATTGAATATCCCGACAAAGATTTGATGAAAAATAAGGCCTTTGATTTGTTCAATAGGGTTTCTTAAACTTAACCTGTTGACCTAGTGTTTGACCCCCAATGAATAAGTTTCAACGTAATCGAGATTTGATGAAGATGAATGTTCTAATGAATTTTCCTAATTTCCTAAAGATTGGATTTTAAATGATGCCTCTGGGTAAATGAGATACACCATTGATTTAAGGGAGATAACAGGATATCTGCTAAATTAGATTTAAATAAAACAGTTAGCTCCCTTTCCATGTAATTTTAACGATATACAGAGCATATACAATATAATTTCAATTATATTACGTCATACAAACTGTCGGTCTCAAATGAGATGTGCGCGCACCTTGACCGAGGTAATATGTGCGCTTTTATATACCGAGCTGCGCAGACGTGATTTTCTCGGGGAACTAGGTTTATATAATCCCTAAGCGTGTTTTTGATAACTTAGTTATCATAAAGACGTTTATCGACAATAATTCATACAACTTGCATGAAAAACTTTGGTTTGCTTGGTTAATTTAAATGCTTGGTTAATTTATATTAAGACGAACAAATATCCAGGTTGTTATTTCTGTGAGACAGAAATAAATTGAAAAAAAATATTCGTTGAGAGAACACGTGGTGTTTACAACAAAATATGGCGGACGCTTTAGTCCAAGCAAAAAAGGCCAGTAAAGAGGCTGTAAAAGCCGGTGGAAAATAATGTATTGTTTCGGAACCAGTTATTCAAACCCTGGTACTTTGGCCGAGGGCCGAAGATCTTCAAAATCTACGTCAAAGACGCCTGCAAAAACAGGAGCATCTGGTAATTTGAAAAAGAGGCATTGTTAGTTTTGAAGGAAATGAATAGTTATATAACCAAACAGGGAACAAGATTAGAGTCGCTTTCAAACGTGATTTATACCATTCTGAAGAATATGACTATGATTCTGAGAATCGAATGCCTGAAGAAGATGACGAGTCCATATGTGCTCAAACCTCAGACGCAGTCAGAGGATGTAAAGTTTCAAGCCATAAAGAACATTCTAGTGAAAGCATCAACTAAGTTTGCCAAAATTCTAGACAAAGAAAGTTCAAATAGTGATTCTCATTCTTTGGAATGGGGTACAAACTCTATGGCTCTTTAAGGTCAAACTTATAAATTGATAAACAATAAACGAAAAGAGTCACCGTTCAGACCTTGACCCAAGGTTTTACCCATTGACTTCTTCTTCTCAACCGTACACGGACAATTTATATGGTGATGACATTAACAAGAATGTTAATAACATACAATACATGAGTAAGCTAGGGAAAGACATTGATCGAAGCCAGCAGCCTGAGGGTAGAGGCTACTTCAGAAGGAGTGGTGGTCGTCGAGAACCCTCAAGAGGATTCACAGGACGAGGGCGTGGTAATTATGTACGCCAAGCTGAACAAAATACAGCCCAGTAAAAAAACCAGAGGGAGGTACAAGAAACAATGTTAAAGGTCAGTGAAAAATTCACTGCTGGTAGATTAAAAATATTTGTGGAAAATTAGAGAAAGATAACTTCAGATGATAATATTTTAGATATTGTTAGACATTTACAAATTGAATTCATTCAGGGTTATAATCCTGTCAGTCATAAATGTTTTCGTAATCATTTTAATGAAGAAGAATTAAGAATTGTTCATCTTAAAAGACAGAAAATGATTGAAATGAGAATTATCACTGAGGTACAACACCACCCTGATGAATTTATTTCTCCAATTTTCCTCATTAGAAAATAATAATGGGGAATCGAGAACAATTTTAAATTTGAAAGATTTTAAGATGGATACATTTGAATCGGCCTTAAAATGAGTTAAGCCAAATGTATATTTTGCCTGTAGATTTAAGGCATGCTTAGTACTCCGTACCTATTGCTGAAGAACATCAAATTAAGCTTAGATTTGAGCATTTAGGTAAAATCTATTAGTTTGTTTACCTAATGGTATATCGTGTGCCCCCAGAATGTTCACCAAACGGATGAAACCAGTATATGCATCTTTGCGTATGATGGGACATGTTAATTCAGGCTATATTGATGATTCAATTATTTTGGGCGATTCCTATAATGAATGTGAAGAAAATGTTTCTAACACAGTAGGATTGATAGAAGATGTGGGATTAATTGTTTACCCGACTAAATCGGTTTTAATTCCGTCAAAAAAAATCACCTTTCTTGGAAATGATATAGATTCAGATAAAAGGATTGTGACCCTGCCTGGATCCAAAATATTGGATATTATATCAGAATCAGAATCCTATATGTAGAGCATTATACTAAGATTCAGCATGTAGCCAGAATGATAGGTATAATGGTTTCATCCTTTTCGGCTGTAGAATATGAGCCTCTATTATATAGATGCCTAGAAAAAGGAAAGATAGAAGCCCTGGAATACAGTAAAGGTATTTTCGAAGCATATATATATGTCTCTCTCAGGTGATGAAATGAAAGCAGAGTTGAAATGGTCGATTGATCAAGAGCAGCGCGTACGGCACAGACGCTCGACTGATAGGGAGAAAACGGAAAAAAAATTAAGCTAAACAAAAAGACCTTAACCGGACGACCACGCCGCCGACGACGACGCCAGGGTCATGACAATAGCTCTCGTTTTTTCAAAAGTCGAGCTAAAAAGGCATATTAACCATAGTAGACCAGCTTTTATTATTACTACAGATGCAAGCCTAGATGTCTGGGTTGCTGTATGTAATGACATTAATAGTTGAGGTCGTTGGCATGACTAAGAGTCCATTCACCATATTAATTCTTTAGAAATGTTTGCCATTTTACATGCATTCTGTCTTACCTACAGTCATTGTCACCAACTGAGAGATTGTCATTGAAACTTTTATACATACAAACTTGTAATGCGTATAGCTTTGACTCAGGCAAGTCGAGCTAATTCGTTAAGCTTATTAACTATAACAGATCTCAAGAAAGATCCATGTAAGATACAGTGTGTATTACATTATTGTGAATAGCTCAAGCAATCTAAGAGGGGTAGACCAAATCCAGTTTTAAAACCCAGAAAATATTCTCCAGACAGGAGGATTTGTGTTTATCATACATTGGAAATGTATTTAGCTCGAACTGAAGGTATCAGGGAAACTGAGCCAAGATTGTTTATAAGCTATGTGAAACCATATAAGTGTGTGTCTTCTAGCATTGTAAGTAAATGGCTTAAACTAGTTATGTTTAATTCTGAAATTGACATCAAGAAATTCACCTCTCATAGTATCAGAGGAGCTTCATCGTCTAAGGCCAATGCAGGGGTTCCAATTCAATAAATAATGTCAGTAGCTTGTTGGGCCAGTGAACAAACTTTTGCCAAATACCACCAGTGAAGTGCAATGTTTATGGTTATTCTGTGCCTGTATAAAGATACAGTTTAGATACGTAAGACAAGTTATGTGCTTCTATTTGTATTGTTGCACAGCTCTTGAAATTTCCGATTGGGAGCTTTGAAGTCTCATTTGAGACCGACAGTTTGTATGACGTCATAGAATCAACCAAATAAACGAAACTTACCTGCAAGTTGATGTTTGCTTGTGTTTCTATGTAGTCATACATAACTGGGGGGATTAAATGCCCATCCGTGTAAAAAAAAAATCCCAGAGAGTATGTGTGACATGCTCAATTAAGATATACTGGAATCTCGCTGTTTCTTTAAATTCCTTTTTACGCTTTGAATACTGATATTCTCGGCCAAAGTGCGCGTACATCTCATTTAATTCCTCTAGTTATGTATGACTACATAAAATAACAACCAAACACCAACTTACAGGTAAGTTTTGTTTATTTTGTTGATTATGGGCAAACTAAATGAAAATTACGATCGGACATTTCCCTATGGTAGTTAGAATTTTAAAAAATATATATAATCAAATTCCTGCAGCCATACCTTAGATGCGGCTCCAGACTGACAGACAGACAGGAAGTCCTGCAGCGGGAGTTAAACATTTAATAAACATTATTTGTGAATGCCAGAATTCTTTATAGATCAAACTGTTTCCCTATGACTTTGTTATGCATTCAAGCTCTTAAAACTTTTAGTTCAGTGGAAAATGGGAAAATTGATTGTTTGTGTATAAACTGCTTTTCAAAAACGGGAGTGTCGATTGTCAACTGACTGTTTGGCTAAACTCATCAAATCGATTTAGACTTAAACATTGTATATAGTTCATAAATATTCCTAACATATGAGAAGTGTCAGGCTAAAACAATTTGTCAGCAGAGGACTTTGAAAACATCAAGGGCAAGTTTGGAAAATCTCTGTAAATGAAAGTTTGCTTATTGAATAGGCTTGAAAACTGTGTGGCAAAAAATTGTTTGCAAAAGTTGTATGATGCGTCAAAATACGTCTGCAATTGAGTAATAGGTTAAATCAAAGACCTAATAAAACTGTGTTATTAGGTCTTTGGTTAAATCCCCTAAGTGGCAAATTATTATTCCAGTTTTTGGCCTGATTGTATTTCAGTGTATAGAAGAAATCATCTCTATGAGAAAGACTACAGAATTTCTTGTTCAAAAACAAGAGCCAGGAATATCCCAGACATTATTAATGTCTCTGCAGGAACTTTAAAAACATACATAATCAACCTAATATTAATACTTTTTGTCTGCCATTAAAAATTATACACACAATTATGATACACACAAGGTTCTTCGTTTGAGACAGCATTGACAAACATTTCCTGAAGTTTTACTCTTGTCTAAAATTAACCTCAAGACAACTTTGCTTAATAATTTAGAGCATTCCTCTTTACATATGGCTGTTGGTATTTACTTTACAACAGATGTTTTTCAAATAACAAGAGGATCATGAAACACTGATATGAGTACCACAGCTTAATATGATATGGTGTTCATAAGTAATACTTTAAAATGTTATTTGATAAGAATGAAGGCAAAGAAGTTAGAACCAACATTGAAGCCTCTGCAGCAGACGACTTTTGAATCCATATTCAAGTCTTAATGTCTTAAATTTATCCTGATGACCCAGTTTTTTATCCAACATGTTACATATTGAGTCTTACCCAACATATAATCAAACAACCATTCTGAACACATTTGATTGTTTAGTGTTTTATGCTTTTGTTAACAATAACTGTTCAGTTATATCTCTATTTTTCCTAGGTAAGATACCAGTTCTACTGGTTCATTTATCCTGACACCAGCCAGAGAGTACCAAGGAGGGCAGCCATTACTACAATTTATAAAGTATTTTGTATGACCCGACTGGGGATCAAACTAACGACTCTCGCACCTGAGGCGGATGGTCTACCACTTCACCATTGAGGCAGTACATCATTTATGCACACAGGGTGATCGGATTGAGCTAAACATGGGGAAAAGTAGAAATAACTCAAGAAGCAAGAGTTCTTTCTCCTTAAACCTTAATGATTGTATGCCTTTATATCAAAATAATATATATGTAATTTCAATATTCAAGATAAGTCATGTTGTTATTTCTTCTGAATATGTTACATTTGAGCTTAAATTAATAACAAAGTCTAGATTCTGCTTCATAGGGAACAAAAGGTGACTTCCTTACATTGTAAATAAACAAAGTAAATATCACAGATCCACCCCTTAGTAATCATCAACAATATATAAACAAGGGCACCGCAAAGCGGATGCATCCCCTCGGTATTTAATTTAAAAATATGGCTAAAAATATGGCCAATGACCTGGATATTAATGTAATGTACCAGAAAACTAATATTAGTTGTTTTTGCCTTTATCAAATTGTTATTAATGTTATGTACTAGAGAACTAAGTGTAAGTTGTCCTTGTCTCCGCATTTGGCCATGTATGGCAAGTTTGGTTAAGATCGGTCCAAGGATGTTCAGTGTAGAGTGGTCACAAGGTTGTTACGGACGGAAAGTCCAATTTTGACCTTGACCCTATGACCTTGAAAATAAATAGGCTTCTAGACCTTGCCATATACTAACTGTATACGAAGTTTGGTTAAGATCAGTCAAAGGATGTTAAATGTAGAGTGTTCACAAGGTTGTTACGGACAGAAAGTCCAATTTTGACCTTGAAAATAAATAGGTTTCTAGACCTTGCCATATACTAACTGTATACCAAGTTTGGTTAAGATCAGTCAAAGGATGTTCAGTGTAGAGGGGTCAATAGGTTGTTATATGGGAAAATAGTCCAAGTCCAATTTTGACCTTGACCTTGACCGTATGACCTTGAAACTAATAGGCTTCTAGACCTTGCCATATACTAACTGTATACCAAGTTTGGTTAAGATCAATCAAAGGATGTTCAGTGTAGAGTGGTCACAAGGTTGTTATATGGGAAAATAGTCAAAGTCCAATTTTGACCTTGACCGTATGACTTTGAAAATAAATAGGCTTCTAGACATTGCCATATACTAACTGTATACCAAGTTTGGTTAAGATCGATCAAAGGATGTTCAGTGTAGAGTGGTCACGAGGTTGTTACGGACGTACGCACAAACGGACAGCCCCGTTACTATATCCCCTCTCAAACTCTGATAATTATCCCCTCGTCAAACAAAGACTATTTCTGAAGCCTATGCAGCAGACAACTTTTGAAAACATTCTGACAAAAGGAGAAATTACAAATAATGAGCTATATTTCCTTGTGACATTGTTTTCAAATATATTTAATAGTTACAAAATCATTTGTAGAGACAAGTTTGCCATATTTTTGTCTTGATGTTTTCAAAGTCTTCTTCTGAAGATTTGTTGTACGTGGGAAAGGTTTAACCCTTTCTCAACTATAGATGCATTTTAACGCATCTGCAGCAGATGACTTTTGAAAACATTGTGACAAAAGAAGAAATTGCTCATTTGTAGATCAAGACTTTCCGTATCTTGAGTACGTCTGCTGCAGATTTGTTGTATGTGGGAAAAGCGTTAAGATCCTGAAGTCTAGATTATGTTTCATTAGGAAGAAAGGATGACTTTATTACATTGTGTATAAACACACTAGATATCTCAGATACACCTCAAATCATCCACGTGATCTAATTAACAGAAGTAATGTCTCCTGGAGCTACTCTTCAATGCGTAAAGACCTCATGCTAACTTTTACTTATTGTTCTGAAGACTTCCTGGAGGAAGTAAATTATACTTTATTGAAAGAAAATACTGTCATTAGTAAAAGACCTTTGACAGTTCATTTGGCTGAAAATTGAGAATTATTTATGAAAACATCATTGCTTTCTTTATTATTAGTTTTCCCTGTAAGTGAAAACCCTTTTTAAACCTTTCTCACATACAACAAATCTGCTGCAGTTGACTTCTGAAACATCTTGTTAAATGAAAGTATAATTATTGAATAGTTTAAAACATGTTGGGGAACATTATTATAACTGCTCATTTTGAACATTAGTATAACTGCTCATTTTGAGCAATTTCTTCTTTTCCAACAAAAAGATAT
This sequence comes from Serripes groenlandicus, assembly GCA_031761405.1. NCBI lineage: Eukaryota > Metazoa > Mollusca > Bivalvia > Cardiida > Cardiidae > Serripes > Serripes groenlandicus. The sequence goes on from JASEVX010000009.1 coordinate 34,014,675, forward strand.
GCAGCAAACAGATCAAATTATATTTTCATGTGGGAAAGGATTAAATTCAAAATCTTTTTTGTAAATTGTTTCATTTTCCTGGTGCTATAATCTGGTGTGTTATTGGCATCATTCATAAGATTATGATTTTAATGATAATTTTGTGTTTGTTTTATTAAATGTGTTTAATAAGCCGTTTCTAACATTATTTCAGTTATATCGTGGCGACAATTCACCTATGCGTGATCCCTGGGTAAACAAACCAGCATTAGGCTAGGAAATGTGCCTTGCTCAAGGGCACACACCACCATGACCGTCGCACCCCAACTGGGGATCAAACCCAAGACGGGCATAGCCCTGTTCCAATTCCTTGACGATAACCACTCGGCCACGGCGGATTCCTCTTGTCACAAAGAAGAGGAAAAGTTAAAGGAATCATTCATTAGATATGATTAATTTTTACAATAATTGTAAGAATTGTGGATGTGCTTGAAGCATACATTTTATTTTTTCAAGTTTTAATTATACTCTTCTCATATGAAGTTCATACCATATGACCTTTGATTATGCAGTCTAAGTCAGGAAAAGGAACGGATGGATAGTTTGTGAAAAGACAACCCATAAACCAGTCATCAAATAAGAGCCAGTAAATAAACTAGGACACAAATAGTACTTAAATCTGACAGCTGTATAACCTTCCAATATGAGGCTCTCTGTCAAATTCTGTTTCTTTAGTTTTGAAGACCTTCATTCAGAATGTCAATTATACCTTGGAGTTTCAGTTCAGAGAGTGACTTTATTTAGAATGTTAATTTTACTTTGAAGCTTCAGTTCAGAGTGAACATCCATAAATGAATGACCTCTGGCAATCTCTTTCAGCTTAGAAAATACCATGACAATTACACATGGACAACAAAATCATATTTGTCAATAATCCATTTGCTCTGCCAACAACAAGCACATTGATTTAACCCTTTACACATACACCAAACCTGCAGCAGACAACTTTGAAAAGATCTCTGCAAAAACAGATAAAATCTGTTTTATTGAAAGTCATTATTAATGAATGGATAAAAATTCAGAACTTGCTGAATACGAGTAATTCTTCACTTTTCACATCTTATTGCAAAGGTTGTCTGCTGCTTTATTATGCATCACAATGTTTTTGTAGGAGGCAAAGCGTTAATTTGTTGCTTTTAAAAATCATCAATTGTTGACGAGACTCTCCCAAGGCAGTTATCTCAATAAGTTGACAGTCAGCTATCATGAACTATGTCAAGGCATTGATTGCATTTTTTCTTATTCAGTTCCTTCATTTAATGACAATAATGAAGTTTTATAACTGCAGAAGATTACATTTGAATGTTCTTGCATGGAAAGGCACAAATTGCTTTACTTAAGCATTATCAATCTTTTATATATATATGTTTTAAATTGTCAAAAATATATTGATGTTTATTTGTAAAACTTTATTTTTATAATTATTTTCTCACTCTTTTTTTTTCAAATGAAAGTGTTAATAAAATGCCGGGGTTATTAATGTGTCATGATTTATAACAAAATATAAATTCAAATAAACAAATAACTTCCAAGAACTTGATAAGTGACTCACTAGACATTTCTACTAATTGGGAGGAATTTGAGTGTTCAGGATAGGCAAAGTAAGAGTTTGTTTAATAGCATACTGTTAATCATGGCTTAACTCTTTCCCACATACAACAAATCTGCAGCAGACAACTTTGAAAATGTCTACTAAAAAATATGGAAAATTTCTATAATTGTTGGTATAATTAATTACTGAAAAAAGTTGAAAACATTTGAGGTAAAAGGAAAAATTGCTCACGATGTTTTCAAAAGTTGTCTGCTGCAAATGCTTTAAAATGTGTCTGTATGTGGGAAAAGGTTAACACAATCACTGTCTGTTTCAACCTTTAACCCTTCCCCCATATACAACATATCTGCAGCAGATGACTTAGAACAAATCTGGACAAATATTTAGTATTTTAAGGATTGAAAGTATCATGATTGAAAACAGTTGATAACATTGTTGCAAATTTCTCATTGTGTTCAAACTCATTCAGATGAATATTCTGGGGATTTTTCATGAAATTTGGATGAAAAATGTGGCCTCTAGTGTTTTAACAAGGTTTTTCTAAACTAAGGCCTTACAGTGACAAAGTTTTTGACCCCATGTGACCCAGTTTTGTACCTGACCAGGGGATTCTTCTCATGGACCCTTGTGACTATTTGATGAACAAGAAGCAAGCGAACACCAATGCTTGTCTGCTTTTTTCTAAGTCGAAAAAGGGGCATTACTGAAGAATTATTTAAGCCAGTAATGTGACTGGGTATAGACATGTGTATTGTTCCTAGGAACATATGTACCAAGTTTTATTTGAAAATGTTTGATTTATGAGGTAAGGTTAAAGTTTTGTGACGAAGCAGACAGTCACAACAACAATAGCAAGACTTTTTTACTTCGAAAACCAGACAAGCTAAAATTGAGACTCCCAGACTTTTCATAAAGTTTTTTCTGAAATTTGACTGGTGAGCTTGTTTTTTTCCCCATAAGTCTTTAGTTTGACTGAGATTTGATGGTGATGAAAGTCCTTATGAACTCTCATGAAGACTGGATGTACAATGTGGCCGGTAGACTACAGTGTTCACATAGTAATTGTGTTAAAACCATGATATACAGTACATATGTACATGTTTATACAAAATCATTTCAAGTGGACACATTATACATGTATATACAAAATCATTTCAAGTGGACACATTATACATGTATATACAAAATCATTTCAAGTGGACACATAACTCTGCATGGTATTTTTTTAGGCAATCTTGGAGAGAAAAAAATGCAGTTTGAAAGTTTTAATAAAATCTATCTTGCCACCTTAAATAGGTGTCTGGACCAATGGATGGATGGAGTGAGGTTACAACAGACAGACAACACCCAACCAATATCCCATCCACTTTCGGTGGGAGCTAGATAATTACTAATAATGAAAACATTTTGAATAAAGTTTTGATAACAATTGCCAGTAAATTGCATCAAAAGTGAAATCTATGATGGGAAGGGTTAAACTATAAATTATTAACAGAATAGTTTAATTAAGCAGAAAATAACTTTTCTAAATTACATCACTGAACTAAAACACATTTTTGATTTTGTGACAGGAAAAATAAACAAAAGGCCATTCACCTCCTTTGGCTATAAAATTATCACTCAATATTGTCCTGAACTGAGGTAATAGTTTTCATCCATCTTTAACATAATCTTTTGAGAGATTTTCAGTAGTTTTGCTGAAGATAAAAAATAAAGGAGCTAACAACTTGCCCGGTTGGAGCTTTTCCGGGGAGACTTACCAAATTCCATGGAAAATCCCCGGAGTATTCGGACTACTTTCCAGGGATAATCTGACACTTTCCATGGAAATTCCAGGACATTTATGTGAAAAACCCGGAAAATGTTCATAGAAACCCCGGAACGGTTCCATGGACATGCTGGAATGGTTAGTATTCGGACACATTTCCAGCATTTTCGCATTTTAACATTAAATTCCTTGGTTTTTTCCATGGTTTTTCCATGGTTTCCGTGTATTTTCCGTGTATTTTTGTATTTTCTATTACGAGTCCCCGGAAAAGCTACAGCCGGGATGTAAGCCTGAGATAGAGCTAACAATGTAAGCCTGAGATAAGACTGTAGGAAGGTGTCTGCAAGTGGGAAAACGTTAACAGTTTCCAACATACAACAAATCTGCAGCAGACAACTATGAAAACATAGTGGCAAAAACCTGAAAAACCTATATAAAAGCTAGTTAAATTGTTAAATAAAGTTGAAAAAAGTTAGGGCCAGAGGGGAAATTACTCATTATGAGCAATTTCACCTTTGGCCACAATATTTTCAAAAGTTGTCTGCTGCTATTGCGTCAAAATGCGTCTGCAGATGGGAAAAGGTTAATCTGCCATTACGCTATACATTATTTGTCAGTATATCTATTTATTACTTCCAGTTTTTCACTCAAGATAAATATTTTATCATTGTAGGGCAATTCTTGTAGGAAATACTTACATATATGAAACAATGAAGACATACAAAAGCTAAATGCAAAAGGGTCAATTGTCATGGGGATTAGGTCGGCAGGATGTCACCATAGCGACAAGAATTGATTTTCTGATTTATTTATGGCCAGTTACTAAGGCTTTATCTTCTTTCTTTTTTTGCCTCAATATCGGCTCATCTGATATAATCCATATGTTGTGAATGTCGTTTTTTATGGTGTTTATATCTATAAGATTATCTTTTTGCCTACGAAATGCTAGAATCGACCCTCTGAGGACTTTGCATAAACAGCATTTTACTGTAAATAACAAACTGGTTTAGTCAGATTTTGGCAATAACATTTCCTTCGAGAATTAACCCTTTCCCACATACAAAAAATCGGCAACAGACAACTTTTGAAAATGTCCTGACAAAAGATTGAAAAATCCCAATAAATGAGAGTTGAATTTTTAAATAGTGTTGAAAACACTGTGGCAAAAGTTGAAATTGCTAATTATGATCAATTTCTTTTATAGATGCCAGAGTGTTTTCAAACGTTGTCTGCTGCAGAGGCGTCAGAAAGCGTCTATATGACGGAAAGGGTGAATCATTCCCACATACAACCGCCTCTGCAGCAGACAACTTCTGAAGGCATCATGACAAAAGGAGAAATTTATCAAAAGGAGCAGCTTCTCCTTTTGCCCCACAATTTTAGTTAGTCCCTGCCTGAAGGTTTCATGAAACATTGTAGGTCTGTCTCTAGATTGAGTAAAAGTAGGATTCTGATCAGACTTGATAGTGGTGCAGGCTGATGCCAATTTCAACTGGTCAAATTTAATTTGTATATGATATGACTGTGTCCAATACGATCTTTAGGGGTCAGGTGCTTTGCAAACAATAGATGAAGAGATTATTATGATGTAGGAATTTTTTTGTATTTAAACCTGGGACATAATAATGAAAGCATCATAGGAAAATTTAACACTTCTGAAAAGCATGATGATTATTATGAGCAAATTTTTAAAAACATAGTGACAAAAGAAGAAATTGCTCAAAACAAGCAATTTCTCCTTTTGCCACAATGTTTTCCACTTTTACTCATAGGTTATCCATTCAATTATAGAGATTTTCTATATTTTGATAAAATAAGTTCAAAGTCGACTGCTCCTGAATTGTTGTATGTGGGAAAGGGTTAAAGGGAGAAGTATAAAACATAAATTATTGTCAGATTTTCTCCCTTACTTCTCAAAGAAACTATATAAAAGCCTATCCATTTAAAACATCTGGTCTTTCCAGATCAGCCTGCATATCCCAGAGATCCACACTTTTCCTAAATCACTTAAAAACTATTTCAAGTAGCTTCTGAAGAATTGTGTTGGTTCTATTGATTAACAAGCATTGACTCTGAGCTAAGATCTGAGGCTAAAACCTTATCCTTTACCTCATATAGATACTTTCTGATGCCTCTGTAGCAGAGGACTTTTGAAAACTGACAAAAGAAGAAATTGCTCAAAACAAGCAATTTCTCCTTTTGACACAATGTTTTCAAAACTATTCAATAAGCATGTCTTCATTTAGGGAGATTTTCCATTTTATTGTTGAAATATGTACAAAGCCGTCTGCTGCAGATTTGTTGTATGTGGGAAAGGGTTAACCTGTTCCCACTTAAAGACACATTTTCATGTTACTGCAACAGGTAACATTTAAAAAATGTGTTGAAAATAAAGAAATTGCTCATAATACAAATTTCTCCTTTTGCCACAATGTTTCAACTTTATTAGATGAAAATATCATCATTTATAAAAAAAAAATCAATTTTGACTAGCTGTTTCCAGATTTATAGTATATGGAAAAGGGTCAATAGCAGTCCAAGTCAATCTATGAAATGGTGAAACAAGGGAGGGAACTTGATCATCACTATACATAGAATCACATAGTATTCCCTCCCTTGGTTCACAGGAATCATTGTGTTTATTATTTTCAAGCCTCTTTTCTCTGTGAGTCACAAAGATTCCTCCTTCATCATGAAATGAACTTCCAACTTATCCTTAACCCTTTCCCACATATAACATATCTGCAGCAGACGACTTTGAAAAATTCATGGCTAAAATGTGAAAATCTCTATAAATGAGAGTTTTATCATCAAGTAAAAGTTAAAAACATTTTGGCAAAAGGAGAATTTGCTTGTTTTGAGTAATTTCTACTTCGGTCATACTATTTAAAAGTCTGCTGCTGCAGAGACATCAGAAAGCGTCTATACATGGGAAAGGGTTAATTTTAAGATTGGATTGAATCATAATTTGGATGGGTACTTAACTTTGAAGCACAAATCAAAGATCTTAATTAAGACATTCTACAGAAAAAGCAAACCGTAATGCAATTCATGAAAATTGCCATTTCTGCATGTTTAAATGTATTTTGAAAACATGTTCTATAGGAATAATTGTTGCAAATTATCTTTATATTCTCTTTATCTTTGTGTTTCCTTGAACCTCAAACACAATAAACAATCAAAACAACTTTGATACAGTTCTTTTAGCCCTAAATTGGCAGAAAAGATCATCAGGATGGTTGCTTTAACCCTTTCCCTCATACGACAATTCTACAGCAGACGACTTTGAAGGTATTTTGTCAAGACATAGAAAATCTCCATAATTGAATGGATAATCTATGACAAAAATGGAAAACATTGTGGCAAAAGGAGAAATTGCACGTTTTGTGCAATTTCTTCTTTTGTCACTATGTTTTCAAAAAGCCGTCTGCTGCAGAGGCGTCAGAAAGCGTATACATGAGGGAAAGGGTTAAGATCTAAAAACATAATACTCTGAGCAAGTTTCCCTTTTGCCACAGTGTCAACTTCAACTTTTTTCAGTAATTATATTTTGTATATAACATTTTCCCAGACTTTTGCCTAGATGTGTTCAATACATCTACTGCAGATATGTTGTATTCTGAAGGGTTTTAAGACAATGATGTGACTAACTATGCTTACATCAATTCTTTTAGGATTATAAAACAAAGAATTTAAATTACAATACTATAATGCCAAACAAGTGTTACTATAATTATATGCACACCTTATAGCAATATGTATCAAAATCTTTATGAACCAAACGAGGTGAAATGGATTAATGTTATTGCATCTGTGAACAATGAATTTTACTCAGCCATATATAAGTAAGGAAGATTCCATCCTTTACCATGCATTGTATGATACAGCAAACCTGCAGCAGACGACTTTGAAAATGATCTACAATGTAGGCAAAAATGTAGAAAATCTAACTAAATGAGGTATTATTACTTAAAAAAAGTTGAAAACATTGAGGAAACGGGAGGAATTGCTTGTTAAATTGAGCAATTTCTCCTTTTGTCGCAATGTAGGCAAAAATGAGTCTGCTTGAGATGTGTCTGAGTATAACCATTTGTATGGGGGTGAAAGGGTTTATATGTCCATGTATAGCTCAGAAAAAGAGGTCTGATTTAATGCTAGAACAAACTGAGTATCCAATTTCTCTCTCTGTGAGTGCTGACCATTAATGATCATTGCCAAAAAGCTGATGCCATAAAATTGACCGTAAAAAAACACATTTGTTCATTCCCATGGCCATATCTGTACATCATTCACCATTTGACGGATCAATTGAATGACTAGTTGCACAATAGATATCTGCCATTGGGGATTTGGCACCAGATGTCCAGGGTAAGATTCCCACTGATGGCAGTTACGTTGAAGTGCCCTCTGGTTGGCACGGCAAATTTCTTAAACTTGCACTGATTCGTTCATCTCAGGCATCATGAACATTTAATGTTTTGTCACCAAAATATAACTAAACAAGAAACCGCTAAAGACGGTAAGGCCGGATTGTCGGCAATTTGACCTTGAAAATCGACAAACCAAGGTCAAGGTCAAAGTAACCCTAGAAATCAATGGAACTTGTTACTTTTTAGTTTCAGGCAAAGTTTCAAGTTTGTAACCCTTTCCAGTCCTGAGATTTTGCCTCAACCTGAATCTTTAACCAAAATGTTGACAGACAGACATCCGGACAGACGGACATCGCCAATCTATAGACCGGAATTGCTAGAGCAATCCGGCCAAAAATAATAAAATAATAAATAATAAAATATAAATAATATAAAACTATAAAACTGTTGAAAGCAAATTAAAACACAAGTCCATATAACTATAAAACTGTTGAAAGCAAATTAAAACGCAACTTGCCGTGATATAACTATAAAACTGTTGAAAGCTGAGTAAAACGCAATTTGCTGTGATATAACTATATAACTGTTGAAAGCAAATTAAAACGCAATTTGCAGTGATATAACTATAAAACTGTTGAAAGCAAATTAATACGCAAGTTGTGATATAACTATAAAACAGTTGAAATCAAATTAAAACGAAAGTTGCCATGATATAACTATAAAACTGTTGAAAGCAAATTAAAACACAAGTTGATATAACTATAAAACTGTTGAAAGCAAATTAAAACGCAAGTTGCTGTGATGTAACTTTAACCAAAATGTTGACGGACAGACAGACAGACAGACGGGCAATAGGAACGTGAAGGTCAAGAGTTATCATGGAAATCAAAAGAACATGTTAGTGGCTACACACAGACCAATTTTCAAGTTTGTAGCTGTTTCCATGTCCGAGATTTTGCTTCAACCAGAAACTTTAACCAAAATGTTGACGGACAGACAGACAGACAGACAGACACACAGGCAATAGCAACGTGAAGGTCAAGAGTTATCATGGAAATCAAAAGAACATGTTAGTGGCTACACACATACCAATTTTCAAGTTTGTAGCTGTTTCCATGTCCGAGATTTTGCTTCAACCAGAAACTTTAACCAAAATGTTGACGGACAGACAGACAGACAGACAGACGGTCAATAGGAAGGTGAAGGTGAAGAGTTATCATGGAAATCAAAAGAACATGTTAGTGGCTACACACAGACCAATTTTCAAGTTTGTAGCTCTTTCCATGTCTGAGATTTTGCTTAACCAGAAACTTTAACCATTTTGCCTAACCTAAAACTTTAACCAAAATGTTGACGGACAGACAGACAGACAGACAGACAGACAGACAGACGGACATCGCCAATCTATAGACCGGAATTGCTTAAGCAATCCGGCCAATAATGTTGAAAAATGGTGTAAACCCCAATAAAACAATTCAGACTAGTTTCGCATTCCAAATGAAAACTGATTTATGACTTCATTTAGGCTCTGATGTAGCTCATACAGACAAAATAGTAATTCTTACAAATTAAATATACATGTATATACTAAATTGCTTGATTGCTTTTAGCGAGGGTTTTACACCGTTTTCAATAGTTTTTCAGTTATATCATCGGGGAACATTGATTCGTGTTCCCTTGGCGACTCTTAGTCTAAAACCAGTACAAGAGTAGGAAATGTACCTATAACACTTTTGGACACTGTCCATCATAACTGCGGCCAGTTGTAATCGAACCCAGGATGACTGGTCTTAACCCTTTCCCTCATGTAAACGCTTTCTGATGCCTCTGCAGAAGACATCTTTTGAAAACATCGTGACAAAAGGAGAAATTGCTAAAATCAAGCAATTTCTCCTTTTGCCACAATGTTTTCAACTTTTTTCAGTAATAATTATACCTAAATCTACAGCAGACGACTTTGAAAATGTTGAATTAAAAATATGGAAAATCTCTATAATTATTACAGAAATTTTCCATATTTTTTATTCAACATTTTCAAAGTCGTCTGCTGCAGATTTTCTGTATGTGGGAAAGGGTTAAAACACACAAACTCCACACTCTACTTTGGCATATTCCATTTTACTGTTGCATTATAATGGGATAGTTTTGCTTTCACAAAATTACCCCTATAAACAGGACAATGTGAGTGTGAATATAATATATACATATTGTCCTTAATATTATCAAGTTCATGCACCTTCTGAACATTTCATTCTGATTACTTACAGGAATAATTTAATTAAAAAATAACCTAGACCCTTTCTTTCATATAGCTGCTTGCTGATGCTTCTGCAGCAAACAACTTTTGAAAGCATTGTGGCAAAAAGGAGAAATTGATCATCATGAGCATTTTCTTCTTTTGCCAAAATGTTTTATCAACTTCATTAAGCAGTTATATTTTCATTTATTATTATAGAGCCGTTTCATTATTTACAAAAGTGTCTGAGTGCTACAGAATTGTAATATGTGAGAAAGGGTTAACATGGGTGTATGTTCCATGTGGAGAACTGGAGCATAATAAACGGTTATAAACCCATTTCTTACAATAGGCGACTTTGATGATTTATTGTGTGGTTTTTTAAGCGACTTTTAACAATTTTTCAGTTATACCATGGCATTTCCTTGGTTAGTTAACAGTTCTAATGGTCTATTTATCCTGACACCAGCAAAACTCAGTGCCAAGTAGGCAGCCATTACTATCAATTTTAAAGTCTTTTGTCATAATGACCCAGTCGGGGGATCAAACCCGCAACCTCCTGCACTCGAGGCAGGCACTCTACCACTATATATATATGTAACACCACAGAGGCGGTTGGCAATTTTAAACAACATTTTGCATACCGGTATCTTGTTACTAAAATCAAACTACAATTCAGGGAACCATGTTTACCAAAATAATCCTGCATTTTTGTGCCATCCAATCTTGACTACATTAATTGTTTGATACTCCTTTATCCATATTCAGTAAGGACTTAATACATACATCGATGTAGAAGTTCACAGTGTAGGAACATGTTAAAAAGCAGGGAGTATGATACCAGTAAGAGGAATTCAGCAGTATATTGGATATATATCCCTTTCCCGCTTATGGATCATGCATCTGCAGTCTACAAAATTCAAAAACAGTATTGCAAAAGAATACATTGAACATAATGAGCAATTCATCCTTTTTCCCACAATGTATTCCACTATTATTTTTGGAATCCGCTGTGGTCGAGTGGTTAGCTCCCCAGTTCGATCCCCAGTCGCGGCACTACGGTCATGGTGGAGTGCCCTTGGGCAAGGCACATTTTCTAGCCTAGTACTGGTTTGTTTACCCAGGGATCATGAATAATTAAATTTAACTGCACGCTAAATGACCTTAGCTGTCGATGCGCCATAAAACAATATACATTCATTCGTTCCACTATTATTTCAATAATTATACTTTGAGTTATAGAGATGTTCTATATTTTAATTGTATTGTATTGTATGTCAGAAAGGGTTAAAGGTTGCCGTAACACTGTACATTATACAGATACAGTTTATTTGTTAACAATACATTAAATTAAATTGATTTGCGAGAATGTTGAACTTCTTTAAATACTTTTAAATTCTTTTAACTCATGAACTAAGAACACTTCATTTCTCTCGAAAACACCGATTCATAATTTCTCTGCAAAACAGTTTGAGTTTTATCAGTTTTCCAAAAGTTAAGTAGAATTCCACTGAACATACTTATTTACCTAACAAAATTTGATATCCTTTGTATATACAAAATACATTCCATGTGGAATATTTCTCTTTTCAACATTCCTCATCATTTATCTTAAAAAATTCCCACATGCATACAATTTTCGACACAACTTTAGATTGATTGATTGTTTGATTTTTAACGCACTTTCTTTCAACAACATTTCAGATATATCACAGCGCTTCCTGGGCAAGTTACCAGTACTACTGGTTCATTTATCCTGACACCAGCCAATCAGTCGTAATGCTCACACCGCAACCCTGAGCGCCAAGGAGGGATGCCAGTATACAACCATTTTAAAGGCTTTTGTATCACCTGGCCGGGGATCGAACCCACAATCTGCTATGGCAGTTTGTTAAGAAAACTGATACAGGGTGTTTTAAGTAATCAAGTATGGCAGAAACATCTTCTTTGCACATCATCTCAATATGGTAAATAGTTATTTCAAAATCCTTCAAGCAGTACATTATGGAGCAGACATGAAGTAATTTCATATAACCTTGACCTTCGGCTGAGCTGGCAGAAACATGCTATGAATATCGTCTCAATATGTTAAACATTTGTGATGAGTTATTTCAAAATCCTTCAAAGTGGTCAAAGTTAGGGAGTGACCACAATTTGTGAGCTTTTACCTCTAAGTGTGATCTTGATCTATAACCAATTAAGCTGGCAGAAACATAAGCTCTGTACATTGTCTCAATATGTTGAATATTATTGAAAAGGTGGTAAGGTCACCTTTTAAGGGGTTCAAGAGTTATCAAGCGGTCACAAAATATTATCATATGAACTTTGACCTAAACTTGTGACCTTTACCTTGAAACAAGAGGGCCATGATGGCCCTGGAATCGCTCACCTGATTTTTTTTTTCACTTTAGCTATATAAGCCCCGCCATCTGGCGGACATAGTTTCCGACCAATCGACTTGGCTTGAAGGAATCTGATAGAGGGTCACCCTAGGAACATTTCTACAAAATTATTTGAAAATCGGCCTGATACTTTTGGAGGAGAAGATTTTTTAAGTTTTCACTATAGCCATAAAAGGCAAAATAGCCCCGACCCCTTGTGGCCATGTTTTTTGACCAATCAACATGGCTTGAAGGAATCTGATAGAGGGTCATCCAAGGAACATTTCTACAAAATTATTTGAAAATCGGCCTGACACTTTTGGAGTAGAAGATTTTTTAAGTTTGCACTATAGCTATATAAGGCAAAATAGCCCCGCCCCCCCTGGCGGCCATAATTTTTGACCAATCAACATGGCTTAAAGGAATCTGATAGAGGGTCATCCAAGGAACATTTCTACAAAATTATTTGAAAATCAGCCTGACACTTTTGGAGGAGAAGATTTTTTAAGTTTTCACTATAGCCGTATAAGGCAAAAAAGCCCCGCCCCCCCCTGGCGGCCATGTTTTTCGACCAATCAACATGGCTTCAAGGAATCTGATAGAGAGTCACCCAAGGAACATTTCTACAAAATAAGTTCAAAATCTGCCAACCAATTTGGGAGGAGAAGAATTTTGAAGTTTTTTTCGTTTCGTTGCCATGGAAACCAGAATTCTGCATGGATCCCAATAAATTGAAGGAATTCTGGTGAGGTCATTGAGAGGATGCTTTCTGTGAAGTTTCATCCCAATTGACCCACTGGTTACTGAGGAGAAGATGTTGAAGATTTTTTTAAGTTTTCACTATAACCATAAAAGGCAAAATAGCCCCGCCCCCTGGCGGCCATGTTTTTCAACCAATCAACATGGCTTGAAGGAATCTGATAGAGGGTCACCCAAGGAACATTTCTACAAAATTATTTGAAAATCGGTCTGACACTTTTGGAGAAGAAGCTTTTTTAAGTTTGCACTATAGCCATACACGGCAAAATAGCCCCCCCCCCCCCCCCCTGGCGGCCATGTTTTTCGACCAATCAACATGGTTTGAAGGAATCTGATAGAGGGTCACCCAAGGATCATTTCTACAAAATAATTTGAAAATCGGCCTGACACTTTCGGAGGAGAAGATTTTTTAAGAATTTTGAAGTTTTTTTCATTTCGTTGCCATGGAAACCAGAATTCTGCATGGATCCCAAAAATTTTAAGGAATTCTGGTGAGGACATTGAGAGGATGCTTTCTGTGAAGTTTCATCCCAGTTGACCCACCGGTTACAGAGGAGAAAATGTTGACGGACGACGGACAACGGACGCCGGACATAGGGCGATCACAATAACTCACCCTGAGCACTTCGTGCACAGGTGAGCTAAAAAAACTGGTTGTAACATGCACATGTACATTGTGTCAATATGGTAAACATTTGTAATGAGTTATGTCAAATTTTGCCTTGCTGTTATGACCTTGACTTTGATTTACTAAGCTGCTTAAATTGTAGCATGGCCGGGCTCTGCACATCGTCTCAATATGGCGACCATTTGTGGTCAGTTATATCACGATCATTCAGGCAATTCAACAGTTATGGGACAGACATAATTTGTGTCGGACAGAAGGACTGACAGAAATCACTATTTTTAAAATAATGATACATGTACTTTCATTCATTTATGGTGATTTTCTATAATTTTACAAAATGGTCTGCTGCAAATCTGTTGTATGTGGAAAAGGGTTAAAATAACTTAACCCTTTCCCACCTGCAGACACACTTTGACACAATAGCATCAGACGACTTTTGAAAATATTGTGACCAAAGGTGAAATTGCTCAAGAAGACCAATTTCTCCTTTGGCCACAATGTTTTCAACTTTTTTTAACAATTAAGCTATAATTTTCAGGTTTTTGCCACTGTGTTTTCAAAGACGTTTGCTGCAGATCTGTTGTATGTGGGAATTTAGGGTTAAATCAGGTTCCACATTAATCCTTTTCAACATACAACACATCTACAGCAGATGACTTTGAAAAGATTAAGGCAAAAACATGGATAAATTATACAAAATTTAATGAAAACATCTTAATTGAATATAGTTAAAAAAAATTGAACAATAAGAAGAAACTTGCTCTATATGAGAAATGGCTACTATATTGCCACACTGTTTTCAGAAGTTGACTGCTGCAGATTAGTAGAATACTGCATGACTGTGAGAAATACTTGGAATCGCGTATTACCTGATTTCCCTGCAAAATATAATAATCTTTGACATTTAAAAGAATGATTATCAAAATAAACTTGGGGAGAATTTTGGTAAAATCCATAGGAAAATTCGTTTGAAAAACAGATTTGTAAATAATCTGGTCGATAAGCATGCCAAGCAATGATTGGTTTTGGCAGAGATATCCGAAGAAAAACTATGACAGAATGATCCAATCGAGTGCAGCTTTTGAACTAATCAAACAGAAACGTCTACCTGATATGAAATTTTAAGATTCCTCTGCTTCATAAATGTCTTAGTATTATATTGATAGCATCTAGTAATTTGAAAGGATAATTTAAATATATGAAATGAATAAACAAACATTTTCAAGTTGAAATTTTTTTCCACACTGCAGAGCTCTAGATAAGAGGCGTTTTTGCAAGATCTAAAATCCTAATTTGACCTTATAACCTTGAGACGATTCTTTTGAGTACCCACATCATAGGGTTTGGTTGCATGATAAGAGAGATATTGTGGGGAAAAGAGCTGTATACGCCTCCTTATCTGTGGACCTCTGACAATGCTCTCAAAAATAATCTGCTGCAATTTAGTCACTAACATGTAACATGTACCACAAAAAAGGTTTATCTGTTATCTAACAGTCATCATTATAATAGACTCTTCCAAATTCAAAATGACTTTCGAAAAAGAAGTAGTGGCTTCCCTCCATAGTACTCAGGGTTCCCGAGATATAGCATTATACAGATGTGCTGGTGTCGAGATATTAAGCTTACCTTTTCCCACATAGAACAAACCTGTAGCAGACGACTTTAAGAACATCTAGACAAAAGTATGATTTATCTCTATAAATGAATGTAATATTATTGAAAGAAGTTGGAAACATTATGGCAAAAGGAGATATTGCTTGTTTTGAGCAATTTCTTCTTTTGCCACAATGTTTTTTCAAAACTCGTCTGCTGCAGATGCATCAAAATGCATCTACAGGTAGGTAAAGGTTAACAGCAGTGCTGTACTACATTTAACAAGGAGATATGGCTCTTATGACTGAAATACTGTTGAAATCAGCATTATAAAAACACAGTAGAAACCAAATTTAACTCAGATAATAAAATAGACAGCTTAATTTTGACACCTTTTCAGCAGACAACTTTTGAAAACATGATAGGAAAAGGAGATATTGCTTATTATGAGCATTTTTTTCTTCTGCCCAATCTGTTTAACCCTTTCCCTCATATAGACGCTTTCTGACACCTCTGCAGCAGACAGCTTTTTGAAAATATAGTAACAAAAGAAGAAATTGCACAAAACGTGCAATTTCTCCTTTTGTCACAATGTTTTCCACTTTTAGTCATAGGTTATCCATAGAATTATAAAGATTTTCCATTATTTGACAAAATATGTTCAAAGTCGTCTGCTGCAGAACTGTTGTATGAGGGAAAGGGTTAACCCTTTCCCTCATAAAGACGCTTTCTGACGCCTCTGCAGTAGATTTACCATTTTTTGACAAAATATGTTCGAAGTCGTCTGCTGCAGAATGTTTCTACAAAGTGGAAAGGGATAAAAGAACTGTTGTGAAAAGTGTCAATACAGTCTCAATAAAACTAAATAGTTATACATTGCTTTCTTTTTTCTTGTCAGAATGATTCTCGCCTTTTCCCGCAATGTTTTCATAATGTGATCGCTGCAGAGACCACGAATTGTTGACTTTACCAGGAAAAAGGTCTTGATAAACCTTTTCCAACATACGTACAACAAAACCATACATGCAGCAAACAACTTTGCAAACATCTATGCTAAAATATAGAAAATCCCTGTAATATTGAGTTGCAATAATTATTGAATAGAGTAGAAAACATTGTGGAAAAAGGAGAATTGGAAATTCTTTTGCCACAATGTTTTCAAGTCATCTTCTGCAGATGAGTCAAATAATAACATTCAATTGTGGGTCAATTTAGTAAAAACAAGAAACCGCTGAAGACGGCAATTTGACCTTGAAAATCAACAAACCAAGGTCAAGGGCAAAGTAACCATAGAAATCAATAGAACTTGTTACTGGTTACCTTCAGGCAAAGTTTCAAGTTTGTAACCCATTCCAGTGCTGACATTTTGCTTCAACCTGAAACTTTAACCAAACTGTTGACGGACAGACGGACATCGCCAATCTATAGACCGGAATTGCTAGAGCAATCCGGCCAATAAAACTGAAATACATTTGTTTCATTACCCTGTGAGAATGATTCTTGTTTTCCCGCAATGTTTTCAAATGTTATCTGTTGGAGATACAGAGCTCTAGATAAGCGGCGTTTTGCATGTTCTAAAATCCTTATTTGACTCTCTAACCCTATGTTGTGGGTACCCAAAAGAATCGCCTCAGTGAGACGTTACTTTTGAGCACCCATGACACAGGATTTGCTTTAACGATAAGAGAAATTTGTAGGGAAAAGAGCCGAATACCCCTCCTTATCTGGACCTCTGCAGTAAATCAGAAAAAAGTCTTGTTTAACTACATCTCTAAGCATCAACATGAAAGTTACCAATGTTTTGTATAGTACCATTAATAAATAATTCATATTATGAGCTGCATCATCAAGATAAAAGGAATCTTGTGGCAATTCTCCCATTGTTTCATCCCATGAATGTTTCATGGAAATCAAAATCATACTGCTACATTTCTTGTCAGATTTGTTTGTTTGTATGGTGTTTTATGCCATTTTCAACATTTTTTCAGTAATATATCACAGTGCAAACTCATTAAAACCAGACCAAAACACTGCTCGCTTGTATATGGCCAATATACATACAGCAAAATGCTTTGGTCCGATTAAAATGAGTTTGATCACAGAGTTTCCTAGAGGTAAAGTTACCATTACGTAACTGGTTCACTTATGCTGACACAAGTTGTAATGAGCATCAATGAGGGATAGCCATTATTACCAGTATTTTGTTTAACCCAGTAGAGGATCCAACCTGTGGCCTTGCACACTTGAGGCAGTTGCTCTACCACTACACCAAAAGGGGGTAATTTCTTGTTGTAAGTTACATGTCCATGCAAATTATAGTTTATACACACAGACAGTGAAGGATTGTTTTGTGAACCCATTGGTTTGCCAGGTTTGCCAAAAATCGCTTTTTTAGGCACATAGCTTTAGATAAGATTTTAAGGATAAGTTTTTTTCATGATCAAGAAATCCTTATTTGACCCTCACACCCTATGCTGTTGGACCTTTCTTTTGAGAAACCACAACGTGAGATTTGATCGAGCAATAAAAGAAATTTTTTGTGCTAAAGATCTGTTGACTCCTAATCAGAATTTAAGACCTGGTGCAGCTCGTAAGTCTCATATATTATGTAACATGAAATTTCAAGTTGTAGAAAAAAAGTGACATAATCACATGAGTTCTGGTTATTTATAGGACCTTACGTAAATGTCAGGATGTCTGTTGCATGTTAACAGATCACACAGGAATGACATAGACGGAGATTTGTCGTCTGCTGTTCTAGAAAGAAAATCAATAATGTGATGATTCTCCACATCATTGCTTAATGACACGCGTGTTACCACCAGGCACGAGATCTGTATCGGGAGTGTGATTCAAATCAGTGGGAAAATAGACGTCAGCGTTCATGGTATTGTAGCAATAGACAGTGAAAATAGACGTCAGCTTTCATGGTATTGTAGCAATAGACAGTGAAAATAGACGTCAGCGTTCATGGTATTGTAGCAATAGACAGTGAAAATAGACGTCAGCTTTCATCATATTGTAGCAATAGACAGTGAAAATAGACGTCAGCTTTCATGGTATTGTAGCAATTATAGACAGTGAAAATAGACCTCAGCTTTCATGGTATTGTAGCAATACAGTGAAGTTACTAAGAAGTAATAAGAGTGTTTAACCAATTTCCTTTTAATTAAGCACCTTTTGCAATATTCCTGCAAATGACTTGAAATTATTTTGAGAATAGGTGGTTTAGATATGCATATATATATAATATTATATGAGATGCGTCTGGCAATGATAGGTCTTGTTGCATCTCTGTAATGGGGTCATGTAAAGGAGTATGAATCTCATATTTGTATTTGTCAGAAAGTATGCCTGTGCCTCTTCTAAAGCGTAGGATACCATTGAAGTCTCTGGTAAAATCCAAAATCGTCAAGCGCAGCATGCACACAAATACATACACACATACACATGCACACACAAACAAATATATGGTAAGTTTGATAAATAAGATCCCCCTGTTAACCCTTTCCCTCATATAAACGCTTTCGGAAGCCTCTGCAGCAGACAGCTTTTTGAAAACATAGTGACAAAAGAAGAAATTGCACAAAACTTGCAATTTCTCCTTTTGCCACAATGTTTTCCACTTTTAGTCATAGGTTTATAATCCATTCAATTATGGAGATTTTCTATATTTTGACAAAATACGTTCAAAGTCGTCTGCTGCAGAATTGTCGTATGAGGGAAAGTGTTAACTATTAATGAAACGTATTCATTCATGACCTTGATTCAGAGCCAATTTTCTTTCAATCTACATAAACCTTTCTAAATCACGCTCTGTCCGTCTGTCGTCTACTTCGTCAGTCGTTAAATTTTAGCTTTAAACAACATCTCCTAATTCCTAAACCACTGGATCAATTTCTATCTATCTATCTTCACAGGAATGTTCATTTGGTGATCTTCTTTCAAAATTGTTCAAAGATTGAAATTCCATCGAAAACTTTGGTTGCTAGTCGGCATCAGAAAGTGGAGAAAAAAGGCCAATCTTTAAAATTCTTCTTCTCTGAATCTGCTTGTCCGATTGTAGAATTTGGTAAAAATGATCTTTGGTTGACCCTCAACTAAAGTTATTCAAGCCATACTGATTGGTTGAAAAACATGGCAGCCAGGTAGCAATAGGAAAGGGGCAATTTAATGACAACATTTAAAAATTCCATTATTATGAAAGTGCATATGTCTGATTTTGAGATAACTGCATAGAAATCCGACATCTGTGATCCTCTACTGTATTTGTGTATGCCATATTGATTGGTTACAAAATCATAGCAACCAGGCATCATCACAAAAGGGGTAAAATTATAGTTAATTAATTTTCAAATGTCAACTCCTACAATTCCACTTGACTTTTTTCAACTAAACTTTATAGGAATGTTCCTTTGTTGGTCCTCTTTCAAAATTGTTCAAAGACATACATTTTGTGTAGAACTTTGGTTGCTGCAGCATCAGAAAGTGAGAAACTTTAACATTCTCCTCGACTAAAATCCGCTTGTCCTATACCAAGATAATTTTGAAGAAATGTTCCTTGAGTGACCCTCTACACAGACTGTTCAAGCCATATTGGTTGGTTGAAACACAGGGTAGCAAGGGGGCATCACAAAAGGGGAAAATGACAAAACTTCATATATTCCATTCTTATTAAACTTCGCCGAGCTCAGTCGGTAGTGACGCGGGCTGTCAATCCAGGGATTGTGACTTCGAATCCCGGCTCGGCCAACTTTCTTTCCGACGATTGACAAATTTAGTCAATGTGACATGCGTCATTGACGTCTTCCACCAATGGGCTAAGTCTATGTGGAAAAGCAGCCAGTTGCTTGGGAAGATTGTTGTGTGGAGTACTGGTGTGAGAAAACCAGGAAATGCATGATCATGTGAACTGGCCGCCGTGATATAACTGAGAAATTGTTAAAAACGGCGTTAAACCCCAATCAATCAATCAATCAATCTTATTAAACTTCATGTCAGATTTCAAGATTATTTATTAGATATGTTCCTTAAGTGACCCTTAACATAACTTGTTCTTTTAAAAAAAGATAGCTGTTAGGTGGCATCAGAAAACAGGGTAAATGAACATTCAACTTCAAAAGACATCACCTCCAAAAACCATTGGACCTGTCGAATACCAACCAACTTCAAAGGAATGTCCCTTAATTAATTTGGTGGTTCTCTTTCAAATTGTTCAACAATTTAATGCCAATATTACAAATGGCATTTTCTTTTAAGCTATTTCATTAAAAGTGTCCACTCTTTGCAGTTTCATTTGCACTCTTGTTAAAAAAAAACCAGATATTTGTAGTTAAATATTTGCTACTCAACTATCACTCAGTTGATCGATTTAGGGCCATCGTGGCCCTCTTGATAACTATAGTCCCATGCATATGCCCTGATTGTGGAGTCCATTTTCATTCAAGCTACAAATAATATCTTGTCTGGATATTCATACATCAATAAGCCACTAAAGAGAAAACCTAGTGAAAGTGAATATTAACAAGAGCTGTCGGAGGACAGCGCGCTCGACTATTCCACCGCTTATTTAAGTTACCGAGATAATGGACTCTAATGTAGTTGCATGCAAAACATTAACCACAATTTCTTAGTGGGTGATAATTTGCATTATATGCAGGATAGTGTTATTTAACATGATTATTTTCATAGGTTTGATGGTTAGATAGGGTTGTATAACCTTTCAATGGAATGCATCAAGTAGTTACTAAGATATGGACTCTTAATGTAGTTGCACGCAAACCTTTAACCATAATTTCTAAGTAAAAAAAGGGCAACAATTTGCACCATATACAGGATAGAGTTATCTTAATTGGTTGTGTTTATAGTTGTACAATTGGGAAAGGTTGTATAAAGTTTCAATACAATTGTTCAAGTTGTTACTGAGATTACACTCTAAATGTAGTTGCAAAACTTTAACCAGAATTTCTAAGTCCAAAAAGGTCCATAACTTGCATAAAATGCTGGTTGGTAAGGGCTGTATAATGTTTCAATGCAATGCATCAAGTAGTTACTAAGAGATGGTCTCTTTATGTAGTTGCATGCAAAACTTTAACCAGAATTTATAAGTCCAAAAAGGCCATAACTTGCATAAAATGCAGGATAGAGTTATCATACTTGATAATCTACATAGGTGTGATAGTTGGGTAGGGTTGTATAAAGGTTCAATGCAATGCATCAAGTATATACTGAGACGTGGACTCTTAATTTAGTTGCACGCAAAACTTTAACCAGTATTTCTAAGTAAAAAAAGGGTCATAACTTGCATAAAATGCAGAATAGAGCTATCATACTTGATAATCTACACAGGTGTAATAGTTGGGTAGGGTTGTAGAAAGTTTCAATGCAATGCAGCAAGTAAATACTGAGATATGGACTCTTAATTTAGTAGCACGCAAAACTTTAACCAGAATTTCTAAGTAAAAAAAAGTGCCATAACTTGCCTAAAATGCAGGATAGAGTTATCTAACTTGTTAATCTACATAGGTGTAATAGTTGGGTAGGGTTGTATAAAGGTTCAATGCAATGCATCAAGTATATACTGAGATATGGACTCTTAATTTAGTTGCATGCAAAACTTTAACCAGAATTTCTAAGTAAAAAAAGGCCCATAACTTGCATAAAATGCAGGATAGAGTTATCTTAGATGATAATCTACACAGGTGTGATAGTTGGGTAGGGTTGTAGAAAGTTTCAATGCAATGCATCAAGTAAATACTGAGATATGGACTCTTAATTTAGTTGCACGCAAAACTTTAACCAGAATTTCTAAGTAAAAAAAGGGCCATAACTTGCATAAAATGCAGGATAGAGTGATCTAACTTGATAATCTACATAGGTGTGATAGTTGGGTAGTGCTGTATAAAGTTTCAATGCAATGCATCAATTAAATACTGAGATATGGACTCTTACTTTAGTTGCACGCAAAACTTTAACCAGAATTTCTAAGTAAAAAAGGGCCATAACTTGCATAAAATGCAGGATAGAGTTATCTAACTTGATATTCTACATTGGTGTGATAGTTTGGTAGGGTTGTAGAAAGTTTCAATGCAATACATGTAGTATTTAAGAACTTGCATGCAAAACCTTAACCAAAGTGTGACGTGGACGCCGACGCCGACGCCGACGCCGACGCCAGGGTGAGTAGTATAGCTCTCATATTCTTCGAATAGTCGAGCTAAAAACTGTTAATTATCATGTATATATAATTAACTAATTTTAATATTTTCTCGTTTGGAAATATCTGAGAAAAAACCCAATAAAGACTGACAAACCTGTTTAGTACGATTTTGACACAGAGTTGAAAATAGTGTGGTGAGTGGAGCAATTGCATGTTTTTATAAATTTCTTCAAAAATATTGTAGCATAAGGAGAAATTGCTTGTTTTTACAGTCATTTCTCCTTTTGTCACATATGAAAGTCTTCTCCTAACCTCATGGCATCAATAAACTCAGATGTGTCTGGTAAAGGATTTAATACCTTTCCCACATACAACAAATCAGCAGCAGATGTAAATATTTCAGCGAAAATAACAAAAATTCCCATGTATTAGAATCATGATTATTGAATAGAGTTGAAAACATTGCAGCAAAAGGAGTAATTGGTCTTCATGAGCATTTACTCCTTTTGCCACAAAGTTTTCAAAAGTAAGAAAGCATCTGTATGAGGGAAAAGGTTATTATGACTCCATTTTCTCTCACATTTAATTATCAGTATTTGTTATACATTCATATACATATTATATAGGCATACATACAGTATTAGTAAATATAATAGCTTGAACAGAAACAATGGATATGTACAATTTATTTTTAGTGATATATATACACTAAATCATTAGTATTTACACTAAATCATAAGTGATATATACACTAAATAATAACGGATATTTACACCAAGATATCATGGATACTATAACACAAGATTATTGAAAGAAATACATGTGTAACCTGTCAAAAAGTCAGAAAGCAAACAGATGATCATCAGAACAGACAGACAGATTGACAGTCAATGGATAATTGATTCCTATACGTTTCTTCCTGCCATGAGCAGGCGAAGCAAAGTACGGAAGCGTCCTGGTGCCAATTCATAATGTTCTATAAAAAAGAATAATTCCTACGTAGGAGATAAAAAAGCCTACATAGGAGTTACAAAGTCCTAATTAGGCTTTATTATCTCCTACGTAGGAGTTATAAACTCCTAATTAGGCTTTTTTATCTCCTACGTAGGAGTTATAAACTCCTAATTAGGCTTTTTTATCTCCTACGTAGGAGTTACAAAGTCCTCATTAGGCTTTTTTATCTCCTACGTAGGAGTTATAAACTCCTAATTAGGCTTTTTTATCTCCTATGTAGGAGTTACAAAGTCCTAATTAGGCTTTTTTATCTCCTACGTAGGACTTTATAACTCCTACGTAGGCTTTTTTATCTCCTACGTAGGAGTTATTTTTTTTTATAGAACATTATGAATTGGCACCAGGACGCTTCCGTAGCAAAGAGTTACTTGCAATGACATAATACAATATTGCATATTTGGGAGTATGAAGCAAAACATATTTACAGCCTTCAGACATGTTTACAATAGCTTTATTTGGGGGTTCAGAGAACACCAATAAGCATACAATAAATATGGTTACCATGGTTACAAGGTTACTGCTCACCTACTGTTGTTGGCCAAATGAAATGAAACAAAAATTGATAATAAACAATATTAAAGTCAATTAAGGCTTTACAATAAAGGGTTTCCCAGATGCAGAATCATCTTCAAGCATCTGTAGCAGACAATTTTTGAAAACTTTTTACCACAACATTTCCACTCTTTATAATATTCATACTCTTATTTACAGACATTTTCCTTGTTTTAACCAAGACGTTTTATGAGTATAGTTTGTTGCAGATTGAAAAGGGTCGATACACATATAAACAGGATTTTATGCAATTTGGGGTTGCTAGACAACTGTTTCCATGCTCATGTTTCAATATCAACAACAGGGAGAAGAGCCAATGAGGCGGTTGGTATTGCCATCCCTATGATTGCAAACATTTTTATGGCCATTAAATATGACTCATTAAAACAAACCAACCAATAACTACCAATTTGCAATATTTTGACAATTCACTGATGGCAATTTTGATATTAAAACATTGTCATTAAACCTTTATATCATGGAAAACGTCCATTAAATGGAAATTTTAGCTTACTAACAAAATAAGGTTTGCACCTAATGGTCTGTTGCATTTCAAGAACAAAAGGTTACTAAATGTAACAATTAAAATAAAAAATATTATCCACTGAATTGGCAACCTTTGTACGGTTATTGTACAATTGAAGGGAAAGTAATTACAGGATATTTTTAACATGCAAAATCCAGTAAGAAAAACATCAACTTTGATGCTCCAAAAAGGTTTTGCAAGAAGTTGAAATCCACTGTATTGCTGAAACCATTAGCAGCTTAAATTTACTGCAAGTTTGTTTATATGAGCCATGCTCAAGCTAAACCAGCCTAAGTGTATTCATGAACAGGAGCGCCGCAAGCAAATGCAAATGCAATTTGAAAGAGGGGCATTACTGAATAATTATTAAAGAATTATGTGACTTGGTATAGACATGCGTATTGTTCCTTAGGGAACATATGTGTACCAAGTTTAATTTGAACACTGGTAACAAATACCTTTTGCGATTTGGCAGAGCACTGCTCATTTACTTTCAGTTATTAACCTTCAAAAGATGCCAATATTGAAGAAAGGGGATCCTTAAGATAGATTCTATTTACATCCTGAAATAATATAACACCTTTTAATAAATTGCTAGGCCCCTCCTTAACCCTTCCCCATATGTATACAAAATTTCTGCAGCAAATGACTGAAAAAATCTAGGTAAAAATATGAAAAATATATTTAAATTCATTTATAATGAAAAGACTTGAAAACATAGTGACAAAAGGGTTAGTTGCTAATAATGAACAATTTCACATTTTGCAACAATATGTTTTCAAAAGTTATCCACTGCAAATGCAAAAAAATGCATCTGCAAGTGGGAAAGGGTAAAATGTAGTTTGATTTATAAACATGTTATGAAGCATACTTAATTAGCATAGTGATTTGTTCTTGACCACCATGCATATGAAACCTGATATTGTTAAAGTTATAGTGAAAACTAATTGATGGTTGAATAAGTTACTCATACCATTGCAATCAAAAACTACTTCAGATCTGTATATATCTTAGCTTGTTCTATTTCTAACATTCTTATAGCAGGTTAACCAATTATGAAAATGAAATGATTTTGTTTTCTTTATGAACACCATGTGTATGAAATCATTCTTTATTCTTAATGAACACCATGCATAATGAAATATATTTTTCTTTTTGAACACCACATTTCTGAAATTATTTTATAATTGTTATAGATCGACACCACTCATATGAACTTATTTTGTTTTCTTCATGGACATTACACATAATAATTATACATCATTTTTGTTATCTTTATGGACATCACATATGAAACAATTTTGTTTAAACTTTCTGGGCATCAAACATATTCAATATTTGTTTTCTTTTTGGACATAAAGCATTATATGAAATCATTTTGTTTTCATTATATGGGCATTAACTATATGAAATCATTTTGTTTTCATTATGGGCATTAACTATATGAAATTATTTTGTTTTCTTTATGGGCATTAACTATATGAAATCATTTTGTTTTCATTATGGGCATTAACTATATGAAATCATTTTGTTTTCTTTATGGTTATTATGCATGTGAAATTATTTTGTTTTCTTTATGGGCATCTAGCATGTGAAATATTTAGTTTTCTTTTTTGAAATCAAGCATATGAAATCATTTTGTTTTCTTTATGGACACGTACCAAACATATGATTTCTTTTGAAATATCAATTTGTTTTCATTATGCATGGACACTTCTCATATCAAATTATTTTAGTTCCTTTATTGACATTATATTTAAAATAATTATGGTCAAGATTCTTACTTTTATGGAAATTTTTTCAAATATTGCTTTTTGTAAATGTTTAGTTTTGAGTTTTAACAAACTTTTTGAATTTTATATACTATTCATTGATCAATTTGTTAAAGCTAGGTATATACATAACATTTAATAAGCTTTGCTCTTTATTAATACATACAAGTAAAAATTGTGAACTTAGAATAAGATAATATAATTATATATAAATGCAAATGGATGAGTAAAAATATATGTGAATTTAAGCATGATTCCAACTCAGTAAAGTATTTGAAAATAATGCAATGTTATAAAAGTAAAATTGGCAGAACTGTAGTGAACATTTGAATCCTGTCTGTATAGCTGCCAATCAGGTGTCCTGGAACCCATAAACCCACAATGGATTGAAGAGTCAGTCCACTGCATATAACATGATTACTGATGCAACATTAACTCTACATGTCTTGTTGATCCATTCAGACAGAAGAAAAATCAACACTTTCCTCCATTGAACTAAACAAATGGGATAGCCAAGTTTATTTGAGCCGCATCATCCTAAAATGGAGGTTTCGTAAAGCCATAATGATCCAATTGCAAGCCTGTAAAGTGACACTTTTGGTTATATATTACCATTTTTTGGAAGCTACCCTGCGAAGTGATCAGTTACAGTTCATGAATTATTCTTGAAAAATTCATGAATGGTTCACATCCACAATCATGAAAAATTCTTGAAATGTCTGGAAATACAAATGAGACAAATCCTTGATCTGTTCTTAAAATAAGAGTTCATGAACAGTTCTTGAAAAGGTT
Source organism: Serripes groenlandicus (assembly GCA_031761405.1). Classification (NCBI taxonomy): domain Eukaryota; kingdom Metazoa; phylum Mollusca; class Bivalvia; order Cardiida; family Cardiidae; genus Serripes; species Serripes groenlandicus. Next base: position 34,041,819 of record JASEVX010000009.1, read on the forward strand.
CATGATTAGTTGTCCATGATGTATTCATGAACAGTTCAAGAACAACAATAACGTGTCGAAACTTGAACTATTCATGAACCACTCACAAACCATTTTCCCTCTATATTTCAATGTCTCATTTGTACTTCCAGGCATTTCAAGGAATTTTCATGAACACAAATTCTTAAAAAGTTCATGCACTGACAACGGTGCCTTTAACTAGTCATGAACAGTTCTTGAATATCCTTTGAGACCTCAATGAAATTATGCCTCAAATTATTCATGAACAGTTCATGAACAGTTCTTGAACAACCTTGAAATTTATAATTTTTGTCCTCAAACAAAGTTACCTATCATTTAAAAAAAATATTATCGTTAATTGTCTTGAAAAAAGAACTTATAATTGAACAATAACAGTTACTGTAAATCACAACTTTTAAAAGATGTGCTACACAGTCACTGTATGAAGGCATGGCCACTTCCATACATGTGGCAATGTGATACTTTAATAAATCACCAATTTAAAGATGTTGTTTATGACATAGCACAATACAATTTGATAATTTATTAAACAATTATGTAACATTTAAGACATTTACTAAATGTACCAATCAAGTTGTTCATAAGAAATCACAAAAATCTTCTCTGTGCCTTTGAACCACAACATATTTCTCCCACCAAAAGACGTAAAGGAAGTAGTAAACATTATTAACTTCTATTTGAAGAGTTCCTGCATTTTATGCTAGAGTTAACTCCCTTGGTATATTTTAAATTCAAATCCAGTTCTTCAACTGTTCTTAAACCAATATTGAAGTCAATTCATGCACCTTTTAAGAACTCAACAAATTCTACAACTGTTCCTAAACCAGTTTTAAAGTAAATTCATGAACCTTTTAAGAACTTGACAAATTCTTCAACTGTTCTTAAACCAGTATTGAAGTGACCTCATGAACATTTTAAGAACTTGAAATATTTTTCAACTGGTCTTGAACTATTCATGATGCCAGTTTATGAACATTTTAAGAACTTGGACATTTTCTTGAATCAATTGACATGTTCTTCAACTATTCATGAACTGTTCAAGAAAAGACTTCAAGGACAGTTCATGTCTATAAGTTCGTGAACTCAAGAACTGATAAAGAGTGGTTCATGAACAATCCTTAAAAGGTATGAAAATTCATTATTTCATGAATTTCATTTCGCAGGGAATGTACCAGGATGCTTTTAGCCTTGGCTTGTTTGAAAAATTCCTAAGGTGGGTTTTTATATAACAACATGGTCCATTTGATGCAATTACCACCAATGATGTGCATCAAGGGTGTATTCAAATTTGAATCCAGTAAGCAAAAGAATAAATTTTGATTTTGATTAAATACTGTAAATATTTTTTTTAAATTTATTCATCTAGTCTGTAAATGATCTTTTCATTTGTCCATACATGTCTTTTCTGTTCTTTCTATCAACATTTTTCATCCGATACCTTCATGATATACCATTTTAAGAGTTGTTACCATAAAAAACACTTTTTAAAAGTTAAACATAGTTTGGGTAATAAAAATAGCTAAAATAAATCTTGTAAAGTAGAAAATCTTCACCATGAGCAAATAATCTCCTCTTTGCACAATGTTATTAAAAGTAGTCTTTAACAGTGTATAATAAAACTGCTTAAGTATTTGAGCGAAAAGAAAACACTAGTGATGGAAAAGAATTTAATCCTAGACCAGAGATTGATTGCCTATATGCATTTGAACTTTATTTGAGCATTAAATGATCTTGCATTATATTGCAGACGTCAATATATGATGTCAATATGATTCTTCATGCTTGTTTACACCCAATCTAGCTGCTTTCATTCAAGCAAAACAATTTCATAATATATATACTAAAATACAGACAGTGCTATTGACGTTTCCCACATACAACACATCTGCAGCAGAAGATGACTTTAAAATATCAAGACAAAAGACTTTGCTGCAGATGCTATCTTTCATCAGGAAACATGAGTCTTTACCATTCTGCAGATGAACGTTTCAAATAAAAGTATGAGATTAACAGGAGGACCATGAAGGTCCTAAATCGCTCGCCTGATTTAATAGAAATTAAATAGTTTTCAATGTTTGTTCTCTATGCATACAAGGAAACCAAGCATTGCCCCCCTGTTGTCATGCTTATCAACAAATGTGTTTTTTTTTATTAATCTAGGTACCTTTGTGCCAAATTACTATGATACTATACACATGTAAGGAAAACAACCTGACAGTGCCACCTGGTGGCCATTTTTTTTCAACAGAACAACCTTGGTAGATGATCCCCCAAGGAACATAAATTTTGTGAAAAAAATATCCAAATCGGGCCAGTGTATACTTTTGGAAAGGAAGATCTTTTATGTTTTGACATTTTTCCAACTTTCTGATGCTGCAGCATCCAAATTTAGTTCTTTGATCATGGAATTAAATTCTTTTAACAACTTTGAAAGAGGACCACCTAAGAATATTCCTGCGAAATTGTTTTGGATTTGTTTTATTAGTTTAGGAGGATAAGGTGTTTGTTAGGAAAATGTTAACAGACGTCCGTCCGGATGACAACAATGACTACGCTGGATGTTGAGCGATCAAAATACCCCCCTCCCCCTTTTGTTCTCTAAAAAGAAATATAACCATCACCATCATTTTGTCTAAATACATTATTTCATTTCTGTTTAAAATATTCTGAATTCTTTTGTCCATATTTTCTATTAACCATTTTCTACATTTCGTTGTAGGCACCCTCCAAATATGGGCATTGTAGCCACCCTGTCTATAATTAGAGTCACACTGTCATGAGATCTACTTCTAGATCGTTAGCCACCCGTAGCCACCCAGTCTATTATAAGATTATGGATGTCTTCTTTGACGATACGTAGGTTTTGTCGGAACAGGTTGGACGCTGAATGGGTGTAGTTAAGAGGATGGGTAGGGGTATATACAATTTAACTGTCATTTATAGAATTTGTTATGGTTTTTCCAATATGTTATCAAAGTCGTCTGGTGCAGATTTGTTGTATGTGGGAAAGGCTTAAGTTGACTGAGAAACACTGTTCATGCCCGTTTCCACCAAACCAACATTTTAACTAACAGGCAGGATATGATTTTTTTAACAGATTAACCTCAAGTGTAGGGGTAATAACCCCTGTGAAATGTTGTTCTTGAAATTATGAACTTTTCATGCCACTTATGAACTGTTCATGCACTGCCATTAAATAGTTCTTAATCACAGTTCAAGAACTTTAGTTCATGAACAGTAAGACAAACTTGTTCGTGAACTGTTCAAGAACTGAAGAAGAACATGGCAAATTCTTAACAAGTTCATAAACATCTGTCAAGTGTAATTCAAGTACTTTTAATGAACCCTATAAGTTCTTATTCTGTTCTTGAATAGTAAGTTTAATATAAATATATCACTGATTTTAAAATGATATTTAATTAAATTACAATGACTTTTTAACTCAGTGTGAATCTCTTAAACTACCATTCTGAATAGAGAAATAAGAACATTTATAGATCACTTCTAGAACACTTCTAGAACACTTCTAGAACACTTCTAGAATACTTCTAGAACCAAAGAAGTTCTTATAAATGTATTATAGTGAACACTTTTGAATTCTTCTTGTCAAAAGTAAAGGCCCGAGTGAAAAACATTAATGCAATTCCAGTGAAATTTCATTGTTACCTGCTGTTACTGGAATACCAGTACTCCAGTAGAATAACCAAAAATACCACTGGAACTGAACTTGAATTTGAAATATACCAAGGGAGTTAACTCAAGCATAAAACACAGGAACTCTTCAAAAAGAAGTTAGTAATGTTTACTACTTCCTTTACGTTTTTTGGTGGGAGAAATATGTTGTGTTTCAAAGGCACAGAGAAGTTTTTTGTAATTTCTTATGAACAACTTGATGGGCACATTTGGTAAATGTCTTAAATGTTACATTGTTTATTAAATTAGCAAATTGTATTATGCTATGTCATAAACAATAAGTTTATATTGGTGATTTATTTAAGTATCACATTGCCACATGTGAAAGAAGCCAATTGTCTTCATATAAAAAATATTTTTATTGAATTCTGGTTCAACTATGTTTCAATGAACCAGAATATTTTCTGTACATAATCTGCACAGGCTTTCTGTATTTTCTTCTGTACAAAATCTGGTTCTTAGGTCCACCCAGACTATTTCATACACTGGTTACCAACCAATTGAACATGCACTTTTCATGAACTGTTCATGAACAGTAGTTCTTGAACTGTTCATGAACTATAGTTCTAGAACTGTTCATGAGCGATAGTTCTTGAACCGTTCATGAACAATCCATGAAGAGAAAATGGCACAATGAATTTGCACTGGAAAAAGTTCTTGAACAGTTCATGTTTAAAAAGAAAATCAAGAATATTTCATGAATTTTCAGTTCTTGAACAATTCATGAACTTTTTAATGACAATGTTTCCTGAATGTGTCATGAACTGTTCATGACCTGTTCAAGAACTACATATTTAAGAACTTTTTAAGAATTTGTGCCATTTTATCTTCATATACATCCCATGAACTGTTCATGAACCAGGTACCTGAACTTTGCATGAATTATACAAGAACTGTTCATGAACAGTAATTATTCATTTCACAGGGGAACTCTCCATGTTAAATATAACAACTCTCATGTCAGAGAGAGAGAGAGTTACCAGAAGTGACAAGTGCATCATGAGGGTGCCATTACTGTCAACACTGTTATAATTCATTTATCACTTAACTGCACATAAAATCTGACAGTTTAACCCTTTCCCTCATACGACAATTCTACAGCAGACGACTTTGAACGTATTTTGTCCAAAAATGGAAAATCTCTAAAATTGATTGGATAACCTATGACTAAAAGTAGAAAACATTGTGGCAAAAGGTGAAATTGCTATGTTTTCAAAAAGCTGTCTGCTGCAGATGTGTCAGAAAGTGTCTATATGAGAGAAATTACGGATTAACCTTTTTCCATAATGCAGATGCATTATAAATTATATCCCATCAGCACTCAGGGAAACATATTTTGAGAGTTTACTCCTTGAATTGAGATCTCCAATCAAAAGGGGAATTTGTTAAAGATTGATTTGACGAAAAAAGATAACCTTGGTATACCTAGCTGTTACTAAAAAAGTATATTCTATAATTTTTCATGAAGATTGGATGAAAAATATCGTTTCTAGAGTCATAACAATCATTTTATTACAGTAATTTTGACCTATGCATTATCTGTAGTAGTTGATCCAATATTTACCTGAATTTGATGGAGATAAATGTTCTGATGAACTTTCCTGAAGATTATAGATGTTCAATTGTGCCTCTAGAGTTTTCACAAGAAAAAACTTATGATAGATCAGTCAAAACATTTTGTGTTCAAAAGTTACAAGTTACAGATATCAAATGTATCTGTTATAAAACCATTTCCCACCTGCAGACGCATCACTTCAATCATTGCAAAGTTTAAAAAAGCAGAACTTTAAGTTCCACTTTAAGTGGGTTTTTTTTCATCATGGCACCACTATTGCATAAATTTTTTATACACTGTAAATTGATTATCAAAATTTATTGAGAAAATTGAGAAAGCTCAATCCATTAAAGACAAAAAAATGGTATCTTTTTAAGGCATTGAGAGACAGTACAAAAGGACAAATTTCTTGACAATTTAGTCTGTCCCAAAAGATATATTATAGCCTGTTAGCCTGTGTGTCCAGAAAATAAAAGTGATGTGTGTTACGCCCTTCGTGGGAGCTAATTTAGTCACCAGGAATCTTTCTGGATGGAATTAATCGTTATTGAGGTTATATGACTGGTAACGTATTTTTTACATAAAAAATAAGGCAATAGCATGAAACATCTGATCTCCCCTCTTTTAAATGGCAAGCTCCACTGCACCAAGCATATCATATGGGGCCCCTGGAGAACAGATATAAATTGAAAATGTTGCCTAGCAACCATTCTATTAACAATACGTCTCTTTCTCTGTTTTATACCACTGCATGAATACAATAAATGTAGGTTTCATGGCTTAACAAATATGACTTCTTGCTCCTGTCCTAAGAAATTAAATACCAAATTAAATATTGAAACCCTTCCCAACCATCAAACCTATGTAAATAATCAAGTTAGATAACTCTATCCTGCATATAATGTAAATTATCACCCTTTAACCCTTTACCACATACAACAATTCCGCGGCAGACAACTTTGAACATATTTTGTCATAAAATGGAAAATCTCTATAATTGAATGGATAACCTATGATTTCAAAAAGCTGTCTGCTGCAGAGGCGTCATAAAGCGCCTATATGAGGGAAAGGGTTAAATACCCAGTCTACAGTGTCCCAAAGTTGTTTTTTAAAAAGTTGCACACAGCAGTGCTAGTGTTAATCAATAGTGTACTTGAGAATTCTAGGAATCCGCCGTGATCGAGTGGTTAGCGTTGGGGATTTGAAACCGGGTATCCCGGGTTCAATCCCCAGCTGCGACACTACAGTCATGGTGGAGTGCCCTTGGGCAAGGCACATGTTTCTAGCCTAGTACTGGTTTGTTTACCCAGGATTCATGAATAAGTGAACTGTTGCCGTGATATAACTGAAATAATGTTTAATGTGGCGTTAAAACCCCAATAAAACTGAAACTTGAGAATTCACAAAAAGCATCCATTAATTTTTTTTTGTAACAATATTTTCTACTATATATTGCATATCTGAAGTCAGACTCAAGACAATGTTATTTTTGTTCACCATAACATCTTGTAAGACCACTAATGATGTTGTTTACAGACTGACAATTACTCGTCAGATAAAAACAAATGTCCAGACAGTCTCGTAAACTTTTTCCCAGTTTATGTTGTACCCGTGATCGATTCGCACTCGCAGACTCTGACATATGCGTTTTCTGATTGTTAAGGCAAAATTGTCAGATTTGTCAATATTTATATGCAGGAGATTATAACTTGTATACTGAATTACTTAGTTCTCTGTCCAGGGGTTCATTATTTCTCAGGTAATATGAAAGGGTAGTAGCAATTTACTTCTTTCCAGTAATAATTAACATTTTCATTTGTATTGGTTTTTCTTATTTTTTCCAAGATGTCTGCTGCCGATGTGTTGTATGGAAAGAGATGTTTAACTTCTCCAATCTATGTGTTTGTCTACATCTTGCATGTCAGAATATTGACAGACGTCGGTCAATAAGTATGCAAGTCATGTCTCGTAGACAAATGCTTGCATGCAAAATTAAGTTGAATGAACACAATACAAGCCCGGGGTTACAAGAACAAGGCTTTATTTGTGATGGTGCTGTTTTACGCCACCGTTAACAGTATTTCAGTTATATCACAATAGTTCTTTGGTAGATAAGAGTTAAATGGTAAATACCCCCAAAACAGCACCTTGACCTACACCATAACTTATAAAGTAAAAGGGCCATAACTCTGTAAAATAACATGCAATTGTATGCATATATCCTCTTGGTATAGAAGCTTCATATAACATTTTATTGAATTCCACCCAGTGGTTTGTAAGAAATAGGCCGGACAAAATATGGCTTCCAACCGACCGACAGCCCGACAGATCAACACAGTGACTCCTACATGTATATACCCCCTCTTCTTTGAAGAGGGTATAATAATTTGTTTGAATTCTTTCCCTCATTAAGATGCATTTTGAAGCTTCTGCAGTAGACGACTTTTGAGTTCAAACCCCATCTGTACCAAACAATCTGTCCAATGTTTGACAAAAACAGTCTTTGTGGAAAATCAGCAAGATGATTGGAAAGAATGTTGTCACGCAGGGTATTTGTGTGAGATTTAACCCTTTCCCTCATATAGACGCTTTCTGACGCATCTGCAGCATACAGCTTTTTGAAAACATAGTGACATAAGAATAAATTGCTCAAAACCAGCAATTTCTCCTATTGCCACAATGTTTTCTACTTTAAGTCATATGTTATCCATTCAATTATAGAGATTTTCCATTTTTTGACAAAATATGTACTTAGTCGTCTGCTGCAGAATTCTTGTATGAGGGAAAGGGTTAAGCCAGGGAACAATTGATAAGTCAACTGGTGGCTGTGATCAAAAAGAGCGTCGCAATCGAACGAACGTCAATGCTCGTCTGCTTTTCTAAGTCGAAAAAGGGGTATTTCTGAATTATCATTAAAGCTAGAGATATGTGTCTTAATATAGACATGTGTATTGTTCCTAGGAACATGTGTACACAATTTCAAAGTGAAAATGTTTAACTGTTTTTGAGTTATGAGATTAGGTTAAAGTTTTGTGACACCGCAGACGACGCCAATGGTTTGACTATACCCAAACTTTTTTCTTCAAAAAACAGACGGCCTAAACATGTGGCAAAATGGAAAATTGCTCACAGTAAGCAAATTCTCATTATGCTACAGTGTTGTTACGTATTCAATAACTACCCTTTTTTTTTTTTAGACATTTTCTTTATTTTTACATAATATGTTTTTACAAAGTTGTCTATTGCAAAGGGCTAAAACATGTAGGTCTTGACTACATTTGAATATCTCATAAAACATAGATTATGTCATTGTTGTTGTGGTAGAGCTACCACCTGGGGTGTGGGAGGTTGCATGTGTGATTGTTGTTGTGGTAGAGCGACCACCTGGGGTGTGGGAGGTTGCATGTGTGATTGTTGTTGTGGTAGAGCTAACACCTGGGGTGTGGCAGGTTGCATGTGTGATTGTTGTTGTGGTAGAGCTACCACCTTGGCTGTGGCAGGTTGCATGTGTGATTGTTGTTGTGGTAGAGCGACCACCTGGGGTGTGGCAGGTTGCATGTGTGATTGTTGTTGTGGTAGAGCTACCACCTTGGCTGTGGCAGGTTGCATGTGTGATTGTTGTTGTGGTAGAGCGACCACCTGGGGTGTGGGAGGTTGCATGTGTGATTGTTGTTGTGGTAGAGCTACCACCTGGGGTGTGGCAGGTTGCATGTGTCATTGTTGTTGTGGTAGAGCGACCACCTGGGGTGTGGGAGGTTGCATGTGTCATTGTTGTTGTGGTAGAGCTACCACCTGTGGTGTGGGAGGATGCATGTGTGATTGTTGTTGTGGTAGAGCTACCACCTGGGGTGTAGGAGGTTGCATGTGTGATTGTTGTTGTGGTAGAGCTACCACCTGGGCTGTGGCAGGTTGCATGTGTCATTGTTGTTGTGGTAGAGCTACCACCTGGGGTGTGGGAGGTTGCATGTGTGATTGTTGTTGTGGTAGAGCTACCACCTGGGCTGTGGGAGGTTGCATGTGTGATTGTTGTTGTGGTAGAGCGACCACCTGGGCTGTGGCAGGTTGCATGTGTCATTGTTGTTGTGGTAGAGCTACCACCTGGGGTGTGGCAGGTTGCATGTGTGATTGTTGTTGTGGTAGAGCTACCACCTGGGGTGTGGCAGGTTGCATGTGTGATTGTTGTTGTGGTAGAGCTACCACCTGGGGTGTGGCAGGTTGCATGTGTCATTGTTGTTGTGGTAGAGCTACCACCTGGGCTGTGGGAGGTTGCATGTGTCATTGTTGTTGTAGTAGAGCGACCACCTGGGGTGTGGCAGGTTGCATGTGTCATTGTTGTTGGGGTAGAGCGACCACCTGGGGTGTGGCAGGTTGCATGTGTCATTGTTGTTGTGGTAGAGCGACCACCTGGGGTGTGGCAGGTTGCATGTGTCATTGTTGTTGTGGTAGAGCTACCACCTGGGCTGTGGGAGGTTGCATGTGTCATTGTTGTTGTGGTAGAGCTACCACCTGGGGTGTGGGAGGTTGCATGTGTGATTGTTGTTGTGGCACCTGGGGTGTGGCAGGTTGCATGTGTGATTGTTGTTGTGGTAGAGCGACCACCTGGGGTGTGGCAGGTTGCATGTGTCATTGTTGTTGTGGTAGAGCTACCACCTGGGGTGTGGCAGGTTGCATGTGTCATTGTTGTTGTGGTAGAGCTACCATCTGGGGTGTGGGAGGTTGCATATGTCATTGTTGTTGTGGTAGAGCTACCACCTGGGGTGTGGGAGGTTGCATGTGTGATTGTTGTTGTGGTAGAGCTACCACCTGGGGTGTGGGAGGTTGCATGTGTCATTGTTGTTGTGGTAGAGCGACCACCTGGGGTGTGGGAGGTTGCATGTGTGATTGTTGTTGTGGTATAGCTACCACCTGGGCTGTGGGAGGTTGCATGTGTCATTGTTGTTGTGGTAGAGCGACCACCTGGGGTGTGGGAGGTTGCATGTGTCATTGTTGTTGTGGTAGAGCTACCACCTGGGGTGTGGGAGGTTGCATGTGTCATTGTTGTTGTGGTAGAGCTACCACCTGGGGTGTGGGAGGTTGCATGTGTCATTGTTGTTGTGGTAGAGCTACCACCTGGGCTGTGGGAGGTTGCATGTGTCATTGTTGTTGTGGTAGAGCTACCACCTGGGGTGTGGGAGGTTGCATGTGTCATTGTTGTTGTGGTAGAGCTACCACCTGGGCTGTGAGAGGTTGCATGTGTCATTGTTGTTGTGGTAGAGCGACCACCTGGGGTGTGGGAGGTTGCATGTGTCATTGTTGTTGTGGTAGAGCTACCACCTGGGCTGTGGGAGGTTGCATGTGTGATTGTTGTTGTGGTAGAGCTACCACCTGGGGTGTGGCAGGTTGCATGTGTCATTGTTGTTGTGGTAGAGCTACCACCTGGGCTGTGGGAGGTTGCATGTGTCATTGTTGTTGTGGTAGAGCGACCACCAGGGGTGTGGGAGGTTGCATGTATCATTGTTGTTGTGGTAGAGCTACCACCTGGGCTGTGGGAGGTTGCATGTGTGATTGTTGTTGTGGTAGAGCTACCACCTGGGGTGTGGCAGGTTGCATGTGTGATTGTTGTTGTGGTAGAGCTACCATCTGGGGTGAGGGAGGTTGCATGTGTCATTGTTGTTGTGGTAGAGCTACCACCTTGGGTGTGGGAGGTTGCATGTGTCATTGTTGTTGTGGTAGAGCTACCACCTGGGCTGTGGGAGGTTGCATGTGTGATTGTTGTTGTGGTAGAGCGACCACCTGGGGTGTGGCAGGTTGCATGTGTCATTGTTGTTGGGGTAGAGCTACCACCTGGGGTGTGGGAGGTTGCATGTGTCATTGTTGTTGTGGTAGAGCGACCACCTGGGCTGTGGGAGGTTGCATGTGTCATTGTTGTTGTGGTAGAGCTATCATCTGGGGTGTGGGAGGTTGCATGTGTGATTGTTGTTGTGGTAGAGCGACCACCTGGGATGTGGGAGGTTGCATGTGTGATTGTTGTTGTGGTAGAGCTACCACCTGGGGTGTGGGAGGTTGCATGTGTCATTGTTGTTGTGGTAGAGCTACCACCTGGGGTGTGGCAGGTTGCATGTGTGGTTGTTGTTGTGGTAGAGCGACCACCTGGGATGTGGGAGGTTGCATGTGTGATTGTTGTTGTAGTAGAGCGACCACCTGGGGTGTGGGAGGTTGCATGTGTCATTGTTGTTGTGGTAGAGCGACCACCTGGGGTGTGGGAGGTTGCATGTGTGATTGTTGTTGTGGTAGAGCTACCACCTGGGGTGTGGCAGGTTGCATGTGTCATTGTTGTTGTTGTAGAGCTACCACCTGGGGTGTGGCAGGTTGCATGTGTGATTGTTGTTGTGGTAGAGCTACCACCTGGGGTGTGGGAGGTTGCATGTGTCATTGTTGTTGTGGTAGAGCAACCACCTGGGGTGTAGGAGGTTGCATGTGTGATTGTTGTTGTGGTAGAGCGACCACCTGGGGTGTGGCAGGTTGCATGTGTCATTGTTGTTGTGGTAGAGCTACCACCTGGGGTGTGGGAGGTTGCATGTGTGATTGTTGTTGTGGTAGAGCTACCACCTGGGGTGTGGGAGGTTGCATATGTCATTGTTGTTGTGGTAGAGCTACCACCTGGGGTGTGGGAGGTTGCATGTGTCATTGTTGTTGTGGTAGAGCGACCACCTGGGGTGTGGGAGGTTGCATGTGTGATTGTTGTTGTGGTAGAGCTACCACCTGGGGTGTGGGAGGTTGCATGTGTCATTGTTGTTGTGGTAGAGCGAACACCTGGGGTGTGGGAGGTTGCATGTGTCATTGTTGTTGTGGTAGAGCTATCATCTGGGGTGTGGGAGGTTGCATGTGTGATTGTTGTTGTGGTAGAGCTATTATCTGGGGTGTGGGAGGTTGCATGTGTCATTGTTGTTGTGATAAAGCTAACACCTGGGGTGTGGGAGGTTGCATGTGTCATTGTTGTCGTGGTAGAGCGACCACCTGGGGTGTGGGAGGTTGCATGTGTGATTGTTGTTGTGGTAGAGCTATCATCTGGGGTGTGGGAGGTTGCATGTGTCATTGTTGTTGTGGTAGAGCGACCACCTGGGGTGTGGGAGGTTGCATGTGTGATTATTGTTGTGGTAGAGCGACCACCTGGGGTGTGGGAGGTTGCATGTGTGATTGTTGTTGTGGTAGAGCTATCATCTGGGGTGTGGGAGGTTGCATGTGTCATTGTTGTTGTGGTAGAGCGACCACCTGGGGTGTGGGAGGTTGCATGTGTGATTGTTGTTGTGGTAGAGCTATCATCTGGGGTGTGGGAGGTTGCTCGGTCATTGTTGTTGTGGTAGAGCTACCACCTGGGGTGTGGGAGGTTGCATGTGTGATTGTTGTTGTGGTAGAGCTATCATCTGGGGTGTAGGAGGTTGCATGTGTGATTGTTGTTGTGGTAGAGCGGCCACCTGGGGTTTGGGAGGTTGCATGTGTCATTGTTGTTGTGGTAGAGCTACCACCTGGGCTGTGGCAGGTTGCATGTGTGATTGTTGTTGTGGTAGAGCTACCACCTGGGGTGTGGGAGGTTGCATGTGTGATTGTTGTTGTGGTAGAGCTACCACCTGGGGTGTGGGAGGTTGCATGTGTGATTGTTGTTGTGGTAGAGCTACCACCTGGGGTGTGGGAGGTTGCATGTGTCATTGTTGTTGGGGTAGAGCGACCACCTGGGATGTGGGAGGTTGCATGTGTCATTGTTGTTGTGGTAGAGCTACCACCTGGGGTGTGGCAGGTTGCATGTGTCATTGTTGTTGTGGTAGAGCGACCACCTGGGGTGTGGGAGGTTGCATGTGTGATTGTTGTTGTGGTAGAGCTACCACCTGGGGTGTGGGAGGTTGCATGTGTCATTGTTGTTGTGGTAGAGCGACCACCTGGGGTGTGGCAGGTTGCATGTGTCATTGTTGTTGTGGTAGAGCTACCACCTGGGGTGTGGGAGGTTGCATATGTCATTGTTGTTGTGGTAGAGCTACCACCTGGGGTGTGGGAGGTTGCATGTGTCATTGTTGTTGTGGTAGAGCGACCACCTGGGGTGTGGGAGGTTGCATGTGTCATTGTTGTTGTGCTAGAGCGACCACCTGGGGTGTGGGAGGTTGCATGTGTCATTGTTGTTGTGGTAGAGCTATCATCTGGGGTGTGGGAGGTTGCATGTGTGATTGTTGTTGTGGTAGAGCTATCATCTGGGGTGTGGGAGGTTGCATGTGTGATTGTTGTTGTGATAAAGCTAACACCTGGGGTGTGGGAGGTTGCATGTGTCATTGTTGTTGTGGTAGAGCGACCACCTGGGGTGTGGGAGGTTGCATGTGTGATTTTTGTTGTGGTAGAGCTATCATCTGGGGTGTGGGAGGTTGCATGTGTCATTGTTGTTGTGGTAGAGCGACCACCTGGGGTGTGGGAGGTTGCATGTGTGATTGTTGTTGTGGTAGAGCTATCATCTGGGGTGTGGGAGGTTGCTCGGTCATTGTTGTTGTGGTAGAGCTACCACCTGGGGTGTGGGAGGTTGCATGTGTGATTGTTGTTGTGGTAGAGCTATCATCTGGGGTGTAGGAGGTTGCATGTGTGATTGTTGTTGTGGTAGAGCGGCCACCTGGGGTGTGGGAGGTTGCATGTGTCATTGTTGTTGTGGTAGAGCTACCACCTGGGCTGTGGCAGGTTGCATGTGTCATTGTTGTTGTGGTAGAGCTACCACCTGGGGTGTGGGAGGTTGCATGTGTGATTGTTGTTGTGGTAGAGCTACCACCTGGGGTGTGGGAGGTTGCATGTGTCATTGTTGTTGTGGTAGAGCGACCACCTGGGGTGTGGCAGGTTGCATGTGTCATTGATGTTGTGGTAGAGCTACCACCTGGGGTGTGGGAGGTTGCATATGTCATTGTTGTTGTGGTAGAGCTACCACCTGGGGTGTGGGAGGTTGCATGTGTCATTGTTGTTGTGGTAGAGCGACCACCTGGGGTGTGGGAGGTTGCATGTGTGATTGTTGTTGTGGTAGAGCTACCACCTGGGGTGTGGGAGGTTGCATGTGTCATTGTTGTTGTGGTAGAGCAACCACCTGGGGTGTGGGAGGTTGCATGTGTCATTGTTGTTGTGGTAGAGCTATCATCTGGGGGTGTGGGAGGTTGCATGTGTGATTGTTGTTGTGGTAGAGCTATCATCTGGGGTGTGGGAGGTTGCATGTGTGATTGTTGTTGTGATAAAGCTAACACCTGGGGTGTGGGAGGTTGCATGTGTCATTGTTGTTGTGGTAGAGCGACCACCTGGGGTGTGGGAGGTTGCATGTGTGATTGTTTTTGTGGTAGAGCTATCATCTGGGGTGTGGGAGGTTGCATGTGTCATTGTTGTTGTGGTAGAGCTACCACCTGGGGTGTGGGAGGTTGCATGTGTCATTGTTGTTGTGGTAGAGCTACCACCTGGGCTGTGAGAGGTTGCATGTGTCATTGTTGTTGTGGTAGAGCGACCACCTGGGGTGTGGGAGGTTGCATGTGTCATTGTTGTTGTGGTAGAGCTACCACCTGGGCTGTGGGAGGTTGCATGTGTGATTGTTGTTGTGGTAGAGCTACCACCTGGGGTGTGGCAGGTTGCATGTGTCATTGTTGTTGTGGTAGAGCTACCACCTGGGCTGTGGGAGGTTGCATGTGTCATTGTTGTTGTGGTAGAGCGACCACCAGGGGTGTGGGAGGTTGCATGTATCATTGTTGTTGTGGTAGAGCTACCACCTGGGCTGTGGGAGGTTGCATGTGTGATTGTTGTTGTGGTAGAGCTACCACCTGGGGTGTGGCAGGTTGCATGTGTGATTGTTGTTGTGGTAGAGCTACCATCTGGGGTGAGGGAGGTTGCATGTGTCATTGTTGTTGTGGTAGAGCTACCACCTGGGGTGTGGGAGGTTGCATGTGTCATTGTTGTTGTGGTAGAGCTACCACCTGGGCTGTGGGAGGTTGCATGTGTGATTGTTGTTGTGGTAGAGCGACCACCTGGGGTGTGGCAGGTTGCATGTGTCATTGTTGTTGGGGTAGAGCTACCACCTGGGGTGTGAGAGGTTGCATGTGTCATTGTTGTTGTGGTAGAGCGACCACCTGGGCTGTGGGAGGTTGCATGTGTCATTGTTGTTGTGGTAGAGCTATCATCTGGGGTGTGGGAGGTTGCATGTGTGATTGTTGTTGTGGTAGAGCGACCACCTGGGATGTGGGAGGTTGCATGTGTGATTGTTGTTGTGGTAGAGCTACCACCTGGGGTGTGGGAGGTTGCATGTGTCATTGTTGTTGTGGTAGAGCTACCACCTGGGGTGTGGCAGGTTGCATGTGTGATTGTTGTTGTGGTAGAGCTACCACCTGGGGTGTGGCAGGTTGCATGTGTGATTGGTGTTGTGGTAGAGCTACCACCTGGGGTGTGGCAGGTTGCATGTGTGATTGTTGTTGTGGTAGAGCGACCACCTGGGATGTGGGAGGTTGCATGTGTGATTGTTGTTGTAGTAGAGCGACCACCTGGGGTGTGGGAGGTTGCATGTGTCATTGTTGTTGTGGTAGAGCGACCACCTGGGGTGTGGGAGGTTGCATGTGTCATTGTTGTTGTGGTAGAGCTACCACCTGGGGTGTGGCAGGTTGCATGTGTCATTGTTGTTGTTGTAGAGCTACCACCTGGGGTGTGGCAGGTTGCATGTGTCATTGTTGTTGTGGTAGAGCTACCACCTGGGGTGTGGGAGGTTGCATGTGTCATTGTTGTTGTGGTAGAGCTACCACCTGGGGTGTAGGAGGTTGCATGTGTGATTGTTGTTGTGGTAGAGCGACCACCTGGGGTGTGGCAGGTTGCATGTGTCATTGTTGTTGTGGTAGAGCTACCACCTGGGGTGTGGGAGGTTGCATGTGTGATTGTTGTTGTGGTAGAGCTACCACCTGGGGTGTGGGAGGTTGCATATGTCATTGTTGTTGTGGTAGAGCTACCACCTGGGGTGTGGGAGGTTGCATGTGTCATTGCTGTTGTGGTAGAGCGACCACCTGGGGTGTGGGAGGTTGCATGTGTGATTGTTGTTGTGGTAGAGCTACCACCTGGGGTGTGGGAGGTTGCATGTGTCATTGTTGTTGTGGTAGAGCGACCACCTGTGGTGTGGGAGGTTGCATGTGTCATTGTTGTTGTGGTAGAGCTATCATCTGGGGTGTGGGAGGTTGCATGTGTGATTGTTGTTGTGGTAGAGCTATCATCTGGGGTGTGGGAGGTTGCATGTGTGATTGTTGTTGTGATAAAGCTAACACCTGGGGTGTGGGAGGTTGCATGTGTCATTGTTGTTGTGGTAGAGCGACCACCTGGGGTGTGGGAGGTTGCATGTGTGATTGTTGTTGTGGTAGAGCTATCATCTGGGGTGTGGGAGGTTGCATGTGTCATTGTTGTTGTGGTAGAGCGACCACCTGGGGTGTGGGAGGTTGCATGTGTGATTGTTGTTGTGGTAGAGCTATCATCTGGGGTGTGGGAGGTTGCTCGGTCATTGTTGTTGTGGTAGAGCTACCACCTGGGGTGTGGGAGGTTGCATGTGTGATTGTTGTTGTGGTACAGCTATCATCTGGGGTGTAGGAGGTTGCATGTGTGATTGTTGTTGTGATAGAGCGACCACCTGGGGTGTGGGAGGTTGCATGTGTCATTGTTGTTGTGGTAGAGCTACCACCTGGGCTGTGGCAGGTTGCATGTGTCATTGTTGTTGTGGTAGAGCTACCACCTGGGGTGTGGGAGGTTGCATGTGTGATTGTTGTTGTGGTAGAGCAACCACCTGGGGTGTGGGAGGTTGCATGTGTCATTGTTGTTGTGGTAGAGCTACCACCTGGGGTGTGGCAGGTTGCATGTGTCATTGTTGTTGTGGTAGAGCGACCACCTGGGGTGTGGGAGGTTGCATGTGTGATTGTTGTTGTGGTAGAGCTACCACCTGGGGTGTGGGAGGTTGCATGTGTCATTGTTGTTGTGGTAGAGCGACCACCTGGGGTGTGGCAGGTTGCATGTGTCATTGTTGTTGGGGTAGAGCTACCCCCTGGGCTGTGGGAGGTTGTATGTGTCATTGCTGTTGTGGTAGAGCTACCATCTGGGGTGTGGGAGGTTGCATGTTCAACTCCAAGCTGGGTCATACCTTTATAACAAGAGTGTTATGGAGCGAAGGCCAATTAACCCTTTCCCTCATACGACAATTCTGCAGCAGACGACTTTGAACATAATTTGATAAAACATGGAATAACTCAATAATTGAATGGATAACCTATGACAAAAAGTGGAAAACATTGTGGCAAAAGGAGAAATTGCACGTTCTGTGCAATTTCTTCTTTTGTCACTATGTTTTCAAAAAGCTGTCTGCCTCAGAGGCGTCAGAAAGCTTCTATATGAGGGAAAGGGTTAACTTAGTTGTCTGTTTTTTCTATGTTGAATAAGGGGCATTACTGAGAAAAGACTGAAGCCAGAATTATGTGAATTGGTATATATATGCTTATTGTTTCGAGTTACATTTGTACCAAGTTTTATTTGAAAATGTTGAACAGTTTTTGAGTTATGGGCATAGTTAAAGTTTTTGAATGAATTTCTAAGTAAAACAATTACAATGACAAACTGTCACAATATACACTCGTCAGAATGGCATAACTCAGGAACAAATAAAATGATTCACACCATTATCTGATGAAGATTGGATAAAGACTTCTCAAGTTAAAGAGCAGACAAACGTTGTGAATGCCACAAATGTCCACATTATATGCCCCTGTCTGAAGACGGGCATATATTATACAACAGAGCAGTGCACATTATGAATAATTTCTCCTTTTGCCTTCCGTTTTAAAAAGTCGTCTGCTGTAATCATGGGAGAAAGAGTAAAGGAAAAAAGGCTATATCTAAACAATTGAACTCTACAGGTGCTGAATGTTTTAAATCTTTATCAATACAAAATGTATTGTGAAGGTTTGGAGATAGACTTTTGAAAACAATTTGTGGGCAATTTTTGGTAATTTAAGGGCCATATTTCAAAAGAACCTGGCATGATTTGGCTGGCTATCGAATTTGGTCAAAACAATATACCCATAAACATGTTCAACAAGTTTCGTGAAGATCAGATGAAAACTGTTTGTCATAGAGTGCAGACAGGTCTAATTTAAGCAATTTTTGATAATTCAAGGGCCATAACCCAAAGGTGCCTAATAGGATTTGGCTGGTTATCATACTTGGCCAAAACGTTATGCCCACACACATTTTCAACAAGTTTTTTGAAGATCGGATGAAAAGGAATTTGACATAGAGAGCAGACAAGGCTAATTCGAGCAATTTTGGATAATTCAAGGGCCATAACCCAAAATTGCCACACAGATTGGGTGGTTATAAAACTTGGCTGAGACACTATGCCCACACACATGTTCAAAAGGTTTCGTGAAGATCAGATGAAAACTGTTCAACTTAGAGAAGAAATGACAAGACTAATTTTAGATATTTCAAGGGCCATTTCCCCAAAAATCCTCTCACAATTTGGCTAGTTATCGACCTTTGCTGAGATATTATACCCACACCTATGTTCAACAAGTTTGGTGAAGATCGGATGAAAACTCTTTGACTTAGAGAGCGAACAATATTTGGTCACACCCCCACCGCCCACCTATCACCCGCCTGCCGCCCGTGTTCCCATAAAACGTCCCTACGGGCTTAAAAAAAGGAACATAACTGAATAATTATTAATGACAGAGTACTGTGACTTTGTATACAAATGTGTATTATCTCTAGGAACATGTGTACCATGTTTCATTTCAAAGTGTTGAATGTTTTTTATTAATTATTGGCAATGTTAAAGTTTATGCATAATTTCTAAGTCCAAAAAGGGGCATAACTGAATAATTATTAAAGCCAGAGTTATGTAACTTAATAAATACATCTGTTTTGTCTCTTTGAATATGTGTACCAAGTTTCATTTAAAAATTGAGCTTTAGGGCGACGACTTTAAGGTTATCACAATAATTTGACTTTGTTTCTTCAAAAAAACCGATGAGCTAAAAATGATAGTAAAAGCTTTCCTTCCTTGGCGCTCAGGATTGTGGGGTTTAAGCACTACAACTGTTTTGTTGGTGTCAGGATAAATGGACCAGTAGTACTGGTAACTAGTTGAAATTGCTGTGATATAACTGAACAATTGTTGAAAGCTGCATTAAATACTATACAATTTATTGAATTAATATCATGTTATAAGGACAAAGTCATGCAGATAATGATGTGAATCAATATAAATGGTCCGACAGTTAGAAATTGTTATAAAATTGACCCATTTTTAAATTTCACCCACTTTTATGGAACCTGTACCTTAGCTAGATAATATAATTTCCTTCAGTAATTTTGTCTTCAAACCCTTCAAACAGTAGTTTTCCACTGTAATTTTAATGAAACAGTGATACTTAATGCTTCACCGATGATTGCTATCAATCCATGGTTCATGGGCCATAATTACATAAAAATAATGGAAACTCTAGAAATTGACAACTTTAAATTTAATTATAATGTCTCTCATGTCCCTGGATAACATCCAGTCTGAAAGTTTTATAACATTCAAAAAGACAAACATGTTATGTATATTGGAAATTTTCTTTTGTTAAACTGCAACAAAACAGAAACAAGAGAGCCCAATCAATAATGGTATAGCCTAACATTGATGCTGTTTCGTGAAACTCCGATGAATGCTTTCGTCATGATCAACTTTTGGTTCCCCCTAAAGGGCCCGTCACACTTATTCAGAATAAGCAGGAATTAGGAAGAACCAGCCAGAAAGAAAACAATTTTAAAAATTCGCGCCACATTCGGGAGGGAAATTAAGTCAAATTGGCCTAAATTCTTACAGCTTTGTAAAAATGTCGTACGAATACTTAGAATGCACTTCGAACCCACCTCGAATCTTGCACATTTCGGGTGTCTTAGCTCATGAATGCAGCTCAAATGTAGTTGGAACATAGTAGGAAAATTTAGAATACTGTTAGAATCCAGTCAAAATATTAAGAATGCACTTTAACTGCCCAACGAATACGGTTGAATTGTTGCCCGAATACCGCCCAAAGTCATGTGACTCCTAAATGCCAACTAATAAAGTTCTAGCAGCTGGCCGCGTTTTTATACGAATGTATACAGAGGATTACCGTTTGGGTTCTCCTTCGAATGCGTTCAAAATATTTCGAATGTTGTCAGAATGCCGTAAGACTATTTAGAATGTAGTCTGAATACAGTTAGAATACACTTCAAATGGTGTTACTACATATGCACCTCAAAGTTTTAAGCATGAGTAAAACATTCGGACTGGCCACAAGAATGAACCAGATTAGTTTGAATGCACTCAGAATGCGGGCAGAATTTTTAGAATACACTTCGAATATCAAGGAATATACCACAAATTTTCATTCCAATGACATTCCGGGTCATTCTGTCTCTAGTGTGACTAGGCCTTAAAGCAAAGTGGACTTTGAATTACCCTTTCCCAATTATACAGACACATTTTGACTCATCTGCAGGACTTTTGAATACTTTGGGACAAATAAGAAGTGCATGTTTTCAAATGTGTCTGCTGCAGCCTTGTTGAATGTGGGAAAGAGTGAATGTGGGAATCATTGTTATTTGATAAGCAATTGTACACCTTCAAGTAATTAAGTCTTAACCCTTTCCCTCATATAGACGCTTTCTGATGCCTCTGCAGCAGACAGCTTTTTGAAAAAATGGCGATAAAAGAACAAATTGCTCAAAACAAGCAATTTCTCCGTTTGTCACCATGTTTTCAACTCTATACAATTATTGTACTTTCATTTAAAGAGAATTTCCAATTTTTTTCAGGTATGTTTTCAAAGTCGTCTGCTGCAGATTGGTTGTATGTGGGAAAGGGTTAATTAATTCTATTAATCTCACAAATTGTTACACTGATATCATGCTTTAAACATGTCAGTAATTTCTTCTATTGCCATAATGTTTTCAAAGTTTGGCTTTTGCGGAGGACTAAAAAGAAGTCTGTACTTGGGAATTTAGCCTTAAAAATTTCCATAATGCCCCTACACAATTCATAAAAATATGAACCAGTGCAGCAGACGACTTTTGAAAACAAATTGGCACAAAGAGAAATTGCTTGCTTAGTATATGACCAAAAAGTTATCAAAATTGTTTGCTGCAGATTTGTTGTATGTGGGAAAGGATTATGGTCCAACGTGAAGCTATTGACACTGTGGCAGAAACCAGCCCAGTCCTATCAATCAAACAAGATTTTTTTTGATTATGTACAACAATACAAAATCTCCCCAAATACTGTAAAGCTGTCATCTACAGGATGAACCCTTGGGTACAATCTATCATTTTAACCTTTTAAGTAATACTGACGCTTTCTGACGCCTCTACAGCAGACAGCTTTTTAAAAAAAACAGTGACAAAAGAAGAAATTGCTCAAAACAAGCAATTTCTCCTTTTGCCACAATGTTTTCCACTTTAAGTCATAGGTTATCCATTCAATGTTTTCCACTTTAGGTCATTGGTTATCCATTCAATTATAGAGATTTTCCATTTTTTGAAAAAACATGTTCAAAGTTGTCTGCTGCAGATGTGTGGTATGAGGGAAAGGGTTAACTCTACCCCACATACAACACATCAGAAACAGACGACTTTACAAAGAATCTGGTCAAAATATGTTGAAAATCTTTATAAATGATAGTACACATGTTACATAATCATCCAATAAACTTCAAACCAGTCATTTTGGCAAAAGGAGAAACTGCTCATCATGACACAATTTCCTCAGCTGCAGAGGCATCAGAAAGCGTCTGTATGTGGGAAAGGGTTAACACTGATACTGTAACAAGGGGTATAACCATTCAATCTGATATATATATATATTCCATAAATACTTTTTTAGCTGAATTATCTAATTATAACAGGCCTAAGTCTAGCAGTTTTCTTTTGTTATGAATTATTGTATGGTTAAATGTAACAGTTTACTGATACTTAAAATTCTTGCATTGACATTTTACATCTGTAACATTTGTAAACTAATTCATGCTCTTTCCCTCATATAGACGCTTTCTGCCGCCTCTGCAGCAGACAGCTTTTTGAAAACATAGTGACAAAAGAAGAAATTGCTCAAAACGAGCAATTTATCCTTTTGCCACAATGTTTTCCACTTTTAGTCATAGGTTATCGATGGGTTAACCCTTGTCTACATACAACACATCTGCAGCAGACAATTTAGAAAGCATATACAGGCAAAACTTTGGCACATATCTCTCTCTATCAATGACATTTTAATAATGGAAAATTATAGTGGAAAACACTGTGGCAAAAAGGAGAAAATGGCTCATCATGAACAATTTCTCCTTTTACCACTATGTTTCTAAAAGTCATCTGCTTTAGATGCATCCAAATGCGTCTACATGTAAGAAAGGGATGACCCTTTCCCATGTGCAGCACATTAAATTTACACACCTGACTTTTGAAGGTAATTTATGGAGAAATTAATTGTTTATAAAATATGCTCAATGATCAATATTTTGTCTAGATCGATGTTGTCAAAGTTGTCTCCTGCAGCTAAACATTGTCATATATATATATTGGAAAGACATTTCTGCAGCAGACGACATCCAAAACATATTGGCAAAAATGTGAAATATCTCTAAAAATTATAGTTTAATCATTAAAAAGAGTTGAAAACATTGTGGCAAATGGGGAAATTGCTCATCATGAGCAATTTCTCCTTTTGCCACAATGTTTTCGAAAGTCATCTGCTGCAAATGCATTTGAATGCGTCTGCAAGTGGGAAAGAGTTAACAACAGAGTTATACCATGCAGTGTGACCTTGGCATCTACTGATTAAAGTATATATATATATATAACTGCAGATCTTGTAAAAGCAATTATGCTTGTAAATTTTAACAGCAGGAAATTATTAATCAAATCTCCCAGGCAAAGTTATCAGCATGTTGTATATTTTCATTTAACATCACAATAGGTGATGGATGGTTAATAACAGTTTGCTTTCATATTGCAAGGCTGTCTCAGTCAGACATAGAAATGAATTAAGTGCTGGCAGTCACATTTAAACTCCAAAAATATTTCATTCCTTTTCACCTCAATGGGACATTCTGTCTTCAGTCCAATTCGAGATGCTATTTGAAACATAACCCTTTCCAACATATAGACACTTTCTGATGCTTCTGCAGGAGACCACTTCTAAAAACACTGCTGCAAATTTTCTTTTTCAAAGTTTGTAACAATGTTTTCAATTATTTCAGTAATTATACCTTCATATAGGAAGATGTTCCATGATGATGCCTAGAATAATTCAAAGTTGTCTGCTGCATATTTGTTGTATGTGGGAAAGGGGTGACACTTACATGTATCATTCATTTGCATTTTAGGCCCACTCCAAAGGAAAGCCTTAACAAGAGATCAAAGAAGGCCAATTTATAACTCTCCACTGCCATTATAGAACAAAAATTTAAGGATTATTTAGGAGAAGACATGGGAAGTACGCTTTCTATGAAGTTTCATCCCAATTGGCCCAGTGGTTGCAAAGGACGAGTCATTTAAAGCCAAAAGTTAATGCACATGCCAAACAAATTGTCCTGACATTTGTTTTATTGTTTTTTAGTGTGACTGAGACACATTTTGATGCATCTATAGCAGTCAACTTTTGATAACGTCATGATGAATGATTTCTCATTGTGCCATAATGCTTTCAACTCTCTTTTGTAATTATAGTTTAATTTATTGAGATTCTTTATATTTTTGCCAAATGATTTCAAAGTTTTCTGTAGGTATCCATTAGTGTTAAGAGATGTGTTATTTGCCTGATGAATGTTACTGCGTAGTCCTGGTCTAAAATTTCTTTGAGAGCATTACAGAATGTGCATTTCTTAAAGGACACTACATCATTTTAACCCTTACCCTGATATAGACCCTTTATGACACCTCATCAGCAGACACAACTTTTGAAAACATTATGGCAAATGGTGATATTGCTCACAATGAGCTATTTCTCCTTTAGCCACAATCTTTTCAACTTTATTCAAGAGTAATACTTTCATTTAACCCTTTCCCTCATACGATAATTCTGCAGCAGACGACTTTGAACATATTTTGTCAAAAAATAGAAAATCTCTATAATTGAATTGATAACCTATGACAAAAAGTGGAAAACATCGTGACAAAAGGAGAAATTTATCGTTTTGAGCAATTTCTTCTTTTGTCACTATGTTTTCAAAAAGCCTTCTGCTGCAGAGGCATCAGAAAGCGTCTATATGAGGGCAAGGGTTAAAGATTTTTTCATATTTTTTCCAAGATGCTTTCAAGGTTGTCTGCAAAGTTTCAAGTTTGTAACGCTTTCCAGTGCTGAGATTTTGCCTCAACCTGAAACTTTAACCAAAATGTTGACAGACAGACAGACGGACATCGCAAATCTATAGACCAGAATTGCTAGATCAATCCGGCCAACAAGTCTGATGCAGAATGATGACTGCTTCAGAATATTTTACTCAGTATGTGGGATTAAAACTACGAAAAGGCTCCTCTAAGACCGGAAATAATAGCACAGTGATAATTATCATGCTGTTTTCAATAAAAGTTCACATTACAGCAACTTCCGGTGTCAAATACCAGCAAGATTTTCTTGACTTTGGCTCGCCAAATGGCATTAATGCCGAGTGTGAGGGTAAACAACGTCAACCAACGTATAACAACAATTGACTATGGCACATCAGTCATTTTGAGATTCCTACAACAGCATTGTCCAGGTATTTAACAGAATGATCGATGCCTGTCAGATATGGCAGGGTAAAACCATCTTCTCCCCTTAATATTGATCACCCTTATTTCTGAACCATGTCATGACTGTGTCTTAACTCTTTCAGTGCCAAAGGCAATATTAAGCTTTTTGCAAACAATACAGACTCAGTTAAATCAGCTTGTAACGATCTATCTCACCTTAAACCAGCAGTGTTTGCATGCCTTATAGATATCCAAATATTCCAAAACTGTTATAACATATAGAATAGAGTCGCTCGACTTTGAACATGGGAGAGACTACTTTAAACAATTCGGCGCTGAAATTGTTAAAAAGAATCAAATCACTGACATCCTGATTCTTTTGAGTACCACAACATTTAAGGGTTTAAAAGTAAATAAAGGATTCTCGAATATGAATTATACCTTCAGCATCTACAACTCTGCGCCTGCATTATTTCTTTACCCTTTCCCACATATAGACGCTTTGTCAGACGCCTCTGCAGCAGACAATTTTTTGACAAGCACATATAAAAAATATCAATCAGAATTGTCATTTGAATATGGGCCCTTCAGAATATGGGGGATATTGGTTAAATTGTGCATTCATTTTGTGTACAATGGATAACAAATGGCAAAGTCTCTAAAAGTCTTCACTGTTTTTATCAACTACAGTCTCTCTGACAGGAAATCATAGCCTCAAGCAATGTAAACCAACAAACATGGCGCCGGGTCCTTCCCAATGATAAAATACTATAGGTTATTGCATTTGTATGGGAAAATATTGTGTTGGACGAGTTTCTTCGGCTGAGGTGCCCGAGCTTGTGAGGGCAGAACTACGCTGAAGGAACGAGTGCCAACACAATAGTTTCCCATACTCATGCAATAACCTTTTCATTGTATAATTTGATATTGGCTATTTAAAATTTGTCGTTTGTTCGTTTGAAACACGTCACAATTTTAAAAATTAACACTCGTGTTTAATTGTTTAGATAAATAAACAGTAATGATCTATTGCGCTATTATACTGTCCTTTTCGCTGTTGCTAGGGTTGTGAAAAATAGTATTTACAAACCGCCATTGTTGTTCCCCATTTGGTTTCGACTCGAAATTGAATCGTCGACAAAATGATGTGTATTGCTTTATCTAACAGTGTATTTCATTAAGAACTTGTGTATAATCTTATTCTGGTATTTACGCCTGGATATTTGTATTCTTTATTACGATTTAGATGCCCTTTTTGACCTCATAGTATTTTCAGTAAAGCGAACACACATCTTCTAGTCTATTCTACGTTGATAAACTTCACATCGGAGAATGACAAATTAATCAGAAGACCTACCCTTAAAACAATTATTTGCACATTCATGCTAGCAGTTATTAAATATCCCTTTTGATTTTGTTTGTCATGTTTTATTGAAATAAACTTATATAGATCGTCAATGACTATAGGAATATAGTGTATGCCAAAATGTGTACAGTCTACAAATAACAATGTCATATTATTACGTCAGAAACTACGTATATTTACAGTTTACAGACATGGATAATGCTATAAATAGACTGGCTTGAGTTTTGTGTACGTCTACCAACTTTTCATAGCATGTCATGTACAAAGTATGTACTAAAACATTGTTAGTTGGTCTCTTAAAATTCATAAAAGGCTTGATGGGAGTGCCCTATTACACTACTGTATGGAAATAGTTCCGTCCTTAGCAGCACGTGAAAAAGATCTGATTGCAATATCAATGCGTGCAATATCGACGGATACTGCATCCTTTTTTCCAAATGCAAAATAGAAGGAAAAATGACAAAGTATACAATAAACCAGTATGTTGAAAGTCTATAAATGTAACCCCTAGTTGAATCACATGCATGAACCTTTAAGTCATAAGTTTTGTAAATATTTTTTCCTTTATTTTTGTTAACAATGTATACATGTATTATCATGCATGACATGTTTGTATTTAAACTATGAACCATTGTGTTACAAGCCATATATGTAAATAAACTCAATCATTCATTAACATAACAAAACTAAGTAGCAATATATGACTCCCAATGGAATAGTTGATTTAATTACTATCATGGTACAATTTAACACATCTAAATAAACTATAAGACTCCAATTTCACCTGTGACAGCCAAAATGTAGACACATCCCTAACGTTATTTTCCCAATGGAATAGTTGATCTAATTAACAACATGGTACCATTTGACACATCTAAAGGTGATTAGTGGAAGGTATAGGCATGTATACAATATCAATATTTACAGAAACTGTACATAAACACAGCATCATGAACCAAGCCGTGACAAAATGCATCCTCTTTAGGCATCACACAATGGTGTAACAAAAAAAACTACTCTGAAATATTTTTACCAGAAATTATCAAGGGCATAAGTACCAGGATTGTAAAATCTTTTTTCTGTCATATTTCAGTATAATAACAGTAAAAAATAAAAGAAATGTTTTAGTAATTTTTCTTTTTTTAGCACTTACCAAATTGTAATAGTAAAATGGTGGAAAAATGGTTTACCTTGCAATAGTTAAATGTGGAGATTTTTTGTTATTTTTAGCTATTATAATACTAATACCTGTGGTCTGTGCTGGTAATTATGAATGCATGTTACTGCAAACAGTGAAGGCTTGGATGATTTGGAGATGCACAATTTTACATGTAAAAATACCTCTTTTTGCCTGATGAGGCTTATATAATTAACTTATGATGTCCATGTAAACAATAGATCTATTGGGAATGTTTATCCTATACCTTGCATGTACCTGAATATGACTCTTGCAGGTAAAATTTCACATTCTTTGAAGCATAAGTATAGAATTAGAAACTTAATTAGAATTGAATCTTAGGACACAGATGCCCCAATTGAAAACAAAATATGTTCCCCCGTTTTCATTTGATTTAGGACCATAATAATATCAATTTCACACGTTTCATAGAATAGCGTGAAATATTTGTCTTCGCGTAGCATATTCAACAGGGTTATACGTAAGCGCTTGGGTGCACGGGCAGCACGGTATTTGGCGGGAATTAATTGTATATATTACGGTCATTGTCTTGAATTGGCGGGATAAATAATAAATTCATTCTACCGGGCGAAAGCAAGCAGTGCACATCTACTTTTCGATATTTAAATTACGGTTAAATTAACCACAAGTAAAGCATAGAATGAGGTCTAACATTCAAATCTGTCATTGACAAATTGACACACCGTCTAGTATTTGCATATGGGTGTTTGTTGTTTAATAAATACGGAGAGAGAAGACTATATATACATGTATATCACTGGATAATTAGGGGGTCTTATTGCATGCACAGTGAATATGCAGGTCAACTTATCAATTGTCACAGTCTCACTAAAGTTTCCACTGTCGGCCTATTATGTTATATCAATCTTAACCCTTTCCCACATACAACAAATCTGTAGCAGACGCCTTTGAAAACAAAAACCTGAAAAATCTCCTAAAAGGATAGCTTAATTTTTAAATAAAGTTGAAAACATTGTGGCCAAAGGTGAAATTGCTCATCATGAGCAATTTCATCTTTGGCCACAATGTTTTCAAAAGTCGTCTGCTGCTATTACGGCAAAATGCGTCTGCAGGTGGGAAAGGGTTAAAGCATCTTATGACGATAAACCAAAAGTTTAGCCCCAGTAATAGTAGGTCAGTGGAACATATAAATGAGGCCAAACCAGAGTTGCAATAAGATCCAATTAAGCATCATGATTAAATCATGTAACTTTTAAATGCCCCTTTTTAAAGGTGTGTCACTTTTGGTCGAGGGTCGAGTGTCGAGTAAGAATGGTCGAGTGTCGAGTAAGAACAGTCGAGTGTCGAGTAAGAATGGTCGAGTGTCGAGTAAGAACGGTCGAGTGTCGAGTAAGAATGGTCGAGTGTCGAGTAAGATAGATTGAATGAGGACCGTTCTTACTCGACACTCGACCTTTCTTACTCGACACTCGACAATTAGAAACCCTCTTTTTAAAGTGGGCTCTGTTTGCAATCAACAAAATTAAAGGTGTAAAGTTTTCCAGTAGCTTATACCCTATATTATAAACAATACATTGCAAATGGGCTAATTCATTGTCAAATGAATTATTTATTTATTTATTTATTGAGGTTTTACGCCGCTTTCAACATTATTTCAGTTATATCACAGTGACAGTTCACTTATTCATGATCCCTGGGAAAATGTGCCTTGCCCAAGGGCACTCCACCATGACCGTAGTGCCGCGACTGGGGATCGAACCCGGAACACCCGGTTTCGAAATCCCCGACGCTAACCACTCGACCACAGCGGATTCCTGTCAAATGAAAAACAGACTATCGGGACCTAAGATAAAATTCAGTCAGAACCTCAGCACTGTCTGATGAAGATCTTCCTTAGTCTCCATCTGTTCATACAATTATTCGGACTGCTTCTGTAGAATTCTTATCACCATTTAATACCATTGCAAGTATAGCATGCAATTTAAATTTAAATGCCACAAATTTCAATACCTCTGAAGGTCAATTTTCACGTGACCTGGTTCCAGCGGACCGGCCATGTTTGTGTTTCAAAACAGAAGAAAATATCACAGCTATATCTACAAACAGGACAGGAACAATTCACACTGTCAGTTGTTTGCACCCTCAGTATCTGTTGTTATCATTGATAGAGCCATCAATCATTTGGATTGTCTATTTGTTTACAGCTTTGTGATTCCTACAGCTTTCAGTGATTACATGTCCAGTGCTGGTCAGCATGATAACCCTTTACTACCGGCGGAGGTACTTTGATAGGTCTTTAACAGACAACGTTTTAAAACAATATGGCAAAAGGAGAAATTACTCAGTATAAAAGAACCAAATGCGACTTAATCTGATGACAAAATTAGAATTGAACAGTCTACTATGACATTATGTTGTTACTGAGATGCAATAAGACCAAAAATAGCCTGATGCCAATGACCACGGATCGAATAATTTATATCATCTTAACCCTATCCCACTTGCAGACGCATTCTGACGCATCTACAGCAGACGACTTTCAAAAAACATAGTGACAAAAGAAGAAATTGCTCATTATTTAATGAGCAATTTCTGCTTTTGCCACAATGTTCCCAACTTTTTCAATAATTAAACTTTCCCTTACAGAGAGCTTCCATAATTTTACTAAGTTGTTTTCAAAGTTCTCTGCTGCAGATTTTGTGTATGTGGGGAAGGGTTGAAAATTGCCAAACATTGCCAAACACCCCTATCACCAAAACTATTCTTAGCCTCACACCTCATCAGCAGAGTTGATTGCTTGGGTGATTTTCATATACAATGGAGCCATCAATCATTTTGACGGTGCGTTGTTATTGCTACAAGGATCTTTGATTATATTTACAGTGTCCAGTACACACAGTACATTTACATACTGACTGTTGGAACTCACACACTATCTCAACCCAGTACACACAGTACATTTACATACTGACTGTTGGAACTCTCACACCATCTCAGCCCAGTACACACAGTACATTTACATACTGACTGTTGGAACTCTCACACCATCTCAACTTATTTCTATGATGCTTACACCAAAAAGTGATTACCATTAGGGTTTATTTCATATATGTAGCAAATACCAAGACAAGAAATACTTTCAGTAAATAAATGAGATATTTGAACTTATGAACTGGATGGTTTGATACATCAAGGTGAATTATTGACAGTTAGAACAAATCTGCAGCAGCATTTGATATAATTTTAAAATAGTGAAGGAATTATTGTGGTAAAATTGATATTTCTAAGCATTTAACTTTTGCCACAACGAAGGTATTCGGAATTTTGTCTGCTACAGCTGAGTGAAAAGGCATCTGGATGTGCGAAAGTGTAACAAGATGATACTTCCTTAAACAGTACTGGCATTATAAGGAGAGATCATTACACTGTGGCATTGCAATCTGTTTCTAGTGTTTCTGTATGAGTACATCTGTTTGAGTACATATGTATGAGTACATATGTATGAGTACATCTGTAAGAGTACATCTGTATGAGTACATCTGTATGAGTACATCTGTTTGTGTACAGTACATCTGTATGAGTACATCTGTTTTAGTACAGTACATCTGTATGAGTATATCTGTATGAGTACATCTGTATGAGTACATCTGTATGAGTACATCTGTTTGAGTTCATCTGTTTGAGTACATTTGTGAGAGTACATCTGTAAGAGTACATCTGTAAGAGTACATCTGTAAGAGTACATCTGTATGAGTACATCTGTTTGAGTTCATCTGTTTGAGTACATTTGTGAGAGTACATCTGTAAGAGTACATCTGTTTCAGTATGTATGTATGAGACATCTGTTTGAGTACATCTGTATGAGTACATATATATGAGTACATCTGTATGAATACATATATATTAGTACATCTGTATGATTACATCTGTTTGAGTACATTAGTATGAGTACATCTGTTTGAGTACATCAGTATGAGTACATCTGTATAAGTACATCAGTATGAGTACATCAGTATGAGTACATATGTATGAGTACATCTGTATGAGTACATCTGTATGCGTACATCTGTATGAGTACATCTGTATGCGTACATCAGTTTGAGTGCATATGTATGAGTACATCTGTATGAGTACATCTGTATGAGTACATGTGTATGAGTTCATCTGTTTGAGTACATATATATATATGAGTACATCTGTATGAGTACATATATATATGAGTACATCTGTATGAGTACATCTGTTTGAGTACATCAGTATGAGTACATCTGTATAAGTACATCTGTATGAGTACATATGTGAGAGTACATCTGTTGAGTACATCTGTTTGAGTACATCTGTTTGAGTACATCTGTTTGAGTACATCTGTATGAGTACATATGTATGATTACATCTGTATGAGTACATATGTATGATTACATCTGTATGAGTACATATATATGAGTACATCTGTATATCTGTTTGAGTACATCAGTATGAGTACATCTGTATGAGTACATATGTATGAGTACATCAGTATGAGTACATTTGTATGAGTACATCAGTATGAGTACATTTGTATGAGTACATCTGTATGAGTACATCTATATACGTACATCTGTATGAGTACATATGTTGAGTACATCTGTATGAGTGTATATTTTTTGATTACATCTGTATGAGTACATATATATGAGTACATCTGTATATCTGTTTGAGTACATCAGTATGAGTACATCTGTATGAGTACATATGTATTCGTACATCAGTATGAGTACATCAGTATGAGTACATCTGTATGAGTACATCAGTATGAGTACATCTATATAAGTACATCTGTATGAGTACATCAGTATGAGTACATCTGTATGAGTACATCAGTATGAGTACATCAGTATGTGTACATCAGTATGAGTACATCTGTATGAGTACATCCGTATGAGTACATCTATATAAGTACATCTGTATGAGTACATCTGTTTGAGTACATCTGTATGAGTACATCTGTATGAGTACATCTGTATGAGTACATCAGTATGAGTACATCTGTATGCGTACATCTGTAAGAGTACATCAGTATGAGTACATCAGTATGTGTACATCAGTACATCATATGTGAGAGTACATCTGTTGAGTACATCTGTTTGAGTACATCTGTTTGAGTACATCTGTATGAGTACATATGTATGATTACATCTGTATGAGTACATATATATGAGTACATCTGTATATCTGTTTGAGTACATCAGTATGAGTACATCTGTATGAGTACATATGTATGAGTACATCAGTATGAGTACATTTGTATGAGTACATCAGTATGAGTACATTTGTATGAGTACATCTGTATGAGTACATCTATATACGTACATCTGTATGAGTACATATGTTGAGTACATCTGTATGAGTGTATATTTTTTGATTACATCTGTATGAGTACATATATATGAGTACATCTGTATATCTGTTTGAGTACATCAGTATGAGTACATCTGTATGAGTACATATGTATTCGTACATCAGTATGAGTACATCAGTATGAGTACATCTGTATGAGTACATCAGTATGAGTACATCTATATAAGTACATCTGTATGAGTACATCAGTATGAGTACATCTGTATGAGTACATCAGTATGAGTACATCAGTATGTGTACATCAGTATGAGTACATCTGTATGAGTACATCAGTATGAGTACATCTATATAAGTACATCTGTATGAGTACATCTGTTTGAGTACATCTGTATGAGTACATCTGTATGAGTACATCTGTATGAGTACATCAGTATGAGTACATCTGTATGCGTACATCTGTAAGAGTACATCAGTATGAGTACATCAGTATGTGTACATCAGTACATCATATGTGAGAGTACATCTGTTGAGTACATCTGTTTGAGTACATCTGTTTGAGTACATCTGTATGAGTACATATGTATGATTACATCTGTATGAGTACATATATATGAGTACATCTGTATATCTGTTTGAGTACATCAGTATGAGTACATCTGTATGAGTACATATGTATGAGTACATCTGTATGAGTACATCAGTATGAGTACATCAGTATGTGTACATCAGTATGAGTACATCTGTATGAGTACATCAGTATGAGTACATCTATATAAGTACATCTGTATGAGTACATCTGTTTGAGTACATCTGTATGAGTACATCTGTATGAGTACATCTGTATGAGTACATCAGTATGAGTACATCTGTATGCGTACATCTGTAAGAGTACATCAGTATGAGTACATCAGTATGTGTACATCAGTATGTGTACATCAGTATGAGTACATCTGTATAAGTACATCTGTATGAGAGTACATCAGTATGAGTACATCTATATGAGTACATCTGTTTGAGTACATCTGTATGAGTACATCAGTATGAGTACATCTATATGAGTACATCTGTTTGAGTACATCTGTATGAGTACATCAGTATGAGTACATCTATATGAGTACATATGTATTAGTATATATGTAACAGTACATCTGTATGAGTACATCAGTATGTGTACATATATATATATATGAGTACATCTGTATGAGTATAGATGTATGAGTACAGATGTATGAGTACAGATGTATGAGTACAGATGTATGAGTACAGATGTATGAGTACATATATATGAGTACATCTGTATGAGTACATCTGTACGAGTATAGATGTATGAGTGCATCTGTATGAGTACATCTGTTTGAGTATTTAATGTAGAGCATTAGTGGAAGACTATAATGACTAGTTAGTCATAATTAGTTTTGTCATTAGAAAGAAATTATGGCTGAGCCAGGGGTTAAACTCACGACCCCTGGATTGATATTCCTCATTGTTACCGACCAAGCCATCCAAGCTTGACTTGAGATACTGATATGAGATTTTTTCAGTCTAGTCTTTTTAAACCAAACAACATTTATTTCAAGTCAGAAACAGAATTAATGTATTTAGAACCATGGCAGTCAAGATTAAGGCATTGACTTCCAGAACATCTCGAACAATCAAAGCTTGAAAAAATGGTTTGGCTGATTGCTAAAATGCCAGCCAATGAGACCAGAGCAGCCCACTTGCCTTGTGGTTGGGAGATCTCCCTAGTCAGTTTACAGTTCTCCTATCTACCACTTTTAACAGTTTTCTGTCTGAGCCATTCGATCTTGCTGGCAAGAGATACATACTGATTAACCCTTTCCCTCATATGACAATTCTGCAGCAGACGACTTTGAAAAAGTTTGTCAAAAAATTAAGAAAATCTCTATAATTGAATGGATAACCTATGACTTAAAGTGGAAAATATTGTGGCAAAAGAAGAAATTGCTCGTTTTGAGCAATTTCTTCTTTTGTCACTACGTTTTCAAAAAGCCGTCTGCTGCAGAGGCATCAGAAAGCGTCTATATGAGGGAAAGGGTTAATACCTATATACCATATCCATGCAAGTACCCAGGCTATTTTGCATTGACAATATATCAGAGCTCTAGATAAGATGTGTATTTTCTTGTTCTAAAATCCTTATTTGACCCTTAAACCCTATGTTGTTGGTACTCAAAAGAAATGTCTCATTGAGACGATTCTTTTAAGTACCCACAACATTGGGTTCATTTGAGTAATAAGAAAGATATTGGTGGGAAAAGACCAGTTTTACTCCTCCTTATCTAGTCCTCTGATATATGTAAATATATATGTTGTTGTTAGTTTTGTCCCATCATTCAAACTCCAATTTCTCTACCGTAGACAAAGAAGCATCTAAAGAAGAACTTTAATTGGAAAAGATTCCCTTTGTAGATCTTTCATTAGCCAATTTCATTGTGTATAGCACGAGGTTTATTTATAAACACAGCCGGTTCTGCAATAAATTTGTTTATATAAACCATATTAAAATGTCTGCAATTTGGTGCATAAGGTTAATTCAAAGTCATTTCAAACAAGTCTGTTAACAAGAACCTGTCCAAGACATCTCAAAGAACAGCGCAGCTCTTGGCTGAAATATTTTTTAAAAGTCAAATATAACTTCAATTTTATTTTTCACTTTCAGGATGATAGTTACTTGAATGATAAATCACGAAAGCCCTTGCAAATAATGTATACGGATGACTGAACCACCTTGGTGGTGTAGTGCACGGTAATTTGCATATGCTTTGGGTGTGAGAGGTGTAGTGGGATAATGCATTAATATTATGCCTTGGGTGTGAGAGGTGTAGTGGTAATTTGCATACACCTTGGGTATGAGAGCTATAGTGGGATGATGAATACGCCTTGGGTGTGAGAGGTGTAGAGGTAATTTTCATACGCGATGGACTGTGAGAGGTGTAGTGGGATGATGAATATGCCTTGGGTGTGAGAGGTGTAAAGGTAATTTTCATATGCCTTGGGTGTGAGAGGTGTAATGGTAATTTGCATACACCTTGGGTATGAGAGCTATAGTGGGATGATGAATACGCCTTGGGTGTGAGAGGTGTAGAGGTAATTTTCATACGCGATGGGTGTGAGAGGTGTAGTGGTTATTTGCATACGCCTTGGGTGTGTGAGGTGTAGTGGTTATTTGCATATGCCTTGGGTATGAGAGGTGTAGTGGTTATTTGCATATGCCTTGGGTATGAGAGGTGTAGTGGTTATTTGCATACGCCTTGGGTGTGTGAGGTGTAGTGGTTATTTGCATACGCCTTGGGTGTGTGAGGTGTAGTGGTTATTTGCATACACCTTGGGTATGAGAGGTGTAGTGGTTATTTGCATATGCCTTGGGTATGAGAGGTGTAGTGGTTATTTGCATATGCCTTGGGTGTGTGAGGTATAGTGGTTATTTGCATATGCCTTGGGTGTGTGAGGTATAGTGGTTATTTGCATATGCCTTGGGTATGAGAGGTGTAGTGGTTATTTGCATATGCCTTGGGTATGAGAGGTGTAGTGGTTATTTGCATATGCCTTGGGTATGAGAGGTGTAGTGGTTATTTGAATATGCCTTGGGTATGAGAGGTGTAGTGGTTATTTGCATATGCCTTGGGTATGAGAGGTGTAGTGGTTATTTGCATATGCCTTGGGTGTGTGAGGTATAGTGGTTATTTGCATATGCCTTGGGTATGAGAGGTATAGTGGGATGATGAATACGCCTTGGGTGTGAGAGGTGTAGTGGTTATTTGCATATGCCTTGGGTATGAGAGGTATAGTGGGATGATGAATATGCCTTGGGTATGAGAGGTATAGTGGGATGATGAATATGCCTTGGGTGTGAGAGGTGTAGTGGGATTATGCATATGCCTTGGGTGTGAGAGGTGTAGTGGTAATTTGCATATGCCTTGGTTGTGAGAGGTAAAGTGGGATTGATCCCAGGTTGGTTTATCCCTTCTCACGTGCAGACGCATTTTGACGCAATAACAACAGACGACTTTTGAAAACATTGTGGCCAAAGGTGAAATTGCTCATGATGAGCAATTTTTCCTTCGACCACAATGTTTTCAATTTTATTTAACAATGAAGCTATCTTTTATGTAGATTTTTCAGGTTTTTGTCACCATGTTTTCAAAGTCGTCTGCTGCAGATTTGTAGTATATGGGAAAGGGTTAAAAAACAGATAGATATGGCTTTCCCTCTTTGATGTTCAGGATTATGGGGTTACCATTATGACCGACACAAATGGACCAGTAGCACTGCATGGTTACGCTAAATTTTCCAAGGAAAGTCTGTAATATATCTGATTTATTGATTGGGGTTTTACGCAGTTATATTACAGATGCCAGTTCGTCTACTGCTGTGTCTCCAGGATTTCTCACACCAGTACTCCACACAACATACTTTCCAAGCAACTGGCTGCTTTTCCACATAGACTGTTAGCCCATTGGTGGAAGACAAATCAGACGCTCGGGTCACAGTGACTTTTGTCAAACATCGGAAAGAATAGTTGCCAACCTGTGGTTTGAACTCACAACTTCTGCATTGCTACCTGCAGACGACTTTTTGGAAACATAGTGACAAATGAAGAAATTGCACAAAACGTGCAATTTCTCCTTTTGCCACAATGTTTTCCACTTTTTGTCATAGGTTATCCATTCAATTATGGAGATTTTCTATTTTTTTGACAAAATACGTTCAAAGTCGTCATTGTTTTTAATATCAATGAGAAATTGTTGAAAGCAGCATAAAACACCGTACACACAGACCCATGACTCACGGTGTTTACTGACTTTCTAACTTCAGTAGTTATACTTGCAACATTTGTTTCCATGCAAGAAGCATGATACATTTCTATTTACACTTTGAATGTTGATATTGAGGGGAAATGTAAAATTACTCAGCATAAGAAATTTATGGTTCTCATGAAACATTTTCAAAATTTATTTACTGAATTTGTGTCAGCTTACTGCATCACTGTCTGCAATAGGCTCATTTCCAGCTACCTTTACACAAGTCAATGAACTGTTAATGATTTAATGCAAATAATACAAGACAACCTCTATATATACATTTTTATATGAAGCTTTAAAAAAAGCGGTAAATTCCTTGTTTCCTGTCAAGACAAATCAAAGAAACATCCAAATATCTCACCAGACAAGATGATTGACGGGGGACATAAAAATCTTTCAAAAACAGACTTTTTAATTTTCATTTACATTCAATTTACATTGCCTTCTACTTTACAGGCCTATTCGATGTATATCTTGAAAATTGGAAATCTGCTATTACCACTGAATGTTTACTCAACTTCTGTAATTCCCGTAGGAAACCGGCGATGGTACAGCATAATTTAAATCACTCTGATGGTGAAGTAATTTAGGACTATATTTTGTTACAGATTTGAAAATGTTGTGGAAAAAGAAGAGTGTTAATATTGAAATGTTTCTCCTTTCCTCTAGACCGCCTCTGTGGTGTAATAATAGAGCATCGGCCTCAGGTACTAGAGATCACAGGTTTGATCCCCGGCTGAGTCATACCAAAGATAAAAAAATGGAAGTAATGGCTCTCTCTCCTTGGCGATCAGGATTGAAGGGTTTTAAACTTGTTCGCTGTTGTCAAGATAAATGGAGCAGTAGTAATGGTAACTTAATTACCCAGGAAACACTGTCATATTGTTGAACAAGAAACGCGCCAATGCGACAAAAAACCAGGTTTTCAATGATTTCAGCCTGTGTTTTGAGAATAAACATTAAGCTTCTTTGTTGAATGTTGTGTATGTGTAAAAGAACATGCCAAATGTAGAAAACATGTTTACATTTTAGGAACAGTGACATTCAATATTTAGTTATAATAAATGTATACTGTTACTAAAGAATTGAGTTTCAACTGTTTTTCTATTCTTAGTAACAGCATCAGTAACAGACTACGACCCTTAGGGGCCAACAACGCAATCCCATGAAAGGTTTCTATTAACACATTCCAAGTTTGGCTACAACATGTCAACGGTTACTAAAAGATATTCAGTTTCAACTGTTTTTCTATTTTTAGTAACAGCGACCTTGACCTTGACAATAGGGGCCCACAATGCAATTTCATGTAAGGACTCCAAAAACTCTTTCTACATATCAAGTTGGCTGCATATGTCAACCGTTACTAAAGATATTCAGTTTTAACCAATTTCCTATTTTTAGTGACAGTGACCTTGACCTGGAACCTAGGGGGCCCCAAACAAAAGCCCATGAAAGGTCTCCATAAACTCTTTCTACATACCAAGAGTTTCATGCTGCCAGCTCGCCCACCCACACAACAAAATCATAATTTTTAATAACCGGTTTCAACTATGTTAAAAACTTTGTTAAAATTTATTGAAGGTGATGTGAAATATCATCCGAACAAACAAAACAAAAAAATCCTTTCCCAACAGTGTTTTCAAAAAGTCACATACCAATTAAAGACATTAAAAGTACATTTGGCCCTGATATTTTGTAAAGTGCTCTCCGAAACTTATAGATATTAATGAAGTTTCTCAGATATATATGATTGACGCCTGTTGACAAGATCACACATATCAACTGTCTGTTTCCCCTGATCTATGAGGAAATCTTGGACAAAATAAAATGACATATGAACCGTGTCTGGCGATTTGGGGTCTTACAGCAAAAGAGAGCCTTATAAATCTCAATCAGTCCACATGTTATGTACATGTAGATTAAAATGTAATGTTTTTGTTAAAAGACTTAAAGAGTTACTAAGTTAAGCACTGCTAGCTGTACACCTGAATTACATCTATGATCCTCTCCAATATACTGCAAATCTGTACTTTGAAAACATCTTGGCAAAATATGAAAAATCTGATCTGTAAATGAAAGTATTATACTTAAATCGAGTTGAAAACATTCTGGCAAAAGAAGAAATTACTCATTAAGAGCAATTTCGCCGTTTGTCACACTGTTTTCCCAAAGTCATAAGCTTCAGAGGTATCAAAATGCATCTGTATGAGGGAAATGATGCCCAACAGAAGACACCCCTTTACACCAACCGCGCCTCATATTCAATAAATCTCTGTATCATAATATTTGATATAAAATGGAGACAATTTTTCCCTCCTTTTGATTCAATTTTGGACCAACAATTACATCATAAATATTATTACCATCTTTAATATTGACCATGAAATAAGTGATTATGTCTTTAAAGTTAAGCCATTCATAAATATGAAAACAAATGACTTAATTTAAAGCGGATGACTTTTGAAAACATCGTGACAAAAGGAGAAATTGCTCAAAACAAGCAATTTCTCCTTTAGCCACAATGTTTTCAACTTTTTTCAGTACTTATACCTACAATTATAGATTTTTAGCAGACATTTTCAAAGTCGTCTGCTGCAGAATTGCTGTATGTGGGAAAAGGTTCAGAGTCACAAGTTTCGTTAAGATCTCAGGACAATGTGCAAAAATAAGCTGGAAACATTGTGAAAAAGAATTAAAGACTTGCCCTTTTTTTGCTACCTTTTACTATTTCAGCACAATTTTAAATTTGATCACTGAATAAGTGTCATTAAGCTGAAGATGCATCAAATATGGCTGCATGTTGGGTAGGGTCGATAACAGCAAGAAGTGTACGTGTTGGTGCAATACTTTTCAGAAATTGCCTTGACATCGCTGTGAACTTCTGCACTTGTTGGGAACAAATCCAATAATGTGTAATCCCCATTTTATCCGAGACATGCACACTTATAATTTCCCAGCACACCAGCATGTTTCCATGTTTTCCTCATAAATTCTTGAAAATGTCGATGAAAGATTACTACCCTTGTAATGTAGTGAAACATGCAACT
This sequence comes from Serripes groenlandicus, assembly GCA_031761405.1. Classification (NCBI taxonomy): domain Eukaryota; kingdom Metazoa; phylum Mollusca; class Bivalvia; order Cardiida; family Cardiidae; genus Serripes; species Serripes groenlandicus. Next base: position 34,082,572 of record JASEVX010000009.1, read on the forward strand.
TTGGTCCCCTGTGAATATTTCCTTTTTAGCTAGATTAAATTTCTGGATGTACTGCATCATTATTTAATAACCCACGTAAAAAAAATGCTGAACTTAACAGAAAAATGTTCTAATATGAATATAACAGTTCAAAGTAAGATTGCTCTTTCAAGACAGCACTTACAGTCTGAGCTTCAGGTACAAAAGATACACTTCCCATTTGTTAAATTACTTTTGAAAATTATAAAATTATAAATTAAGCATTATATATAAACACCATAAAATGAAGACGGAAATGAGCAAGTCAAGTTCAATATCAATTTGTATTATATTAACTCTTTCCAACATACAGCATATCATGAACAGCTGACAACTTTGATAATATCTAATAAAACATAATATGACCAAATTTCTATAAATGAAAGAGTATTATATAATTAAGCCTTCACAACATGTAAACATATTTTGACACATTAAACCAATATCTCATTAAAACCAGACCAAAACCTTGCCTGTATTATAGATCTGATGACTGCCCCATACAGGTCCTCTCAAATTGCATGACCTTTGCATCATGCAGACTATCAAATTTGCGCTCACTAAAATTTATCGGTATAAAACAGGTAAGAAAACCCATATAAATAAACGACAAGAGAAAGTTGATGCAAGGCATCAATGTCGCCGGAAAAGACTGCATTAATTTATTTATGTATTTTTGACTTTCCTTAGTCTATACAAACATTAGGAACGTTGATATAAAAACATTTGCTTATAAATTTTATATTCATACCTATACAATAGGGTATCTTTAAAAAATTAACGAAATGTGTACACATTTATCTTGGCTTAAATTTAATTTTGCTGTTGTTACTTATTTAAATAATAGTATTCATTCACATAATTTCAATGTTTGTCAATCTTATTCGAATCACAAGGTAAATATCCTGATATTGCTTTAAAGGGAGGTAATTTGAAGTAAACAAAAGGAGAAATATATCAGCATTACCGTCTACAGTTTAAATTGTTCTATTGTTTGTGGATTTAAAAATGTTCTTTTTTTCTTATTTCTACATGTACAACGAAATATTGCGGCTTCTCTTTGACGCTTTGCGTCAAACATTCGTCTTGTACGTAGTTGTCTAAAATAAAATAATATCACTCGCTTTTTCATATCGAAATACGCATGCGCGAAAATCATGTTAAAGGTCACGAAACTACACAACAGAATAGGGTCTATATTTAGCTTAGAAACAGTTCCTACTTTAGATATTCATGGATTAACATTATTAAATGAATTCTACACAAATCAAGACATCTCTTTGAACATGAAAACAACATTTAGTAAGTTAAAATTGCTATTAAAAGGAGAATTCGACGTACGTGATATTTATCTCGACATTGACACACAACGGTCTGCAGCAAGTCTAGCAGGGACCTCTTGTGTCTTCGTAAATAAGACAAAAAACACAAATGCGAGTCAAAATAAAGAAACTGTAAATACCTAAAACATCGAAATATTTATTTCATTTTAGATGTGTCATTACTTAGTGTTTTTAAACAAACACAATTGTAATATGTTCAAGACATCTAAATGTGTTTCTTTCTAATAATAATCCCCCCTCCCATGTGATTTCAGAAAACCTATTAAAAATAGAAGTCGCGGGCTTCTGCCCGGCGACTAATAAAGAGAAGCTGTAATTTTTTAGTGTTCCTGTATCATAGTAGCAAAGCATTAAAATGATGTTGTATCACGTGATTTCATTGGCCATTCATGACTGAGTACGTGCTCAAGAGTATTCAAGTGTGCAAGGTCAATTCAAGACGACCTTTTTTATATCAAAAATACATTACCAGTCATTTAATACCTGATATATCATCTCTATACACCTTAATTATCAAAAAAAAACGCCCACGTTAGCATATCCCTCACGTATCCGTGACATACACGGCCGCCCGGAAGTACAGGCGCGCACGTGAGCGGGTAGTCACTTTTCATTTTTGGATTCACCGGAGTAGTCGATAAGAAAAATTTATATTATTATTTCTTCTTCCAATTAACTCTTTTGTTTTATAAGGCCCTGCCTTATAATCATTTAATTGTCCAAAGATATTTTGTCTACATTAACGTCACAGCCGTAAATTATTTACTTTATTGCTGTATTTATTGTTTTGTAGCAGACGATACGCTGAGAAGCACGTGGATTACCCCACCCGCTAATTTCAGTTACCGTCTTCGGGTGCGGAAGTCTTGCGGTTTTCAATACTTTTTCCCTACCCTGTTAGCGATAGTACATTAACTATTGCTGTATGAATTATTGACTGTTCTATTCAATATTTGTGAAAAAATTTTGAAACAAAATTTATTTCAATATACGTGTCCAAACTACCGGTGTCACCGTGGTGTGGATATATTAAAACGGATTATAAACGGATTATATACGGATTATTTACTGTTTGGTGAGTATATTTGAATTATGTCAATGTCAATTACTGGTGAAGGGATGCGGAGCCCATGTGGTCATGCTGTGCACCTATGGGATTCGCATCCGACCTGCGTTGTGTGCACCAAATGCACACAGGCTTCACCTTGCGAGTACTGCTCGACATGGCCTATTTCCATTAGGAAAAAGGTCGTGCGGAGTAAGACTCGTAAAAGCAGGAAGATAAAGAAGACCCCTAAGAGGGTGCCTTTATCTTCATCGAGTGAGGCAGAGTTCGAGGGGTTCTCCCAACCGGACTCTGCAACGGTGTTGAGCGAGTCGAAGGGCAATGCTGAGCCTTCTTCTCCGCTCAACACAGCCGTTTTTCCGCGCGCTGAGGAAATTCGGATGGTAGCTTTGGGTGAGAGTTGCTCCGTCGGGAAACTTCAGAAACCGTACGGAAACAGCGGGGAAAATGCTCAGCTGGATCATTTAACCGCTGAACCTCACCATCTGTCGCCTGGTGTCAGGGCTGGGCCTTCGAAAGAAGGAGTGCCTTTGGTAGCTTTCCGGGATAACCGCATGAGTTGTACCAATCCGACACCATACTCTGAGCTACAGCTGTCTTCGGACAGCTGCAGAGTACCGGTTACCTACGTCGGGGGACGTAGTGTTCCGGAGACTTTGTATAGTGCAGCTTCACTCCTGCCTATGCATAGTCAACCTGGGTTTTGTTGGGCTGAGCAACAAAACCCAAATACCGAGGCACGTCAGGTCACCGGGCAACCGGAGAGGAGTCATTCGTTAATGACGCGACCTTTCACCAGTCAGTCCGGGTTGGACTGGACTGGGCCAGTCAGTCACGTTGCCATGACTAGACCAGGTAGTCGCTCACGTATCTGTGATGCGACAGGGCAAAGGTCCGATTGCAAGGACCCAGCCAGGCAAAAGGTTGATCGTTTAGCACCGATTCATCCTGGCAGTCAGACTATCTTAATTGATTCGACGACTAGCCAAAATCGCGCGCATGGAGACATGCCGCATCAGGTCAGTAGCCCATTTCGTTATGGTGCTACGGGCCAATCGGTCACGCCTGTGAATACGACACAAACACCAGTGTCTTATGTAAACACAGGCCAACCGAGTAGTAGGGCATTTTTCAATGCCTCGTCTACACTGCCAGACGACTGTGTAAACATGGCGCGTCTAGGCACGGGTTCTGTGGTGATAGACCGAATTGATGCTAATTATCGATCGATCTCTGCTCCACTACAGAATCAGAATAATTTAAAGCCTGGTGTTGCACCGGGTTCGATTATTCCTCTGTCTTCCATCGGGTATGGGGGTTACGGAAAATCTTTTTCTTCCCCTGGGGGGACAGTGTATGTCGCAAGACAATATGCTGCTCCTCAATACCAGCCACCGGTCCATAATATGGAACCGGTAGGTGTTAGACAGAGTTCAACGGCCTACCGGGATCAGCATTACCCATCTCATGGGAATTCACTGCTCTCGGGGGGACACCTACTTGATAGGCAGTCCGATTATAGGCAACCTCGGGATCAGAATACATTGCGTCATTCTGTGAACGAGAGGTCGAAACCGTCCCATACGGTTAGTTCGGCCCCGGCAGAAGATTTTGTACGGCCGCCCTCTGCTGCGGAGAGGGGGCCTGCTTCACAAAATCTTCGGCAGAACATGGATTATTCTGAATTATCCATGTCTGAGTCGGACATTGATCTACCGGTTGGAAGACCGAGTGGTCAACCTCAGAGGAGTACACGCAACCCTACATCTTCGTCTAACGATGATGAGGGAAATAGGTCTCCTTCCGATGAGGAGCCAGCTGTAGAGCGTTGGTCTTTTCAGCAGGCTATTGACGAAGTATTTCGGGTGGTGCCGAATGCTTTATGCCCTAAGGTTGACGCTCCCCCACGTCGGAAAAACCTTTCGAGCCTAGAGGAACTGAATGTACAGGCTTTTACGCCAGTGCAATTACTTCCTCAAGCTAACAACTTGGGCAGGTTGTTAGACCAATTGCAGTCGACCAGGTCTCTAGAGGCTTTGCCTTCAGGCTGGTCGGTCCCAGTACCCATTTCTAAGGAATGGGTCAATCCTAAAGCGTATTCCACGTCTAAGGAGTTCTTCCCTGTCAAAGTGCCAGCTTTAGACGGGGATGCAGCTAAACTGGGGTTAACTGCACCCGCTTCTGTTCAAGTCTCTTCTAAGACTCTAGAGAAGTGGGAGGCCAGAGCAAGACTGGGTGTAATGGTGTCATCTCATGACAACCATTTCGCAGTCGCTCTGTCTTTGTTGTTAAAAGAGGAGAATATCTCTAGCCTAGGGGCTAACAGAATTCTCGAAGCTTTCGACACAGGCAACAGGCATCTCATGGCACTGAATCTTCAGACCGCCACAGAGATACTGTCCATGAGGAGGGACGCAGTGCTAGCTGCTCCTAACTCATTGCTAAGTGCTAGCAAGGACAGCCTGAGGGCCGCACCATTGGAGTCGAAACAACTCTTTGATGGAAGGATTGCTGCAGTGACGGTTGCTGATGCGTCAGAACAGTCTCGACGCCTTTCGGCGAACGCAGCTAAGGCTTTTGCGCAGGGCCAGAAACGTTCAGCGTATTCTGCGAATGTGGGTAGTTCTAAGAAACCCAACCCAGCAAAGAAGCCAAAGCGGGATGTAAAGGCGTTTCAGCCTAAACAAACCCCTTCCACGGGTCAAAAAGCAGCTAAACCGAAGCGCCCTTATCAGGGTACTAAGCATCGGCAGCCCGCTAGAGTTAACACGAACCCGAAGCCGCAGCCCTAGGGATTCGCTCCTCTCTATGACAATCCCAAGGTCGGAGATTGCAGTCGGGGGCCGCCTGTCATTTTTCACGGAGGAGTGGGAAAGTATCACAGAGGATCGTTGGATTTTATCTGTGATACACGAAGGGTATCTGATTCCCTTCATTTCCCCCCCTCCGCTGACAAGCGTGCCGATCGACATGTCATCACGTCATCCGGCCATGTCGGAGGTGATTTCATCACTTCTGAAAAAGAATGCCATAGAGAGGGTTCTCAACCCCAATTCTCGGGGTTTCTACAGCCGTCTTTTTCTTGTTCCGAAGAAAGACGGCAGGTGGAGACCGGTTATAGATTTATCTGCGCTAAATCTATTGATTCCGGTCGAGAAATTCAAAATGGAGTCGACCCGCTCCATCCGAGTAGCAATTCGGAAAGGCGACTGGGCGGTCTCTCTAGATCTAACAGACGCCTATTATCACATCCCGATAGCGTCCTCCTCGAGGAAATACCTTCGGTTTGTGATAGAGGGAGAAGTGTTCCAATTCAGGGCTCTTCCCTTCGGCCTCAAGTCCGCCCCTCGAGTGTTTACGAAGATAATCAGTGTTGTGGGAGCCTACCTTCGCAGGAAAGGACCCCAACTTCTTCAATACTTCGACGATTGGCTTCTCCACAGGACGGATCGTGTACTTTTACTTCACGATCTGTCCCTAGCCTGGCGGACCATTCTGCGATTGGGTTTAATACCCAACACGCAGAAGTCGGAATTAATTCCGTCAAAGAGGTTCACGTTCGTGGGTATGACGTTTCTCACCGACTTAGCGGTAATTCAAGTACCTTCGGACAGAGTCGATTCTCTTTTACAGAAAATCGGTCTCGCACTGGAACAGGCTGCGGTAACAGCCCGATCCATGCTGTCACTTCTGGGTTCCCTGAGTGCAGCAGCCGACCTAGTCTTTCTAGGAAGGCTCCACATGCGACCCCTTCAGTTTCTTTTTCTGTCCCGGTGGCGTCCGTCTGTGGACTCACTGGATCAGGAGATAGCTCTGACGGATTTCTTCAAGTCCCACCTTCGGTGGTGGCTGGATCCGTTAATCTATCAACAAGGGGTACCCTTACTCACACCACCTCCGGATCTGTACCTTTTTACAGATGCCAGTGCTGCGGGTTGGGGAGCTCATTTAGAGCCGCAGGGCCTAACAGCCCAGGGCATGTGGACAGCGGAGGAGAAGTGTTTTCACATAAACAACTTGGAACTGAGGGCAGTCCTGCTAGCCCTCAATCAGTTCGCTGCCTCCGTTGCGAACAAAACTGTTTTGTTGTCGACGGACAATACTACTGTTGTGTCGTACATTCGCAGGCAAGGAGGAACGCACTCCCATCTTCTCTTTTTAGAGACTTGGAAGTTACTCCTTTGGTGTCAGGCGACGTCGTTAGTACTTCTAGTAAAACACGTCCCAGGTCGTCTGAATGTCTTAGCAGACAGTCTATCCCGCCAGAACAAAATTCTTCCGGCGGAATGGACATTGAACCAGAGTGTGTTGAACTCAGTGTTCATGCGGATCGGGACACCCCTGGTGGATCTTTTCGCCACCAGAGTCAATCATCGGCTGCCACTTTATGTATCCCCGATGTACGATCCTGCAGCTTGGGCAGTGGACGCACTGACCCTCGATTGGAACCTCCTGTTCGGGTATGCGTTTCCCCCGTTCATACTGGTTCCGATCGTACTTCAAAAGGTTCTTCGCTCGCAACAGTGCAAAATACTGTTGATAGCACCCTGTTGGCCCCAGAGGTCGTGGTTCAGCGACCTCCTGGCCTGTCTCTCGGCAAATCCAATACGACTTCCTATTCGAGAAGACGTACTGTTTCAGCAACCAGGTCGGCGTCTTCATCCCAACCTGGCAATGCTACATCTTCACGCCTGGACATTATCAAGCGTTCTGTCCGAGAGAGAAACTTTTCTCAAAAAGTTGCCTCTCGTATCGCACAATCAAGAAGACGATCCACTAGAATCGTTTATGATTCCAAGTGGAGAGTTTTCTCAGATTGGTGTGGTACAAGGTCGGTCAATCCGGAGTGTCCCTCTGTAACTCGGATTGGCGATTTCCTTCTTTTTCTTTTCGAAGAAAAACAACTGGCAATTAGTACGGTGAAAGGCTACCGTTCTATGTTATCGAACACGTTTAAGTTCATTGGGGGAGAGAGTATCGGTTCAAATCCGTTTCTCTCGGAACTTATACGCTCGTTCGAATTAGAGAAACCCGTTTGTAGGAGTTTAACTCCAAAATGGGATTTGTCTTGCGTCCTTTGGTCGCTTACTAGAGCTCCATACGAGCCTCTAGTATCGGCGTCTTTAAAGTTTCTAACTTATAAAACCGTCTTTCTTTTAGCTTTCGCTACAGCTCGTCGAAGGAGCGAATTACATGCTCTTTCAGTAGAAACAGGGCACATTAGATTCAATGAGTCTGATGGCTCTTTTACTCTACTCTGTCAACCGGGGTTCCTGGCTAAAAACCAGTTACCTTCGGTTTCACCTTCGCCGATCACAGTTCCCAGCCTTTCGGCGACCTGTGGTCCTTCTGATTCCGACAGAACCCTTTGTCCCGTTAGGTCTCTTAAGCATTATCTTAAGAGAGTTGAAGGGACTCGGGGTCGGAGAAAGAGGTTATTTCTACCTCTTATAGGTTGTAAAGATATTTCGGCGGCATCTATTTCCCGCTGGATATCTATTACTATAAAATTAGCTTATAAAGACCTGTCTAGTCGAGATCTCTCGTTTCTGCGGATTCGTCCGCACGAGGTTAGAGCTCTCTCTACAAGTTGGGCATTCTCTAATAATGTTCCTCTTGAAGAGATTCTTCAAGCGGCAGTATGGAAGTCGCAATCTACCTTTTCGTCTTTCTACTTACGTTCTATGGCTAGTCAGGCAGATAACTTGTTCTCTCTGGGTCCCCTTGTGGCTTCTCAGCGAGTTGTTCGCTAATTATTATAATCCAACACATAAATAAAGTGAATACTGATTGAAACTGTATTCAATCTCCACTATCACTTTATACTACCGTTGGAATCAAGTATGTTTGTTCTGAAAAATATGGAATAATATACTACTACGTACCTGGAACGACAGTAAGTATTGGTCGAACCTCCCGTCCTATGCTACGAAGTCATCAGGTATTAAATGACTGGTAATGTATTTTTGATATAAAAATGAAGTTTTTTAAAGTAAAACATATTTTTATTAGAAAATACTTACCAGTCATTTATAGAGTCCCACCTCCCAACCCCGCGTCGTCACCAATACTTAACGGTGAATGAAAAGTGACTACCCGCTCACGTGCGCGCCTGTACTTCCGGGCGGCCGTGTATGTCACGGATACGTGAGGGATATGCTAACGTGGGCGGTTTTTTTTGATAATTAAGGTGTATAGAGATGATATATCAGGTATTAAATGACTGGTAAGTATTTTCTAATAAAAATATGTTTTACTTTAAAAAACTTCATTTATGTGGTTGGATCATACAGATCCAATATATGTTCTTGTAAATCATTTTGGTCTGATTTTGATAAATTTGCAATTAAACTGTAAACTGATCAGTATGAGCAATTTCATCATGTTGTTTTCAACTTGATTCAATAATTGTGTTTCTTTCATTTCTAGGGATTTTCCACATTCTCAAAGTGATGTGTTCTAAGTAGACTGCTGCAGATTTAATGTAAGTTGTAAAGGGTTAATTGAATAGATTTGACAACTGATAATTGTGATAAATGGGGAAATTGGATAAATTTCTTGTTTTGCAATAATGTATCAAAAAGTTGTCTGCAAGTTGAAAAGTGTGGTAATACTTTATCTCATAATTATGCTGTATTTTGTTTGCTAATTATGAAGAAAAGCCTGCAGGAAAAAAAAATCTGGGAAAATAAATGAAACCTATATTTCAGTTTGGCGCAGACTAAATCAAAGCATTCCAGACAATGTATTTATATATTCTTTACCACAAACGCCAAATCATCAAATGATTCAATTTATTTAGAAGAGTCAATAATTGCATATTGTGTATTAGATAATACAGATTTACAGTATTTAAACCATTATAGCCTTTTTTCTAATGCCCTGGAAAAAGAATTATGATGAAATCCATTACAAATTTTTATTGGCATTTAAAAATAATTTCCCCTATGTGTTTAAAGCCATTTGCTGAAGAAGACGATAATTATAACATAAAGTTTTTCAGAACAAATACACATTTTTAAATCCATTTTTTTTAATTACTTCCATTATACAATGATATTGCTCAACATGATTTAACCCTTTCCCTCATATAGAAGCTCTTTGATGCCTCTGCAGCAGACGGCTTTCTGAAAACATAGTGACAAAAGAAGAAATTGCTCATAACGAGCAATTTCTCCTTTTGCCACAATGTTTTCCACTTTTAGTCATAGGTTAATTATAATCCATTCAATTATAGAGATTTTCTATTTTTTGACAAAATATGTTGTATGAGGGAAAGGGTTAAAAAAGAGGTGTCACAGCATTGCTTTCTGGGTTCAAGGCAACTAGCTGTAAAAAGAAAAAAGGATGGTGCGACAACTTTTCGAACCTCTCCTAGATGAAGACTTTATCAGTAAGATGAAAAAGATAACTATATAATCAAAACTGTTCTAATATATTGTGCAGTTAACCCTTTCCCTTATATAGACGCTTTTTGACGCCTCTGCAGCAGACGGCTTTTTTAAAACATAGTAACAAAAGAAGAAATTGCACAAAAAGAGCAATTTCTCCTTTAGACACAATGTTTTCCACTTTAAGTCATAGGTTATCCATTTAATTATAGAGATTTTCTATTGTTTGACAAAATATGTTCAAAGGCGTCTGCTGCAGAATTGTTGTATGAGGGAAAGGGTTAATAGATCTTTGTTTTGTTCACCCTTGTATTTGTATGACCTATTAATTGCTAAATGATAATTTTAAAATGACTGTTAATATACAAGTAAATTATATATAGATGGGATTTCAGAAAGTGTGTCAAAGCTCATGTTTTCTAGCTTTTCTCTCAGGGCCTTTAATCCATTCCCACATACAGAAGCTCTTTGACGTCTCTGCAGCAGACGACTTTTGAAGACATTGTGGCAAAAAAAGAAACTGCTCAAAACGAGCAATTTCTCCTTTTGGTACAAGGTTTATACCTACAATTATAGAGATTTTCAATATTTTTGAGTAATACCCCCTTTACACAGAGGTGGCATCCGTTGAAAGACTGTTGAACAATGAAAAAATGGCTAGATCTCGCCATGGTCTCTCAATGATCTTCAAAGTCGCCAAGGTCTCCTCAAAGTTTTCTCTTGGTCCAAAACAATCTCACAACGGTTGAGGGGGGAAGCAATCTCTCAACAGTCTCTCATGAAGCGCCCAATGAGCGCTCAACGGATTTATCGATATCCCAATGATTTCTCAGAGCTTTTCCAATGGATGGCACAGTTTTCGGTCTCTCATTGATCTCTCAGCAATCTCCTTAGATCTCACTGTGATCTCTCAAGGGTCTTTCAATGAGCGCATAATTGATAAGCGCTCAATGAACGCCATGGTCTCGCGAAGATCTCTATAGATGGCCATGTAAATTGGCGAAAAATGCAGTTTGATCGCACAACGAGCACACAAGGATCTCCAGAAACAAATTTTTCGGGGATTTGTGAAATCGCCAAGAGATCGGACCAATCTTGGATCGCTCAATTAATGGTCGCCTAACGATCTCCGTGTGTGTAAAGGGGGCTTAAGCATTTTCAAAGTCGTCCGCTGCAGATTTGCTGTATGTGGGAAAGGGTTAATACATCAGCAACAGACAAATTCAGAGAATATTGTGGATAGAGGTGAAATTGCTCAAAACAAGCAATTTCTTCTTTTGCCACAATGTTTTCAAATGTTTTCAGTAAATATACCCTCATGACATTTATAGGGATTTTCTATATTTTTGTCCACATGTTTCCAAAGTTATCTGCTGAAGATGGGAAAGGGTATAAAGAACTTATTAGTATCTCTATCCAAAAACTACAGACAAAATTAATGCAAATTTGAGTTAACACTGTCCTGCTGTATTTAAAATGGAGACTTCTAGTCATTTGGGGTTTCAAATTTGGCTGAGCATTACAATAAATTATGATACGTCTTCCAAAAAGATTCAGAAATAACTGTACAAAAACTCTCTGATAAAGATCAAATGGGACTGTAATTAAGGTTAAATAACAAAGCTAAATAAATTTTCCTTTTTTTCACAATGTTTACCATAATTTAGCCTCAATCTCACTTTCTCCGATTCTGGTCCAGGTATCTCCCGGTGAAATATAGGCGGTATACCAGGATGATCTAGGACATTTTGGACGAAAATTCAATTGCATTCTCACTTTCCTAAAGTGCCCCAAACCCCCCTCCCCCTGCCTGGTTTAGGAAGGCCGGATGTCACCGTTTTATCCCGGAGCCACAGAAGAGACCCAGCCCTGCACTGGCAATGTGCCGGACATGCCTGGATCACGCTGGTTCTGGATATTTCTCCCTGTTGTATCAAACATTTTAAAACATCCCGGACGGACTCCTGGATCCAGCCGGAACAACAGGCTTCATAACAGATCATCTCAAACTTTGCCGCGGTTTTCTTCTGGTTTGATACGGTTTCTCCTAATCCAGGAGAGTGAGAATGGGGCTTAATTTGTTCAATTATAGAGAGTTTCCAAATTTGGACTACATGTTTTCAAAGTTGTCTGCTTCATATTTGTTTTATGTAAGAAAGGGTGGACTCCTTATCTTACATACTAATACACTATTTAATAATGCAGCAGATGACTTCTATATAATAAACACTGGCAATTTTTAATTCACCAGAGCCAAGGCTGACCATATACCAAGACTGATGAAATTATTCAGATTTGTTGACCACCAGGCCACCAGGGGGCTTTGCTCATTTTCGTTATATGCATTATTAGAGTAAGAGCATTGAAAACTCTTAAAGTTGTATTAACCCTTTTCCACCTGCAGACGCATTTTGACGCAATAGCAGCAGACGACTTTTGAAAACATTTTGGCCAAAGGTGAAATTGCTTATGATGAGCAAATTACCTTTGGCCACAATGTTTTCAACTTTACTTAACAATTAAGCTACCTTTTATGGAGATTTTTCAGGTTATTATATAACCACGTTTCAAAGTCGTCTGCTGCAGAATTGTGTGTATGTGGGAAAAGGGGGTTAAATCAAGTGGCCTGGTTCTCTACATGTTTCATTTACAATTATAATGTATTCAGTTAATTTCATCAACTATACTATCATTTTGTAGAGATCTGTTATCTTTTTGCCTAAATGTTTTCAAACCTCTCTGCTGAAGATTTGTTGTATGTGTGAGATCATTGGTGACCTTTTGGACTGGCTGTACAGGGTAACATATTCTATCTCATGACTTACTGGCTTCAGAGTCATTTTAATTAAGTTGTACAGTAACAGGAAGGCAATCTGTCCACTTCGTCATCTAATTCTAGTGAGTCCCTGTAGACATTAATTACATAATGTACTGTTAACTGATATATGACTTCCAGATCATCAAAGTACTCAGGATGAAAAGAAAAGAAATCAGGCACTTTATACATCTAACACCCACCTTAATGGCTCTGTACCTACTGTAACATTATAACCTTTTAGCACTTTGAGATTTTCTCACATGTTTATAAACTGGCTGCAAATTCAGCACAGACAAACCAGTGTGAACCTATTAAACTAACCTAAAACATCAGGAATTTAGTTGTTAAACTGTCATACAGACACATTTTGACGGCACTGCAGTAGTTGAAAACAAGAGGGCCATCATGGCCCTACTTCGCTCACCTTAATTATACAATGTACTGCAATGCAAAACACATCAAGACAATTATTCTGAATGCAACCTCCACAGTGCTAACAAGGTTTTTCTTCATTTGGCCTAGTGATCTATACTTGTTTACCTGATATGACCCATATTCCAACATGGGCTAGATATCATCAAGACAACATTCTGACAAGATTCAACTTGCTCAAAGTAAAAAATGCGGCCTCCAGAGTTTGAACAATATTTTCCTTTATTGACCTTGTTTCTGACCCAATATGACCCATATTTGAACTTAGCTTAGATATCATTTAGATAAACATTCTCATCAAATGTCAAGCTGCTGTAGCAAACGATGTGCCTTCTACAGAGTTAACAAGATTGTCCTTCAATTTGGCCTAGTGACCTAGTTTCTGACCCAATCAATATGACCCATACTCGAACTTGACCTAGATATCTTTAAGACAAACATTCTGAAGCAAAGAATGCGGCCTCTAGAGTGTTAACAAGTTTTTCATTCAATTTGACCTAGTGAACTACTTTTTGACCCAACATGACCCATGTTCGAACTTGACCTACATATCATCAAGACAAACATTCTGTTAAAGTTTCATGCTCAAGTTGAAAATGTGGCCTCTAGAGTGTTAACAAGATTACCCTTCAACTTGGCCTAGTGACCTAGTTACTGACCCAATATGACCCATATTCAAACTTGACCTAGACATTTTTCTGACAAATTTTCTGACAAAATTTCAAACAGCTGAAGCAAAAATTGCGGCCTCTGGAGTGTTAACAAGATTTTCCTTCAATTTGACCTAAGGACCTACTTTTTGACCAGACATGACCCATTTCAAACTTGACTTACATATAATCAAGAAAAACATTCTGGTAAAGTTTCAACATGCTCAAGTTGAAAATGTGGCCTCTAGAGTGTTAACAGGATTTCCCTTCAATTTGACCTAGTGACCTAGTTTTTGACCTCATATAGCCCAGTTTCAAACTTGTCCAAGATTTGATGGAGATGAATGTTCTGATAAACTTTCATGAAGATTAGATGCGAAATGTAGCCTGTAGAGTGTTAACAAGCGCAAATGTTGACGATGGACGCCGAACGGATGCATAGGTGAGCTAACAATGTGGCAAAAGAAGAAATTGCTAATGATGGGTAATTTCACCTTTTGCCGTAATATTTTCAATTTCCATTCAATAATCATTGTAACTTTCACTTTATATAGATTTTCCATAATGAAGGCTCTGGTTAGAGACTGCACAGATGAAGATCATACGAAAATAATTTGCACAAACACCTATGGTTTGGTTATAAATATGTGTGGAATATCTCCACAAATGATTGAACTAATTATTGAATAGAGTTGAAAACAATGTGGCAAATTGAGAAATTGCCCATTATGAGCAATTACTCCGTTATATGTATATTATAATTATGTTTTCAAAATTAAATTCAACAGAGGTGTCACTTCGGAAAGGGTCTGTATTGGGGAATTTGTTAAGGGTAACTCTGCTATTACAGAGCTCAAGCCAAGAGATCATACCCCAGGAGCACAACTAAATTATATTAGTTATACCGGTAATAATATCATTCTCATAATGTGTCAAGATATATAGACACTTAAGTTAAATTAGTGTGGAAGATTTGCACGACATCCAAGTAGGGGACAGAAAAAAGTTTCAATTAACAATTCCTGTCATATTACTAAATGTTACTATTTGAAATGTTTTAAAAATATAAGTCATACAGCGATAAGAATTACATCATTTTATACCAAAACATATTAATACCTTTCCAATACACCGGCCGAGCCCCGGTAGCTCAGTCGGTAGCGACGAGGGCTGTCAATCCAGGGGTTGTGAGTTCGAATCCCGGCTCGGCCAACTTTCTTTCCGAGGATTGACAAAAGTCAATGCGACATGCGTCATTCATCTTCCACCAATGGGCTAAGTCTATGTGGAAAAGCAGCCAGTTGCTTGGGAAGATTGTTGTGTGGAGTACTGGTGTGAGAAAACCAGGAAATGCATGAGTAGGTGAACTGGCCGCTGTGATATAACTGAGAAATTGTTAAAAACGGCGTTAAACCCCATTCAATCAATCAATCAATCAAATACACCGACTCATTTTGATAACTGAAAACATGGTGTCAAAAAAAATATTACTCATAAAGAGCAATATTCTAATTTGCCACACTCTTTTCTATAATTGAAAACACTGTGAAACCAATTGTAATTTAAGGCATTTGCAACCAATGTTGATCCAGTTCAGTCAGTGAATCAAGATCTAGGCAATCTGATCATGCTCTGCATAATTTGCTCACAAGTCACTCACAGAAGGTTCCAGAACTTTCTGTAAACCAGTATTCATTGGGATCCTTTAACCCTTTCCCTCATACGGCAATTCTGCAGCAGACGACTTTGAACGTATTTTGTCAAAAAAATAGAAAATCTCCATAATTGAATGGATAACCAATGACAAAAAGTGGAAAACATTGTGGCAAAAGGAGAAATTGCATGTTTTGTGCAATTTCTTCATTTGTCACTATGTTTTCAAAAAGTCGTCTGCTGCAGAGGCGTCAGAAAGCGTCTATATGAGGGAAAGGGATGAATCAGTCAGCACTGATGATGATGTCTCTTTCCAGTCATGCAATAGGTAGTCGTTAAGCTTGGTTTTCCTGGAGCACTGCTCAATTATACTTGCTTTTATAGGGTCCGCCTCAAGTGTAGGGGGGTCATGAGTTTGATCCCCTGCCGTTCATACCAAAGACTTAAACAAGAAACCGCTGAAGACGGTAAGGCCGGATTGTCAGCAATTTGACCTTGAAAATCGACAAACCAAGGTCAAGGTCAAAGTAACCATAGAAATCAATAGAACTTGTTACTGGTTACCTTCAGGCAAAGTTTCAAGTTTGTAACTTTCAGTGCTGAGATTTTGCCTCAACCTGAAACTTTAACCAAAATGTTGACGGACAGACAGACAGACAGACGGACATCGCCAATCTATAGACCGTAATTGCTAGAGTAATCCGGCCAAAAATGGAAGTTATGGCTGCCCTCCTTGGCGCTTAGGGTTGCGGTGTATTAGCATTACGACTGACTAGCTGGTTTCAGGATAAATGGACCAGTTGTACTGGTAACTTTCCCAGGAAATGTGTGATATAACTGAAAAATTGTTGAAAGTGGCGTAAAAACAATCAATCAATCAACTTACAGAGATTTTCAATATTTTGTACCTAGAAATTTATAAAATTGACTGCTGCAGGTTTATTGTATGTGGGAAAGGTTTTAAATGAATAGCCTAATTAAGTTGGCTGCATTATGAGGATGTTTCTAAATCATTAGACCTAATTTACCATTCACCTCTAGTTTGTCATCTCCATTCCTAGAAACATCCTGCATCCTCTATCAAGAAAAAAGCTTCAGATAACAGGAAATTCTTCACAAATTAGATTAATCTAATATAATAATTTCTAGTTCAAGTTTTCCATTTTTGTATTCATTAGACTTGTCTTGAAAAGAGAACTCGATGTAGTTGCCATAGCATTAAATCTTAATCCAAAATGAGAGAATTATAAATAGAGAAAAAATTCCGTTAATCTCAGGCAATGTCTTCCAAATTTCTCATTTTTCCATTATCGATTTCATATCTGGACTTGTCATCAGGGGTAAGACAAGTTAATAACTCTTTTTTATCCTCTGATCCAAAAGCAAAAAACCATTTCCTAGATATTATATTGAAAAAGTCCTCCCCACCCAATTGTATGACATATGTAAATACAATGTAATCAAAGTGCAAGAGTGAATATCCTAGTTTCTTGTACTTTCTCTCATTTCATATTGAGGCAGTGGAAAGCCATTACTACCCTTTTGAAAGGCTTAAGATCTAATTTGACCTGGCCTGGATTTGAATTCATAACCTCTTGCTCAATCACAAGGCGGTTTGTTTGTTTTATTGGGGTTTTAAGCCGTCTTCAACATTATTTCAGTTATATCACGACGACAGTTCACGTATTCATGATCCCTGGGTAAACAAACCTATATTAGGCTAGGAAATGTGCCTTGCCCAAGGGCACTCCACCAAGACCTTTGTGCCACGACTGGGGATCGAACCCGGGATACCCAGTTTCAAATCCCCGACACTTAAACCACGGCAGATTCATCACTGAGAGACAGTGAATGCAAGAAACCCAGAAAACACATGTTTAGGTGAACTCGTCACAGTGATACAGCTGTAAAACTGTTGATAACAGAGTTAACCCTTCCCCTCATATGGACACTTTCTGTCGCCTCTGCAGCAGACAGCCTTTTGAAAACCAAAAGAAGAAGTTTCTCAAAACGAGCAATTTCTCCTTTGGCCACAATGTTTTCCACTTTTATTCATAGGTTACCCATTCAATTATAGAGATTTTCTATTTTTTGACAAAATATGTTCAAAGTTGTCAGCTGCAGAATTGTTGTATGGGGGAAAGGGTTAAATAAATCCTGTCTCTCACATACACAAATCTGCAGTAGTTGAATTTTAAAACATCCAGTCATAACAAAGGATAAATCTCCATCAACAAAAGTATATGATTATATATTGAATGGAGATGAAAACATATTGAGGCAAAAAGAGAAATTGCTCATTATGAGCAATTTCTTATTTTGCCCGAATTATTTCAAAAGTTATCTAAAGCAGCTAGATCAATCAATATGGGGAAAAGAGAAATGTCTCTACTCTACATGTAATTACATATTTCAGATTTTGCAAATGAATCGATCTTGAAGTATTTATAAAATGAATACATATAGTGGAGAAATAATATGGCAGGAGTCTGAGACTTGAACAATTAACACACTGAGTCTTGTTTCACATAAAAAACAATGGCAGCCTGACAATTCTCCAGGAATACAAAACTTAACTTCTCTTTCAGCACCAATGGCAATATTAAGGTTTTCGCAAACATTACAGATTCTCGAGCTGTCTCACCTGAAATCAGCATTGTTTGCTGTTGTCAGTTATCAATATATTCCAAAATTCTCATTACATAAAAAAGGAGACGCCCGATTTTGAACATGGAAGAGCCTACTTTAAACAATTTGGCGCTGAAAGAGTTCTGTAATAAGAGATAACTACTCCTGTAGGAAAAGACCTGCATGCTCATTTAAGGTAAGGATCAAAAAAGATTCTCTTGTACTAAAGTTTCTTGTTACCTCCTAACAGTGTAGAGTCAGCTGCTATATTCAGTTGCTATATATATCCATTTCCCACATATAGACGCTTTTGGACACCTCTGCAGCAGGCGACTTTTGAAAACATTGTGGCAAAAGATGAAATTGCATATAACGAGCAATTTCGTCTTTTGCCGCAATATTTTCAACATTATTCTATAATTGTCCTATCAATTATAAAAAGTTTCAATAATTTACATTAAATGTTTTCAGAGATGTCTGCTGCAGATATGTTGTATATGGAAAAGGGACATAAAGCGGATATGACTTTCCCTCATACGACAATTCTGCAGCAGACGACCTTGAACATATTTTGTCCAAAATTAGAAATTCTCTATAATTGAATGGATAACCTATGACTAAAAGTGGAGAAATTGCTCGTTTTGAGCAATTTCTTCTTTTGTCACTATTTTTTTCAAAAAACGTCTATATTAGGTAAAAGGGTTAAGTTACCTGTGAAATCGAAAACCAAGATCAACCGTCTAATTTAATGCAGTGTTGGTCTAATTAAACTATTCACTACTGATTCCTACTTAAATCTATGTTATAAGTTAGAATATAAAACACTAACATTCAGGGATAAAGTCAAAGTACATTTACCCCCACCCACTTGCAGATACATTGTTAAGCATCTACAGCAGACAAATTTTGAAATCATTGTGGTTAATTAAAGAAGAAATTGCTCATATAATGATCAATTTCTCATTAATGTGCCACAATGTTTTCTAATATATCCCAATATGATACTTAAATTCATTGAGATTTTTTCATATTGCTGCCTAAGATAATTCAAAGTCTTCTGCTGCAGGTTTAATGTATGTGGGAAAGGGTATAAGTTTAAAAGAAGGGGTAAAATTATCTACTTATTCTAATTATGCACTGATGGATGTTTTTGAACCAAATTTAATGCACAAAACAATTAACACCTATAAGATACAGATGACGTATTATGCATGGCTGCTGTTAAAACGCATTTTGAGGCAATAGCAGCAGACGACTTTTGAAAACATTGTGGCCAAAGGTGAAATTGCTCATGATGAGCAATTTATCCTTTGGCCACAATGTTTTCAACTTTATTTAACACTATAAAGCTATCTTTCATGGAGATTTTTCAGGTTTTTGTCACAGGTTTTTGTCACTATGTTTTCATAGTCATCTGCTGCAGATTTGTTGTATGTGGGAAAGGGTTAAGAAACAAGCTGTAAGTTTTCAGAACAGTCTTTATAATTTAACATTTAACCATTAACAACTAGAACTATCACTGAAGATGATAAATACCCCAAAAACAGCACCTTGACTTCCAACCGACCGACCGATAGGTAGTCCTATCAAACATTACTCATTTTGACCTTTGACCATGAACTTGACATTTGAGGTACAAGCCACATCATCATGGTGAACATGTGTGCCCAGTAACTAGAGAATCCTATGATGCATGGTTGAGATGCGGACCGGACAAGGTAGTCCTATTAAACAGTACTCATTTTGACCTTTGACCTTTGAGTGTGACCTTGACTTTTGAGGTACAAGCCAGTCCTTATCATGGTGACCATGTGTGTCCAGTAACTTCAGAATCCTAAGATGCATGGTTGAGATGCGGGCCGGACAAGGTAGTCCTATCAAACAGTACTCTTTTGACATTTGACCCTTTGAACTCTGAGTGTAACCTTCACCTTTGAGGTACAAGCCACCTCATCACGGTGAACATGTGTGTCCTGAGTAACTTGAGAATCCTAAGATGCATGGTTGAGACAAGGTAGACCTATCAAACAGTACTCATTTTGACATTTGACCTTTAAGTGTGACCTTGACCTTTAAGGTACAGGCCTGGGTCTTGTGCGCGACACTCCGCCTCATCATGGTGAACGTTTAATGTGCCAAGTTTCTTTGAAATCCTATAATGCACGGTTGAAATGTGAGCCAGACAAGGTACAGTACTTTCAACTAGTACTCATTTCAACCTTTGACATGTAAGTGTGACCTTGACATTTGAGGTACAGGCCTGGGTCTTGTGTGTGACACGCCGCCTCATCATGGTGAACGTTTGTGCCAAGTTTCTTATAAATCCTATGATGCATGGTTGAAATGCAAGCCGGACAAGGTACAGTTCTATCAAATAGTACTCATTTTGACCTTTGACCTCTTAGTGTGACCTTGACATTTGAAATACAGGCCTGGGTGTTGTGCGCGACACACCGCCTCATCATAGTGAACGTTTGTGCCAAGTTTCGTTAAAATAATATGATGCATGGTTAAGATGCGGGCCGGACAAGGTTAGGTGAGACTGACAGACAGACAGACAGACGTAAAGGGGCTATAACTCTGTGAAATCACATGCAATTGTGAAATCTTTAGGGTATGCAATTCTCCTCTTGGTAAAGAAGCTTCATGTAAAATTTTGAATTCCACCCAGTGGCTTGTAAGAAATAGGCCGGACAAAATATGGCTTCCGACCGACCGACCGACTGACCGATCGACCGACCGACACAGTGACTCCTATATACGCCCCCAGAACTTTGTTTTTTGGGGGTATAATTAATAAGAAATAATGTGGGGAAAAAAAGATAGAAATAAGAAATTAATTGTTGTTAGAAAAAAAGAAACTTGGTTAATTTCAGAGACACCATGCAATAGCCGTTTTCGCCATTATTTGAGTAAATGTTAAAAATTTAACGCCATTTTACATTTTTGTCACATCAAATTATAGAACTTCTTGATATAATTTCTTCTTGTAAATGTGGCTATTCATTTAAATTCATCTACAAAGGTTAAAAACTTAAATGACAGGCAGCAGGTGGCTTTTAAAACATTGTGGAAAAAGGAAGATTGTGGTTTGAATTAAATCAAAGGTTGACTAAAAATTAAAAGGTTGTTAAAATACGTGATGATATATATGTACATTGTGTTCTGATCCGTTTCATAAGATTTGTGAAAACATTGCAGGGATAAAAGCCAAAATACTCATAACAAATACTTTTCTTTTCCCAGAATAATTTCAACTCTGAGACAATATGTCTCTGAATCACATATGTTTACACTTTCTAATATTTCCTTCATTATAATGTCTAATATTTAGAAATTGGCAGAGTAAGAACTAGAAAATCAAGAAGTTTGATAACCCTTTCCCTTATACGACAATTCTGCAGGAGACGACTTTGACATATTTTGTCAAAAAATAGAAAATCTCTATAATTGAATGGATAACCATGACTAAAAGTAGAAAACATTGTGGCTAAAGGAGAAATTGCTTGTTTTGAGCATTTCTTATTTTGTCACTATGTTTTCAAAAAGCTGTCTGCTGCAGAGGTGTTAATTAGCAAGCGTCTATATGAGGGAAAGGGTTAATATAATGAATGCTATATCTACAAATCAATCAAGCTATTCATCTTACCCTCTGTTGTATAGAAAGAAGCAGTGGAGAAATAGAAAGAAGAACATTCAAAGTTTTAAACAGTCACATAATAAGACAAGAGTGTTTTAAGAAACACAATGATATGCTGTCTGCCACTAAGAAAAGGCGTGACAAACAGACAATGATATCAGACAATGGAGAAGTGGACCCTTAATGTCTCCTGGCCATGGATTATAGTGCAGGCGACACAAAACAGACCATATTGGTGATCAAACCTACCACTTTTTGCTCCAATCCCTACACAATTGTTTTCGATGGAGTTACTGTCACATGATCTCTATAATCATATTTGAGCCGCTTCAGCTAACTCACAGATTTGTTGTCTTGTCCCATCATGCATCAGCCAAGTTGTCCAGAGCAGCACTTAATCCTTTCCCTCATACGACAATTTCTGCAGCAGACGACTTTGAACATATTTTGTCAAAACATAGAAAATCTCTATAATTGAATGGATAACCTATGGCTTAAAGTGGAAAACATTGTGGCAAAAGAAGAAATTGCTCGTTTGGAGCAATTTCTTCTTTTGTCACTATGTTTTCAAAAAGCTGTCTGCTGCAGAGGCGTCAGAAAGCGTCTATATGAGGGAAAGGGTTAACAAATGGTTTTTTCATATGTGAACAGTGAAGTTTTACGCATTCCCACTTCCAGACATATTTTGATATGCATGTGCAGCAGACAACTTTTGAAAACATAGTAGCAAAAGGACAATGAGCAATTTCTCCTTTTGTCTCAATGTATTAAACTTAATTCAATAAAAAAACCTTTGGTTTATTTACAATTTCCATATTTTATCCTATATCCTATGAATTCAACATTGTAAATTTGCTGCAGATCATGTTGTAAGTAGAAAAACTGGCTAACTGAG
The DNA here is from genome assembly GCA_031761405.1 of Serripes groenlandicus. Classification (NCBI taxonomy): domain Eukaryota; kingdom Metazoa; phylum Mollusca; class Bivalvia; order Cardiida; family Cardiidae; genus Serripes; species Serripes groenlandicus. The sequence goes on from JASEVX010000009.1 coordinate 34,105,106, forward strand.
AAGTAGTAGTATATCTCTTATTGCTTTATCTGATGCCATTGCTGAGATGCAACAAGACCCAAAATCACCTAATGCTGCAAATCCGTTAACAGCTTTTTAAATAATGTGACATGACTGACAGTTGAACGCAGCCAATATCACAATGTAGTCATCTATACATGTATATCATATCAGATTCAAATTATCACATAATATTTCTATATGTGCAAAATGGTGGTAAGTGCTACATTTGGATGTAAATCATGTTTATATGATGATAACATGTTTCATTATATGATAAAACAAATAAAAACATATAATATTATTATGAGTGGGAAAGAAAAAGTTTAACAAACCAATATAAATATACATGTATACTGTATAGACAAACTATATATAACCCAATGTTGTGAAAATAGAACAAAAAGAATGTCAAATGTCAAGTTTTTTTCATGCTATCCTGTGGGGTAATATGCTAAATTGCAAATTCTTTGAGAGCTTTTATAATGGATCTGTGTCATTAAATGTTGTCACATTATAAAATTGTACAATTAAACAATTATGGATTAGCCCTTTGAATGCTAAAACTGGTTCTGAGAAGCCTGTACCAACAGTACAGAGCCAGGCCAGAATGGGAATCCTGATAATAATGCCTGAGTGCTGAGACCAGCTGTCAGGCACATACAACTATTGGTCTCAATCTCGTTAAAGTTTATTTCATACTTTTCTATGTGGTATATTATGATAAATTGCAACTGATATCCTGACATTAACAATGAATTTATCAACAACAAAAATCCTTATCATTCATCCATCAGATTTCGTTATTACAGGATTAACATTCCTGGAAACTTGTTGAGAGCTAATGGATTCGATTTATTAAATTTTGTCACATAATTTAACAATTAAACAATTATGGATTATAGCCCTTTGAATGCCCAGGATCTGGTTCGGTGAAGCCAGTGTACCATAGTTACAGAGCCAGGCCAGCAGGGGAACCATGCCAGTACTCGGACCAAGCACATAATACTGTCAAACTAATCATTTCTATTTTTGTCTATGGACACTTCCAAATGATAAGCTGGACAGCTGATTTAAACCCTTTCCCACCTACATATTAAAGGGTTAAAGAAGATATCATTATGATGCTGCAGATGCTTTGTATAAGGAAGAGGGTCAAGCCTGTACCAACAGTTACAGAGCCAGAATGCCAGTCCTCAGACCAGGCACATCATACTGCATGTTGGCTGCCAAACTTATCATTTCCTGTCTTTGTCTTTAGTGATTACAGTTGGACAGTTAATTTTACCCTTTGCCATATACATAAGGGTTAAAGAAGATATTAGTAGATGCTTTGTGGTATAAGGAAGAGGGTCAAGGATCCTTTGTTGCATAACACAGCTGTACCATTTCGTCACAAGAGACCCTCGAAGCACTTTGCTTATTGAGTATATTTGATTAAGAGGACGGCACTTTGCTTGAGGATGTACCTTAAAAGCCATTTAAATCTTAAATTATGAGCAGATCATAGAGAAATTCAAAAATCCTTTGGGCCTGCTGTTCATAGCATTGTTGACTTGAGATGAGAAATGCTATCCCTTAACCCTTTCCCACATACAACAAATCTGCAGCAGACAACTTTGAAAACAGAGTGACAAAAACCTGAAAAATCTCTTTAAAATAATTAAAAGCTTAATTAAATGTTAAATAAAGTTGAATACATTGTGGCCAAATGAGAAATTGCTCATTATGGGCAAATTTACCTTTGGCCACAATGTTTTCAAAAGTCTTCTGCGGCTATTGCGTCAGAAAGTGTCTGTATGTGCTAATTATGACAAATTTCTCCCTTTGATACAATGTTTTCAAGACTTGTCTGCTGCAGATGCGTCAAAAATGCTTCTGCAAGTGGGGAAAGGTTCACAAATCACCATATAGGAGGAACATATTACACAAGTGCAAATTACTTATGTATAATATTGTTGTTGTTGCTCGATTTGGTACAACCCAAATAATTAAGCCACACTTTACGGACTTTCCCTTGTACAGACGAATAGATAGTGTTTTATATGGCGCATCAAAAGCTTAGGTCATTCAGCTTCCTAATGCAGACAACTTCTGATGCATCTACAGCAAACAAATATTGAAAACAGAATGGGAAAAGGAAAAATTTCTTTATTTCCAACATGTTTTAAATCAACTCTGCATCAAAGTTATACTTCCAAATGCTACTATTTTTTCCACAATCTCTCATAATGTCAGTTTTAAATATAAACAGTGTACAAATGTATGTTTGGTACAACCCAACTTAGTCGAATGTGTAAAGTGTTACAAGGCACATCAACAGTTTAGGTCATTATAAGCTATTGAATACAGTTTGGGAAAAGGAATTATTTCTCTTTTCCCAACAATTTGTTTTAAATCAACTCTGCATCAAAGTTATACTTCGAAATGCTATTGTCTTTTCCACAAGCTCTTAACCCTTTCCCTCATATAGACGCTTTCTGACGCCTCTGCAGCAGACGGCTTTTTGAAAACATGGTGACAAAAGAAGAAATTGCTCAAAACGAGCAATTTCTCCTTTTGCCACAATGTTTTCCACTTTTAATCATACTGGTTATATCTTTTGACAAAATATGTTCAAAGTCGTCTGCTGCAGAATTGTCGTATGCGGGAAAGGGTTAAATAATGTCAATTATCCATTTAAGTTTTTTAATTAACCCTTTTCCACATATAGATGCTTTCCGATGCCTCTGCGGCAGACGACATTTGAAAACTTTGTGGCAAAATAAGAAATTGCTTAAACAAGCAATTTCTCCTTTTGACACAATCATCATGTTTCAACGCTATATTCAACAAGAATCTCTTCATCTAGGGAGATTTTCCATATTGTTCTTGAGATGTTTGCAAAATCGTCTGCTGCAGACTTGTTGTATGTGGGAAAGGATTAAATATAATCAGTGTCCTTTCATTCTAGAATATGTCCATGGAGGAATAACACAAGTACTGAAATGTTGTCAATTAACCCTTTGCCTCATACGACAATTCTGCAGCAGACGACTTTGAACATATTTTGTCAATAAATAGAAAATCTCTATAGTTGAATGGATAACCTATGACTAAAAGTGGAAAATATTGTGGCAAAAGGAGAAATTGCTCGTTTTGAGCAATTTCTTCTTTTGTCACTATAATGTTTTCAAAAAAGCCGTCTGCTGCAGAGGTGTCAGAGAGCGTCTATATGAGGGAAAGGGTTAATGTCCATGAAAGTCATGAAAATGCATTCATCTGTGATAAAATCTAATAATTCTACAAAATTGCCTGCAATTTCATTTGGGAGAAATGCAACATGATGCAACAAAAAGCCAGGAAATTGAGTGCGGAGATTAACACAGAATTGCAATTAGTCCGTAAAATGTCCTCCATCAATACAATTTTGTAATTTAACCAATAGTTTGATTGGAGTTTCAATTAAACACCTGAAGCAGTTTGAAAGAGGCTCACACATTACATTTTGTCCTGTTAACCCTTTCCCTCATACGACAATTCTGCAGCAGATGACTTTGAACATATTTTGTCAAGAAATAGAAAATCTCTATAATTGAATGGATAACTAAAAGCGGAAAACATTGTGGCAAAAGGAGAAATTGCTCGTTTTGAGCAATTTCTTCTTTTGTCACCATGTTTTCAAAAAGCCGTCTGCTGCAGAGGCGTCAAAAAGTGTCTATATTAGGGAAAGGGTTAATCAGGAAGTACAAGTACAACAGACTTTTGATGCCGCAGGCCCAGAATAACTCAATATTGTAGGTATTGGGTGCTTTTGAGACTTTTTAACAATTTGAGAAGCTCAGAAGCACTCGGTACACGTAATGGTGAACCTGATAGACATCACTTTATCTGAGACTTAGTATTATACTGCTTTTAACACATTCCCACATACAGATGCTTTCTGAAGCCTCTGCAGCAGAGGACTTTTGTAAATATTGTTGTAAAAGGAGAAAAAAGGCTCATGATGATTAATTTCTCATTTTGCTACAATGTTTTCAACTTTATTCAATAATTGTTCTTTCATGATTAGAGTGTTCCCAGACTTTTTATTAAATGACTTAAAAGTTAGCAGCTGCAGATTTGTTGTAATTGTGGGAAACCTTTATACCATCATAAATTAGATTTCTGGTATCATTAGTGTTGTTTACCACCATGATTGCTTTAACCCTTTCCCACATACAACAAATCTGCAACAGACCACTTTGAAAACATCTTGGCAAAAATTTGAAAGATCTCCATAGATGGGTGTTTCATTATTAAAATGAGTTGTAAACATTGTGGCAAATGGAAAATTGCTCATTTAGAGCAATTTCTCCCATATTGCCAGTGTTTTCAATAATCATCTGCTACAGATGTGTCAGAATGCCTCTACAAGTTGGAAAGGGTTAACTGAATAACAATCAATGCAGATCCTTGCAATATATAGCCAGAGCTCAAGTACTGATATAAGAATGATGTTTACACTATGTGCACGTATATGAAACAAGATCGAGGGCCATGATGGCCCTCATAGTCTTAAGTTCGCTCACCTGAATTATACAATGTACTGCAATGCAAAAATCATCAAGACAATTATTCTGACAATTATTCTCCACAGTGTTAACAGGATTTTCCTTCATTTGGATTAGTGATCTATATTTTTTACCTGATATGACCATATTCAAACATGGACTAGAAATAAACAAGACAACATTCTGGCAAAGTTTCAACTTGCTGAAAGGAAAAATGCGGCCTCCGGAGTTAAAGAACAATATTTTCCTTTATTGACCTTGTTTCTGACCCAATATGAACCATATTCAAACTTGATCTAGATATAATTCAGACAAACATTTTGTAAATACTCCAAAGAGTTAATTAACAAGATTTTCCTTCAATTTGGCGTAGTTACCTAGTTTTTAACCCTACATGACAAATATTCAAACTAAGGTTTAGATAAACATTCTCATCAAATGTCAAGCTGCTAGCTGTAGCAAAAAAGGCGTCTTCTCAGAGTGTAAACAAGATTTTCCTTAAATTTGACCTAGTGACCTACTTTTTGACCCAACATGACCCATGTTCGAACTTGACTAACATATCCTCAAGACAAACATTCTGATAAAGTTTCAACATGCTCAAGTTGAAAATGTGGCCTCTAGAGTGTTTACCCTTCAATTTGGCCTTGTGACCTAGTTTTTGACCAGGCATGACCCATATTCAAACTTGGCCTAGATATCATTCAGCTCAACATTCTGACCAAATTTCAAGCTGCTGAAGCAAAACATGCGGATTCTACAGTGTTAACAAGATTTCCCTTCAATTTGGTCTATTGATCTAGTTTCTAACCCAATATGACATTAAGACAAACATTCTGACAAAATTTCAAACTGCTGAAGCAAAAATTGCAACCTCTGGAGAGTCAACAAGATTTTCCTTCAATTTGACCTAGTGACCTACTTTTGACCCGACATGACCCATGTTCGAACTTGACTTAAATATCATCAAGACAAACGTTCTGATAATGTTTCAAATAATATGCTCAAATTGAAAATGTGGCCTCCAGAGTGTTAACAAGATTTACCTTCAATTTGACCTAGTGACCTAGTTTTGATTTCATATGGCCCATTTTCGAACTTGTCCTTGATTTGATGGAGATGAATGTTCTGAGAAACTTTCATGATTATCAGATGCAAAATGTAGAGTGTTAACAAGCGCAAATGTTGACAACGCATCACAGATCGATGCTGGACAAAATGTAATCACAATAGCTCACCTTGCACTTCGTGCATAGGTGAGCTAAAAATACGGCATCATGACAAATGTATTCCTTTTCAGGGTTTTTTGTATTAAATTTTGTCTTAGTGACTGCAGAGGTATAAAAATTCATCTGTTTTATGAAAAGGTTTAACACTTACAACAAAAGACGACTTTGAAAAGATCTAGGCAAATGGATCAAAACTTAATATAAATGAAAGTATAATAACTTAATACAGTTGAAAACATTGTGACAAAAGGAGTAATTGTTCATTTGCTTTCAAAAGTCATCTGCTGAAGATGCATCTGCAATTGGGAAATCTTTCATTAGATACATTTTCAAAAATGCAGATTAAGATCATATTTACCAAATTACTCCCTGTCCTATTATCGACATGGATTTATATATACTGTCAAGTTCACTTAAAGGATTTGTCATAGAAGGCATTTACTGTCATGATTAATTGCTTGTTTCAGAAATCTGGGGAATAAATAAAACTTATCCTTAAATTAAACTGCATCTTTCCAATTATAACGTCTTCAAATTAAGCAGAATAATGATTTATCAAAAGAATAAACAATAAGGTCATGATGGCCCTGGATGGCTCACCTGAGTTATGCAATGTGATTAACCATCTACCACAATAACTCATTTTGTTTTTGGACAAATCCGCATAGTTTGAAGTTATCTCATAGAGCAGTAGAGTATCCACTAAGGAATATTTCTACAAGAGTATTTGCAAATCTGTCAGATACAATTACCTTGGGAGGAGATGAATTTTAAAGATTTCACTAATGACTTTTGTATCTTTCGGTTGCCATGGAAACCATAATTCTGCATGGATCAAAGTTAGGTGAGTATCCACAATTTTCGTAAAGGAATGGTTGACTATTGCCAAACATTGTCAGTTATAAGTGGTTAATTCTGGCCATCAAAAGCTGTTTCATGGATAAACTGGGTTTTTCCTGTTGAAAGTGATATGAAAATCTTTTTTCAAGTGAAGGTAGTTTTTTCCATAATGTGTTCTTCTCCATGTGTGTCATTGAAAAGTGTTTAAACATGTTAGGTTTTATTTTTAATTCTCTTGAATATATATAGGCTTACATAATTAACATGTTTATCCATGTTTAATCAGTGATAATTAAGATTACAATTACATTATTTATTTCTTCAAATTTTACTCATTTCACTTACTGCAAAAAGATTGCCTTTCATACACAAATTTAGGGATTATTTCATGATCATGTCTTATTGTTAATTAAACATGTCTGAAAGACAGTCAGGAAAAATGATTCTTATTTCTAAAATGACATGTTCAAACATGAATGTGCCGGCCGGGTAGCTCAATTGGTAGCGTATCTGACTCGTGATCTGGAGGTCACGGGTTCGATACCCGGTTGCGGCGACATTCTTTCGGGCGATGTTTTCCATTGCCTCTCACCTCTGATCTATGTGAGAAAGTAGTCAGTGGCTTCGAAAGAATGTTGTGTAAGTACTGGTGTGGGAAAGCCAGGAAAACATGGGTAGGTGCACTGACCGCCGTGATATGACCAAAGCTGTTGAAAGCGGCGTTAAACTCCAAACAAACAAACAAACAAATCAAACATGAATGAACATAATCAATCATGTAACTTGATTAAAGGTTCATTAGGGCGACAAAAAGCGATCACAATAACTCACCTTGAGCACTTCATGCTCAGGCGAGCTAAGTAAAACAAAAAACTATCAGGACGACAGAAACAAAGACATTAAACACCTCAGTAGGGAGATTCAATATTAACCCTTTCCCTCATATAGACGCTTTCTGACGCCTCTGCAGCAGACGGCTTTTTGAAAACATAGTGACAAAAGAAGAAATTGCACAAAACATGCAATTTCTCCTTTTGCCACAATGTTTTCCACTTTTTGTCATAGGTTATCCATTCAACTGTGGAGATTTTCTATGTTTTGACAAAATAAGTTCAAAGACGTCTGTTGCAGAATTGTCGTATGGGGGAAAGGGTTAATTATTTCGACTTTGCATAAAATAGATTGACTTTAGAAATTTAATGATATATGTGAAAAGAAATAAAAATTTAAGCTGCAGATTTTGCCATCGGTTGATGACTTAATGCTATGCTAACTGTTAGAAGCCAGATCACTTCCCACAAAAGGTTGGGCCTGATCTAAGAACCAAACTGTTCACACAGATTCTATTACAGCACATATTTGGAAGAAGTTTTTTACAAATGTGTTGCAGAAGACAATATAGCGCATAAAAATAACTTGGCTGCAAACAGTTAATATTATCAAATCTTCTTTATTTCACTAAAACATTCTGATCTCTTCTAAAATGACAATGCTGGATTTATAAAAAAATAAAGATAATTATACTCCATTTTGTGAATGTTTCCTATTTGGAAGCGTCCATGCAAAATGATCTGATCTAATTCCAACTTGCAGAGGCATCTGTAGCCCACATAAGAA
>JASEVX010000009.1:34113523-34298431 GCA_031761405.1 Serripes groenlandicus
AACTTTCTGTTGTCTGATATATTGATGAGAAAAATGATTGAATTATTGATGATATTCTCTTATAACCCTTATGTCAGGAGTATTTTTACCATTGAAACCAGTAAAGCCGAAGGTTTCAGTGTATTGGCTACAGAAACACAAACCATTAGGCAGCTTTGAATGTAGATTGTCAACCAATGTATCCACTTTAACCCTTTCCCACATACCACAAATCTGCAGCAGAACACTTTGAAAACAGTTACTTAATGAAAGTTTAATAATCGAGTACAAGCAATCTATCCTTGTGCCACAATGTTTTCAGAAGTTGTCTTGGTAGAGGCATAAGCTATTCGCTGTACGAGGGCAAGGGTTAATGTTGGGGCAAAAGAGGAAATAGCTCTAAACCAGAGTTACTGCTCCATCTAACACAATTGTTCAACTGACTGTATCAAATCCAAAAAATCAATCCCTAATTGTCATGATATTAATGAGACATCAGACAATTTAGACCTTGACTGGAGTGACCCATAATTCAATACCTATAATGTATGGTTTATCCCTGTAAATTCATCTGTCAAACGATGAATATATAACGAGGTCAGTTTGCATAGAAATATAAGGTAAACTGACTTTGTTATGTATTCATAATGTGACAGGCGAATTAACAGGGATAATACCAATCATTAAACATCAATTTTAATGATCAGTAATAAGTTATAACTATCATATGGTCTGATGGCCAACAACATAACCTACTTAATTTATAAACTAACATTATGGCGTATTGCCGGATGTCAATTTTTTTAGTACGAAGATAATATTATATCAGACTTTAACAGACTTGACAATGGCCTAGAAGATAAGTAGAAAGGTTGGCAAACCCATATACAATTGTATATCTTCAAACTAAACAGCATGAGATCAAGCAATTATTATAACGCCATAACGTTTGTTTATAAATTAAGTAGGTTATGTTGTTGTGCGATCAGACCATGGTAAAGGTATACAGAGTGAACATCGACATGCAAAACAACAATATTGTCAATCTACAGCTCTCAACCAGATTTTAAAAGGAATTTGACTGTGATCACCACAAATTTCCATGTAAACTAGCCCGTTTTTGTGAAGTCAATATATTATCCAGGAAGTTAATTATGCAAGGGGTCAGTATAATCCCTATACACATCATAATGAAACAATTTATATCTCCTGCACATTTAACTGGCACTGAGTCACCTGATTGATTGAATGATTAATTGATCGGGTTTTCATGCTGTTTTCAACAATTATTAAGTCATATCGTGGCAGCCAGTTCACCAGTGCCCATGTGTTTGCCGGCTATTTCTCACCAGTTATCCACATATCAGTATATCCAAGCAGCAGACTGCATTTCCAAATAGACTGTTGGCCCATTGGAAGATAGTTAGCTTGGCCCATTGACTTTTTACAAATTTCGGAAAGAATGTTGGCCAAACTTGAGTTTGAAGTCACAACCACTGGATTGACAGCCCTTGTCGCTATGGACTGAGCTGTATGGGCTCGTCACCACCAGACTGATAGGTCAAAGAAAACTATATAAAGTTAACTTATCTTATTATATATTCAACTGGTGAATGTTCAAGGGCTATAATGCAGTTACAATTGCAATCCTCACAGTGCCAACACACGTACAACTTTAAAATACAAGTTTTTTTCAGCTTGTATGACTGCATGTTAATGCAAACCAAATAACTGCAAAATAAATAGTTCCATAATTACTGTGACGTCTCCATTCACTTAGAAATAGAAGATAACACTTTCAAATTGAGAGTTGTCATTTGTGCATACAAGCACTTTTTTTTCTTTCTAGACTATTGATATTATATGATACACCGATCTTAACATTTCACAAATAGTCTTAGTCAGATACACAAATCCCTGAGAAATTTAAACTCAACAAAATATTCTAGCTGTAAGTTGAAACTATGTACACATAATAATATGGGCATGATTATATACATTAAATTGTACTTAGTCATCTCATATACATAGCATTTCATATGCTCAGTTCTCATATACATAACATTCATATGATTATATAGACTATATATAAACAAATCACTAAAGCTTGATTTATAAGGTACAAAATTAAGGCTTTGGTTTGTGTGATTCAAGCCATCTTATATTAATCCAAATTTAAAAGGTCCATTAATGGTCATAAATCATATTTAAATTAATAAAGAGGGATGATAAGTCCTTACTATAGGTCTATGTCCAGTTATGGAGGAACTTTGGAGAAAAAAAATTGCCCTTGAATAGGTAAGGAAATTCTTCTTAATGTGACTTTATGTTTGTCAGACTATACTAGATGTTCTTGACATTGTCAGCCCCACTCAGTGAGTACTGTGTCATCAGTTCTTTGATCTAATTTGGTATGGTACTTTGTACAGGGAATTCCTGATTATGGCCGGGTTGTCTGGAACAGTTAGTGGCCCAGTCTATTAACCATCAATTACCCCTATTGTTTACATTGTTCATACAGACTGGTTTTCTCATTAGTTGGATGTAAAACTGTTTGACCTCTACTCAGTTTTACAGCTCCATTATATGAACAGTACTCTTTGTCCAGCATAACCTATTTTAGACTCTACCAGAAATGCCTTTACCCTTTCCCACATACAAACAAATCGGACTTTGAAAACATCTAGGCAAAATCATAAAAAAGTTTTATACATGGAAGTATAATTAAATAGAGTTGTGCTAAAAGGTAATTATGAGGAGTTTCTCCTTATCTAAGCAACGATTTTTTCAAAAGTGGTCTGTTGCAGATGGGTCAAAATCTGTCTTCAATTGGAAAGAAAAATTAAAACAATGCAAGTTTTCCTTTTGCTACATTGGTTTTGATACAATATCCCATTGACTTTTCTTATTTTTCAAAGCAGATTACACAGATTTAACCCTTTCCCAAATACAACAAATCTGCAGCAGACAACTTTGAAAACATCTAGGCAAAAACCAGAAAAATCTTCATAAAAGATAACTTTATTGTTAAATAAAGTTGAAAACATTAAATTGGCGAAAGGAGAAATTGTTCGTCATGAGCATTTTTCACCTTTTGCCACAATCTTTTCAAAAGTCGTTTGCTTCTATTGCATCAAAATGTGTCTGAAGGTGGGAAAGAGTTAAACATTTCAATAACTCATGCAGTCTTAACCTATTTCCCTCATATAGACGCTTTCTGATGCCTCTGCAGCAGACGGCTTTTTGAAAACATAGTGACAAAAAAATACCAACTTATCACATTTAACAATATCTCATGATGTTTCAACCCTTTTCCACATACAATAATTCTGCAGCAGACGAATTTTGTAAACATATTGACAAAAACCTACAAAATCTCCATAAAAGATAGCTTAATTGTTAAATAAAGTTAAAATAATTGTTGCCAAAGGAGAAATTGCTTTTCATGAGCATTTTCACCTTTTGCAACAATGTTTTCAAAAGTCGTCTGCATCAAAATGCGTCTGCAGGTGGGATAGGGTTAAGCTGGTTATAATATTGTTTAGTCTTCTGCTTTGAACTCTATTATGCCCATTACATCTCTTCTTTCTAAGCAGCAGACTCTAAAACTATGAATATTCTAGGTAAATGGTCAAACCAACATGGGGCCAAGGTTAAAAAGAGACCCTGCTATAAAAGATATGATATCATCAAGCTTTTTTTTTGAACAAGCTGTCTAAGAACAGATGAGCATGTATACAGACAAACAGGTAAACTAATTAAAACACCTGTCTACAAAGAGGATGGGGGAATCTTTGAGGTGGTATTTTAAATATTAATTGTTTAAACCTATTAACCCATCAAATGCTATTTTAAGATGCACACACAGGGAGAATGTATATTAAATCTATTGCAATTAAACCTTTACTAATGTGGAGTGCTCAGCAGACACATTTGTATGCATCTGCACATTGCATATGATAATTGTTGAAAAACATAGCCACAAACAGAGGTATTCTTCTTAATGTAACATTTTATCACTTTTGTTGTATGTGGGAAAGTGAGTAATTTTCAAAGAAAACCTTCCCAAAAAATAGAGAAAACCCTCAATAAACAAGATTAAGTTCTTTCATGCACTATTAGCCAATGATTAACCCTTTCCCTCATACGACAATTCTGCAGCAGACGACTTTGAACATATTGGGTCAAATAATGGAAAATCTCTATAATTGAATGGATATAACCTATGACTAAAAGTGGAAAACATTGTGACAAAAAGAGAAATTGCACGTTTTGTGCAATTTCTTCTTTTGTTACTATGTTTTCAAAAAGCCGTCTGCTGCAGAGGCGTCAGAAAGCGTCTATATGAGGCAAAGGGTTAAAAATCTTCCAGGAAAATACATCTGGTCAATCCTTAGTTCTCACAATATCAAAGTTGCACCGGACAACTTTGGAAACATTTAGCATTAATATGGAAAATACTCTATTGATTATAAATAAAGTTGAAAACATCATGTCGGCAAACAGAGAAATTACTCATTATGAGCACTTTTTTCGTTTTGTCACAATGTTTTCAAAAATCATCTGCTTCATAATGCAAAAATGCCTCTGCAGGGGGTAAAGAGTAAAATAATCCAATTTGTTTTTCCATTAACTTCATAAAAATTATTTCTGACTTTTGAAAAAACAGTTCCTCCAGGTGAATGAAAACATCCAAAGAAGTGACTTATTATAATACATACTGATCATCATGATCACTGTTCCCAAGTTTCCATGCTAACTTACCCAACATACAGATGCATTCAGATACATCTTCATTAGACGACATTTGGAAACTTTTGTCACATACAGTTTTCAACTCTATTAAATAATTGAACTTTCATTTGTCTGTTTTCAAATTTGTCTATTGCCATTTTGATGTAGGGGGAAAGATCCAGTTAACCCTTTCCCCCATACAAGAAATCTGCAGCAGACGACTTTGGAAACATCTAGGCATAATTAAACACAGAAAGTCTCTATAAATGAAGATATTATTGCCTAAAAATCAATTGTGGTCAAAGAAGAAATTGCTGGCTATGAGCAATTTCTCCTTTTGTCACAATATTTGGAAAAGTAGTCTGCTGCAGAGGAGTCAGAAGTGTCTATATGCGGGACAGGGTTAACCATGTACCTAATCACATTTTCAGAGTTTTACCTGCTTTAAAACACATCTGAGGAAAGATATGCCAAATCTGGAGAGTTAGAATAAACCATTATAAAGAGTTCATTGACAGTTTGTTTGGTGTTTTACACTGCTTTCAACACTTTTTCAGTTATATCACAGCGTTTCCAAGTAACCAGTACTACTGGTCCATTTATCCTGACATCAGCCAGTCAGTCGTAATGCTAACCTCACAACCCTGAACCCCAAGGAGGGCAGCCATTACTAGCATTTTTAAAGTATTTGGTTAGACCCAGCTGGGGATCGAATCTGCAATCTCCGGCAATCGAGGGGGAAGCTCTACCACTAAACCACCGAGGCGCCGGAGAAAGGAGCAAAACTGTCCCATAGGTTTCGAAAGCAGCATCCTGTTGGGTTGAGCATTTAGGTGAGGGTTAACCTTTGTCTGCATTGACAAGGATTGGTCATTAACCTTTTCCCAAATGTAGACACTTGCTGATGTCTCTGCAGCAGACAACTTCGAAAACTTTGTCGAAAAGGAAAAAATTGCTCATTATGAGCAATTTCTCCTTTTGCCACATTTTTTCATCTCTATTTGTAGGTTTAAAACATAAGTACAAAGAAATTTCCATATTTTCGACTAAATGTTTTCAAAGTCGTCTGCTGCCGAATTGTTGTATTAATGGGAAAGGGGTAAAATATCAAAAAACCTAATCCAACATTGATCAATTTAAAGTCAAAGAAAATTATGATGTAAATTGAAAAAGAATCAAACATTGTTAAATGCAGGCAACTTTGAGACTTAAGGCCTGCGGGTTTAAGGTTTAAGGGTTTAAATATTTAAAGACCGCTTGCAGTGTTCACCAACCATTATTTTAACCCACTCATTTTTTCTCCACCATGAGTCCTCTTGAGTTGTGTGTCACATGATCGCCTGAATGACAATGTGGCTCGAATAAAATTTAAAACATTGTGGAAAAAATAGAAAAAAACATTTCTTCTAATCAACCCTGAAAGATGACTCAGTAACTTTCAAAGATGGAGGCAAAAAGTTTATCAATTTAACATTCAGTCTCGGAAAGGTCACAATTGTATTTAACCCGTTTCCAATGACAACAGCAAATCTGGAGCAGACAGCTTTGAAAACATCTTTACTAAGATATGAAAAATCTCTATAAATGAAAATATGAATTATGAATCAGTTGAAAACATTATGTTAAAAGAGGAAAATTGGTCATGAGGAATTTCTCCTTTAGTATCAATGTTTTCCAAAGCTGTCTGCTGCAGACATGTCAAAATGCATAATATAGGTAGACATGTTCAAAAGTTTATGTTACTGTTTTCAGTTAAAAGTGCATGCTCTTTTTAAATATTGCATCCATTAATAGCTTAAATCAAAGTACTTAAATTAAAACTAGAATTCTGATAATCATTCAACCTGTCTGAAAACATTGGACTCAAGAGTTCTGTTATGTTTTAGTGGCGAACACATTACATTGCACATCGAGGGCTTGCCGTGGTGTGAAACGGTTGTAAATAAAAACCTATTTTGAGATCCCTGGTTTAGGGGCAATTTTGACCCCTTTGTAAACAATGCAAATTTAGGTGCCATTGCTCAGAACGAGCAATGGCACCTAAATTTCCATTGTTTACCAAAAAAATGATTTAACGCTTATAAAGACTATATGGCGAGGTGATTAACCTTGGTAAAAAAAATACCAATTTTAGTTACAACCGTTTCACACCAAGCCCTCGAGTCATGATGTTATTACAAAAGCTAGACTATATATATTAAGTATCTTGGTATTTTTAAAGACATTTAGCAACTTATTTGTACATCTATGGAACACTGCCCAGACTTGAATATAGTCTTCCCCTGATTTTGTGTTATCAAATCATTCAATTAAATACAACTACCGCTCTATATATGCAGAATTGCATCTGACCCAACCTGAAGACTCAAACTAGGGAGATTTTATCATGGAGGCACAATAACTCTCTTATCCAATGTTACTACAAAAGCTAGGGGATCAAATTCTCAGGTCTCTAGAGACTGCATGAAGCTCTGGATTGAGTTGTTTTTTGGAGGACAGAAATAATAAATAAGCCAGTGCATGAGAAAAGGTACATCTTAACTTATGATAACAGTATAGACCCAGATCAGCCTGTGCATCCATACAGTCTGGTCAATATCAGAGTACAATGTTCACATTTTGCATACACAAGGTAATGTTAGAAGATTCTGTCTTGTGTAGAGTCGGATAAGACTGAGCTGGTGAAGACGATCTGGAAACCACACCATTCAAAAATGCCAACTTGTTCGGTTTCTCACGCACTGGCTCAAATGTAAATTGAAAATTTATTTTTGACATGAGGGTTACAGATATAAAATTACATTATCTTGCTGGAAACCAAATTCGTGCATGACATTCATATCAATATAACCACTATAATGTCACAGTCAGAGTGAAAATATCTTTTAAAAAACCCATCTCGGCTCATAAAATATTTACTAATAGTTTTTAAATGCTATCTTTCAACATGCTTTCATTAATAATTTACAGCAGCTTCCAATCATGTTCAAGTTGAATATTTGCAGGATAATTTCTGGGTTTAGCCTGATGTCCATGCAGAAATGATAAAATACATGTACCAAAAAGACTGCATATAGAACTGTTACTATATATACATATTTATAAATAGATTATTAACTCTTTCAGCGCCAAAGGCAATATTCAGGTTTTTGCAAACAATACTGATTCAGGCGAGTCAGCTCGTAACGAGCTGTCTCACTTGAAATCAGCATTGTTTGCCTTTAAGTTATCAAAATAGTCCAAAATTGTATTACATGAGAAATGGAGACGCCCTATTTTGAACATGGAAGAGTCTACTTTAAACAATTCGACGCTGAAAGAGTAACTGATGTAATAGATAATATCAGCTCAGAATCAAAACAATTCACGCCTGTGCTTTAACTTACAAACAAAAGAACTACATATCATACAAAATAAAAATGTAACTCAAAATATGATAATTACGCAATTTTTTTAAATGATTCTCAATTATGTCATAAAATGCTTTTAGAGACACAATCTATGTCACTAACTCAAAAGATATAATAACAGTAACTGTTGTTCTCAATGAATATTAATCCATTCATGCAAACAATTGTAATTATATCTTTTACAAGTTTCAACATTTTTAAGTGTCTGTTCTCCCTATAACATTTTTGCCAATTGGAATGCCATGTTTTTTTAACAGTTTCCCGCTAAATTGCAAATGCATTTTGACACATTCTGCATCAACTGTCTTTAGAATACATTGTAGCCAATGATGTAATTGGTCACAGTAAGCAATTTCTCCACTTCTAGCTGCCACATTGTTTTCAACTCAATTCAATAATTATACTTTTGTTGATAGATATTTTCCATGTTTTTGCCTAATTGTTTACAATATTGTCCATCTTGGATTTATTGTGTGTGGAAAAGGTTAACATGTCTGAGGTTATAGAGGTCTAGCTGCATTCACAACCATAACTGAAGGTAAACGTACCAGTGTAAACTTTATATGCTGCAACAACCGAGGCTCAGCTTAACCCTCTCCCTTATCGGCGCGAGTACTGGTTAAGTATCCAGGAAGCAGACATCGAGAGTGATTAATATAAGCTTAAAGCTTGTTTCACAATCGATTTAAAATAAATAAGTTTAAACTAACCCTCTCCCACATGCAATCTGCTGCAGACAACAATTATCAAGTCCAAAATAAAGAAAATCTCTTTCAATAATAGAATGATTATTGATTAAAGTTGAGATCATAATGTGGCAAAAGGAGAAATTGCTCATTAAAAGCAATTTCTCCTTTTGCGAAAACGATTTCAAAGATTGTCTGATGTAGAGGCGTCAGAAAGTGTCTATATGTTGGAAATAGTTAATTTAGTGAAAACATCAGAGAAAACAGTATTATATTAGGATAATTTTGTTATTAGTTGTTGAAAACATTTGCCACACAATTATCTCTCTTATAACTCAATTTAACCCTTTCCCTCACATGACAATTCTGCAGCAGACGGCTTTGAACATATTTTGTAAAAAAATCGAAAATCTCTAAAATTGAATGGATAACCTATGACTAAAAGTGGAAAACATTGTGGCAAAAGAAGAAATTGCTTGTTTTGAGCAATTTCTTCTTTTGTCACTATGTTTTCAAAAAGCCGTCTGCTGCAGAGGCGTCAGAAAGCGTCTATATGAGGGAAAGGGTTAACCCATGGCAATACTATTGGTACTCAAAAAGAATCAAGTTACTCAGTGAGACAATCTTTTTGAGAAGTCAAACATGGGGTTTACAGGTCAAACAAGCAAGAATATAAGAAAATGGCAGCTTTGCATCTCCCATAAATATAACTATACTCACGTTTTTCTTTAGAAAGAAGTAAGTGTTTCCTCAGGGGTGGAAAAAGGCGATACAAAATCATACGAAACATCCGTGATTTGGATGCAAGCTTGTATAAGGGCCCTTCTTCAAGGCTAGCATCTAATTTGATCTCATTTTCACCGTTCATTTAGTATCTTTCATTAAATCAATTTAAAGAAAATAAACCAATCACATCAACTGCTGTGTACAAAGTTTTGTGATCACTTTTTCTCTGATAATTATCCAATTGCTAATTGCCTCTATAATCTATGACAAATATTTTGTAAATATAAAAAATAACCACCATTAATATCCCATTGCATACACTGTGCACAGAAGTAAATATTCCACATAACTAACCCTTGTCATCACAAATCAGGCTAACAGACTAAATCGAACTGCAAAATACACATGGGAAAGGGTTTAGTTGCCAGATGAAGACCCTCCCAGCTAACAAACAAGATGCAGCAGCATACTTTCCTTAGGTATGCACTTGCCCATTTATTCATTTCCACAATGGAGATTGTTCACAGACTTTGTCAAAAAATATGCTACAATGTTAAGTCAGATATGTCAGCCATTAATTAGGATAAGAAATAAGTGCCTTCTAAATACAAGTCACATGTTTGATCATTCAAATGCCAATCTCAACATCTTGAAGCTGATCTCTAAACCCCTTCTAACACATCTTCAACACCGACAGCTTTATAAATATTGTGACTCAAGAAAAAATTATCCTCATAATTAGCAATTACTCCTTTTGCCACAATGTTGCAACAAATATATATTTCCATTCATATACATTTGCCAAATTTTTCTCCAGATGTTTTCAGTTTCTTCTGCTATATTGATTTTAGTTCATTTCAGATCATTACTTATTAACGCTTTCCCCATACAGATGCTTTCTGGAACCTCTTTAGCAGACTCATGATGAGCTACTTCTCCTTTTGCCACAATCGGTTCAATTTTATTCAACAATTGTTCTATCAATTATAGAGAGTTTTCATATGTTTTACTAAGCACTTTGAAAGACATCCGCAAATTTGTTGTATGTGGGAAGGGGTTAACATTACCACAAGCACCGGCCTTCTATAGAGGCTGTTATCTTTTTAGAAAGATATTATTTTTTTTCAATATGAAAGAGTTTACCAAATACCCCAAGATTAGTTTGGTTAATTTGCCAAGAAATTAAATGAAGATTTATAACTTCTTTTTTGTTCAATCTCATTGCCAGTATGTGTATAAGGTTTATGCAACTCATTCTCTGATTCTCAAAATCCAGAACAATTTATTCAAAAGTCATTAATCATTCTTAGCTTGTAACAATTCAGGTATCATAACCTGTACTATTCATATTTGTTTCAAATTGGGATTCAATTTTGAACTTAAAGACTCAAGCTGAACAAATTGAATATGAAAATAAAAAGTTGTTCTCAAAATTGAGGTGCACACAGATTGAAGTTTTTAATTGCAGCTGTCAAAAAGTTTCAGATTCTGCTCATATGGAAAGGTTTATTTCAGAAGCAGTCTACATGGAGGCTGACAAAAATCCTGATTGTCAGATCTCAAAACAGTTCTATATATAGTGAGCTTGCAAACTTAAAAGTGATAATGATAAAAACTTCATATTTAAATTTTGAAACAAAAACCCCTTTCAGTTAATTCAGACAAGAATATCTACTATAGTGCCTGCTTAAAAGACAGAAATACATTCTAACCAAATTGGGTATCAATTACATGTGCTGGAATGTATACATTATATTCAACTATATGTCACTATTGGATAATACACGCTCTCTGTGGTTGGCCATAATTCTGCTATCTTAAACCCTTTTTAAAAATGCAGATATATTTTAAGCAATTGCTGACTGTGGGGATTTAAGGGCAAATCTGAGAGGTTATGGACTTGATCCCCACCCAAACATATCCACCCACTTTACAAGCCAAGACCTTCACACATGGTTGATGACATAATATTATATGCCCTTCTTGATGCTTTGAGCATTATTGGTAACAGTATTTCCTCTGATGCACTTATATAACATTTAACTACAATCTTTACATTAATGATTCACCATTATATATGACTGAAAGACTTTTGAAAGCTTAAAGCATTGCATTGTTATTGTGTTCATAGATAATGTTATTCTAATTGAGGAAACGCTGAGAGAGAGAAATCAGTACTGGTGAACCCTGAAGGATAATTTTCTTTCATTATGTTGAAGGCATTTTTAATTGTTTTCTTAATGGATCCACAGTCAGTGAACGCACATAGCAGGAAGGAAACCACAGAAAGCTGATATGATAACAAATCACTGCTTTTTCAATATTATGTCTTTAGGCAACATTTTCTATCCTTCTTATGAAATGTTTTTGAATGAAAGAGACCAAAACTTGGCAATGAGGCCTGTAAATCCAAGGGTTATGAGTTTGAACCCCAGCTCAGCCAACATTCTTAATCTAGGCGTTTGACAAATGTCAGTGTGACAAGCATCATTGGTGTTCCACCAATAATGGTCAAACAGTCTATGTTGAAAATCAACCAGTTGCTTGGAAAGATTGTTATGTGGAGTAATGGTGTGAGAAACACATGAGTATATAGGTAGAGTGGCTGCTATGATACATGACTGAAAAATGGTTGAAACAGTGTTTAACCTCAAAATCAACCAAAACTAGGCATTTCAGGAAAATGATGAATAAGATTATGGATTTGCGGCAATTATACACCCATTGTCATTCCCAATCATTTAAAAAGGAGCTGTCTTCATTATTAACTCATATTGCACATTTTAACAAATTAAATGAAATGTGCATTTTGAGAAATCGTACAACAATTGACTCCCTGATTATAAACAGAATGACAGAGTATAAAGCTGGGAACCAAAAATCGAGAGAATTTTTTTTAACGCTCAACAAAAAAGTAGTGTCAATTATCAGGCAATATAACTGCATTTTTGAAAACATTGGTGAATCAAGATATCTGAATTTTGAAAAAGGACTGTAAAAAGGCAGCATTAGTGGTTGAAGTAATACGTTTACAATTTTGCGTTGAAGTTTGAATTAATATATTCATAAACAATGTATGAATATATGTGGCGTGTTTTGACATTTTGTGCCCAATTGCGGCCAAAGTCATTTACGAGAAAACGCGTCAAAAGATGAACGTTAATTTTATAATGCATTCTGTACAGATTAATATTCAAATAAATCTTTCCTATATGTACTACAAATCTGCAGCAGACGACTTTGTTAACATTTGGTTAAAAATATGGAAAACCTCTCTAAATTAAATTTTATTTACCGTATTGAATAGAGTTGAAAACATTGTGGCAAAATTAATAACTGCGTATTATGTTTTTCAAAAGTCATCTGCTGTAGAGGTATCAGAAAGCTTCTGTATGTGGGAAAGGGTTAAGTTAGCCTGTGCGAAAATTATCAATCATTATGATTGATCTTTACTGATATCACATCATTTAAAATTGTGCACATTATAATGACTATAACTCATTATGGTTGTCATATACCACACTATTATTAGTGCCATTGTTAATGATCTTTAACCCTTTCCCACTTATAGACACTTTCTGATGCATTTGCAGCAGCCAACCTTTGAAAACATCTTGACAAAAGGAGAAATTGCTCAAAACCAGCAATTTCTCCTTTTGCCACAATGTTCCAAACTTTTATCAGTATTTATACCTACAATTATAGAGATTTACTATATTTTTGAGTAGACATTTTCAAAGTTGTCTGCTGCAGATTGTGTTGTATGTGGGAATTGGTTAAAGGACTGAAAGGTCTCATGTCAGTTTGGTTTCAGCCTACATAGTTGCAGATGACTGACAACAAATATTGGGAAAATGTACATGAGTTTAGACTAATAATCGATCATGTCTTATCAAAATATGAAAATATGTATTTAACAATCTAAATATATGTTTTAATCAAGAAGTTTGTTTGAACAATTATCTATCCTACTGACTTTTAAAAGTGTATTTAATTTGTTATGGGGTTATCTGATGTAATTCCCAACTTCATAATTAAGCTTTTTATGTACTCATTATGTTAAAATGATTGTATTTTGTGGGCAGCTTCATACCCTCATTCCTACATGCAGTTGCATTTTGACCAATTTGCAGCAGACGTTTTATCATACTCCATTTCCATATTTTGCCTAGATCTATGTTTTAAAAGTCGTCTGCTGCAGAGTTGTTGTATCACAGTAAAGACACGAATAAAGATCATTTTTATTATATCACATTCCATTTCCCTAGACATTATGATTTTATTAAATGTAACATACTTAAAAATTAAATTGTTGCTTAATTGATTTCCAAAGAACAGACACTTGTAGATATTCTATCCTTAAAAAAAAACCTTAGCCACATAAAGTGCTATTGTTCACTCTCCTATGTTTAAAACAAACAGCCAACAAGAAGAACATGTGTTCAAAGGAGCTAATGTGACCCCAGCCAAATTTTCAGGTAGCAAAAGCATGATGGATAGATACTCGGACTAATGGATTAACAAGATTTGTGATCCCTAATTATACCTCCAAACCAATGCAGCTGACACAAAAAAGAGCCATGTCTTAGCCTGTAGATGAGGATCTAGCTACCTATCATTGTTAACCCTTTCCCTCATATAGACGCTTTCTGACGCCTCTGCAGCAGACATCTTTTTGAAAACAAACAAGCAATTTCTGCCTTTGCCACAATGTTTTCCACTTTAGTCATAGGTTATCCATTCAATTATAGAGATTTTCTGCTTTTTGACAAAATATGTTCAAAGCCGTCTGCTGCAGAATTGTCGTATGAGGGAAAGGGTTAACTGATCCACAATGTATGTAAGGAGAGGCTTGAAACCTTCAGGGACTCATTGGCAATCAGTGCAGTCATGCAGCCAGAGCAAAATACACAAAAGAGCAGGATGATATTGGTCTACACTGATTGCAAATGTCCCTTGTTGGTTATTCCAGAGCACAGCTCAAATCCCTTTCCCTTACATAAATGCATTTTGCCGCCTCTGAAGCAGAGGACTTTTGAAAAATAGTGTGTCAAATTGATTGCCATAATGTTTTCAACTCTAATTCAATAACTACACTTTCATTTATAGAGAGTTTCCTAGATATGTTCCATGCCGTCTGCTGCAGATTTGTTTACAGTATGTGGGAAAGGGGTTCAAGCATAAATAAGCCAGTTGCGAGCATTTTTTTAAAACCTATCTGCATTGTGTCACTTGTTGCAGTTCAACTCTCAGGGGGATGATTTATTCATGCATATCATATGCAGATGCATTTTGTCTTTTGAAAAGATTGTGCAAAAAGAAGACGTTGCGCTCATAATGAACAGTTTTCTCATTTGCCACACTGGTTCCAACTCTTATTCAATAATTACACTTGCATTAATAAAGATTTTGTATACTTTTGTCTAGACATTTTCAAAGTCATTTGCTGTAAAATTTGCATTTGTGGGAAAGAGGTAAACATTTATAATCCATTTCATTATAGACTCTACCAAAACACCTTCTAAGTAACGCTTTCCCTCATACGACAATTCTGCAGCAGACGACTTTGAACATATTTTGTCAAAAAATAGAAAATCTCTTTAATTGAATGGATAACCTATGACTAAAAGAGGAAAACATTAGTGGCAAAAGAAGAAATTGTTTGTTTTTGAGCAAGTTCTTCTTTTGTCACTATGTTTTCATAAAGTTGTCTGCTGCTGCAGAGGCGTCAGAAAGCATCTATATGAGGGAAAGGGTTAACACATTATAATTATCTAATCCTTTCAAATAACAAAATAAACTAGATTAAATACACCATTAAAACCAATACAATCCAAAGTATTTAGACAAGCAACACTTAGTCTCTCCGTTACAACTACAAACTCAAATAGAACCAAGAAGCATAAAAACACCACAATCAATGCAGTGAGAACTTGGTGACTGTTGGTAATAAGGAAACAATCTAAAAACAATAACACCTAAACATCAATCAACAAAAAATCCCCAAAATCCACTGATGTTACACTTGTAAATGGCTTGATTGCTTTGTTTGACCTCAATGCACCAGTGTATCAATTTAGTCCAAGAGAACAAGTTTTTTGATGTATCAAGAATAAAACACTTAATTTCAAACATGCGTAACTACATCTCCTTACATAATGTAGTTACACCATTTTGAAATTGCAGTTAATGCATTATTACGAGCATTGCATGCAAGAAGTTTCACAGAATATCAACATTTCAATAGATTTATAAACTAAATCATAACAAAATTAAATTGCATGAAAATTAACCACACTTGTCCTAGAATATTAAATCAATAATTCTTACAGACGTTCTAATGAAACACGATGGATAACAAAAACCTAAATATCCGCTTTGGTCTAAAATCTCCACTAGAGTCCTAAATGTCCATATATCATTAAGTCAAGAAGCACCTGATGTAAATGCCGTATTATTACAATAGCAGTGTTAGCAGTGTTACGATCACTGATAGAAGTAACTAACTAGAAAACACCATCGCTTCTGAATGATTGATACATCGAGCATAAAATCAATATATCCCTAGTGTGTATTATACTGTACATATCTACATGCTAAACCAGTATAACCTGAAGTTCCATCATTCTTTAGACTATACAAAATAACAATCATTAGATGATGAAAGGCATGGAAAATATTGATTATACAATCTCTAAAATTAAGTCATAATTAATTATGAGAAATTTCTTCTTTTTCACAATATTATGGAAATACAGTGACTGTGGTTGTAATGCAGATATGCAAAGAGTCACCTGTGTTAGATAAATGGTAAATGCCAAAACGGTGTAACAATGTATTCCTATAATTTCTATACTTACACACATATCAGAATCAGCAATTTAACAATACAGTCAAACCTGTGCTAAAGACCACCTTTGTTTAGCAATTCCCTGTCTATAGCAACCACACTTTTATTTTCCCAATTAATCATTTTCTACATAAATGGCCCTGCAATTGAAGACCACCTGTGAACAAAGACTAGATTGTTCTCTTCCAAAAGGTGGTCTTTAAACACAGGTTGGACTGTATTTCTATATAAACTTATACATAGTTATTTCCTTTGTTTATGCATCTACAACAAACGATGTTGCTCAACATGAGTAATTTCTCCTTTTGTCACAATGTTTTCAAAAGTCATCTGCTGCAGATGCATCAAAATGCATCTCAAAGTGGCGAAGTATTAAAGGTTCATGGGCTTGGCATTCTCACACTGTTTTGAATATTCCCTCCTAATGTTGTATAATAGGAAGCGGGGAATTTTTCACATGGATAAAGAAGGAAAAATGCCTAAATTTGTTCATAAAATAATTTTTCGGATAAAATTCCCCCATTGCTTTCTAATCCTCGATTGTAACTGGCTGCTCAAAAAGGTTGAATCGGGAAAAAGGTTGCCATCATTTTTTTATATTATTTTTAAGAAGACAAAATCTGATCGATCACAATAATTGTTTAATCCATTCCCTCATATAGACGCTTACCGACGCCTCTGCAGCAGACAGCTTTTTGTTTTCCACTTTTAGTCATAGGTTATCCATTCAATTATGGAGATTTTCTATGTTTTGACAAAATATGTTCAAAGTCGTCTGCTGCAGAATTGTGGTATGAGGGAAAGGGTTAAGAATGAAAAAGTCTGAAATATTTCAGATTACGATGTTTATCAAAACAGACACAAAATCACAGATACATTTTGGATCCATATTTATAGGTTATTATTATTATTAAAATTACATTTGAAAACAAAAAATGGTACATTTACCATTATAGCGACCTAAATAATTTATTTGAAGCTCAAATTAATGTGCTTCAATATTGGAGAGAATTTGAGGTTTGGTCTGAATTAAATTGGTTGGATTTATCGGATAGGTTGTGCAATATATAGAATCTAGGTTTGGAAGGAAACTTAACGTCTTGCTATAAATAGAAGGTATCCTTTCTTCTAAGGTTGCTTGTATTATAACGTTCAACCATTTGTCCACATGCACCCGCGTTATATATATATATATATATATTATGCTCCAGCTGCAGCAGAATTTGTAAACATTGTGACAAAGAGAGAAATTGCCCAACATGCGATGATGTTGTGAACTCATTATAATAATATTTTCATTTGTAGATGTTTTCCATATTTTCGCCTTGTAGTAATCTCTGCTGCTGCAGAATCAATGTATGTCTGAAACGGTTCACAATAGAAAGAACAGATTACGCTCAATATCTATTATTTCTGTAGACTTAGATAAGAGGCTGCAATACAATCTTATCATACATGACCTTGACCCTTTCCCACCTGCAATTACGTGCTTAAGTTCAAATTATTACAAAATTAATCATTCTTTCAGCAAGATATTTGGGCAATAAAAGAAATTGCTCATTATGAGCAATATCTCCTTTTCGCCACAATGTATCAATACAATCTTATCAAACATGACCTTGACCTTTCCCACCTGCAATTAAGTGCTTAAGTTCAAATTATTAAAAGATTAGTAATTTTTTCAGCAAGATATCATTTTGAAAACAAAATTTCAAAGGCCTGACCTTAATTTAAACTT
This sequence comes from Serripes groenlandicus, assembly GCA_031761405.1. Taxonomy (NCBI): domain Eukaryota; kingdom Metazoa; phylum Mollusca; class Bivalvia; order Cardiida; family Cardiidae; genus Serripes; species Serripes groenlandicus. Next base: position 34,131,647 of record JASEVX010000009.1, read on the forward strand.
ATTCTCTTCGAATACATCTGGTTAAAATATGGTAGACATCTTTAAATGAAAGAATAGTCATTGATAAAAATATTTGGGCAATAAAAGAAATTGTCTGACATATATGTGGAAAAGGGTTAAAACATTATGTTAGGATACACATGCATATTGTAGCTGATTATAGTTGAAAATGAAGTTTGATATATAAGTGATATTAGCTTATATCAGAGACAAATATGTTAACAAGAAAATTACCTCCCAATACCACAACAAATCTTTCCCATTAATAATAAAACAGGACTGATGTTTTTCTACTCAGTCAATGCTCTAGGTTATTGGTGTATTTTTGGAGGAAAATTGGAACCATTTAACTGGCTAATATGTAATGCATTATTTATGGCAACATTATTTTTAGTCACTATTACTTGGAGAAGGGATAACTTTACTAGCCTCTCCCTGAGGCTCACGCAGACACATTTTGCTGCATCTGCAGCAGAAAACATTGTGAAAATAGAAGAAGCAATTGCTCAATTTAAATACTTTCTATTTTTAACCAAGTCACTACAGTTTTAATTCTATTCAATAAGTAAACCATATTAGCAATAGAGATTTTCTTCATTTTTGCCTAGTTCAAAGTTTTATGCTGCAAATTTGTTGTATGAGGGAAAAATTAAGGTTGGTTCCACAGTGCTGCTATTGAGTAACAATCCAGCTTGAGTTTGTTCAGTAGCTTTCATAAACAAGATGACCATGATGGTCCGGGATTGCTCACCTGCATATGCAATGTTATTTGTCATGCCAACCACAATAACCCTTTTTATTTAATAACCAACATGGCTTGAGGTAATCATGGCTTGAAGTAATCTCATAGAGGGACATTTTTCCTAAACTATTTGTAATTTCGCCAGATATATAGTTTCAAAGAAGAATATTTTTAAAATGTAGACAGCCCAGTTAAGTGCCCTGACGGCCATGTTTTTTCAACCAAACAACCAAAGAACATGGCCTGCAGGAGTCTAATAGAGGGTCGCCCTAGACTAAGGAACAGTTTTATAAAATTATGCGGAAAACAGGATTCCAGGAGAAGATTTTTCACTAATAGCCATATTATAAAGGCAAACCAGGCCAATTAATGGCCACATTTTTCAACCAATTAACATGGTGTGAAGGAATCAGTTAGATTGTCACTGGTCAAGGATCATTTCTATGAAATTATTTGGAAATCTGCATGATACTATAGAAGGAGAATATTTTTTAAATTGTTCACTATAGCCACATAAGGCAAAACAGCCCCTTTGTCATTCCTACAAAACAATTTGAAAATCGACCAACGGTTTGGAAAGAGAATTGTTTTTAAGTTTTTTTTGGTTGCCATGGAAACCATAATTTGTATGGATCAAACAAATTTGAAGGAATTTTGGTGCTTGTGCTAAAAATGTATCAAAAGAATGTATAATGTATAAAGGATTATCGTTTGTAGGACCAAACTAATTGTTATGTTGGTGTTGTTTCTTTTATCAAATGCTAAAACTAGAAATGTGTCCGGTCAGTATATATATGACACCCATTGATTTACAACGGTCTAATTGTCTCAGGGGTCAGAGCTGTTAATGAGGTGATTCTGATAACAAATTAACATCCTATTCATGACTGGAAATTGAAATTTGCTTAAATTCTTTGCACGACCATGAAGGCTTTTAAATTTGTAATTTCTGAGGTAAACAAAATAATACGGATGATATCAAAGGTTTCAAAATATTTTATTGGTTTAACTAACATGTTTTTATGTAAAAAAAAAAAAGCCTTAAGTTAACAATATGTCGCGAAGGAGAAATTGATAAGGCTAAAAGTGTATATTTATCAAATTTATTTGGTCACAAATTCCTGAAGGTAGGCATGATTTTTCAATGTACTGGCTCTTGATTGACTTTGGCACAAAATTAGATCTCTTGTCATGTTAACCTTTTCCCAACCACAGGCGCTTTCTGGTACCTTTGACGACTTCTGAAAACATTGTGGCAAAAGGAGAAATTGCACATTTTTTCCTTTTTCAACAATAATTTAAACTAAACTTTTAAAAAGAGAGATTTTCCAGATTTTCTGCAAATGATTTAAAAGTCGTCTGCTGCAGGTTTGTTGTATGTGGGAAAGGGTTGATGTGTTCACTGACCCCTGCACTGTTGTCTAGACAATTCTACTGAAAATCAATATAAAATGCACTTTATACTATCTGCAAAGGAATTTAAACATCTTATGCCCCAGTAATAGTGTCACGTTTTGGCCTCCACATTTATCTACGTTGGGAAACGTGGCTTCAACGTGATCAAACGTAGAACAACGTGGCTAAAACATGATCAAATGTGACAAAGCGTGATCGAACGTGACAAAACGTAAAGTAGAAATTTTAATTTTGGACATGTTCAAAATTCGCTTACGTTTCCCCACAACATACTACAACGTGGCGAAAATGTGGTACAGCGTAGTATAACATTAACAAACGTAGCACAAGCATAATAGAACATAAACATAGCGTGTCCTGCCGGTTGATACGTTCTGTTGCATTTGCCGACGTTGTGGCCTCTTGCTACTTGACAGTGACGTTCGCCGTGCTGTGCTATGCCACGCTGTGTGACGATATGATACGCTGTAACACGTTGTTGTGAGCTGTGTCATGTTACGTTATAAGATGTTGTGCTACGTTTCTGCTATGTTGTGGTACGCTATATATGATCCGCTCTGTCACATCAATGGATTGTAATAATTTGAACAGTCTTGGTAGAGGGCCATCAATGCGTGACAAATCATGGATGTCAGGAACGGGACCCGACGGTTAGGCCAAAACATGACACTATGAATGGGGCATAAAGAAAATAAAAAATAAATATAAACAGGTTTATTCAATGAATTTAAATCCCCAGCCAAAATAACAATTGTAAGAGAACAGTTGGGCCACCTTGATATACCAGTTAGTAAACTATATAGTGTGTTTACAAGGTTTGTCTAAAAATTGATAACTTTTTATCTCATATTTCGAACCAGATCTTTTCATAAAGGTTGGATGAAAAGGTTTTGCTTCAATTTGACTGACTCAGGTTCAATCATAACTTTGATTTGAGTGAGATGAATCTTCTGATGACTTTTCGTGAAGATTGGATGAAAAATGTGGCCTCTTGTTTGTTCAGAACGTTTTTCTAAAGTATGACCTAGTAACCTAGTTTTTGACCCCACATGACCCTGTTTTGAACCTGATGGTAATTTGCTGGAGATGAATGTGCCAATGAAGGTTTATCTAAAAGTTGACCTATCCCAGCAAACACATGACGTTGGATCAACGTTGGATATACGTTGGATTTAGGTCGCGACGTCGGCGACTTGAATACAACGTTGTATCAACGTCGAAATCACGATGTCAGTTCGACGTCGCAATTAGACGTCGAACCGACGTTGTGTTTTGGTCATAGTTTGTAATAAGTTGTATTTTATCAAGTTTATACATTTTATACACATGATGTGACAAAAAGTTGCTCAATAATCGTGATACTGCTGCAAATGAATACTAAAACTCGATCATTTTATTTATTCAAGTTGGTTCCCTTGCTTGTGCCCTTCGTTTCTGAAATTGGAATTTCCACGTGGTGTCACATTTTTTTTGACTTTTTCCTTTCTTTTAAAATATTTTGTTTGAATTCATCTTGTTGAACAAAGATTTGCAGAAATATTTATAAAGATAGCTTCTTATCATGTAATTTCGATAATTCCGAAAAAAAATCATGTTTACTTTCCTAAAAATAGATCGACGCGCGCAGCTTTTGAACCAATTTTGACCGCCATTTTGTTAACCGTGTGCGAGAGAGAAAGATACAATTACAGCTCTATTGATCATATTTAAAATAATACAACTACGTAAGTTGATGCAATGTATGTTTAAATGTATATAGCACTCATGTTCTGTTGTTTTACACGGCTGTTTCAATGAAAACTTAGCGTAAAGTTCCTTGCACAATTCAACCCGATTCGGCATCGCGCCGATTCATACCATTTTGTGTGAGAAAACCATTTCTCTCTTAAATAAGCCATAAAATCTCTATCTAGAGATAAATATTAGTCCTGTTTGTTATATAATGAATGTAGTAAATCCTGTACTAATTACAGTCTGGGATACTGTCCAGATATAGGAAATAAGACCGTACGGATAATTCCTGATGCCTGTGTGGTATGCATGTTTATACGTTGGATTTTGGTCGTTATCACGACGTTGATACAACATCGTGATTCCGACGTTGGTGATTTCGACGTTGTTCCAACGTCGGAGTCTGACGTCTAACAAACTTTCATTTTCAACCAATATACAACGTCTATCCAACGTCAGTTTCTGACCTTGTTACAACGTCTATCCAACGTCAATTGTTTGCTGGGATAGTGGCCTAGATCTTTTCCCTTTGTGACCCAGTTTAAAATTTGATGGAGATGAAAGTTAATTGATCAAAAGAAGTTTTTAAAGTTTCATGATGATTGGATGTTCAACGTGACCTGTAAAAGGTTCACATTTAGGTAATTGTGATATAAACCATGATGTACAGTTCATACTCGATATAAGTTCAAAACAACATAACTTTTGATTTGAAGCAATCTTAGTGAAACTTACCATATATCATTTCCCTATGGTGTTTAATATTTCAATATACAGTTGAACCTGTACAAAAGACCACCTTGGAATAGCAATCCCTGTCTAAAGCGACCATTCTTTTAATTTCCCAAATACTCATTTTCTGTATAAATGACCCTGCAATTAAAGCTAGACCAACAAAGACCAGATTGTTCACTTCCCATGGGTGGTCTTTAAACACAGGTTTGACCATTATGCAGTTTTTATGAAATCCAACCAACCATTCCCTAGATATGGCTCCAGTCTGCTAAACAGATGGAAGAACAGACAATTAGCCAAACCAATATCCCATCCGCCTTTTGAAGGGGATAACAATTTACAGATGTTACCTTCTGCATACACCGTGCAAGGATATACAGGGATCAAATTATATGCACCCTAACTACATTTGACAAATATGCAGCAGATAACTTTATAAAACGTCTGCACAAAAAGTATGATATTTTTTTGGGATATAAATGAGAGTAATTAATGAATCTTAAAATAAAGATGAAAACATTATGGTAAGTGTGAAAATTGCTCATTTCTCCTTTTTCAACAATTAATTCAAAAATCGTCTGCTTCATGTACGTACATCAAAATGCATCTGCATGTGGAAAAGGGTAAATCCGAGAGTGTGAATTTCAGACCTATCAAAAATTGCATTTCAATTCATCATCCTTAATTCCCTGCATAAAATACTCATTTATTGCTTAGATGCGAAATTTTCTAATTTACAAATGCAGAGAGAATGCAGATCACTCTCTTTCTCATTTTTTCTATGAAATTAATGTATTTTGCTGCCTCTGCCGCAGACATCTTTATTGTTGTTCATTCTTATGGTCATATATGACAGAGTGGTTAAATCCCTGGGGTCCTGGGTTTGATCCCAGCTAATTCATGGTCCTATATAATAGAGTGGATAAAACCCTGCAGTCCAATGTTTGATCCAAGCTAAAATTTGGTCTAATATGGCAGAGTGGATAAAACCCTGCAGTCCAATGTTTGATCCCAGCTACAAGTAACTGATGGTCCTGTATGACCAAGTTGATAAACCCTGGACTCCTAGATTAGGTCCCAGCTATCCCACAAAGATTTTGCTTGGGAAGATTGTTGTGTGGAGTACTGGTGTGAGAAAACCAGGAAATGCATGAGTAGGGGAACTGGCCGCCGTGATACATGTATAACTTAGAAATTGTTAAAAACGGCGTTAAACCCCAATCAATCCCACAAAGATTGCTCAGTGTCCTGTGACAAAAACAAACTGACAGTCAAGTTAGATTGAATACAAAGCGTAGGTGTTTGGTGATGAAGATAAAACATCAAAGCAAAGTCTGTCTAGTACTGAGATAAATAACACATATCGGTGGGAGCCAGCTAAATGCAGTTTGATGGTGGGAGCCAGCTAAATGCAGTGTGATGTCAGACTCTCTCACGGTCCAGGTCCAGGCTATTGTGATTATTTATTCATTATCTGTTGTTTTGTTACATTTGCATTTTAAATTTTAGTCCAGGGCTCTATTTTGATCAAATTGCTACATCTCTAATTATTCTCTGACAAAAATACTGTCTCGTGTCATTTGATTTCTAAAGCACCATTCTCAATGTCCCAGATTGGCACCCCACAATATATAATATATCCTGTATGATGGTTTGGGAGAAACCATGTCAAACCGGAAATACAACCGCAGCCTCACTATAGAAGTTTAGGATGATCTTGAGGGCTTGGCGTGAAACGGTTGTAACTAAAATGGGTATTTAATTACCAAGGTTAATCACATCATCATAAAGTCTTTATAACCATTAAATCATTTTTCTTTGTAAACAATGCAATTTCAGGTGCCATTGCTCGTACTGAGCAATGGCATGTCAATTTGCATTGTTTACAAAGGGTTCAGAATTGCCCCTAAACCAGGGTTTTCAAAATAGGTTTTTAGTTACCCTGTTCTGGCTTGATTCAGCAGATGGTCCTGCATGTTTTAAATTGTTTAATACAACTGAGAGAAATATCAAGAAGCAGCGTGATCAGGGCATGTCCATCACAATGCCTGTATACGCTGGTGCAGGGCTGGTCTCTAAAATGGCTCTACCATGAGAGTCCTTTGTAACCAACGAGGCCACCGGGGTGCTACTTGGGCTCCACTGGTGCATGACCTGGGTTATACTGTTTCACAGAAAGATTGTCCCGGATCATCTTATGCACACTTATAGCTGATTGTTTTAATATGAGGGTGATTAAAAGTAGCTTAAACTTTTGTCATAATTGAGAAATTAATTCTAATTAATGGTTATTTTATTTTATCAAAATTCAATATTTCTCTTAAAGACATGACAAAAACAATGTTAACCCTTCCCTCATATAGACGCTTTCTGACGCCTCTGCAGCAGACGGCTTTTTGAAAACATAGTGACAAAAGAAGAAATTGCACAAAACGTGCAATTTCTCCTTTTGCAACAATGTTTTCCACTTTTTGTCATAGGTTATCCATTCAATTATGGAGATTTTCTATGTTTTGACAAAATACGTTCAAAGTCGTCTACTGCATAATTGTCGTATGAGGGAGACGGTTAAATTAAGAGAATGAAAAAAGAGAAATCACTCATCATGAGTTAAAACTCCTTTTTTCTAATGAATGTCAGAAGTTATCTGCTGCAGAATTGTCAAACTGTATCAGAGGAAATATTCTGCACATTTATCTCAATAAACAAAACAATCTATGCAAATATATGGATGACAGTCTCAGTTCAATGTCTTCTGGAAAATCAAAAGCCATAAAGTATTTTGGGAAAAATGAGTAATTACTGACCATTATTATTTTGATGTTATTCACATGTCATGTCAAAAAACCTAGAGAAGGTACTTATGACAATTTGCAAGTCTGAAAGAAAAAAAAAAACAAGAAAAAAACGTTTGTACAAAAAAGCAAACAAGTTCAATGATGCTTCATGTCAGATCATCAAACTGTCGTAATTGCGTGCCAACAAAAAAAAAAGACACAATTCCTCTATTGTATGCTTGGTCTGGAAAAATCAATTAAACTAATCCATGTAATGCACAAATCACTGATGAGAAAATGTATCCCTTAACAGTCTACATTCATACAGTATTAACTCTTCAATATTTGGCTTTTAGGCTAGTCATTGTTTAAAGAAAGTATAACCATTCATAAATAAAATAAGTAAACCTTAAGTGGAGAAACACTCAACTACTATAACCTATTGCACACAATCTGAAGAACTATACAGACATGTTAAGTAAGTCTTACATTGCAAAATATGTTTCAGAAAAAGTAAGAGAAGGTTAGTAAAAGAAAGACTTTCATCTAACAACAAAGGAACCTGTCTTGGTATTATATAGCAGCCATTCAATGTCACAAGTTGTTGATGACATTTCTATAGTGCTTTCTTGTTGTGTCCAAACAGAGAAGATCTTTTAATGCTCAAACATACAAGAAATCTGTAGCAAATCAACGACCATCAACAGAAAACATCTCCATACAAATAATGGAAATCTCTATGAATGAAAGTATAATATTGGTGCCTTGAATTGAAAAAAATGTGCAAAGAGTATAAATTGTTCATTATAAGCAATTTCTCCTTTTATAATACAATGTCTGCTTCAGATTTGTCCAACCATGTCTACAGGTGGTAAGTGTTGTTAATAAATAAAAGCCACCTATAAGTTATAACTTAGTCAGAGCATTTGCTCAGATAGCAAGGTGTTTGTAGATCAGGTCTTATATTTTTACAACACATACTCTTTTTAAGATCCAGTGTCAAACACTGAGTGTGGTATATATCATGTTTTAAAATCCTTTTTATGTCCTGATTCTCCTGAGATTCCAGATTTATACAGTATGTGATTCCTGGCTAACCCTTTCCAACATACGACAAATCTACAGCAGACGACTTTGAAAACATCTAGAAGAAATTGTGGAAAATCTCTAAAAATGAAGGTATAATTACGGAAAAGAGTTGAAAACTTTGTGGCTCTTTTGCCACAATATTTTCAAAGATCGTCTGCTGCAGATGCGTCAGAATGCTTCTATAGGTGGAAAGGATTAAATTGAGGCATGCAGTATGGTTGGTAACTTTATCCTTGCACCTGCAGCAGATCAGTTACTATTTTAGTTATCCCCATTGACCCTGAGCAGGGGCGTAGCTTTGCAATAATCAATGTGTAGGCCGTCTCGTGAGAAAATCAACATTGTGGACTCTGGGTAAAGTATCGACCCGGATCAGCCTAAGCATGCCACACAGGTCTACCTTGATAGACACTTTTCGCCTTCTGTGGATTTTCTGTATCTTGAACCAATACGCTTTACATTAAATTTTATCCCCCAAGACGGAATGTGTTGGCCGGATCAGTCTGCGCGGACAGCGCAGGCTGATCTGGTCGATACATTATGCAGATGTCTATCGCCGCAGCTGCATTTTAGGGCATTTTGAGAAAAAATGTGTAGGCATGTGCCTACAGTGCCTAAAAGGAGCTACGCCTCTGCTGAGCCAGAAGAAGAAAGCTGTGCTATCGATAATAGAAACACTGTCCAAAGTGTTGTAAAACAGCAATGTAAAAGAATAGAGTACCGACATTCTTGTGTGTAGATCAATAATATATGAATGGTATTTATAAAACATAGACACTCTCTAGTTGAGCCGTATCCAAATCAGTAACTTTTTACTCTTTCCAACATACAAGAAATTAAACAGCAGATAATCTCTTTGTAAAGAATTGAAAAATCTCTACAAATAAAAGTTAAATCATTGAAAAGAGTTGAAAAACATTGGGGCAAAAAGAGAAGTTGCTCATAATGAACAATATTTAATTTTGTTTTAAATGCTTTCTGCTGCAGATGTGTCTGCAAGTTGGAAAGAGTTATTTGAAAAAACATAAATTGTCTTTTCATTAATTTCTTCTTGTCCTTAATCTCACACATATTTGATATAACTTAGTGTGACAAAAAATGAAATTGATCTTGAATGATTAGCAATTTCTCCTTTTGTCACAGTGTTTTCAAGTCTTCAATAATCATCATTTAATTTATAAACAGTATCCATATTTTTTCCCTAAGATGTTATTAAAGTCGTCTGCTGAAACTCATTGTGTGTTCCATTCAGGAAAGGGTCAAGGTCGAGACCTTATTACATTATAGAATGCTACTGTTTGTGTGATTACATTGTTGACTGATGGCAAGCATTATTGGTTAGGGTGACTGATTAGCTGTGTGATTGATTGGGTCTATAATTGGTTTCAGTTCAATACTGTTTCTTACAAACAATGCCAAGTAGTAGAGCCAACAGAAAACAATCTGCAGCAGACGACTTTGATCGTATTTTGACAAAACATAGAAAATCTCCATTATTGAATGGTCCATAACCTATGACAAAAAGTGGAAAACATTGCGGCAAAAGGAGAAATTGCACGTTTTGTGCAATTTCTTCTTTTGTCACTATGTTTTCAAAAAGCCGTCTGCTGCAGAAGCGTCAGAAAGCGACTATATGAAGGAAAGGGTTAAAGAGGCAACACAATTCGGCATGCCAAGTCTTCCCTATGGGCCTCTGAATAATAATACATGAATAATGCCTTAAGTGAATACTTTTGATATCACAGTGATCCGGTAAGTTTATATATAGTACATTATTGATCCGGCAAGTTTATATATACATGTAGTACACTATTGATCAGGTAAGTTTATATATATACAGTACATTATTGATCCGGTAAGTTTATATATAGTACATTATTGATCCAGTAACTTTATATATAGTACATTATTGATCTGGTAAGTTTATATATATAGTACCTTATTGATCCGGTAAGTTTATATATAGTACATTATTCATCTGGCAAGTTTACATAAAGTACATTATTGATCCAGTAAGTTTATATATATAGTACATTATTGATCCGGTAAGGTTACATATATAGTAAATTATTGATCCAGTAAGTTTATATATATATATAGTACATTATTGATCCGGTAAGTTTATATATATAGTACATTATTGATCCGGTAAGTTTATATATAGTACATTATTGATCCAGTAAGTTTTTATATAGTACATTATCGATCTGGTAAGTTTATATACTAGATAGGCGACACCTTAAGGGTTTCGCGGGATAGAATGAGTGAAGAGGAGCAGAATTATACCGAACTACCAACTGGCCACAGGCAATACTAAATATATATGTTATGAATATGTAATTTCAATTCTTACATGATTCAAAATGTAACAATTGATGACACTCAAGGTTTTTTGGCAACACCAAAATTATTTCCGCAAGTCTAAAAGATAAACACACCATACTATTGGTTTTGGCGCCAAAGCGATAACGTTATGACGTCATACCGCTGAAGTGCTGACGTGACGTCACTTTCCAAGTATTTGGTCACGTGAAAATATTTGATTCAAGAGCCCCTATTAAAAGCATTCTCCAAGAATTAAAACTAAATGTATGAGAAATCTAAAAACACCGTTGTTTGTACTGGATATTGGACAAGTTTCAGTATGAATTTCAGGTCTCTAGCTGAATCCGTTTTTTGCTAGTGCGAGATCTACAGAAATATGTAGTCAAAATGTCGATTTTTCGGGTTTTAACCTTAAAAATCTCTGAAACTAGATTTTTCCCAGATATAACGAAACCGCCCAGACCAGCTAGATCACATTGTGGTCTATCAGTGTGGCTAATTTCAGCGAAATCGTTCTCACCGATTTCTTTGTCCACAAATCGCTGAATTTTACAACACATTGTGTCCCAATAGCCGTATAGACATTTGTTCCGTGGAACAGAATAGAATAATTCTGTTCCACTACACTCATTCTATACTAGATAGGCGACACCTTAAGGGTTTCGCGGGATAGAATGAGTGAAGAGGAGCAGAATTATACCAAACTACCAACTGGCCACACGCAATACTAAATATATATGTTATGAATACTAGATAGGCGACACCTTAAGGGTTTCGCGGGATATAATGAGTGGAGAGGAGCAGAATTGCACCCGAACTACCAACCGACCACACACAATGCTGATACTATTATTTCGATTCTAACATGATCCAAAACGTAACAATTGATGAAACTAGTATTTTGCAACAACAAAATTATCTCCGTAAGTCTAAAAGATAAATAGAACATTATTATCGGGATTTGGCGCCCAAGTTTAGTTTAAACTTATTTATTTTACATCGATTGCGAAACAAGCTTTAAGCTTAGATTACTCACACTCGATGTCTGCTTCCTGGAGACTTAACCAGTACTCGTGCCGTTTTGTGTGGAAAAATCTTAAAAGGACCCGCTCATCACGGGACTCGAACCAGGGACCTTTGATACGAGAGGCCGACGCTCTACCTCTGCACCACTGTAACGTTATGACGTCAACCGCTGACGTGACGTCACTTTCCTAGTCACGCCCACAGATTTTTTTTAAATCAAGAACCCCTATTGAAAGCTTTCTCCAAGAATCCAAACTGAATGTATGAGAAATCTAAACACACCGTTGTTTGCACTGGATCTCGGACAAGTTTCAGTATGAATTTCAGGTCTCTAACTGATTCCGTTTTTTGCTAGTACGAGATCTACAGAAATATGTAGTCAAAATGTCGATTTTTCGGGTTTTAACATTAAAAATCTCTGAAACTAGATTTTTCCCAGATATAACGAAACCGCCCAGACCTAGATCGCATTGTGGTCTATCAATGTGGCTAATTTCAGCGAAATCGTTCTCACCGATTTCTTTGTCCACAAATCGCTGAATTTTACAACACATTGTGTCCCAATAGCCGTATAGACATTTGTTCCATAGAACAGAATAGAATAATTCTGTTCCACTACACTCATTCTATATGTAATTTCAATTCTTACATGATTCAAAACATAACAATTGATGACACTCAAGGTTTTTTGGCAACACCAAAATTATTTCCGCAAGTCTAAAAGATAAACACACCATACTATTGGTTTTGGCGCCAAAGCGATAACGTTATGACGTCATACCGCTGAAGTGCTGACGTGACGTCACTTTCCAAGTATTTGGTCACGTGAAAATATTTGATTCAAGAGCCCCTATTAAAAGCATTCTCCAAGTATCAAAACTAAATGTATGAGAAATTTAAAAACACCGTTGTTTGTACTGGATATTGGTTTCAGTATGAATTTCAGGTCTCTAGCTGATTCCGTTTTTTGCTAGTGCGAGATCTACAGAAATATGTAGTCAAAATGTCGATTTTTCGGGTTTTAACCTTAAAAATCTCTGAAACTAGATTTTTCCCAGATATAACGAACACGCCCAGACCTAGATTGCATTGAGTTCTATAAGTGTGGCTAATTTCAGCGAAATCGTTCTCACAGATTTCTTTGTCCCCAGATCGCTGAATTTTACAACACATTGTGTCCCAATAGCCGTATAGACATTTGTTCCGTAGAACAGAATAGAATAATTCTGTTCCACTACACTCATTCTATATTTTAATTTGCACATCATATACGATAGCGCTTTCACGATCTATTGCACCTATTTAACGGTCGGTAAATTTATCAAGTATCATCTTTTAACTTTCTTACTAGAAAGGCGACACCATAAGGGTTTCGCAGGATAGAATGAGTGGAGAGGAGCAGAATTGCACCCGAACTACCAACCGACCACACACAATGCTGAATATATTATTTCGATTCTAACATGATCCAAAACGTAACAATTGATGAAACTAGTATTTTGCAACAACAAAATTATCTCCGTAAGTCTAAAAGATAAATAGAACATTATTATCGGGATTTGGCGCCAAAGTTTAGTTTAAACTTATTTATTTTACATAGATTGCGAAACAAGCTTTAAGCTTAGATTACTCACACTCGATGTCTGCTTCCTGGAGACTTAACCAGTACTCGTGCCGTTTTGTGTGGAAAAATCTCAAAAGGACCCGCTCATCACGGGACTCGAACCAGGGACCTTTGATACGAGAGGCCGACGCTCTACCTCCGCACCACTGTAACGTTATGACGTCAACCGCTGACGTGACGTCACTTTCCTAGTCACGCCCACAGATTTTTTTAAAATCAAGAACCCCTATTGAAAGCTTTCTCCAAGAATCCAAACTGAATGTATGATAAATCTAAAAACACCGTTGTTTGCACCGGATCTCTGACAAGTTTCCGTATGAATTTCAGGTCTCTAGCTGATTCCGTTTTTTGCTAGTGCGAGATCTACAGAAATATGTAGTCAAAATGTCGATTTTTCGGGTTTTAACCTTAAAAATCTCTGAAACTAGATTTTTCCCAGATATAACGAACACGCCCAGACCTAGATCGCATTGAGTTCTATAAGTGTGGCTAATATCAGCGAAATCGTTCTCACCGATTTCTTTGTCCCCAGATCGCTGAATTTTACAACACATTGTGTCCCAATAGCCGTATAGACATTTGTTCCGTAGAACAGAATAGAATAATTCTGTTCCACTACACTCATTCTACTAGAAAGGCGACACCTTAAGGGTTTCGCGGGATAGAATGAGTGGAGAGGAGCAGAATTGCATCCGAACTACCAACCGACCACACACAATGCTGAATATATTATTTCGATTCTAACATGATCCAAAACGTAACAATTGATGAAACTAGTATTTTGCAACACCAAAATTATCTCCGTAAGTCTAAAAGATAAATAGAACATTATTATCGGGATTTGGCGCCAAAGTTTAGTTCAAACTATTTATTTTACATCGATTGCGAAACAAGCTTTAAGCTTAAATTAATCACACTCGATGTATGCTTCCTGGAGACTTAACCAGTACTCGTGCCGTTTTGTGTGGAAAAATCTCAAAAGGACCCGCTCATCACGGGACTCGAACCAGGGACCTTTGATACGAGAGGCCGACGCTCTACCACTGCACCACTGTAACGTTATGACGTCAACCGCTGACGTGACGTCACTTTCCTAGTCACGCCCACAGATTTTTTTTAAATCAAGAACCCCTATTGAAAGCTTTCTCCAAGAATCCAAACTGAATGTATGAGAAATCTAAACACACCGTTGTTTGCACCGGATCTCGGACAAGTTTCAGTATGAATTTCAGGTCTCTAGCTGATTCCGTTTTTTGCTAGTGCGAGATCTACAGAAATATGTAGTCAAAATGTCGATTTTTCGGGTTTTAACCTTAAAAATCTCTGAAACTAGATTTTTCCCAGATATAACGAACACGCCCAGACCTAGATCGCATTGAGTTCTATAAGTGTGGCTAATTTCAGCGAAATCGTTCTCACCGATTTCTTTGTCCCCAGATCGCTGAATCTTACAACACATTGTGTCCCAATAGCCGTATAGACATTTGTTCCATAGAACAGAATAGAATAATTCTGTTCCACTACACTCATTCTATATAGACATTTGTTCCGTAGAACAGAATAGAATAATTCTGTTCCACTACACTCATTCTATACTACAAAGGCGACACCTTAAGGGTTTCGCAGGATAGAATGAGTGGAGAGGAGCAGAATTGCATCCGAACTACCAACCGACCACACACAATGCTGATAATATTATTTCGATTCTAACATGATCCAAAACGTAACAATTGATGAAACTAGTATTTTGCAACACCAACATTATCTCCGTAAGTCTAAAAGATAAATAGAACATTATTATCGGGATTTGGCGCCCAAGTTTAGTTTAAACTTATTTATTTTACATCGATTGCGAAACAAGCTTTAATCTTAGATTACTCACACTCGATGTCTGCTTCCTGGAGACTTAACCAGTACTCGTGCCGTTTTGTGTGGAAAAATTTCAAAAGGACCCGCTCATCACGGGACTCGAACCAGGGGCCTTTGATACGAGAGGCCGACGCTCTACCTCTGCACCACTGTAACGTTATGACGTCAACCGCTGACGTGACGTCACTTTCCTAGTCACGCCCACAGATTTTTTTAAAATCAAGAACCCCTATTGAAAGCTTTCTCCAAGAATCTAAATTGAATGTATGAGAAATCTAAACACACCGTTGTTTGCACTGGATCTCGGACAAGTTTTAGGTTGAATTTCAGGTTTCTAGCTGATTCCGTTATTTGCTGGTGCGAGATCTACAGAAATATGTAGTCAAAATGTCGATTTTTCGGGTTTTAACCTAAAAAATCACTGAAACTAGATTTTTCCCAGATATAACGAACACGCCCAGACCTAGATCACATTGAGTTCTATAAGTGTGGCTAATTTCAGCGAAATCGTTCTCACCGATTTCTTTGTCCCCAGATCGCTGAATTTTACAACACATTGTGTCCCAATAGCCGTATAGACATTTGTTCCATAGAACAGAATAGAATAATTCTGTTCCACTACACTCATTCTACTAGAAAGGCGACACCTTAAGGGTTTCGCAGGATAGAATGAGTGGAGAGGAGCAGAATTGCATCCGAACTACCAACCGACCACACACAATGCTGATAATATTATTTCGATTCTAACATTATCCAAAACGTAACAATTGATGAAACTAGTATTTTGCAACACCAACATTATCTCCGTAAGTCTAAAAGATAAATAGAACATTATTATCGGGATTTAGCGCCCAGGTTTAGTTTAAACTTATTTATTTTACATCGATTGCGAAACAAGCTTTAAGCTTAGATTACTCACACTCGATGTCTGCTTCCTGGAGACTTAACCAGTACTCGTGCCGTTTTGTGTGGAAAAATCTCAAAAGGACCCGCTCATCACGGGACTCGAACCAGGGACCTTTGATACGAGAGGCCGACGCTCTACCTCTGCACCACTGTAACGTTATGACGTCATACCGCTGAAGTGCTGAACGTGACGTCACTTTCCAAGTATTTGGTCACGTGAAAATATTTGATTCAAGAGCCCCTATTAAAAGCATTCTCCAACTATCAAAACTAAATGTATGAGAAATTTAAAAACACCGTTGTTTGCACTGGATCTTTGACAAGTTTCAGTTTAAATTTCAGGTCTCTAGCTGATTCCGTTATTTGCTGGTACGAGATCTACAGAAATATGTAGTCAAAATGTCGATTTTTCGGGTTTTAACCTTAAAAATATCTAAAACTAGATTTTTCCCAGATATAACGAAACCGCCCAGACCTAGATCGCATTGTGGTCTATCAGTGTGGCTAATTTCAGCGAAATCGTTCTCACCGATTTCTTTGTCCACAAATCGCTGAATTTTACAACACATTGTGTCCCAATAGCCGTATAGACATTTGTTCCGTAGAACAGAATAGAATAATTCTGTTCCACTACACTCATTCTATACTAGAAAGGCGACACCTTAAGGGTTTCGCAGGATAGAATGAGTGGAGAGGAGCAGAATTGCACCCGAACTACCAACCGACCACACACAATGCTGATACTATTATTTCGATTCTAACATGATCCAAAACGTAACAATTGATGAAACTAGTATTTTGCAACAACAAAATTATCTCCGTAAGTCTAAAAGATAAATAGAACATTATTATCGGGATTTGGCGCCCAAGTTTAGTTTAAACTTATTTATTTTACATCAATTGCGAAACAAGCTTTAAGCTTAGATTACTCACACTGGATGTCTGCTTCCTGGAGACTTAACCAGTACTCGTGCCGTTTTGTGTGGAAAAATCTCAAAAGGACCCGCTCATCACGGGACTCGAACCAGGGACCTTTGATACGAGAGGCCGACGCTCTACCTCTGCACCACTGTAACGTTATGACGTCAACCGCTGACGTGACGTCACTTTCCTAGTCACGCCCACAGATTTTTTTAAAATCAAGAACCCCTATTGAAAGCTTTCTCAAAGAATCCAAACTGAATGTATGAGAAATCTAAACACACCGTTGTTTGCACTGGATCTCGGACAAGTTTCAGGATGAATTTCAGGTCTCTAACTGATTCCGTTTATTGCTAGTACGAGATCTACAGAAATATGTAGTCAAAATGTCGATTTTTCGGGTTTTAACCTTAAAAATCTCTGAAACTAGATTTTTCCCAGATATAACGAAACCGCCCAGACCTAGATCGCATTGTGGTCCATCAATGTGGCTAATTTCAGCGAAATCGTTCTCACCGATTTCTTTGTCCACAAATCGCTGAATTTTACAACACATTGTGTCCCAATAGCCGTATAGACATTTGTTCCATAGAACAGAATAGAATAATTCTGTTCCACTACACTCATTCTATATTTTAATTTGCACATCATATACGATAGCGCTTTCACGATCTATTGCACCTATTTAACGGTCGGTAAATTTATCAAGTATCATCTTTTAACTTTCTTACTAGAAAGGCGACACCATAAGGGTTTCGCAGGATAGAATGAGTGGAGAGGAGCAGAATTGCACCCGAACTACCAACCGACCACACACAATGCTGAATATATTATTTCGATTCTAACATGATCCAAAACGTAACAATTGATGAAACTAGTATTTTGCAACAACAAAATTATCTCCGTAAGTCTAAAAGATAAATAGAACATTATTATCGGGATTTGGCGCCAAAGTTTAGTTTAAACTTATTTATTTTACATAGATTGCGAAACAAGCTTTAAGCTTAGATTACTCACACTCGATGTCTGCTTCCTGGAGACTTAACCAGTACTCGTGCCGTTTTGTGTGGAAAAATCTCAAAAGGACCCGCTCATCACGGGACTCGAACCAGGGACCTTTGATACGAGAGGCCGACGCTCTACCTCCGCACCACTGTAACGTTATGACGTCAACCGCTGACGTGACGTCACTTTCCTAGTCACGCCCACAGATTTTTTTAAAATCAAGAACCCCTATTGAAAGCTTTCTCCAAGAATCCAAACTGAATGTATGATAAATCTAAAAACACCGTTGTTTGCACCGGATCTCTGACAAGTTTCCGTATGAATTTCAGGTCTCTAGCTGATTCCGTTTTTTGCTAGTGCGAGATCTACAGAAATATGTAGTCAAAATGTCGATTTTTCGGGTTTTAACCTTAAAAATCTCTGAAACTAGATTTTTCCCAGATATAACGAACACGCCCAGACCTAGATCGCATTGAGTTCTATAAGTGTGGCTAATTTCAGCGAAATCGTTCTCACCGATTTCTTTGTCCCCAGATCGCTGAATTTTACAACACATTGTGTCCCAATAGCCGTATAGACATTTGTTCCATAGAACAGAATAGAATAATTCTGTTCCACTACACTCATTCTATACTAGAAAGGCGACACCTTAAGGGTTTCACAGAATAGAATGAGTGGAGAGGAGCAGAATTGCATCCAAACTACCAACCGACCACACACAATGCTGATAATATTATTTCGATTCTAACATTATCCAAAACGTAACAATTGATGAAACTAGTATTTTGCAACACCAACATTATCTCCGTAAGTCTAAAAGATAAATAGAACATTATTATCGGGATTTGGCGCCCAAGTTTAGTTTAAACTTATTTATTTTACATCGATTGCGAAACAAGCTTTAAGCTTAGATTACTCACACTCGATGTCTGCTTCCTGGAGACTTAACCAGTACTCGTGCCGTTTTGTGTGGAAAAATCTCAAAAGGACCCGCTCATCACGGGACTCGAACCAGGGACCTTTGATACAAGAGGCCGACGCTCTACCTCTGCACCACTGTAACGTTATGACGTCAACCGCTGATGTGACGTCACTTTCCTAGTCACGCCCACAGATTTTTTTAAAATCAAGAACCCCTATTGAAAGCTTTCTCCAAGAATCCAAACTGAATGTATGAGAAATCTAAACACACCGTTGTTTGCACTGGATCTCGGACAAGTTTTAAGGTTGAATTTCGGGTTTCTAGCTGATTCCGTTATTTGCTGGTGCGAGATCTAAAGAAATATGTAGTCAAAATGTCGATTTTTCGGGTTTTAACCTAAAAAATCACTGAAACTAGATTTTCCCCAGATATAACGAACACGCCTAGACCTAGATCACATTGAGTTCTATAAGTGTGGGAAATTTCAGCGAAATCGTTCTCACCGATTTCTTTGTCCCCAAATCGCTGAATTTTACAACACATTGTGTCCCAATAGCCGTATAGACATTTGTTCCATAGTACAGAATAGAATAATTCTGTTCCACTACACTCATTCTATATTTATAGTACATTATTGATCCGGTAAGTTTACATATAGTACATTATTGATCCGGTAAGTTTATATATATATAGTACATTATTCATCCGGCAAGTATACATATAGTATATTATTGATCCGGTAAGTTTACATATAGTAGTACATTATTGATCCGGTAAGTTTACATATAGTACATTATTGAACGACACTGGCAATGCACAATCTTGCCACACCTTTACACAAAAAGTAATGAGGAAATAGAATATTGTTACCTCTTGGTCATAATCCTAAATGATTTTATAAATTATAACCCAATTTTGTTCAAATGTGACAAGGTAAACTTGCAATAAATAGGACAACTGATGAAATGGATGTTAGTATCCCACATATAGCATTGGCTAAACTATGAAAAAAATCTCGGTTATTGAAGCAGTGCAATTGCTCAAATTTGGATATTTCTAGTTTTAATAAGCTTTAACATAACTCCAAAGAAAGTGCAACATAATACCGATCAATTTGGGTCATATTCTTGAGTTTAAACGTTGTACACACTGATTATAGTTCAAAAGTTGATTTTCGATTTATTTGCTCCCCTGCTTAAAATCAACTAGATATTAATATTATGCAGTTGACCTCTTGCATGACCTTTTACACATGAGCAATACATACTGCAATCATTGCATTTGTGTAAAACAATAAAAAAGAGTAGAAAATATTGTGGCTCATAATGAGCAATTTCTACTTTTTTCGCAATATATACAATTGTCGTCTGCTGCAGAGGTGTCATTTTCGGTATGATTGAAAGGGTGGTTAAACTGATATATTGTAGAATACTTCGCAGTGTGTTGTTCAGATAATCCATAAGACTCAAAGAATATAATATAATTTCTAGCTGAAAGAACCAACCTGTGTGAAACACTGCATTCTATCAACTTTAAATAATTGAAAACTCTATGGAGACATGCTCTTTGTTACAGTTTCAAAGTTTTCACGTTTTATCCTTTTTTCCATATTTTGCAGCAGATGACTTTTAAAAATTTGGAGCTTAAAGGAAACATTGATCAAATTGACAGTCTCCACAGAGTTTCATCTACTGAGTTAACCCTTTCCCACATACAATAAATCTGCAGCAGACAACTTCGAAAACATCTAGGCAAAAACACAGAAAAGCTCTATAAATGGAGGTATAATTACAGAAAAGAGTTGAAAACATTGTGGCAAAAGAAGAAATTTATTGTTTTCAGCAAATTCTTCTTTTGTCACAATGTTTTCAAAAGTCGTCTGCTGCAGAGGCGTCAAACGCATCTATATGTGGGAAAGGGTAAAGTCCACATCAGACAAGCGGTCTTTTACAAGAATATTGCTTAATTAATGTTTGAGCAATCTCTCCTTTTTGCGAAATTGTCTACACGGGTAAGAAGCCAGTTATCTGGGAAAATAGTAGTCTTGAGTACAGGTTTGAGAAAGCCAGGAAACGGTTATTGGGTTACTTTTCCGCCAGGATGTAACTAAAATACAGTTGAAAATGGCATTAAACTCCAATCAATTAATGTCCTTTTTGCCATATTATTCTACTCACTTAATTAACATCGATGTTTACATTTATAGATTTCCAATAATTTGATTTGATGTTTTCAAAGTCTTCTACAGCAAAATGCTTGTTAGTGGGATAATTTGAAATGAACTTTTGATGACTATAATACATCAGTATTCATGAAATAGTTTGTTTTGAAAACATCTGATGCAAAAATGCGATATTCAGGCAATTTCTCCTTTTACCATCATGCTTTCAGACGCTGTCTGCTTCAAAGATGTATAAAGTTGTTTGTGTCAGATGGTAATTAAGTCTTTAATAATGCAGTTTGGATTTGTCAGCATTTTGTTTGAATTACTTGTTTGGGTGCACTCACCTTCGATTTTTCATTTCTAGGAAGTCTTTTTTTCCAGACATATTGTAGCTTTGTTTTATGCTCCTGGGAAATTAGTACAGACACAATGTCCAGTTTATGTCAATTCATTTTAAGGATAAATTTGCTTATTCAACAAATAACATGCATTGAACCTGCAATGTGGATGACCTAATGAATCAATTAATTTTTGTGCCTGCTAGAAACTTGGATAAAATGATATAAAATGAGTTCTGTTATGTTATGCTCTAACCCTTTACAGATTCTGACACAGTTGCAGCAGACGACTTCTTATAATGTTTTCAAAGGTCTTTCCCCCCCCCCCCCCCCCCCGATGCCATGTTTTTCAATGAATCAGAATATTTTGAACAATCTTGGTAGAGGGTCAACCAAGAAACATTTGTGCCAAATTGTTTTGAATTCAGGCCAGTTCTTTTGGACAAGAAGATTTTTTAAGTTTTTGATCACCATTTATTCATAAGGAAAACAAGATCCTCTCCTGGCAGCCATGTTTTTTCAATGGATGGGAATAATTTGAACAATCCTGAAAGAGGGTCACATATTAGGAACATCTGTGCCAATTCTTTTTTAAAATCAGGCAAGTACTTTTGGACAAGTAGTTTTCACTATACACATATACAGAAAAAACAAGCTCCGCCCCCTAGCGGCCATGTTTTTCACTGCATCGGAATAATTTGAACAATCCTGGTAGAGGGTCATTAAAAGAACATTTGTGCAAAATAATATTCAAATTGGTTTTTCCTTTCAGTTGCAATGGCAACCAGCATGAAATTCAATTCTTTGAACAAAATTGAAAGAGAACCACCCAAGGAACATCCTTGTAAAGTTTTATCAAAACTGGCCGAGCTGTTTAGGAGGAGATATCATTTGAAACAAAATGTTGACAGACGACGGACAAAGACCCGTCACAATAACTCACTCTGAGCCTCTGACTCAGGTGAGCTAAAAATGTAAATTTAAATCTCTGCTGACCTAGGACTACATTATCATTTGTTCATCAACATCAGGTGTCACAGTACCACAATTCCCATGAACCACTAGGGAAAACACATTTATAAGAAAAAAGGTGTCACTGTGACACCTAGAAGTATATGTAATAGGTGTGTGCACATCGATGAGCAGTGAGTGACACATTTATGTTCTCCCGAGAATTGACTTTTACAAATTATCATGAGAATCTTGTGACGGGAAATTGTCACAAAAGTATTTCCAGATGTGGACACATTGTGTGTGGTGCTTCTGCCTCAAAGGACTTTCCCTTTCCCTCATATAGACGCTTTCTGACGCCTCTGCAGCAGACGGCTTTTTGAAAACATAGTAACAAAATTAGAAATTGCACAAAACGTGCAATTTCTCCTTTTGCCACAATGTTTTCCACTTTTTGTCATAGGCTATCCATTAAATTATAGAGATTTTCTATGTTTTGACAAAATACGTTAAAAGTCGTCTGCTGCAGAATTGTCGTATGAGGGAAAGGGTCATGCTGGTATAAGGAAAAATTGCACATTCTTGGCTTCAGATGTATGTCACATTTATCTTGCTTGTATGAAGCCAGATGACTTGATTTTAAAAAGGTATTAAAGAATCCTCTGATGTGATATATCATTGAGCCATAAACATCAACAAGAGCGCCAAATGTCACAAAATACGCCCGTCCTGTTTTTTTGAGACCAAGTATAGTGATAATTTGTTGTACATCAGCCAAACTTCGAGAGCGGACACTGTTAGTACAGTTTTGGCCATTTCGAGAGACATAATTGTGTAGTTATCAAAGGTAATTTCTATAATTAAGGAAGATAACTTTTGATTGACTAAAGCGATATGGCTAGTTATCAAACTTGTCCGAGATATTATGCCAATACACATTCTGACTAAATTTGGTGATGATTGGACAAAGGCTTCTCAAGTTATTGAGCTGACAAGACTAATTTTAGGTAATTTCTATAATTAAAGGGCGATAACTCTTGATTGACTAAAGCGATATGGCTAGTTATCGAACTTGTTCGAGATATTATCCCAATACACATTCTGACCAAACTTGGTGATGATTTGGCAAAGGCTTCTAAAGTTATTGAGCTAACAACATACTGGACGCCGCCCGCCCGTACGCCGCAGGTAAAACTATAATACAATCCGTTTTTTCAAGACGGGCGTATAAAAACCCAAAACTTGAAATACGAGCTTAACCCATTCCCACATACTGGCACTTTCTGACACCTCTTCAACAGATGATTTTGCAAACATTGTGGCAATACTACTAATTTCTTGTTTTGTAACATTTGGTTTCCAACTCTTTTCGATGGTTAATATATTATACTATCATTTGTAGATATATCTGATACTTTTGCCATTATAAAGTCATCCTCTGCTGCAGATTTGTTGTATGTGGGAAATTGTTTGTCTTGTCCTCCATGCTATCTGATCCTAGTTTGTCAGACGTTTCTTGAAATATTCTGTGACTAATTGGAAAACAGTGGTCAAATTGTGTGGAGGCTTGCAGATCTGTGGATACTTGTAGTTAATTAATACCTAAAGGACGAGATCCCCACGGGTGCAGGAGGTCGTGGGTTTGATCCCCAGTCCAGGTTGCGAGATTAGTATTACAACTGACTGGCTGGTGTCAGCATAAATGGATCAGTAGTACTGGTACCATATACAGGAAACACCATGATATAACTGAAATATTGTTGAAAACGGCGTTAAACACCAAACAACCAATCAATCAACCTTCCGGATGGATTTCGTAGAGCACTGTGAGCTCAATAACGGCATTTTTGAATTCAGACAGGAGTTAATAAAGAATCACAGAACAAGGTCAGTGGACCATCATAAATAGTGCTCAGTTATGCAAACATATATATGGCACAGTAATAGTTGTCCCTTTTTTATTGACGTAACTTGATTCGTAATTTCTTGGTCATTTTGCATTTTATGCAGGAGGAATCATTGAGATATTGCATGTATGAACATTTAAAGAAAAGACCAGAAAATGATAATATTGTTTATAAATGGAAAATCATGGTCAACGGTTCATTGTTTTCTAAAGGATTCCATTATCCCTTTCCCTCATATAGATGCTTTCTGAAGCCTCTGCAGCAGACGGCTTTTGGAAAACAAAATGACAAAAGAAGAAATTGCTCAAAACAAGCAATTTTTCCTTTTGCCACCATGTTTTCCACTTTTAGTCATAGGTTATCCATTCAATTATAGAGATTTTCCATTTTTTGACAAAATATGTTCAAAGTAGTCTGCAGCTGAATTGTTGTATGAGGGAAAGGGTTAAATAGCAGATCTAAACATCGAAATGATAGTTGTATGGGGGAATAGTGTTCAATTAGAATTTTCATTAGTGAAGGTTCTGACCCTATCAGGACATTGGCCCAGAACAAACCATTATGCAAGCCATTTTTCAAAGCTAACCCTTAATTCCCTAATAAAGATGTCTCAGACAAATCTTAACCCTTAACCCCCTGAAGTCCTTCAGCTGATATTCACGGTAACCATTGTTTTTTGATAAGTTCTTATATATTTACAGAGAAATTTATGTCAAACTTGGCATAACGACCGACTCCTCGCTGTTATTTGTATGAATAGACAAGTAGAACTGGTACAGTTGAGAACATCATAATATTGACAAATTTACCGTTCACACTCCGCTCCGTTCCATTCAGTTCCCCTCAGGTCACGTTCCAATCTGCTCTTAAAGCATACAGTCCTTCAAATCATTGTGATTCAGATCAAATTGATCGCTTTTTTATGCTCACTGGGAACGCTTTTTTTTTTCAATAAAAATCCATTCAACAATTTGATTGGCTTAAATTAATTTCAATTTGTTATTATTTTTGTTTACTTAACCCTAAATATCAACATACGATTTAGCGAGAATGCAACATTGCTATTTTGATGGAAAACACATACATTTTCATGATTTAATTCATATGAGTAACTGAGAAAGTACGTCTTCTTGAAATGAAGCACATTTTGATCGGAAAAAAGTGGCCATGGCAGTTAACATAAAGAAGGCTGTGAAGCAAATTGTATTACGAAAATAATTATATATATACTATTGGTACATTATATTACAGCCAGATACTTAAGTGTCTTATTAAACAAAGGTTTGGTATAAAGATATGACTTTTAATAAAGTAGTTTCGTAAAAGAATTATCGAGTGAATTGTTGCAACCTCTCAATAAGCGTAGCATTCATGTGATTGGACTTTTACATCCATTATGATTTTTTCGTTCAAAGCGCAAAATTCCGTTCCGCTCTTAAAGCGTTCCAACTTCGTTCCAATCATGCTCACGATCCAATCACGTTCCGCTCAGATTGTCAATTTCATGATGTTCTTAAATGTAACTTACCCAGAAAATGCATGATAAATTTGAAAAATTGTTGAAAGTGGTGTAAACACCATACAAACAAACAAACAAAACATTAGTATTTCTGAACTCTCAACAATTTATACAACTAACTTTTGACTTAATTAACTGTCAGCTTTAAAAGTGTTTTTTAGTAACCTGTGAATGTCATTGCTTTAGCTGTGAGTCTTTTGAGTAACATATGAGTGTCTTTGAGTTACCTGTGAGTATTTGAGTTACAATAAGAGAGTATTTCAGTTACCTGTGAGTGTAATTGAGTAACCGGTGAGTGTCATTGAGTTACCTGTGCGTTTTTGAGTAACATCTGATTAGCCTGTTAGTGTCATGAAGTTACCTGCATGTACCCTAACAAGCTCAGAAAAATGGCATGCAAGTACACATCCCATATCCTGTGAAAGCAGAGTCAAAATGTGTAACCTCCCGACACACTCGGAGTGAGCACTGGGTAGGTATCCAAGTAAAATAAATACTAGCTGTTATAACTCATGTAATATAAATTATTAATTTAAATAAATGCATCATACACATTATCAATTTAAAATAAATAAGTTCAAAGACTTGTACTGCATTCTGTATTATTCATGTGGTATCATTTTTATTGGACCTCATCAACTGTAAATATGGTTAAATTATGTGTGTAGTCTGATCTTTAACAGGCATTACAACAATGATCACCCAACGGGAAAGGGTCAAGCTTAAGTCAAGTATATTTTGAAACCATTTGAGAAAAAAATATAAGAATGTAAAAAAAATCTCATTTTCTTCTCTGTGTAATTAACCCTAGCAATATATCTAGCATGAGACCAAGGGAGTCAACTCTATCATATCTTAATTCATCCTGTTTAAATAATTTCATTTTATATATATATATAAGTGTTTTGAATATGTGAGTAAAGCTCTAGGAAAGAAAATGTTAAGATAATTGTGATTTGTTGAGATAAAAATCTGCTTGCACTACCATTTAATCTGATCCATACATAGTGACACTATTTGTCAGAAGATTATTGAAACCTTTTGTGATTTGCAGAGCCGAGCCCTGGTAGCATAGTCGGTTGCGATGCCGGCTGCCAATCCAGGGTTTGTGAGTTCGAACCCTAGCTCGGCCGACATTCGTTCCGACATTAGACAAAAGTCACTTCCATCAATGGGCTAACAGTCTATGTGGAAAAGTAGCAACACGCTTGGAAACAACATTGTGTGGAATACTGGTGTGAGAAAGACAGGAAACTTATAATTTAAAGTAGGTGAATTGTTTTTCAAAACAGCATCAATGATTTGCAGATTGATCTGTCAGTCTCATGATGATATCAAAGGATGACATCTTAAATTTCTTTGCAATATTTGAATTTTGAATTTGAAAACAAGCAAAAATGCTGATGCAGATAATGTGCTACATGAACATTTCAACAAAGGAGTATTCCAGGGGCAAAATGGTGTGTTTGTTAACCCTTTTCCTCATATAGACGCTTTCTGACGCCCCTGCAGCAGACGGCTATTTGAAAACATAGTGACAAAAGAAGAAATTGCACAAAACTTGCAATTTCTCCTTTTGCCACAATGTTTACCACTTTTAGTCATAGCTAGGTTATCCATTCAATTATAGAGATTTTCTACTTTTTGACAAAATATGTTTGCTGCAGAATTGTTGTATGAGGGAAAGGGTTAAGAACCTTACATAGTAAAAGGACTATAACACTAGATGAAAATGGAACTTGGCTAAAAAGAAACTAAACCACATAATGGTATTGGTGGGAGATTTGATCAGAGAATATAGGATAAGATTATTGAGTCTATCGCATCAATTATTCACGTATATATACATATTCATCAGTACAGCTAACGGGAGTTTACAATGTAGATAGAAATCTCCTGACTTACTTCTTAGAATTGTCTGAGATATTATTTGGGTATATTAGAATAAATAAAACATATTGCTAATACAGTGCACTACTTCACCCAATGTTATGATGTTGGTCCACACTAGAATTGTACTACAAGACAGGGTGTTATCAACTAATTAATACAAATTGTTATAAATAACATGATTTTAGTAAGAAAATCATGTCCACAATACTCTTTCAGCCCTTTTGCAGCAAAAAGTCGTACTGCATAGGCGTCAGAAAGTGTCTGTAAATGGGAAAAGGTTAAACAAAATCTGCATGAGGTAAGAAAATACAAATTTTCCTTTTCCAAGAATAATATTATCAATAACTTTGTCCAATTTTTTACTCTATCAAAATGCTTTATATTCAAAAAAATCTTGATGTAACAAAACCTTCCAGTAATCTAATTGTCGTTATTTTATTGTCACCTCTACCTCCCAGTTTTACCAAATAAGGTGTTATTATAGATTTTAACTTCATTCACTCTTTTTCCTTCCATCTTTTTATATTTTGGATAAGCTGTATCTGTCTTTTTACCTTCATGTATTTGTCTAATATATCTTAAAATGTCCCTGGAAGTCTGGCTTATTTCTTTGTTTTCCATATTTTTTCTCCGTGTTTTTCTTACAAATTGATATAAAATATTTTACTTCAATAATATAAATCATCATATCTATAAAAATTTCTCTCTTTTCATGTTCATAGTAAATCAGCAGTGGTCAAATGAATAACATATAGAATCTGAAACTAGGCATGGCGGGGCAATCTCTGCATTTTTGTATGGTCCCTTCATATCCCTGCATGTTCAGGTTGATCCCTGCATCTTTGGGTCAATCCCTGTATGTTTGGATCAATCCCTGCATGTTTGGATCAATCCCTGCATGTTTGGATCAATCCCTGCATGTTTGGGTCAATCCCTGCATGTTTGGATCAATCCCTGCATGTTTGGATCAATCCCTACATGTTTGGATCAATCCCTGCATGTTTGGGTCAATCCCTGCATGTTTGGATCAATCCCTGCATGTTTGGGTCAATCCCTGCATGTTTAGATCAATCCCTGCATGTTTGGATCTATCCCTGCATGTTTGGATCAATCCCTGTATGTTTGGATCAATCCCTGCATGTTTGGATCTATCCCTGCATGTTTTGATCATTTCCCTGCATGTTTGGATCTATCCCTGCATGTTTGGGTCAATCCCTGCATGTTTGGATCAATCCCTGCATGTTTGGGTCAATCCCTGCATGTTTGGATCAACGATTCCTACATGTTTTAAGATAATCCCTGCATGTTTGAGTCAATCCCTGCATGTTTAGATTGATTCCTGCATGTTTGGGTCAATCCCTGCATGTTTGGATCAATCATTCCTACATGTTTTAAGATAATCCCTGCATGTTTGAGTCAATCCCTGCATGTTTGGATTGATTCCTGCATGTTTGGGTCAATCCCTGCATACTTGTGTAATCCCAACATGTTTGGAACAATCTCTGCATGTTTGGAGTCGATCCTGCATGTTTTGATCAAGATCTCTGCATGTATGAATAGATCCCTGTATGTTAAGAATGATCCCTGCATGTTCAGGTCGATCCCTGCATGTTCAGATTGATCCCTGCATGTTTTGATTGATCCCTGCATGTTAAGAACGATCCCTGCATGTTCAGGTCGATCCCTGCATGTTCAGGTTGATCCCTGCATGTTTCTATTGATCCCTGCATATTTCGATCAATTTTTGCATGTTTGGATAGATCCCTGCATGTTCAGATCAATAAATGCATGTTCAGATTGATCCCTGCATGTTCAAATTGATCCCTGCATGTTCAGATTGATCCCTGCAATTTCAGATCAATCACTGTATGTTCAGGTTCATCCCTGCATGTTTGCTCCATTGGATCAGATTGTTTCCATTTTTCTGAATGTGTTTTCAATTCGGAGGAGTGTTAAAATTTCACACAGCATGCTTGTTTTTTTATGAAATAAATTGAGATGTGAGTACAGACGGGAAAGTCTAATTTATTATAATTTCATTTATCACATCAACAATTATTATGAAACTTTCAAGAATTATTGACATCAGATTGGACATTTTTCTTAACACTTTCCAACATGCAGACATATTTTGCCACATCTTCAACAGATGGCTTTGGAAAACATTGTGGCAAAAAAAGATATTGCTCATTATGAGCAATTTCTTCTTTTGCCATAATGTTTTCAACTCTATTCAATAATTACAGTTTCATTTATAGAGATATTTTATCCTTTTGACTAAATATTTCATAAGTCATCTTATGCAGATTTGTTGTATGTGGGACAGGGTTAACCCTTTCCCTGCTACAGAAGACATATTTAAATGATACATTTACAGCAGGTTACTGTTGAAAATATTATAGAAAATGAGAAATGGCTATTTCTTTTGGCATTTTTCTCCTTTCTCCTAAATGTTTTCTAGTCTGAATAAGACCTCATTTTTTTTCCAAGTAATATCAGATTTTTCAGTTGAAGGTTTTATAGGATTTTCATTCAAACCTTTCAATTTGAATATTCATTTAAATTGGTAAAGAATAAGGGTTTTATTAATAAGAGTAACATAGCAAATTTCATCAGAAAATATAATGGGACATAAGTAAGTCTATTCAAAGTACTTCTACTGACCAGTTATTTCCCTTGTAAAATGTCACAATTAAAAATCCATTGTGCTTTGTAATAACTTTAGACAGTGATATGCCAATTTTAAAGTTTCAAATGTGTTAATATATACTAAACAGCCATTCAATTTTTACCTGATTTGATCAAAAGTCATCAAAATCTCAAGAAAAAGCAAATAACATGTGAAAAACTAGAAATGCAATTTTGAGTTGAATATATTTTGAGAAGAGGAAAAATGGTGAAACTGGTTTTTTGAGCAATTTTCTCTTTTCCTAAAAAGTCAACAAGCCATCTTGCAGAATGGACCAGTAGTACTGGTAACTTACCCAGAAAATGCCATGATATGATTGATTTTTTTTAAAGCATTAAACTCCAATCAAACAAACAGTTGATTTAATGTTATTGCACTAACTCATTGTCAACAAATGTCTTAACGCTTTCCCACATACAGACGCTTTCTGACGCCTCTATTGCAGGAGACTTTTTAAAACATTGTGCCAAAAGGAGCAATTTTCCCTTTTGCCACAATGTTTTCATCTTTATTCATTTATGGATAATTAATAACACAATCATTTGTATAGATTTTCAGTGATTTTGCTTAGTTATTATCAAAGTCGTCTGCTGCAGATTTGTTGTATGTGGGAAAGCGTTAGATAAGGGGAAGTAAACACCTTATTAAACCCTGTCCCAGAAATATGCCAAATTTGCAGCAGTTGACTTTGAATGTATCTAGGCCAACACATGGAAACTCTCTATAAATGAAACTATAGCAGTCAAACTTGTCTTTATAGCAGCCATCAAGGGGAGAGTCAAAATGTGGATGCTGAACACAGGTGGTTCCCTTAATACATGTCAAATAAAGACAAAAATGTTGTTTTGGTTAATCTTCAAATGGCTGCTTAACATAGGTGACTGCCAACACAAGTTTGGCTGTTTAATTATCAAATAAAGTTGAAACCATTGTGGCAAAAGTAGAAATTCCTCATCATAAGTGATTTCTCATTTTATCACAATTTTTCAAAATTTTGTTTCATTTATTATGCCCCAAAAAACTTTTACACGTGGGAATGGGTTCTGCAGTTAACCCTTTCCCTCATACGACAATTCTGCAGCAGACGACTTTGAACATATTTTGTCAAAAATTAGAAAATCTCTATAATTGAATGGATAACCTATGAGTAAAAGTGGAAAACATTGTGGCAAAAGGAGAAATTGCTTGTTTTGAGCAATTTCTTCTTTTGTCACTATGTTTTCAAAAAGGCGTCTGCTGCAGAGGCGTCAGAAAGCGTCTATATGAGGGAAAGGGTTAAATTGTTCATTATGGGTTTTTAAAAGAATCTTCTCGGTGAAAGGATTCTTTTGAGTTTCCACAATATAGGGTTTGCCAAAGGTCAAATACAGTTTTTAGAAATTGAAGGTGCGTACCGGGGCATAAGCACACATACGCCAATGTGTACAATTTGTCAGAATAGGTTAAACTATTCATTAAAAACTGAAGGCTGAGAGTGATTGGCCTTTAACCCTTTCCCACATACGACAATTCTGCAGCAGACGACTTTGAACATATTTTGTAAAAAAGTAGAAAATCTCTATAATTGAATGGATAACCTAAAAGTGGAAAACATTGTGGCATAAGGAGAAATTACACGTTTTGTCACTTTGTTTTCAAATAGCCGTCTGCTGCAGATGCGTCAGAAAGCATCTATATTAGGGAAAGGGTTAAGGGTGCTGTTTTGTTGAAAAATGTCTATTAAACTGCAAGATAACCTATTTAGCTAGTTTATGTTTTTCGGTACGACCAAAAAGACCATCTGAGTTCACCAAATGCAATATTTCCCTAATATCTCCTTTTGCTACAATGTTTTTAACTCTTTTCGATAATAGTTAATACTTTTATTTATGCAGACTTTAACCAAGATATGTTCAAAGTTGACTGCTGCATCTTTCTGTGGGAAAGGGTTAATTAGTTCTCATTCTGCTGCGTAGATGCACATCAGGTCCAGGATGAAAATAGTAATAATCATCACTGTTCCATCTGCATCAAATATGCAAAAGACAACTTTGAGTACATATATAGGTAACACATTATAGTTTAAGCTACAGTCACACCAAAGCCGGACCCAACAAGGAGCACCCCTGATTAAATGGGGACACCCCTGATCAATAGATATCTTGAGTTATCCTGGGTGAAATTGAGTCGTAAAACATCGTCACCCCAGACCCAACACGGCACCACAATGGATGATCACGGATCAACACGGAGACATCACAGAGCCAACACGGATCTGACCCCGGTACCACCATGGACCATCCCGGAATGACCCGGACCATCCCGGACTCAACACGGATGACAATGGATCAGCTACGGACCCAACATGACATGCCAGATTGCCCAGGATCAACGTGATGCCACTACGGACCTTACCGGAGCCAACACGGTTGCTACACGGACCGTCCAGGATTACCCCGGATTGAAAAATCCTCCCGGATAGTCTCAGATGACTACGGCAATTTTAATCAGCTTAAATTTCCAGGGTGGTGTCCCAGACCATCCAGGATCATCCCGGACTGTCCCAAACTATCACGGATAAGCTCGGACCCAAAGCGGATCTTACACCGGATCAGCCAAATTTCAGTCCGGGACGCTCCGGGAGGTCGTTGAGACTGGGGCTATACAATATTGAAAATGTCGTTAAACCCTTTACCAATATATATACGCATTATAATAAAAAAATTCTCCTTCTGTCACAACTCTTTTCACGGGTTAAATCTGTATTTATAGAGATTTTCACAGTTTTCTGCTTAAAGATTTGTGGTTTGTTGCAAAGGTTTGATGATCGAATGTTTAGAGTTTTAAAGCCATTTCTCCTTTTTGCCACAATGTTTCCAAAACTGTCTACTGCAGATGCTTCCAAATGTATTTGCATGTTGGAAAGAGGGTTACAGCTATTAGCATGATAATACAATCTCTTGTTGAAGTGCCTAAAGCAGTTTTTGATTAGAAATCTACTTAGTGTTTGTAATCTACTTAGCCATTAGCTGTCATTAAGAATAAAATTCCCTTTGGTACAGATAATTATTTTCAGTCTTGATCAAAAATGGAAAAATAGTTTTCATACAGTTGACGGTGTTGTGTCAATTCATACTGATACAAAATCTCTAATTGATACATAATATAACATCTAAAGAATTAGCCTGCAAGCAAGTCTGTTTACCTGATATTCAGGGATTGTGTTTGCATGGTATTCAGCGATTGTGTTTACCTGATATTCAGGGATTGTGTTTAATATTAGTGATTGTGTTTGCACGGTATTGACATATATCACCCTTTAACACTTTCCCTCATATAGACGCTTTCGGACGCTTTTGCAGCTGTGAGACAGCTTTTGGAAAACATAGTGACAAAAGAAGAAATTGCTCAAAACGAGCAATTTCTCCTTTTGCCACCATGTTTTCCATTTTTAGTCATAGGTTATCCATTCAATAATAGAGATTTTCTTTTTTTTGACAAAATATGTCCAGTCGTCTACTGTAGAATTGTTTTATGACGGAAAGGGTTAACTCTCTCCCACATTCAGCAAATCTGCAGTTGTGAGAGACTAGGAAAATGTCTTGACAAAAGCAAGGGCAATTTCTATAAATAAGAGTAACACTATAGTTATGAAATAGAGATGAAAACATTGTGGTAAAATAAGAAATTGATGGTCATGAGTTAAGTCTCTCCTTTTGCCGCCATGTTTTCAAAAGCATTCTGCTGCAGATAGGTTGAAATGCATCTGCATGTTGGAATTGTACTTGGGTTTAAAAATTCTTATGTAACATCTGGCAATTAGTATTTCATTTTTTTTTGGATAAAGTGAAATTTGCTGATTCATTAATTTCTTATTTTCCAAGAAAGCTGTCTGTCTGAGAAACAGAGCTAGCCCTTTCCCTCATAGACACATTTTGACATTTCTGCTGCAGACAACTTTTAATAACATAGCGACAAAAGAGGAAATTGCTCAACATGAGCAATTTCTCCTCTGGCCACAATGTTTGAACTCTTTTCAAATCATACTTTCGATCATTTATAGAGATTCTTAATAGTTTTTGCCTAGATGTTTTCAAAGTTGCCTGCTGCAGATTTGTTATAAGGGGAAAAGGGTTATCATGTCTTTCCTTAAACTGATGCAGCAGATAAAATGTGAACTTGTTTCACCCTTTCCCACATCCAACAAATATGCAGCAGATAACTTTGAAAACATCAAAGCACAAATGTGAAAAACTCTCTGAAAGTGAAATTTAAGTATTGTTATTGAATAAAGTTGAAAACATTATGTAACAAGAGCTGTCGGAGGACAGCGCGCTCGACTACATGCCGCTTATTCGCATAAAGCACTATTTCATTATATTGCACTTAAGTACTATTAACCCTTTCCCTCATACGGCAATTCTGCAGCAGACGACTTTGAACTTATTTTGTCAAAACATAGAAAATCTCCATAATTGAATGGATAACCTATGACAAAAAGTGGAAAACATTGTGGCAAAATTTTCAATTCAAGGACCATTACTCCATATTTAGGATGCAATGGAGTTATCTAACCTAATTGTACGATGGTCCTTAACAAATGTGTGAAGTATGAAGTGATTTGAATTATGAAACTTTAACGCAAATGTTAAAACTGACCGAGTTTAAAAATAGCAAAACCTAAAAAAAAGGTTTACCAAATGTTTGACATCATGCAAAACCCGTTTGATATGTTGAAGAATTATATTTGATAAATGAATGATCACTTAATTAGAAAGGAATGTAACCAAAAATTATGAATTTATCTAAAATTCTCAAAATCAAACAAAAATCATGTTATTTATTCCCAAAAAGTCACACTCAGCATCTTCAACATACAATGTGAAAAAAGGTATTATATGTAATTATATTCCAAATATGAAAGCCCTAACACAAGTACTTATTGAGAAAAATTAAAAAATTAAATGAAAATGCCAACTTGCCCTAAAACTTTAACCACCCAAAATCATGTCGTTTGCCGCAAAAAGAAGGTCACACTCAGCATCTTCAGCATACAATATGAAGAAATGTATTAGATGTAATTATATTCCAAATATGAAAGCCCTAGCATAAGTACTTATTGAGAAAAAAAAATTAAACAAAAAATTCCAACTTGCCCTAAAACTTTAACCACCCAAAATCATGTTTTTTACCCCAAAAAGAAGGTCACACTCAGCATCCTCAGCATTCAATGTGAAGAAAGGTATAAGATGTAACTACATTCCAAATATTAAAGCCGTAGCGCAAATACTTATTGAGAAAAATTAAAAAATTAAATGAAAATGCCAACTTGCCCTAAAACTTTAACCACCCAAAATCACATCTTTTACCCCAAAAAGAAGGTCACACACAGAATCTTCAGCATACAATATGAAGACAGGTATTAGATGTAATTATATTCCAAATATAAAAGCCCTAGCATAAGTAACTATTGAGAAAAAAAAAAAAAAAAAAAAATCCAACTTGCCCTAAAGCTTTAACCACAGAAAATCATGTTTTTTACCCCAAAAAGAAGGTCACACTCAGTACCTTTAACATTCAATGTGAAGAAAGGTATAAGATGTAACTATATTCCAAATATTAAAGCCCTAGCACAAATACTTATGAATGAAAATGCCAACTTGCCCTAAAACTTTAACCGGACGCCGACGGAGACGCCGACGCCGGGGCGAGTAGTAAAGCTCTCATATTCTTCGAATAGTCGAGCTAAAAAGTAGAAATTGCTTGTAATTTGCTCAATACCAACTAATTTTTTTGTTACATCAATGGTTCCCACTCTCGCTGTTTTATTACCAGATAATTAATTTAACTTTCATTTGCAAATGTTTACTTTAAGCCTAGTTCTCACTGTCCAGGTTCAGGTTCCGGTATCTCCAGAAGACTAGCTGGTATACCGGGATGATCCGGGATGATCAGGGACATTTGTGCCAAAAAATCAATTGCATTCTCATATTCTTATTGCTGTCCCGAAATGCTCCAGGTTTAGAAGCCAGATGCCCCGTTTGATCCCAGATTACCCTGGTTTGGCACAGTGTATTTATGGTGTCGCCCTAGCGTGTTTCCCGGTCCATCCAGCAGTGACCCAGGTCGTGTCCCGGTGTCGGCCGGTGAGACGTAACGATCGTGTTACGGCCCTACTGGTCCAACATGGTAGAACCCCGGTCGTGCACCAGTAGTGCCACGGTGAAACCCAGTGTCCCCCGTTGTAACCGGATAGTACCGATATATAAACTGAGACAAGCGCAGATCAGCATCAGTTTTCTATCGTCTGTCGAAGAAGGGATCATATCGTCTTGCTCTCAAATTACACTGATTGGGAACCTAATTGTACACGATACTTTATATACACCGGGAATCTGGGTCTATCCGTAACTAAACCCTGTCTGAACATAACTTCGCCGACTGTTACCATCGTGGAAACAGGACTATGCCGTTGTTATCTAATCCTGCTCTGACCGTGTCGGTCCCAAACTCCAACGGTGCAAAACAGGGCTTTACCGGCATACGCTTGAGCTATTCCGGGTTAAGTCCGGGGTTCACATATGTCTACCATGAGTGGAGTATTTCCAACCGCCCCGAATTACTACTGACTATCACAGAAGAGCCACGGTAGAGACCCGGTCCTGTGCCGGTATATACTGGCATTGTGCAGGACCTGCCCGGATAATGCCGGTTCTTGGTGACTCGCGGTCTGCCGGATCAACGGTTCATCACGGATCATCCCGATTCACTACAGTGCTACCACCATTGTCTTCCCCGATTGACACGGTTTCTCCCGGACCATCATCTGAGACGTACCAGGGCACCAATCCGGCACTGTGAGAAGTAGGCTTTAAGATTAATTTCATACAAATTGCTCTTTTCACCACATTGTTTTTTTTGTTTAAATTGTGTGTGGTGGATCAGTCAACTGTCTATAAAAGGAATACTTTTAACTGTTTAACCCTTTCCAACGTACAATACATCTGCAGCATACGACTTTGAAAACATGGTGACAAAAACCTGAACAATCTCCATAAAAGATAGCTTAATTGTCAAATAAAGTTGAAAACATTGTGGCAAATGGTGAAATTGCTCATCATGAGCTATTTCACCTTTGCCACAATGTTTTCAAAAGTCGTCTGCTTTAGAGGTGTCAGAAAGCGCCTGTATGTGGTAAAGAGTTAAACCCTTTCCAACGTACGTCACATCTGCAGCAGATGACTTTGATAACATCTAGGCTAATATATGGAAGATGTCCATAAATGAAAGATTGTTGAATACATTTTGACCATAGGAGAAATTGGTCATTACGAACAATTTCTTCTTTTGTCAAAATGTTTTCAACTCTATTAAATAGTGAATATTTATTTGATAGAGATTTTCCATTAAACTTTGCGAAGATATTTTCAATGTGGTCCGCTGTAGATTTGTTGTACATCGTAACATGTATGTGGGAAAAGGGGTTACCCCTTTCCCTCATATAGATGCTTTCTGACGACTCTACAGCAGATGGCGCAAAATGAGCAATTTCTCCTTTTCCCACAATGTTTTCTACTTTTAGTCATACTGGTTATATGCATTCAATTATAGAGATTTTCTATTTTTTGTCAAAATATGTTAAAAGTTGTCTGCTGCATAATTGTTGTATGAGGGAAAGGGTTAACAAGTTTTTAAATGTTATCTGCTCTGCTAATGATGTCCTAAGTTGTCCATACCAGGTAAAGTGTTATTGAGAGAATGTCTCATGAAATAAAGGACTCCTTCTTACCTTATGTCGAAAATCTAATCTACATGGCAAATTAATCTTAACCCTTTCCCTCATATAGACGCTTTCTGACGCCTCTGCTGCAGACGGCTTTTTGAAAACATAGTGATAAAAGAAGAAATTGCACAAAACGTGCAATTTCTTCTTTTGCCACAATGTTTTCCACTTTTTGTCATAGGTTATCCATTCAATTAAGGAGATTTTCTATTTTTTGACAAAATACGTTCATAGTCGTCTGCTGCAGAATTGTCGTATGAGGGAAAGGGTTAATTGACTTCATGAATTCTTTATAACCTTCTAGGTTACTTAGTTGTTGACGCTTTTCAAGTCAATGTAGAATATCAATTTAAATATCACAATACCTGTCCAATGTTGTATCATAAAGAGAAATTTCACCATTTCCATTACTGTTTTCTTATTGTAGAGATTTTCATATTTGTTTACCCGGGTGTTTCACAATATCCTTTGCTGCATATTCTTTTCTATGTGTAAAAGGGTTGTAGCACCTTTGCTTTGCTTAATATATACAATATGGTATTGAAGCTAGTTGATTTAAAGACACAGTTCCTAACAAAAGTTCAGATGAACATTATTGAAGATATTGAACCCTTTTGCAAGGCTTAATTATTATGTTTGTTGCATTTTTTTTTTTGTAAAATATTAATGAAAGGATCTATCTATAAGAATTGTAACATTCCCGTGAATGAAAATGACTATAAATGAATGAACAATGAACACAGACACATGTACACATTACACCAAATATTGTTTTAGTTAATTAATTAGTAACATGTTACATTTTGAGTTCAAGACCTAAACATATTTATGGACTGAATAAATGAACAATGATTATATAATATGTAAAAACTTAAAATGAACATGTTTCAATAATGAA
Source organism: Serripes groenlandicus (assembly GCA_031761405.1). Classification (NCBI taxonomy): domain Eukaryota; kingdom Metazoa; phylum Mollusca; class Bivalvia; order Cardiida; family Cardiidae; genus Serripes; species Serripes groenlandicus. The sequence goes on from JASEVX010000009.1 coordinate 34,170,856, forward strand.
CAAGAGAAAGTTGATGCAAGGCATCAATGTCGCCGGAAAAGACTGCATTGATTTATTTATGTATTCTTGACTTTCCTTAGTCTATTCAAACATTAGGAACGTTGATTTTGTTGTTGTTTGGCGTTGTTTACCCTCGCGCTCGGCATTAATGCCATTTGGCGAGCAGCTATCGTTATGGAACGTTGAAATGAAAACATTTGCTTATAAATTTTATATTCATACCTATACATTAGGGTATCTATAAAAAATTAACGAAATGTGTACACATTTATCTTGGCTTAAATTTAATTTTGCTGTTGTTACTTATTTAAATAATAGTATTCATTCATATAATTTCAATGTTTGTCAATCTTATTCGAATCACAAGGTAAATATCTTGGTATTGCTTTAAAGGGAGGTAATTTGAAGAAAACAAAAGTCTTCAAAAGGAGAAATATATCAGCATTACCGTCTACAGTTTAAATTGTTCTATTGTTTGTGGATTTAAAAATGTTCTTTTTTTCTTATTTCTACATGTACAACGAAATATTGCGGCTTCTCTTTGACGCTTTGCGTCAAACATTCGTCTTGTACTTGTCTAAAATAAAATAATATCACTCGCTTTTTTATATCGAAATGCGCATGCGCGAAAATCGATGTTAAAGGTCACGAAGCTACACAACAGAATAGGGTCTATATTTAGCTTAGAAACAGTTCCTACTTTAGATATTCATGGATTAAGATTATTAAATGATTTCTACACAAATCAAGACATCTCTTTGAACATGAAAACAACATTTAGTAAGTTAAAATTGCTATTAAAAGGAGAATCCGAAATTGACCTCAATGATGACACATAAGAGTCTGCATTAGGGGGTGTTGGTTCACGTCTTGAAGGGACCACTTTTGTCTTCGTAAATAAGACAAAAAACTTAAATGCGAGTGAAATAAAAAAAACTGCAAACATTAAAAAATAGGAATATTTATTTCATTTTAGATGTGTCATTTATTAGTGTTCGTAAACAACCACAATTGTAATATGTTCAAATCATCTAGATTTGTTTCTTTCTAATAATAAGCCGCCCTCCCATGTGATTTCCGAAAACCTATTAAAAATAGAAGTCGCGGGCTTCTGCCCGGCGACTAACAATGAATTATAGGGGACACACAATATAAGTGGAATAAACAGGTTATAAATTGTAAACTTAACCTAACCCTGCTGAAACAGTCTGTAAATTTGTTACTACATGTTTCTAAAAAAATCTTTAAGTAGCTAGACACAACAAACTAAGTTATAACTGTTTCCAGATCGCAGGTTAATTGTTAATGATTAGTAACTTATAATCTACATGTAGTAAAAGTTCCTCAAAGAAATGCAGTTTAAAATGTTTACCGATGATGGCTTTAATCCTTTCCTACCTACAGACATATCTTGTTACATATGCAGCAGATGACTGTTGAAAATATTGTTTCAAAAGGAGATAAAGCTCATAAGGAGCAATTTCTCCTTTTGCGACAATTTTTCAGCTTTAATACTATCATTTAACCCTTTCCCACACAGACAATTCTGCAGCAGACGACTTTGAACATATTTTGACAAAAAATAGAAAATCTCTATAATTGAATGAATAACCTATGACTAAAAGTGGCAAAAGGAGAAATTGCTCGTTTTGAGCAATTTCTTCTTTTGTCACTATGTTTTCAAAAAGCTGTCTGCTGCAGAGGCGTCAGAAAGCCTCTATATGAGGGAAAGGGTTAACTCTCACTTAACTTTCATTTACAGAAATATTTTATATTTTGCCTGGCTGATTTCCAAGTGTTCTTAGTAATTGTTGGAAAGGATTTAAATGATTCAGTGGAAAAATTCGAAAATGATCAAGAGCAATCTTGCCACATTATGCATTTAAAACTTTTTCAAATGCATAAATTCATTTGTCTGACATTTTCCATTGCATTTTCTTTACATATTTGAGGAGTCTCACAGATTACTATCAAGCCAGGTATTTATCAACTGATATTTAGTAAAGGCCAATGAAACATCTAATAATTATTGACTTACCTATAATTTGATAATGGCACCAACACAGCACATGGAAATAAATGAAACAGAAACAAATAATGAATGAATGATTTAATATGAATATAATGTGAAAAACAATATATGAGCGCCGTTCCGCAAAAACAGATTTTCTAGCATTTGCGACCTGTGTAGACCCAGATTAAAATACATGTCAAGGCACTGTATTATTTGCCAATTTGTCATAAAAGGGTCTCAAGAAAGTTGAGAAAAAACATTATCCATATGGATCTTATTGCATGTTATTATTATCAGGACAAGCGAATATCTAAATCTATATTTGTGTTTTTAGTGCTTTAAGTTTTGTTTTCCAGCAGCACTGCTCATAAATCGAGGGCTTGGCGTGAAACAGTTATAACTAAAATTGGTATTTTTTTACGAAGGTTAATCATCTCGCCATAAAGTCTTTATAAGCATTAAATCATTTTTCTTGGTAAAAAATGGAAATTTAGGTGCCATTGCTCATTCTGAGCAATGGCACCTAAATTTGCATTGTTTACAAAGGAGTCAAAGTTGCCCCTAAACCTGGGATTTCAAAATAGAATTTTAGTTACAACCGTTTCACGTCACGCCCTTGAAATGGTCTTTGTTTTTCACATAGCAGTACAGCTTTAATTCATGTTTATAACCATAAAACAAACTCTATTGAACACTATTAAACAAAATAAAGAAGTTTTTCGCTTTTCAAAGTTCATATATTAGACAGAGTAAATAATTAAAGGTCAAGGGGATAGGTTTGAACTGATGTGATTGAAACTAAATGGCATATTGGTGGACCATTGTGAAACAGCAGAAAAATAAAGTGATCCCAGTTAACACCTGACAAACTTTGTTTGTGCAGGTATAAATTAATAATAATGAATATTGAATAATGAATGAATAATAATGAGTAGTAATGAATAATAATGAATAATAGAAATGTTAACTATGATGACCATAAATAATAGAAAGCAAAGTGCATAAATTGTTGTCAGAACACAGTATACATGTGCAATTAAGCTTACAAGATTGTTTATTGTTACAGAGTTAACACTGTCCCATTTACAGTCACATTTGTGTTAGCTGTCACCTCTGATAAACAGCAAGCCATATGTAGATATACAAAAACAATATTCTTTAATTGACTTGTATTAGCGGTATAGCCACTTGAATTCAGCAGCAAACAACTTTGAAAACATCTATGTTATAATATAGAAACTCTGTATTAATGAAAATATTTAAATATTGAATCGAGTGGAAAAGTGATAATTTGCTCATTGTGAACATTTATTCCTTTTGATGCAAAGTTTTCAAAAGCTCTCTGCTGCAAATGTGTCAATGTAATACCAATAAGACAATTCTGGAACCAGAACAATCATTTTTAGCAAAAATTCCACAGATTATAAGACATCTATACAAATATTAAGAAATCTCCGAAATGGTGTTCAGTAATGAAGAGCTACTGTAGAAAGAGATATTTGAAGTCATTCATTGCCAATATTGTAAATAAGACTTAAATAAAAGGAACTGATTCCAGCCTAGATTTCGATGAGTGTCTTCAGAATTCGCCTTCTATAGCAATTGACTTAAGCCCCTTGCTAAAAACATTCCTGTGACAGAAAAAAATAATTTATTTATAAATTCTTTATAGAGTAAAAATTTACTGATAATTATTATAAACAGGTCAAACCTGTAGCCATTTGATATCTGGTATTTATCCATTCAGAAAAAAAAGTGACAGATCAAAGACAAGGATCTGATTCATGTTCCTAATAAAGATGACTTTTAATTCATGCCCCTGCAGGAGACAACTTTTGAAACACTTCAGAGCTCTAGATAAGGAGCGTGTTGTTTGTTTTAAAATCTTTATTTTATCGGCTAACCCTATGTTGTGGGTACTCAAAAATGTTTGGGTTTGGTTGGATAATAAGAGAGATCTTGTGGAAAAAAGAGCTGTGAACACATCCTTATCTCTGAAACTTGTTGTCTATTTTTGTACAAAAGAAGCCATATCAAAGAAAGGGTCATCAACAAGAGGGCCATGAGGCCCTGGAATCGCTCACCTGAGAATGAGCTATTTATGACTTTACTCTTTCAGCGCCAATGGCAATATCATCAAGACAAACTTTCTGACAAAATTTCAAGCTGCTCAAGTCAAAAATGCAATTTATATAGTGTTAACAAGATTGTTATACAATTTAGCCTAGTGACCTTGTCATTGACCTGACCTGACCCATATTCAAACTTGACCTAGATATCATCAAGTCAAACTTTCTGACAAAGTTTCAAGCTGCTCAAGTTAAAAATACGGCTTCCAGAGTGTTAACAAGCTTTTCTTTCAATTTAACATAGTGACCTAGTTCTTGACCCGACTTGACCTATATTCAAACTTGGCCTAGATATCACTAAGACAAACATTCTGACAAAGTTTCAACATGCTCAAGCCAAACATGTGGCTTCCAGAGTGTTAAAAAAAATTCCCTTAAATTTGGCCTAGTGACCTAGTTTTTGACAGGACATGACCCATATTTAAACTTGGCCTAGATATCATCAAGACAAACTTTCTGATAAAGTTTCAAGATGCTCAAGTTTAAAATATGGCTTCCAGCGTGTTAACAAGATTTTCCTTCAATTTGGCCTAGTGACCTAGTTTTGGACCCGACATGACCCAGTTTCGAACTGGGCCTAGATATCATCAAGACAAACTTTCTGACAAAGTTTCAACATGCTCAAGTTTAAAATATGCTTTAAAAAAGCAGGAGTTAAAACTGATACAATGTTGAACACACATTTTAACCATTACTCAAAACAGTCTTTAATGGAACCAACAGCTCCTGTTTGTTTGTTTGTTGTTTCAACCTGCTCTCAACTAGAAACTGTATTATTCATTAATTGGTCGATATAAATTAGTTTGAAATGGAGATTTCTCAAGAGATTTATTTAAAATTAAAACAGTCTTCAAATTATAAGATCGGCCTTTTCTCACACGCAGATGCTTTCTGACGCATCTGCAGCAGACACCAGTTGAAGGCATTGTGGCACTTTCTGCTTTTTTCACATTTTTGCCAATATGTTTTTAAAGTCATATGCTACAGATTTTTTGTGATTCTCCGGACAAGAAAAAAAGTAACATTCTAATCAAGCGGAATTAAACCCCTTCCCACACAAAACACAACTGTATCAGAAATCTCTAATAATATCTTGCCAAAATATGGAAAATCTCTTGAAATAATAGCATAACTATTGAGTGAAATTGAAAACGTCATGGTCAAAGTCGTCTGCTGCAGTTGTTTCAAAACTAGCCTGCATGGGGTAAAATGGTTGAATCCTTTCCAATCTTCAGACACATCTGTAGCAGACAAGAGTTTTCAATTCTATTCATTAAATTGAACTTTTATTAATATAGAATTGTCCTTTCTTTTCCCTGGTATTTTTAAACTTGTCTGATGCAGATTTATTGGATGTGGGAAAGGTTTAAGTGACAGTATCAAGTTTTTATGTTCATTAAACTCATAACAACCAATCAGTGGACGGTGTTCTGTCAGTAAACAAGTTGTCAAGCTTTTCCTGAGGTAGATTCAAGTACAAGAGATTTCATTGCCTCCTACATGGATTGCTAAGAGCTTCTATAAAGGGTTCAATTAGTATCAAACAATATCCCTTTACCTTGCACAGATGAATTTAGACAACTCTTGTAGAGAACTAACTATATTCAATATTTAAAAATGGTGGACGATCTCAATATCACTTTGTTTATTATAGCAATTGATACAGGTACATTCAGCATTAGCTGTATGTTAACAACTAGCCGAGATACAAACAGAAAAAGAGATGTTATTCATTTTAATACATGCATTCTAAAGAGGGGTTTTTTTTCTGTTAAAGCGTGATAAATAGTACCCATTTTTATTTGCCCTTTTTCGTAAACTGGAGTGGTCAAGGAACACATGTGTCACCTGCATATATTTGAATCTTTCCCACAAACAACACATTTGCAGCAGATGTCTTTGAAAACATCTACGCAAACATTTGGAAAATCTTTATACATGATAGAATTATTATTGAATAAATTTGAAAACATTGGGGCTAAAGGAAAAATTGTTCTTAATGATCAATTCTCCTATTGCAACAATGTTTTTTAAAAATGATCAGCTGCAGAGGTGTCAGAAAGCGTCTGTATGTGGCAAAGGGTATACAGTGTGATGGACAGACAGAGATTGATAGATGGGCAGACAATTAAGAAGTGATTTGCAGAGTCAGGCTGCCGAAACAGTTGTGCATTCCTCAACACACGTACATAAGTGAATATTCCATACCTTGAGGGGTCAGTCTGTCTAATGATTGCAGAACATATACACTTCACAATGAGCTACATTCACAGACCATTGAATAAACAAACTGCAATCTCTCGACATTTTTCATACACAACGCATCAATCTAACCTGAACTTTATCCAACCCTATTCAATTGAATTTACGCAAAAGTTTTTATTTTCATGTTTGGTTAAGTAGTATTTCTCGCATATTTATGGACTTGTCTTTACTATACCAAGATAGGTGCGTATGAGTATGTATTCTGGTCTATATAACTCATAATTGACATGCTAATGTCATGTTCAATGCCCAATTGCTTAACCCTTTCAATACTGAATTCTTAAAATGAACTTGTCAAGCTTTGCAATTGGAAGAATCCATTGTCAATTCTAGGAATATCAATTCAATTCAATTCAATATATTTTATTGCATAAAACAACAAACAGTATGTTTATAGCAAATAAAGAAATTATAAAAAGTACAAACGGAGAAATGGATTTTCCAGAAGAATTTGGAATAAATTTAACATTATGAGTGTTCTTGCTAAAATTGCTCTATTATAGAAATATGATGCATACATTTCGTTAAAACTTTGATATTAGAACGGTTATCAAAGCTGGACCATCACATCATTAGGTGTAATAATCCAGCATTGCTACCGTTCTCTATGTTTCATTGCAACGAATACATATTTAGATAAACTATTTATAGTTTTCGTAGAAATTGAAGACATTAATGCATTAAATTTAAGTATACTTGGCCAATGACAATATTATCTTTTTAAATATCTCTTGCGTATTTCATAATATTTTGGGCACACTAATAATAAACATACAATAGGATGCAAGCTTACTTGAATTATTAATGTTTGCATACCAGTTTTGTTTGTATATATCGAGGATACGTTGCTTAATGGTTCGGAAGTCAATAGTTTGTGGATTTTGGTCTATCCAGAGATTTGTCATACCGATTTCATCTAGTATGTTTTTAACGTTATGTGCCCAATTAAGTTTAAAGTGATTGATATTATTATCTGAATCTAGCTGCAACATGTTATAGATTTGTTTTATTAAATAATGATCTGATTGATTTAGAATTTTGATCCAATACTTCATAATTGAAATCTTTCTTTTAATATGCATAGGGTAACGACCTAACTCGCCATATAGGGCATCAAGATTAGTACAATTTTTAACATTCAGGATCTTTCTTGAAGATTTGGAAGTTTGTTTGGAGTTTAACGCCGCTTTCAACAGCTTTGGTCATATCACGGCGGTCAGTGCACCTACCCATGTTTTCCTGGCTTTCCCACACCAGTACTTACACAACATTCTTTCGAAGCCACTGACTACTTTCTCACATAGATCAGAGGTGAGAGGCAATGGAAAACATCGCCCGAAAGAACGCGCCGCAACCGGGTATCGAACCCGCGACCTCCAGATCACGAGTCAGATACGCTACCAATTGAGCTACCCGGCCGGGTCTGGTAAACTGTTGTACTATCGAGTTCTCGGTTGTAGTGAGCGTTTGATTGCCTTGCGATCAATCACTCAATAAATTGAGTCTATGACAATTATAATTCAGACTCAACAATTTGCCAATTGCTAGTTTTTCCGGCAATTACGTGTTGCACTTCCTGTGACCTTCAATGACTTATTTTGTTTATGAATTGCTTAGAAACTTAGTATGTATCAATTCTCCATTTTTACTTGGAAAGTAACCCCAAATTTCTCCTCCGTAATTTAGGACGGATCCTACTAGACTATCAAACAGATTACATTTATCGTTTGTATTTAAGTTTAACTGGTTGAATACAATAAACAAGTTATGTAAAGCGTATAAAGAATGTTGTGCTGTCCGTTTCTGGGTACGAAACCAGCATCCGTTCTTGTATAAACTAATTCCTAAATATTTAAAGGAGTCCGCAATCTCTAATTGAATATTGTTGTAGATATGAAATGTTTGGCCAATTACTGTATCGAGGGCTTGGCGTGAAACGGTTGTAACTAAAAACCTTTTTTGAAAACCCTGGTTTAGAGGCAATTTTGATCCCTTGGTAAACAATGCAAATTTAGGTGCCATTGCTCAGATCGAGCAATGGCACCTAAATTGTCATTGTTTAGCAAGAAATATGATCTAAAATATGATTTAACGCTTATAGACCTAATGGCGAGGTGATTAACCTTGGTATTTTTTTTTTTTAGTTACAACCGTTTCACGCCAAGCCCTCGGTATAGCCACCAGTGTAGAGCCTTGTCAGATGACGAGGATGTGTCGGCTGACCTAGCTTTATACGGACGGCACAGTCTTCATAAACATCTATTCCAACAGGTAAGGGGTTAACTACCTATACTGAAGAATAACAGTTAATATAAGCCGACTCTGATAGTATTTCAAGAGGATTAATACGTGCTGTCCTCCCGATGCAAACATTTTAGTGCAATTCAATGAACTGAAAAGTAGATCAATTCTCCGCACAAGGCAATGACAAATACTGTCGCATTACGCAATTATAAGACAGTCAATAAATATATTGTTTCCTTGTAATGGATTTGAAATTGTAGAAAAGCTGGTAAACTCCATTAGCATCCAAGTCGTGAATAACATTATAGCAAGACTACTGTTCAAATAAAATGTACACGACCCTAGACTTGCCGTTATTATGATGTTAAGCTTCCTGGAAACTCTGTATAGATCAAGCAGTTATGGATGTTCAAATAGTCAAGGAGCTATGACAGTGTAAATCAACATATCCTTAACCTTTTACAAAAGATTTACAGCAGCCAACCTGGAAAACATTGAAGCAAACCTACGGTATGTTAGAGTTGTCCCTTAATGTGAAGATACATCTTGATAATCTACACCAGCCAACTGTGCATCTGTGCAAAAGTATACACAATATATTTAAATGAAAGCATCATTATAGAACAGAATTGAGAAAAACAAAATAAAAACTCATGTCGCCAAATTCTAAACGTGATACAGATATGATGGTATCAATTATTTCATGAAGATTGGATGAAACATATGGTCTCTAGAATGTTTATAAGGCTGTCTTAAAATGTGAGCATGTGACCTTGTTTTTAGCCCCGTGTGACCAAGTTTCAAACTTGACACATATTTGATTGATCCAAATGTTCTGATGAGTTTGAAAGAGCAGTGGATGAAAAAAAGGAATCTTGAATGTTTACAATGCGATGTTTGAAGTCTCATGACTGAGGACAGACGAACGACGTACACAACGTGATCACAAAAGCTCACACTGAGCACTTAATACTCATGTGAGCTCAACAAATCAAAGTTCAAGGGGGGAATTACAATAAAACGCCAAAAAGGATCTGATTCAACATGATGGCTTGTACATCTACTTTTTATCATTATCCTGTCGTTACTGCAATAACTAGTTGTGAAAATTAATCAAACTATAATTACTTAGTCAGTATGCAGGCAATATATGGTCATTAGGACATATTAAGCGTTTCAAAAATAATGGAAAATATATTTATCACATAACTTGCACTCCAGGAGTGACATAAAGCAGTGACATAAATATCATATGTAACTAGTTACATAAATAGCCGACTCACAGCACGCGTGTGACGTCACTCCAGTGTGACGTCACTTTAAATGACAGCATATTGTTTAAAATTGTTCTGAATTTCGGCATTTATTAAAAATATTGTTTAAAGAGAATAAATCTCGATAAATCAAATGTTATAAGTGCCTTTTTGCTAATTTTGTATAAAATAGAAAGGTTATTGATAGGGACTACTTTTTACAGTGAAAGTATGCATTATAACTTCGGGATGAACTTCGGTCACTGTTTATATGAAGACGAAGAAAGGTCGATTTAAAGATTAAAAACAATCTTTTTATGGTGTTATGTGATAAATAGAATCTTACATTCGTGCTTATTTGATATTGTTTTTTATGAAACTCGTCGACTGAAACGAATATGACGCTCGGCAGGGCCTCGCGTCATATTATTTCAGTCGACTTGTTTCATAAAAACAATAACAAATAAGCACTCATGTAAGATCCTGTATTTATTGAGTTACACATTTTTTAGCAGGTTGTCCTTTTGTCACATTTTCAAAAGTCGTCTGCATATCTGGAAGTAACCTTTTAGTTTTGACAGTTACAAATATAAGTTCACTAGTCAAAGGTACCAGTATCTTAGCCTGTTAAAAAAAATCCCGCATTTTACTATTTCGTAGAAAATTTAATTTTATCAAAAAAATAATATATTTTCTGCTATTTACTACAATATCAAAAAGGTATATTTTCTTTTGGAAATCAATAAACATAACTGAGGTCAAATTTTGGTTCCAAAACAAAGTCGGGCACCATCAAACTTTGGAAGTGTGTCTCTATCAAACAATGAAAGGTGGAATGGGTTTTTATCACCCGAAAAATATCTTGATACAATCTGAACACTTTGACAACAACAAGAGGGCAATGATGGCCATGGATCGCTCACCCGACTTATGCAATGTGATTTGTCATGTCAGCCACACAGTCAACCTCATTAACTCATTTTGTGAGTAAGCTAATACAAAAGTCTCAAGAGGGCCAGTATCGCTCCACTGCCATTAGGCAAAATTTAATTTCCAAACAGCCAAGCCCCCTGTGGCCATGTTTTTTTATCAACCACCATGGCTTGAAGAAATCTCGTACAGTGAACATTTTTTGCAAAACCATTTAAACATCGGCCAGATAGTTTGGGAGGAGAAGATTGTTAAAGTTTTCACTAAACCAATATAAGGCTAACAGCCCCGCACCCTGGCAGCAATATTTTAAGACCAATCAACATATAGCTTGGTGGACACCCAAATAACATTTCTAAATATTATTTGAAAATCGGCTAGATACTTACGTCCAAGAAGATATTTTAAGTTTACACTATAGCCATATAAGGCAAAACAACTCTGCCCCTGGTGGCCATGTTTTTCAACCAATCAACATGGCTTGAAATAATCTGATAGAGGAAATGTTATTCGGAAATCTCTCACATCAGTGCTGTAGTAGAGAAATGGTAACTTAACATTTGTTCCCATTTCTCGCAAATACAACGACCAAATTGACTGCGATTTCGCAAATTGTTTATTCTTACGGTATGTTTTATGAAAATGAAAATTTCTCGGAGAGATGTTGTTTGCGACAATTTGACTATCAAGGTTATTAACCAATCATATTCTTCTTCCTCGCAAATTAACCGGTTTTACGTGAGCTCTTAAAACCCTGCATTTTATAGCCGTCCAAAAGGAAATATATCAAGGTATCTGATTTATGAAAACACTGTCAAAATAAGACGAAATAAGCAATGAAAATGCAAAAGGCAATCCTTATACAGATCAAATAAACTCAATTCCTTTACTACTATAATAACATAAAAACAAATAAGATGTTTGTTAAAATGGGTCAGAAATTTTATTTTCATAACCTCACAGACATAGTTCTTATAGTATTAGTAAACAGTCAGCACTGTTAGCTTATATTTTGACAATGGTGTGTCGATTAAAACCAAGCAGACACATTCAAATTAAAACCAAAGAAGTTAAATAAAAACACAACAACAGAGATTTAGTAACAGAAGAGTTGATGTTATTTTGTGGTGTAATTATGTATTGATAGGGCTTGATTATAAGTCAGTTTACCCGTTAAATTACCAAGTGTTCACCTTTTTGATGTATTTTTGTTTAATTTTGTCAAGTCAATACACTCACAGTAACGAAAACAGTGTGATTTAAAGCTGCAACACATTAATGCAATACGGAATCAGCAAACAAAGAACGTGGAAGCCTTTAACCCGTTCCTTGACTTTCTTTTTTCAGACTCCTCTAAATTCAAACAATTTGGTGTAAATAACGAACACATATGAACGTTTCGTTCTGAGAAAAAATAAAAGAATCATTTCGGAAAAAGAGAAATTGCTCTTACTGTGAGTCATTTCATCATTTTTGAAAATGTTTTAAAAATCATCCGTTGTTACGTCGTCAAATTTCAGTTCCATGTGGCTAAGGATAAATCCAATGATTGCATAATCAGTTAAGTTTTCCCCAAATAACATTGAATCTTCCTTTGTTCTCACAGTTTTATATCTGGCACAAACGTACGTTATACATTGAACGGTCGTCAGGTCTGTTTTCTTTGAAGTATTTTAAAAGTGTTCATGGACTTAACAGTAATATGACTGTGACCGTTCAATTTACACAACAACTTGTGCATTTATATCAATGAAGAAAACGGAATGTTTAAACATGGTCTATGCACAACATTTTTGATAACGTAACCGGTTCGTCTTAAACAGTTTTTCTGACATGATATTATACTCTAATAGGAAAACGTAAAACGAAATAATATGTAAGACATATTTTAATTTTGATAAAGAATTAAAAACACAATAAAGGGAAAAATTGCTTGTTTTGGGCAAATACGTTTCCAAAAGATGTATGTTTAGTACGTTACATGAAAAGCCATTTGTAGATTCTTCCAAGTGCATGTCATCTTGTAAAGAACAAGAGTTGAAAACGTTGTGTCAAAAGGGAACGACTTTCGTTATGGTTTCGCCGACTTTGCTAAATGGTTTAAAGTCTTCACGTACAGACTTTTCAAAGTGTCATTATTCCCTTAACGGACACGGTTAATATATCAGTGACATCAAGGATGGTTCTTACAGACCTTACTCAACAGCAATCCAACACATGTACCCATTACTTTGTATTGTAAATGATCAGGTTCAAGTAAATGATCCCATGTGCGCACATTTTAGTAACAGACTGGCCGTCTGGTTTTATCAACCATCCCCAAGAACGACCTCATCCTGTTAATGTTTTTTAAGTGTGATTAGACGGTCACATAGTTTTTGAAGAGCTTATCTGTATAACCTGGTTAAACTAGTTGATGCAACATTAAAGGGTTTTAATTTGATATCATAACTTTTATTGAACTGCAAAATTAATGATGGTGAAATGCTGAGTACTGCTGAGTACAGAAACGGATCCATAATTATTTTCAGTAATTTAATAACACATAAAACGCACTTTTATGATAGGCCACTGTGGTACATAATGCCGTTATATTTTATTGAACATTAAGACATCATTGTTTTGAAAATCAAAACGAGAATACAAACAAACAATTAGTCGTTCATTTCCAATATTGGTAATCATGTTAACTAAAACGATTAAACAAGTGTTTATTTTATGGTCCAACCTATGTCAGCTGTAAGCTGTTTTATGTAATATAATACGGCCAGATATTCGCAATTCATTCCATGTTTGACAAACATAACTAGTGTGGTGAAGAATATTTGATCAAACATGAGGACCATGATGGTACTTTATCTATCAGCTTGTCTAATGTAAAAGCCTTCAAAGTTTCTATTCTAAACACATAAGGAAAATGAGCCCCTGGTAGAAAAGTTTTTGTAACCAATTGGAATAAATTGAACAATCTTGGTAGAGGGTCACTAAAGGAACCTTTGAATCAAATGATTTCAAATCAGCCATTACTATAAGAGGGTCAATCGATGAACATTTGTAACAATTGATTTCAAATAAGGCCAGGACATTTGGAGCAGAAGTTTTTACTATAATTATACGTATAAGTAAAACGAGCCATACCCATTATCAGGCATGTTTTTCCATTGATTGAAATGAGTTGAAAATCTTGGTAGAGGGTCAAAAGGGCCAGTCCTTTTGGAAGTGAATCCCTACCCTGACACTTATTTTTTTTTTCCGTTGCCATGGCAGCAAACAATTAAAATGCTTTGAACATTGCTTTAAAGAGGACAACATTATCTACATTTATGCAAATTTATTTTGTCATTTTCCCATTGATTTAGGAAAACATATTGTCTAAAGTTATAACAAACAATATGAACAGACGACAACGATGATGACGTTAACGGACGCTGATCAAACAATAAATCACCCAGCTATGTCGGCATAAACATAAATGCTGAAATTTGAATAGCTCTTTTTTTTAAATAGTTTGTAAGCAGTTTTAATCGTATGTTACAACATAAAAGCTTTTCCTGTTATAATACCACTGTAAGCAGTTAGATTGTGCTGATACTAAGACACTTGGAGACCATTTAAGAAACAAGATGGAAGACTTTACTAGCACCAGTGAAGCTTTTGATTAAGCCGGTGCGGGAATCAAGCCCCGATGTTCAGCTCTTCAATTTGATGGTTAACTATTACAACACTCCGTTGGTAATAGATAAATTGTGTTACACTTGTGAGACTTGAAATATTCTATGACTAATTGTCGATCAGTGCGGATATGTTGGCTGATCTAATCTACATCGGTTAAAATAGTCTATAATCTCATAAAAAAATCCCATACCATATAGAAAAGCGGCTAGCCCCTAAGTTTCTAAAACACAGTGGTAAAACATTTCCTGAAAACCCGAATTTACATGGCAGTCTTTTTGTCAGGAAAGATATTTCAGACACAATTTGATTGTGATAAAATAAAAAAGATGCATTTCTCTCTGTTCACTACAAAATTACACTTGGGGAGACTGTAATAGAATAACAAAGATGCATTTCCCTCTTTTAACTATTAAACAGAGTGATATTAAACGATGATCATATAAAAAACAACTGCAATTTAGGCAGCACACCAAATGACACATATTGGTACTTTTGATGCGTTTCAATTCATAAAACAAAACACATGCTCTGATGGTTCATCGTTTCGGCTTTTTGGAATGAAGGTATTTGGCAAAAGTCATACCCCTTCAGTCACATTGCAGACCATGAGCACCGATATAACAGATCGGTTCAATTTGACAAAAATGTTGAAGGCCAAAAGCTTCATCTTTCATTGAAATTAACTGCCCACATAATTTCTCTTAGGATTTACTAAAAATGTTAAAAGATAAAAACAGCAAACCCATTTATATTCATTTCATCATTTCAAACGAAAAATTCAAAATATTTTTTGGGTGATTCAAAGGCTAAACTGTGGTTGCTATAGTAACATTACTATAAACGACCTGAAAACAATTTGGGCTGTCTGTACGCCATGGAAATATTTAGATAAAGATAAACCTCTTGCTTGATATAAAGACATTGCTCACTTAATCTTTTTAAACTATTGTGTGTTTAGATATTTTTTCTAAAAATTGTATTTTGAACTATCCAGTTTTAGCCATTCCTTTTAAATACTTTCAGTTTCCGAATTGTAACTCGAGCAATATTTTTTATTACAAATCTGAATTACACAAGCGAACATTTTACAAACGTATTGTGGTTACTTGAACTTGGTTTATGCTCGTCATGAACATGTACGAATAATCCCGTATTTGAACTGGTTTTTTTCCAATCGTGTAGCATGTGTTTTGTGTGATATGATACTTATAGAGATTCTATGTTGTTGACTGTACATAACTCATGTCAGTATATCTGGTGAATCGTTGATTTAACGTTTAACATAATATTATATATCCACACCCTTTAACAGTACAAAGTTATGTCAGTTTTAAATTGAACTATACCTTTAATAACGCTTGATAAATTCAATGACACTGGGAGAGGGGACTGCTTCTAGAAATTAAAATGAACAAATAACCGAACTTGAATCCCAACAACGTAGTGTAATTTTTTCAGTTTCCATGGAAGTAGAAATCCAGAAATACTAATGTAAATTGTTAGAGTTTGCTTCGCAGTCGATCATAGATACATTTGCTCAACTAAATTCCACAGCAGACGTCTTTTAAAAATATTTTGCAAACTTAAGAAAGTGTTCATGAATCCATTTCCCACAACGTTTTCAACTCTATCCAAAATTCATACAATCAGGTATAGAAATCTGCAATATGTTTACGGTGATAATGTCAAGGTCATCTGTTGCAGAATATACGTATGTTTGGGAAAAGGGTAAATCCATATTTAAAGAATATGATTCTTCATAGTAATGTTATGATGATGATAAACTGCTTTGTCTGTTTGTCTGGTGTTATGTGATGTTTTAGTCTCTCACTTTGCCATTCGTTTGATATTGAAATACACCCTTGAGAGTTAGGTATTTCAACGCGAGTATGACAGATACACTATTCCGAAAAACAAAACACCTCCTCGAACGCGGGAGGTCCCGGGAACGGTCCTCGGCCAGGTAAAGTCGCATATTTTAATCAAAGCGCCAATGGCACTGTAGTGGCGATCGTATGGAAAATCCTGCAAAGTAACAAGCAGTATATAGGTGTAGGGCTTGCGATGACTCTGGTGTGGGTAAATTTGAGAATGTATCAACCCTGCATCTTTTGACAGTAGAATAATGTTAGTTTGCCAGAATGTTGTCTTGGTGATTTTTTAGTTACGTTCTGAAATTGGTCATGATGTGTTCAAAATTAGGCCATTCCAAAGTTATGAAAAATCTAGTTGGTATTCGATAGACTACCGTTTTAGCTCATTAGAATGGCTACTTGTAATCTAAATTGTTTGGGTAATCACATGTTCATCACCAGGTCGCTAGGCCATATTAAGATAACATATTGTTTACACTTTAGAAATTACTAAATTATCAAGAAAGGAGAGAAAACAGTATCCATTAGTTTGGTGTTTGTTTCAATGATGTCCGATATTAAACAGGTCTGTTCAATTTAGTCCCTTCACATTGCATGATTGAGGGTTGTCAGAGACATATAAACACAGTGTATTTATATGTCTCTGAGGTTGTTAAACTGCTTCGAATAATGTGAGTGCAAAAACAAACACAAAACATGCTCAAAAAGCACAATTTCACTATTTGCCAAACTGTTCAATTTATAAAAATATAGGCATATATTATAATGCTCGATCTCCAAACTAAATTAGGCTACACTTTCAGCATTGATTGCTAATTGACTCTAGAACGTGCAGACGTGTATACATAACGTGTGTACACACTGACATCGTGTGTCCTTTAAACCTTTGTAAACCAGTCTTATCATCTAGACGCTTTCATATATTTAAACAACTACACAATAAAGCCTTTATAATATTGAGATAACCAGTCTCGCGAGCTATTTATAGAACCTTTTGGAATTTCCAGATTTGAGTATCATCAGAGTTATTTGCAAGGCAGATAGACCGCGCAATGATATTTATTATCTGCCCAATCATGACGAAGATAATATTTACATATTTTAACTCTATGTAGATAATGTCTCGATAAAACTCAAATATTAGTAACAATCCAATACCAAAGTAGCACTGACATAATTATTATTAATCACGTCTCTGCATCAATGATGGAATTATAACGGATGTGAGTAAATTAGTTTGCAGTAAGGAAACAAAATATCAACCGATTGTTCAAAACCGACTATTGTAAATATTTTTCGTTGTTGTTGTTTCTGTTAGCATTGTGGCGATTGTCAAACCAATCGCCACAAAAACTGTAGTAATGGCTTCCCTCCTTTTTGGCCCAGGATTATGGGTTTACCCAGGACTCGCCATAAACAAAGAGTAATTGTGATATTAAACATTTTGTGTAAGGTTAAATTTATTTCAGAAATATCAAACATTTTCTTGTCAGATTAAAGTCATCTCAAAACGTTTAGACATTTTGTATACGGTTGAATTGATTTAATAAATATTAAGTATTTTGTGTAAGCTTGAATTTATTTCAGTAATATCAAAGACTTTCCATAAGGTTACATTGATTTCAGAAATATCTAAAACTTTTTCCAGGCTTGAATTGATTTCGGAAATATAATCCATTTTGTATAAGGTTGACTTAATTTCAGAAATATTAATAATGTCATATTGTTGGGAATGTACATGTATGTTTATAATTGGGTTTTTATTCCAATAACATAATTTAAGCAACGGAAACATACAGTTAACAATACAGATGCTCAAGCATAACACATTCGAATAAAACCAATTATATCATTTATTTTCGTACAATCGTATATCTTCCGGATAATTCAAGATGGATGATACTGTCTTAAAACCAAAACAGAACATAGTCTAATGATATCCTTTCATAACTGCTGCATTAAGAAGACGATGACATCGTACACGGGTTGTGTTGTGCAGCAAGGAACGAAGTAGATATGTGTATACAATAAGTAAACGTTACCCACAAGATACAATGTTCCCATACGACAAACATGTGAATTTGTGTTTTCAAACAAATGCAATCATTTAAATAGTTCGGTGGCGATCCTGTTGATATTTAATACATTGGCCCTCTAATGATGTTACATGTATGATTGAGAGTCTGATCTGGTATGCAGTGTATGCAGGTGAAGCAGTATTTATTTTGATGTATTATCAATTTAGCACAGCGGCACTGGCAGGTCTTTCCCACACGTGTAGTAATAACGCCATGTTTGGTTTTCGTAGAACACCACTGGATTGTGAGTAACTAGGACTATATATAACTTTGATAAGAGAAAGTTGATGCAACACATCAATGTCGCCGGAAATCCATAACAATTATCCAGTTGTTGTAAATCTCATGATCAAGCTTTGCTTACGACAGAGGTAAATATCTCACACAGAATGAGAACAGTAGTAAATAGTAGCGTGTGCAAAAATTACAAATTTCCGCTAGTCACTTGATCAACAGTTTTAGCTTAGAAACAGTTCATATTTTAGATATACATGGATAAACATTATTAAATGAATTCTTCATAAATCAAGACATCTCTTTGAACATAAAAATAACTTTCAGTAAGTTAAAATTGCTATTAAAAAAAGAATTCGACGTGATCTTTACCTCAATATTGACACATAACAGTCTGCTGCAAGTCTAATAGGGATACTTTTGTCTTCGAAAATAAGACAAAAAAAAACGTAAATGCGAGTCAAAATAAAGAAACTGCAAACACTTAAAGCATCGGAATATTTATTTCATTTTAGATGTGTCATAACTTAGTGTTTTTAAACAAACAGAATTGTAATATGTTCAAGACATTTAAATTTGTTTTTTTGTCTATAAATAACTCGTACTCCCATTGTCATTTCCGAAAACCTATTAAAACTAGAAATATCACTGAAGGTGATAAATACCCCCGAAACAGCACCTTGACTCAAAATATGGCTTCCGACTGACCAACAAAAGGGCCATAACTCTGTAAAGTAACATGCAATTGTAAAATCTTTATGATATGCACATCTCCTCTTGGTATAGAAGCTTCATGTAAAATGTTATTGAATTCCACCCAGTGGTTTGTAAGAAATAGGCCGGACAAAATATGGCTTCGGACAAAATATGACCAACAACTTAATAAGTAAAAGGGCCATAACTCTGTAAAATAACATGCAATTGTAAGACCTTTAGGGTATGCACATCTCCTCTTGGTATAGAAGCTTCATGTAAATTTTTATTGAATTCCACCCAGTGGTTTGTAAGAAATAAGCCGGACAAAATATGACCAACAACTTAATAAGTAAAAGGACCATAACTCTGCAAAATATCAGGCAATTGTAACCCGTTTAGGATATGCACATCTGCTCTTGGTATAGAAGCTTCATGTAGAATTTTATTGAATTCCACCCAGTGGTTTGTAAGAAATAGGCCGGACAAAATATGGCTTCCGACCGACCGACACAGTGACTCCTATATACCCACCCCCCAAAACTTTGTTTTTTTGGGGTATAAATATAAGTCGCGGGCTTCTGCCCGGCGACTAATAAAAAGAGGATTTTATTCTGTCAGATACAGTTCTACTTGTAGTGATCACACATATCCTTTGCTGGAAAGGCAATTACATTCGTGATAAATAGTTGTTTTAATACTACCTAGAGCTTATTTAAAGGAATCTGAGATGAGGGCAATTGTAATAAACAAAGTACTACTAAGACAAGTGAATGTGTGGTCAACGAAATGTTTCCCTAATGTCTACACACGTATTCTGGTCAACAAAGGAATACTCTCCTGTTCAAGCATATATACAAATAAGAACCCTCTTGGTAAGACACATACATTTGTTTTATAAATTAATAAAAATATTCCAGACACATATATTTGTTTGACAAATGATCTCCTTCTTGTTAAGACACACACACATTTTATTTACAAATTAATACCCTCTTGTTTAGAGACATACCTTAATTTTTACAAATAAATACCCTTTTATTTAGACACATACATTTGTTTTACAATTAAGAACCCTTTTGTTAAGACACACACACATTTGATTTACAATTTAATACCCTCTTGTTCTTAGTTTTTTACACATAAATACCCTTTAATTTAGACACATACATTTGTTTTACAAATAAGAACCATTTTGTTGAGATACATACATTTGTTTTATTATTGTACTTGATGGCGACACCGAAATAAATGGTGAGGTATGGTATAGGTATTACATGTATGGACAATATTCTTTATTGTTCAGTCGACTATAAACTAAATGGTGCGATTTACATAATACTTTTACATGAATTGATGGTAATTGTTATTGTTTAGTCGTTTTTGTTCATCAGATATAATTTACAGCATCAAAAAAACATGCCACGAATTTTAAGTTTAAAAGTTAAAATAAAGGTATCAAGCGATGCAAGAAATTCGCATTTGAACTTCTTGCATAATTGATCACCAATACTACAGTTTCGTCGATCTAACTAGGATAAATAACATAACTTGTACGTACAATAGTTATTAAAGTCAAACGACGTGTTTAATTAGTATTTTTTGTACGCAGCCTCACACATTTAAGGTCGGAAAAAATGCAATGAATAGTGTGAAACGTCGTTGTACAAGGTCATTTACTTCTCAATTATATGGTTAAAGATAACAGCAGAGAACCGTCAATTATGTCTAGCCATTTAATGGATATTGTTCTATATTAGAATCGTGCTAATTCTGGTTGTTTGAGTGCAGTCAGCGCTAGATAACAACGGGCGGAACTGTATTGATGGTTTAGCTCTACAAAGACGTAACACATTCTTGTAATATTGGGGATTTATTGCTTTTTCGAGTTAGGTCATCGGAACGTCTAGCCGAAATTACATTCCACTAATTGCACATTCCAATGCCTGTTCTTGATTCGTTATCATTTCTCCCTTTTGAAGTGAAGTCCGGCGGTATCTTTTAGTGATAGTGTATGTTTATATAAGCCTGGTTTTGGGACTGCCTACTGGTTAAGTGATAATGCACTAACACATTTTAAAAGAAAAAGTAAATTTCAAAATGTCAACCTATTTGAAGTATGTAGATACATTATACTAAAGTACATGTATAATATTTGGCATTGTAAAAGGGTGATGTTATATTTATAGAACCTTCTGTTTATCAATCGTCCAGTTTCATATGCATGGTGTTCAATGCAATATTATCAAACGATTTTATGATACATGAAATATAAGACGCTTATTGAAAATGTCTGTGTAAGTTCCTTAAACATTTATCTGTTTGGTAACGTTGATCACATATCATTTCATGTCAAACGATATTTTCAGCGCCGATCTACAAATAATGTACACACATCAATAATATCTCACATTTTTAATTTCATATGCATGGAGGTCCTAGCCGATCGCCTTATGTGTTCAAAAAGGCGCATCGGTAACAGCTAGAAGAGACACCAGAGACCTAAAATAACATGTTAGTTTAGGTCTCTGAGGACAACGAAAGAAAACTTCATAAACATGACATACAAACAAAATGGATCTTAAAATGGCAAAATGAATAATAGTAACACGAGCTGAAAAGGTATATATATTGTATTGTGAAATTCCTTTCTCGAGCATGTGATAGCCATTGCATTAAATAAAGAAGATATATCTTCTCGACAGTAAATAAATTCGTAACATAATAATTTTGATTAAACATAACTGTTTTAACTGACAGAGGAGAATTTTGATTTTGTTTTAAAACTGTTTGCGTACAAAATTGGTTTGACAATGACCATGGGATTCCGATTGCAGTTTTAAAACCGATATAAGACGTGTTTATTATATAGCATGGATGTCAAATAGTCGGTAATTTGTGCAGTCAGCATTTTGGACTAAAATTTGCGTATTTGATTAAAGGAAAAACGCAAATCGATAAACGGGACGGTCTCAATGTATATTATTACATTAGACACAGAAAGGTTATTACGACTGAACGTTATGTGGTTAATGCCGAGCATTAACAGAAAAGCCAAACGATTGAAATATGGAATATCAAGAATCAAATTAAGTGCAAGGATATTAGACATACTGGCTTCGGGCAGTAATTTCTACAAATCCAAAACTTTCAATGGGCGTTCAGCATGTACTCCAAACCGCAAATTACAAATCACGTGGCATGTAACATGTCATCAAAAATAGGAGTAATGTTATCCATGACCTGAAAAAACTCGTAATCACGATGCCACATTAAAACGTTTAAATGAAAATAGATTTAAATGTGCCACCCTGGTACCTGGCAGAAAGAACAGGATTCGGAGAAGTAAACATGCTAAGGTGTCTCATACGCCAGAAATGGCTGACACGTTCAATATGTGATGGCGCTATACTACATGTTGTAATAAGCAACACTTTACTTTATTAGTTTACAAACATCATATGAAGAGCAAGAATGTTATAATTCAACAATATAATACATTTACTTTTTAACGATAAAAAACTCATCCGTTGCATGTAATTTCATTGTGTTAACCATTTGAAATGGAAAATCTAAAATACATTGTGCTATCTTTTTATGGTTGCTAAATAACTCATTTGAAAGAAATAACTTATATCATTCTTGTGAATGTTTTCGTGATATTTTCAATTTTTAAATAAGTATGTGCATGTTTATCAACTCTCGACTAGTTAACCCTGTCCCACATATATCAAATCTGCAGCAAAACACTTTGGAAACATATTGTTAACATTTGGTAAACCTCTATGAATGAAATTTTAATAATTAAATATAGTAAGAGAACACTGTAGCCTAAAGCTGTCTGCTGCTAAGGCGTCAGAAAATGCCTTTATGTGTGAAAAGGTTAAGACATAGTTATCGTATGAAACACATGTATGTAAAAGATACTCAGATAGTGATACATTTCATATCATGTCATTTCTTCTTTTTAGACAAAAAGTTACTTCTATATGTACACAAACATGTATAGGAAAAAATAACTTACCAATGTCGAACACATATCTGTCAACCAGTTTACTGAACCAATGGCGGAATTCTCGGCAATACTGGCTCATTTCCGATGCCGGAAGTTTAAACTCCACTTTAACCGCTTCCGGTTCGCCCGTCATAAGACTGGTTTACTGTTTGACCTATCTATTTGATGGTATAATCCCCCGTGCCTTCAAATTAATTAAAACCAATCTGTGTTTTGTTTTGCTCGATGCAATCTATATTGTTTCACACATCCCATGAGGTTTGATTGTTCAGTTATGTTATCATTTCAGTCGTTATGATAGAAATCACTAAATGAAAAATACAAGAAGATAACTAGGATTGACGATTAGCCTGCAACTTATCTGCATCGATAAGGAACTCATTTAAATCAAGTATTATGAAATAAATAAATAAATGTGAAAGAGCCGCGTCAGACGAAAGGGGTTCTGATTAGACATCTATTTTGCATCAAGTAAAGGCTTATGAGAATGCAAATAGCGGGAAACCAATTCCAGTTTTTCAACAGATGTAACCTTACAAAATCAACCGAGTGTTGAAGGCAACCCATCTTCTTCATTATTTGCGTATTCTCCTGTATCCCTTTAAGTTTGATGCGGCGCGTATTTTGTATTTGTTATAACTTATAACGTTTTGCAAAGATGACAACACATACACTGAAGTTGTAAATGTTACATTATGTGTTGCCTTAGATAAAAGCTATTCTGGTTAATCTATACATCCATTATGACATTTATGTTGTATACATGGTAGGGAATTAAAGCATGTAATAGTGTGGTATTACTACATACATAATGCACTGTGGCAGAACTAAATGCAATTACGTCTTTTGTGTCTCTTATCGTGATATCTTTCCACGCAAAAATGAAAGCAGAGAGTCAATAACCTGTTACAAATTGGCTCCTGTATTTATCAGAATATTTCAGTCAACAGGACAGATACCACTAGTGGACCGACAACGCGGTTAAATCCAACATCCATAAAGAATGGTCCCTCGAAGTCGACATGGTCCAAGAAATAACCAGCGTGCTCGAGTGATCTATCGATTTATACTTAAGTGGTTATTATGATAAGGAAGCACATGTTTTTAAAATCTCTGTTTGTTTGTTACACGGTTCGACAAAGTCAGATCCTACCCGCAAATGATTCGAGTCACACATGGTCAAGTTATGGACAGGTCACTAAATTTGTATTTTAACTTCTATTCTGTTAGATGAATGCAACCGGAGTGTATTCAGATTATCCTTACACACCGGGAAATTGGTTGAAAAATCTGTAATTTGATTTGTTTATACGGCTAATACGTGCACGAGTGATTGGTGTGTTACGTAAATCTAAAAAACAGCCCTGTTGTCATCTAGGAATCACTAGGCAAGTTCTCCAAAAGTGTATGGGAAGAATTACTGTATTTTAAACGCATGCAGGATTAGTTTGCAAATATTGTTAAAAGTTGCATGTAGCAGTTAAGCGAATACCAGTCGAAGAATTTATTATTCGCAGATCTGTCACTGGTGTTTCTTGGTGGGTATACAACCCAATAGTGCTTTCACGCAACCGTTATGAACGAAAATGCTTATGTCTAATGTCCAGCGAAATGAAGCCGGTTTTCACCGGGAAAATAACCCACCACTAAAACGTATTGGTTTTGCAAGAATCAAGTTTCAGATCCAGTTTCTATTGAGCGCACGACAGGTTTAGAAATTTGTCTAAATCATTGAACTCATGTCTAAATGTCTTAAGACCGGGATTTGGTTTTATCTCTAAACTATTGTAATTATCGTTATATTTTATCCACTAGTTTTACTTTGATTAGGAAAAAGATGATCATGCAAGTTTGGCTTTAATGTGCCCGCTTAGTTTTCTTTTCAAGCGCTTATTGGATGTTTTCTTGTCATGTATAAACACAATGTATAGCACACTTCACAATTTGCGGCAGCAAGACTGAACATGTAGTGTCCGTTTCGTATCTTAATAAGAAACACCGATCTCTTGTCGGGGTTAGAGACAGTAAAATTCCAAGTAATAAACTGAAAGGCCATTAATTAATTGAGCCCATTCCGATATGTGCCTGATGTCTGTAGACAATCTTGTAAACCTACTTTATTATGGCCGATGTCAAATTGTAGTAAACCAGAGGTTTCCTTTGTGAGACTTAGTATTTCTTTCTAGACAGATTCAGTACATTATAAGACAAGTCTTAGTTACGATTATTTGAAACTCAGCCATCGGCATGCGAATGTTCTACGTTAAACATTAAAATTGTTGTACATTTCATATCATTGAAGTTATTATACTCAAGGTAATCCTTTTAGTGCAAGGTTTATGACAGAGTAGGAACTTTTGTGAATATGTACAAACATAACATGTTAAAACACGTCTTAACCCTTTCCCTCATATAGACGCTTTCTGACGACTATGCAGCAGACGGCTTTTTGAAAACATAGTGACAAAAGAAGAAATTGCACAAAACGTGCAATTTCTCCTTTTGCCACAATGTTTTCCACTTTTTGTCATAGGTTATCCATTCAATTATGGAGATTTTCTATGTTTTGACAAAATATGTTCAAAGTCGTCTGCTGCAGTAATGTCGTATGAGGGAAAGTCTTAAAAACAGTTGAAACCGTTTCATTTCCCAGAATGTCAATTATTTGGTGTACGTGTTATAGTTCACGATGGTAGTACCGATGGTTTTACTGATATGAGCGGTGCTATAGAAACATGAACCTTAACCCTTTCCCATAAACAGACGTTTTCTGATGTCTCTGCAGCAGACGACTTTTGAAAGCTTTGTGACTGAAAGAGAACATGCTCAAAACGAGCAATTTCTCCTTTTGCCACAATGTTTTCAACTTTTTTCAGTAACTATACCTTCATTTATAAATGTTTATTTATTTATTTATTGGGGTTTTACGCCTCTTTCAACATTATTTCAGTTATATCACGGCGACAGTTCACTTATTCATGATCCCTGGGTAAACAAACCAGTACTAGGCTAGAAAATGTGCCTTGCCCAAGGGCACTCCACCATGACCGCAGCGCTGCGACTGGGGATCGAACCCGGGACACCCGGTTTCGAAATTCCCCGAGGCTAACCACTCGACCACAGCGGATTCCTCATTTATAGATGTATGCGTGCTTTCGCTTCGATGTTTTCAAAGTCGTCTGCTGCAAATGTGTTGTATGTAGGAACGATTTAAGGCTCCTTCGACCAGTTAGATCTACATAAGTCTGCTCATCCGTGCCGTCTAACCATTCGAACGTTGCTTTTCCTCGAGATAGGCTCATACGCTCTATGATGTTAACCAGGGATATGTGGCTCAATATGTTGATTTTGGTGGTTTTTAACCATTTACCATTTTGGCGCACCTGCAGGAGACAACCTTTGAATAGATTGCAGGAAAGGGTAGAAACTGCTAGTAAAAAGCATATAAGTATCTTCTTGTTACCCGTTTCCAAAAGTCGCCCGCTGCAAAAGCGTCACTTTCGTCAATATCAAAGACAAAAGGATTTAAACCATGCTATAACACAGTTTTGATATAATTCCAAAGAAAATCTCCTTATGTTTAATGTTAACTATTTATCAAACGAAAAGAGTGATTATAATACAAAGAGACATTTTCATTTCTAAGAAAGAAAATAAATTTTATGACAAATTGTGAAGAATTTTCCAAATGACAGAGTTTCAAAAAAACTAGATGATTAAAGGTTATTTAATGCCCTTTGAGGATAATTCCGTGTAAAAACCCACCGCCTGATAACTAAATTAATGTTGCAATAATTGAAACTCATAGTTACGTTAACAATCTGTAACACATTAATTCTAATTGCAACGGCACCTCTCCAACCAGAAATAAATGTCAGGAATTTCATATCCTTGAACGAACGCACATTGCATTTTAACAAGTAGCATCAACTACATGATGAAAATAAAAACAAAACAATCTCAAGCAGAAATTCTAAATTAAAGAGCGTGTTCGAAGGAACACAAGTGTCAATTTGTCAGTAAGCGAAAGAGGCTGACGGACAGAATGACAAACGACTGAGAAATGATAGATTTGTGTCATCCTTTGTCCGGCGACACAAAAGTAACAAGTTATAGAAAATTACTGCATAAACATGAGCTGTGATATGAATATCAGTGTTACGGACCGGCGACCCGATATCAATACAAGGTTGTCATTGTCGTTGTACTTTATGTTTGTAATATTCCAAGGACAGCTCAAGATATGTTACAGATTGCCAGCTATATATATGTTACACATAGGCAGCTCTGGATATGTGACACAAAGACAATTCTGGATATGTAACACAAAGACAACCTTAGATATGTTACATACAGGCAGCTCTGGATATGTGACATATAGACAACCTTAGATATGTGACATATAGGCAGCTCTGGATATGCAACACATAGCCAACCATGGATATGTTACACATAGGCATCTCTGGAATTAATACACACATAAACAACTCTAGATATGTTACGCATAGGCAGCTCTGGATATGTTACATATATACAACTCTAGATATGTTACATATATACAACTTTAGATATGTTACATATATACAACTCTAGATATGTTACATATCGGCAGCTTTTTATGTGTTACACATATACAACTCCAGATATGTTACACATAGGCAGCTTTTGATGTGTTACACATAGACAACTCTAGATATGCTACACATAGGCAGCTTTTGAAGTGTTACACATAGACAACTCTAGATATGCTACGCATAGACACGTACATAAGGATAAATTGGTCGCAATTTCACCTCGAGTAATCGTCTTCACAGTCGTTCAATTTTCTATTACATAAAATTTCATTTTTCAATGTCCTTTCATCCTGGTTCTAACTCGTTTACATGACTATAGGGATAATCCTGGAATAATAACTCACACAATGGCCGCCTCTGTTTTTAATGGTCAATATGCCAAGCACGGGTCTGGTTAATATTTAGTATTCACGGGAGACATTTGAATATCGTCTGCATTTATCAAGGGATTCTGGTTTTATGAGTTAGATCACAGCATTCAAATAAGACACTATACTATTACGATACACCTGTTTGAAATCCAGCATACGTAAAGTCGTCTACAGTGAGAGTATTTTATCAATTTGTCGAAATTTCATGTTATTTATATCAGTTTTCTTGCTGTCACATTTAAAAACTACAGATAGACAAGACACGTGGAACTTGACATTCGCCAGTTAAATTTTTCCCCACATACATCAAAATTACAGGAAATGACTTCAAAACATGTAGGGAAAATACGAACACTCTATAAAAAGGGAAGTACATTTGATAAACAGAGTTGAAAACTGTGTGACAAAAGTTGAAATTGCTCACCATGAGCACTTTCTCCTTTTGTATTACTGTTTTTTAACTCTTTCAGCGCCAAAGGCAATAACGAAGTTTTTGCTAACAATACTGATTCAGGTGGGTCAGCTCGTAACGAGCTGTCTCACCTGAAATCAGCATTGTTTGCCTATACGTTATCAAAATAGTCCAAACTTTACTTACATGAGAAATGGATACGCCCGATTTTGAACATGGAAGAGTCTACTTTAAACAATTCGGCGCTGAAAGAGTTAAAGTCGCCTGCTGCAGATGCGTCAACATGTGTCTATAGACGGGAAAGAGTTAACGTCTACTGCGTCGTCTTTACTTTTCAGACATTCGCTAACGAATTAGAAGTGTAGTCATGGTGATGCTGTTCAGATAAATCTCCGTATGATGATGAACTAGATATGCATTAAGACTTGTATGTGAGTTAATATCTATCAAATTGTATATGATTAACCGTTGACGGTTGGCGATTCTACATTACTAAACTAAGGCATGTTTCTATGTAAGTCGTGTTTTGAGAAAAAAAGGACAATTTGGTACAGAGACACGCGTGAATATTGTTTAACCGTGTTTCATCTTTTACGACATGAACATGTTTATAATCACAATTGCCATACATTAACTGGTGTATTTGTGTTTTATATTGCACATACATAAATCGCGATAAGGCGCAAACATTATTCCGTTTATGGTTCTGAATTCAGTATTTCTCCAATCCATGATATTCACGATTGCTGATAATTATGTTCGGAAACTCAGTTTATTCCCGTTATTTATACGTAACCGGGATTCGAATACGAGGAATGGTTGATACCTGTACTAGTAAGCTTACATGCATCATGGATACTATTATGACAAGAAATGGACACTTCCTGCACAAGAAATATTGATTCCTTAATAGGGACAATTTATATGAAACAAGAGGGCCATAATGGCCCTGGATCGCTCACCTTAATTATACAATGTACTGCAATGCAAAACACATCAAGACAATTATTCTGAATGCAACCTCCACAGTGTTAACAATATTTTCCTTCATTTGGCCTAGTGATCTATATTTTTTACCTGATATGACCCATATTCCAACATGGACTAGATATCATCAAGACAACATTCTGACTAAGTTTCAACTTGCTCAAAGTAAAAATGCGGCCTCCGGAGTTTGAACAATATTTTCCTTCATTGACCTAGTTTCTGATCCAATATGACCCATATTTGAACTTGACCTAGATATAATTCAGACAAACATTCTGACCAAATTTCAAAGTGTTCACAAGATTTTCCTTCAATTTGATCTAGTGACCTAGTTTTTGATCCAGCATGACCCATATTCAAACTTGGCCTACATATCATCAAGAAAAACATTCTGATAAAGTTTTATCATGCTGAAATTAAAAATGCAGTATCCAGAGTGTTAACATGATTACCCTTCAATTTGGTCTAGTGACCTAGTTTTTAACCCGGCATGACCCATATCCGAACTTGGCCTAGATATCATTTATACAAACATTCTGACCAAATTTCAAATTGCTGAAGCAAAAAATGCAGCTTTTACAGAGTTAACAAGATTTTCCCTCAATTTGGCCTAGTGACCTAGTTTCTGATCCAATATGACCCATATTTGAACTTGAACTAGATGTCTTTAAGACAAACATTCTGACAAAATTTCAAGCTGCTGAAGCAAAAAATGCGGCATCCAAAGTGTAAAAAAGATTTTCTTTCAATTTGACCTAGTGACCTAGTTTTTGACCCGGCATAACCCATATTCGAACTTGACCTAGATATTTTTAAGACAAAATTTCAAACTGCTGAAGCAAAAATTGCGGCCTCTGGAGTGTTAACAAGATTTTCCTTCAATTTGACCTAGTGACCTACTTTTTGACCCAACGTGACCCATGTTCGAACTTGACCTACATATCATCAAGACAAACATTCTGATAAAGTTTCAATATGCTCAAGTTGAAAATGTGGCCTCCAGAGTGTTAACAAGATTTTCCTTCAATTCGACCTAGTGACCTAGTTTTTGACCTCATATCGCCCAGTTTCGAACTTGTCCAAGATTTTATAGAGATGAACGTTCTGATAAACTTTCATGAAGATTGGATGCAAAATGTAGCCCGTAGAGTGTTAACAAGCTCAAATGTTGACGATGGACGACGGACGACAGACGACGGACGACGGACGACGGACGGACGCCGGACAAAATGTGATCACAATAGCTCACCTTGCACTTCGTGCATAGGTGAGCTAAAAAGCATGTCAAATGCTCTTAGATCACATAAATTGAAAACAATTAGTTTCATTACAATATAATATTGATAAATGTTTTATTGTCATGGCGGAAGACATTCTTAAAAAATCGCATACACAGTTGTCTTGTATATCCGTAAAGTTAGGTTGATAAGAAGCATTTCCCAATCTATTTTATTTTAAGAATCTATATGGTAGAACTCATGCTTTAAGAGTTTACGTCCATATGTATGTCAGAACAGGAAAAAGAAATGCCACAGGGAACTAGTTAAAAGAGTACATTTGTTCGCGTGTGTGTTTGTATTTGTTTTTTTAAAGGTGTGTTTACGTGCTCGTAAACTCTCAGATAATAAAATGAAAAACTTGGAAAAGCTTTGAATGACCCGTGAAATGCGTGTGTGTTTGTAATTAGCTATGTTGTACGAACTTCAATTGACAGGAAGGCTGCCTACTGTAAGTGTGTCAATTAACCTTAAGAACCGGGTAACACTATGCTCTTATCCTGGAATATAAACCTTTTTTTCATGCTAACCAAATCACCGCGGTGATAGCTGTATATAGCTGTTCGTCCTTATATGTTTTAGGTAACCTTTTTGTTTACTTGCAACGCTAATTAACCAAAACCAAGAATATATTTAACATTGGACTACACATGTGAATTTCACCGAAACCAACACTAACTAAAGGTTCATCATTGTTTTCAATTTAGTGTAGATAGAGTATATATCCATTTGATCGAGTTAAATTGTGACATGCAAGGAACAAGATGTACTTTCGAACCCGTCTACCAATACTTCAATTCTTACAAGCAATATTTTGTTTACCAGCAACAACTGATTTCCGTGCTGACAGCATTTATAAGGAAAAGTAGGGCAAATGCAATGTAGTCGAACGAAATATCACTTCCGATATTGCTTGATTCATGGAGGTAGTCATGCTTTAATCAACTAGATAAGAATTGTTTTGTGTAAGATATATTTGAGAAAACAAAATCCTATTAACCAAATGGGTCATCATTCCGAAATGATGCTTGAATTAAAATGTCCGAATGTTTATCTGAGATTCCTATCAATTACCGTGGCTAAGAGTTCCTTCGCGTGCAGTGCAGGACTTGAATACATGCCTTATACACGTCTCTTTATGTCACAAGATCTCGGCAAACAGCTGCGAGAACAATAAACGGTATTAATTTGTTGTTGACTTCAATTTGTCTTGTACACATATCGAAGACATATTGACAGGGTGTCGAAAAAAACTGTAACATGTGCTATAATTGTCTTCGTGTGACGCTGCTGCTCTTCGTGTAAAACGTCGTTCGACATAGCACGCATTTTACAGACATGAATACGATTTCTTATCGACATGTAGCGAGGTTGCAAGATTTCGCTTCAACATCTTATTATCATGTAAGTGTTCTGTTCTACATGTCCTCGACATTAATGCATAAGTCGGTCATACTGCCAAAAGTTTTTTTCATTTTCTGAATAAATGAACTCATCTAGTTTCTCTTATTGACTGGCCTGGCTGGCCCTATTTCCGTTATCTTCTTCAGCAACATCAGTGTAATTAAGCCCCAATTCGTAACACTGTGAAACAGCATTGATAACGTTAATTCATTACTATGCCTTTGAGTCTATAAATGTCAGACAGATGTTAAGATTATTGTCCATTGAAGCCATTGGACTTTCACAATTTTTGGAAGGAGACATCGGGTCTAATAGCCTATAATTATCGACTTAGTCTACACATCAAATGGATTGTTCTCGTTAAAAGCGACCTATATTAAATGCTATATAAGCGACTTTGGCAATAGTACTAATTTTGGTTTCGCACGAAACCGCATAATTGGTGTCATAACGTGCCATGCAGTGGCATGCAGCCCGGTCAATCATATATAGTTTGCAACAAGTCGTGTCATTTATTCCGAATATGTTCTCAACATGGCAGGAATATTGTGTAAATAATGTGCAACCTACACGTAGACATTAATGCCTGCCACTCGGCTAAATGGACACGAACGAACTGGCACGCTTTGTCAATAAAGAGTTGCGCCTAGGTTGATTAATGCTCACTTATTTTTCACGAAACTGCCCGAAAAAGTAATCCTGACTTATTTGGAACATTTGAAGTTACGTCACGAGCGTGCACATACTTTCTTGTCTGGAGTGCATTCATTCGAACACTTCAACGACAACTCATTGGAACGCCATGGCGTACATCTTATTTTGCATGCATGTGCCAACCAAATACAACTCCAGATAAGGATATTATGACAAGTCAAATTAATTTCTAACTGAACCATATGACCACAGTCAACATTGTTGGTAAACTCATGATTGACGTCCGGAATCAATATTCACTTCAGTCTAGAAAATCTGAATTTTGTTTAGGAAATGAATTCTTTTTTGTGTTGATGTAATCCTGTGTTTTAAGTTCAGATGCGTTAACAACAACAGCCGAGGCCTGAAAACATATGTGAAGTATTACAACTCCAGCGTCAAGAGTCTTGGAACTTTTTCGAAACCGACCCAGTGTGACCTTAACCTTCGACCTACATGTTTGAAAAATCACGACTTTAAAATATTTTCCAAAAAGTCTAGAAACCTATTTTAATGACCGTCACGGTGTGCCCTTGACCTTTGACACACTGAACCGACAATCAGTGATTTTACATGTGTGAAGTATTATCGCCCTTATCTAAAACATGAATAAGATATATAGAGTTCGGAAATAAGGTTTTCCACGCACATACTAGAACAACATTCACAAGACGGTTCCACTATGACCTTGAACTACTGACTTGACCATCAATGGGGACATTTCTTGTGTCAAAGGCATAACAGTGCAGTATATCACTAGTCCGTGCACAGTTGTAAAACACCAGCCAGATGTGACATTTACATACTAATTTTACATACTGACCCGAAAATTAATAAGGATCATCCCAATTTCCGTGTCATTTCAAATTTGAAAAAGTATCGCCTTAGCTTCAAAGATGAAAGAAAAACCTATTTGTTTACAGATAATCAGAACTAGAGAGATTGAGACAGACAGACTGACGGACAGAGAGACTAGGTGAAACCAGAATATCAATTTAAATGTCGGCGGGGTGTGTATAACTGTATAAAAGAATGAAACAAGATAACTAACTAATTTAGTTTGACATTGCGACATTCATGTGTATTTCCTGTTGATATGTCATTGGACCCATCTATATTTAGCCAGTATTAATGCAAGTAACTTAACGCCAGACGGATACAAATCAATACAGTCGTGTTCTATACTTTAATGATGGTTGTCAACGTAATATCATCATAAACCGTTACAAACTGCTTGTAAATCTGTAAGATAAAATATTTTATCAGATTTCATTACGCTTTTCCTTATAAAGCTTACTTTTCACGCCTCGTCTGCAGCTGACTTTTCCGAAATAGTGGGGATAGAAGAAATTTATTAAAATCAACGTTGTTTTCTGCTGTTGTTCTGTTTATATTTGATATTAAATATAATAATAAATTATCTTTGATTTTGTCCAGTGTTCCTTTCTTTTCCAATGACACGTCTCCTAAAAGAATCTAAAAAACGCCATCTTGCACTGGATTAATATTTTAATTAATATTGAATTGGTGAACGTTATGACGTGGAATAAGATCTTGATACTGCACGATTCGGATATTAATACAACAAAGACAAAGCCAAAAGATATTTCATTATATTTTCCAATATTTTCAGTTATAGTTTCAATCATGTGTAATATTAAATACAGGCTACTGTTTCTATGGTAGCAGAGATCAAATCAATAAGAGACACTTGACAACGTTGTCACCAAGGTGAAAATAAGGACATACAAATTACATGAGTGGCGTCATTCAAACATAGGGAGCTTTGAACAAAGGGACAGTAATAAAATAAATCAAAATAGGCCAGGTCGTGTGTTATAAGTAGGCCTTCATTATTCTTCACGAGTTAAAGGAAAGATATCTGTAACTTCTGACGACAACTAGAAGAGTAGCTTAACTGTTTATCACGAACTTTTCTTTCGTTTACAAAACATCTGTGACATAGAAGTAAGTATGTGAACGTATCAATATAGTTAAATGTCAACTCAAGTTTTGATTCCGTTTCATTTGACAACTGGTAGATATAGCTTCTCGAGCATTTAGATTTAAAAGCTTCTCGAGCATTCTACACAATAACTAACACCTTATTTATCTTATTTTTCAATGAAGATGGTGATATTTTGATAAAAAGGGGAAAGCCACATTTTATATATCAGAGAAGAGTTTAATTGCAATGGTAAATGTGAAATATCTGACATTATATATTATTCTGGCAATATGTATCTGTAATTATCGTCAACAGTGGTAATAATGGATAAGTGGTAATGATCGTTGTTCTCAAAAGCGATTCAACAAAGCTATATCATTTCCCGTAAAACGTGCCCATTTTCTTGTCAAAATAACTTGTTTATTAACGCGTTAAAACATTCAATTCATATATTTTGAAATCCATGCAGTATGATTTTAATATGTAAGCTTTAATTATTATTTCAGGAAAGATCCATTCTTTAACAATATCATCGCACCGTGTATCAGAATAAAAACCATCGTGATTTTCGCGACCAGGACAAACAGAGATAAACCAATGCGCTGTACAATTAGGGGCTTCTTTGTTAACCATTCAGTAATTGAAACATGCTAAGATGCATCAGTGCGAAGCAAGCATATGTTTACATCTAAAAGGTCATCGGAAATTTCAACTTTCGAAGGTCTAATTTCGTTTGACATGGCACTGTTAATAAACAAAAACAACTCATAAAGGGATGGTGTTATTTTATAGAGTGGCTTTTTGTATGGATTGCTTCGCTGTGGTCACACCTTGTTTAAAACAAAACTTCCAGTTGTATCCCGTATTTCACATATCGATATATTTACTGGACTTTTCGCACTCAGCACAAAATACATTTCCAATGGAGCAAATTACCTCCCAACTCTGGTGGAAGAAAAATGACAAAACATAAACTATGCAATTTAAAATTATTGACGATTATGATTAGACTGCATACTTCTTAACCCTTTCCCTCATATAGACGCTTTCTGACGCCTCTGCAGCAGACTGCTTTTTGAAAACATATTGACAAAAGAAGAAATTGCACAAAACGTGCAATTTCTCCTTTTGCCACAATGTTTTCCACTTTTTGTCATAGGTTATCCATTCAATTATGGAGATTTTCTATGGTTTGACAAAATACGTTCAAAGTCGTCTGCTGCAGAATTGTCGTATGAGTGAAAGGGACATTTGTCGATAGTGTTACTAGAGGCTTGAGCGACAAGATGACGGGAAGATTCTTATCGTTAGTCGGTTTTCGTGTGGCGTGGACAAAAATGGGGATCGAGCTAGGATTCGAACTCACGAATTATATAGTATGATTCCTCATCGTTACTGGCATTGCCGAATAAAATCACTGCCTCCTGGCCCGACAAGATAAACGAATGAATGCATATTCGACACGAATCGTTTCTTTCTGAAAAACGTATGTGCACGCACTTTGTCTATTCGAAACCTATTTCTAATTATCTTCCTGGAAATTTCATCATGATTAATTGCACTAGGGTACAGTGGTAATTACATATAGTTTAACATTTATAGACCTCGGGTCTGGATCCTTTACATCACGTCATTCATATAGTTCTAGCTAAAATGTCACGGATATTCCAGGCGGACGTGCACTTTATCCCTCCCCTTAATTCAGACGCAGTTTGGTGCATCTGCAGCATCAGACTTGAGGAAGCGTTATGTCAAAAGTATGAATTACTTATCATAGTCGATTTCTCCTATTGCCACAATGTTTTATATTCTGCTCAATAATCACACCTTCCCTTTTATAAAAAATTCCATATTTTTGCCTAAACAATTTAAGTATTCTACTACAGATGTGTTGCTTATTAAAAAGGTGTTTTCGTTACTTATAAGAAACCTACGTACCAAACACCCGGTGAATAGATGTATTTACACATGTTTGGGACTTTAGCAACCGAGCTATCCGTCAGCAGAAATATAGAAATATGAAGAATTCGTCTGATAAATTTACGGTCTATCAAAGCTGGGCCATATATGTGCAACTCTGTTTTCCATTGCAAAACGTTGTATTATGGTCATACTACAGAGATGGAGAAATTTCTTTATTTTCTCTACAAGCTACGTCTGTGTATAAAAGGAAATGTTACATGAGAGTGATGAGTGAAACTCCTGGAAATATAATGTGTTAAGTCAGGCTCGTTCCTCCGTTGTACAATGTATGCACGTACACTAATTGTTAACCCGAGGCGGTCCATTTATACAAATAACTGGTACAACAATAGACAGTTGGAACACAATGATTCCTAAAACGCATTCGTCAGAACATCTAAGAACGTTAAATGTACGTATGGCACAATTATTCGTAAAACGCATTCGTCAATACATCTAAGAAAGTTGAATGTATGTATGGCACACTGTATTTACTATATACGGGATATTTACATTAATTCCTAACAGGCGCAAATGCGTATTATTTCACGGTGCATAACACAATATATGATGTTGTTAATAAACTTTCTGATGGAGTAAACAATGAGGCACGTGAATGTTCCGAAAACTGTTTGCCTCCGTTCATTTGATCAGAGTTGATAACAAAACTTGTAGAATTCGAAACATACCTACTTAACATTAATTATGATACTTTTAGAATTCAACTAACAAGATTTCGGTTGTCAGCACATAATTTAGCAATAGAAACTGGTAGATACAATAATATTGAGATAAATGATAGATTATGTATATTTTGTAACCAAAAACAGATTAAATCTGAATACCATTTGTGGCCTGGGGCTTTAGCCCCTGGTCATAGTAGTAATACCATCTTTTTCGGAGTCGACTTTTTAAAAACATTGTTGCCAAAGGTGAAATTGGTCATGATAAGCAATTATTCCATTGGCCACAATGTTTTCAACTTTATTTAATAATTAAGCTAACTTAAATGGAGATTTGTTTAGGTTTTAGTTATTATGCTGCAAATTTGCTGTATGTGGGAAAGGGTTAAAGCACTTTCGTGATTGCGTGTAATGAATGCATTGATTTGATTTAATACGTTCCGTTTATAGTTCATTGACTTTGTTTATAGACAAATCTTTCTGCCATGTCAGAGATACGTTCTTCGACAGGGAAACGCCATTTACAAAATTGCAAGTACAACTGACGTGATGAGCTAAAGCGATAGTTATGATTATTCATATTCTCAGTCTAATCCCTTAAATTGATACATCAGATGATGGTCTAAGCTGAAAGAGTTTGTAGAGAGAAACGGCTGCGTGTTAAAGGGTATATATCTTCATTGCAATATGCAGCAACACTTCCTAGAGTACGTTATTGTAAGTAGCTGCCATAAAAAGTTTCCGAAAACTCAAAAGTCTTTAGATAATTTCACAATGTTCTATATAAGATAGTTATATTTAACGAGTTTCCAATTTGCTGACGGCAACTTTTCTTTGCGACTATTAGATGACCTCAATTTAACAAGAGACGGGAATGTTGTTAATAATATGTTGAAGATACAGGCGAGGGCTCAAGAAACAGTTATATATGAAGCAGTTTTAGAAAGTGACTTTTATTCACATTAACATTATTTATGCCTAGTCCAGGGAAGATGAGCTAATACTTGTATTAGTTCGGGCATGATACCGATAAGCATTCAGACCAAGGGCAGTAGAACTTGTATGTCATGAATAAAACACTTAGGAACAGATTGAATGTAAATGGGCATTTATTAATGCCACAAAATAATAAACATGGTTATATATATAACCAAATTAAATATGAAGATTTATACATAAACATATTTATGTACTCTAGACATTGTCTTTTATTCACATATAGACATGTTACTATTTTCTAAACAATTGGCTTTTATTCACATATAGAACTGTTCATGTGTTATACGTTTTGGCGTTTATTTACATAAATAATTATACATACATTCCAAGACTATACATGTACATGTACATATGTTTTAAATAAGTCGATTTTATTCACATATAAGTATACATATGTTCATAACAATTTACTTTTATTCTAGTGCAGAATGGTACATGTGTTATAAAGAATTTACTTCCTTATTCACACATGAACTACCCATGAGTTCTTAAGTGTTCATGCTATGTGACTATCCACAACGATATATTGTGTATGAAAGTGGCGATTTAGAATTTAAATAATCAACCTTAATCTAATAGTGTTCTTCTTTGTCAAGTTATAGTTTTTATAGAACATGCTGACGTATACGCTCTGTATAACTCTGATACGGTTATATATTTGAGATGAAGATTATTAACACACTTTCGTGTATTTGATTTATTAACGTTGACACCACTACTGGTAGAGATCAGCATGCCAATGCACATCGGACAGACTTAAACAAGAGGCACAAGATGGCCAGTATCGCTCCACGGCCATAAGCCAAAAATCAAATCTCCAAACAGCACTGCCCCCTGGTGGCCATGTTTTTGACCAACCACCATGGCTTAAAGGAATCTTGTAGAGTGTCACCCAAGTAATGTTTCTGCAAAATTATTTGAAAATCAGCCTGACACTTTCGGAGAAGAGGATATTTTAAGTTTTCACTATAGCTATATAAGGCAAAATAGCCCCGCCCCCTGGCGGCCATGTTTTTCAACCAATCAACATTTCTTGAAGGAATCAAATAAAGGGTCACCCAAGGAACATTTCTACAAAATTATTTGAAATCGGCCTGACACTTTCGGAGAAGAAGATTTTTTAAGTTTTCACTATTTTTCTCTTTTGGTTGCCATGGAAACCAGAATTTTGGATGGATACAAAAAAATTGAAGGAAATCTAGAGAGGACATTAAGAGGATGCTTTCTATGAAGTTTCAACCAAATTAGCTAAGTGGTTAGAGAGATGAAGTTGTTTAAAGGAAAATGTTAACGCCAGTGGAGCTAAAAACTAGATTGCTACAATTAAAAATTAATATGATGATGATGCGGTTGATTTGCGATCAGCTGTTCTCTTCTATACTTATATAACACAATTGTTATACCATGTGACTGGTTGAGGCGTGGGTCTAGGCAACTGTCTTAGACAAGACACCATACAACACCGTATTTAGCATTCAACAATCAGTTGTCATGTATCGTATTGCAATGTACATGGTGTTCTTATTTTTGAGAAGAAAACCATATACATGTACATATATCTGTCGTCATTTTAAGACATTTATTACATTTCTATGAATACTTCAATAGCGGAAGTTAAAGAACAACACGGCCAATTAGAATGCCGTAAAAGTGAAACACCCATCACCCAGGAAATTAAAAACAAATTCTCTTTAAGATAACCGTTGTCATCCAGAGTGTGTTTTAACAATGATAAAAGTGCAGGCTAGAACCTATGGCTCCTGTAAATCTCCAGACGTCTATCAATTAAATACAAGCCGCATCCGGCGATTTATGGGCTTATTGACTCTCCTCCGTAAAAAGGATAACAATGAAATATAAAATAAAACCTGGAGCTCTTGTTTCACATAGGACTAAATTACACAGAAACAGACCGAGAATGTTCTGATGTGCGGATGCATTAAGACCTCACATGTGTTTGGCAATTTGGGAAGTTATTGACTCTCCGTAAAGGAATCACATAACATTAAAAGAAAATTATTCATGGGCCTAAAGTTGGGAAGTAATTGACTCTCTGTAAAAGAATCACATAACATTAAAAGAAAATTATTCATGGGCCTAAAGTTCTAGTTACCCGTCAAAAGATACACATATGACTTATGGTCACGGAGACTGACAGTGAATATTCTGACGAGACTGCACGGATGCACATGAATTAATACCCTACCATCACTAGAAGCCACTTATACATGTTTAGTGAATAGTGAACGACCGCGGATCCGGGAATACATAATTCAGACAACTGCACGTGCAGATAGGTAGATATGGCATCTTACTGAATGTACGTATTGCACAGTCGCGATGCGTAAACCAATCCACGTATATTTACGAAGGTGTTTATCCTTTTACTAAACCGCCTCGGTGTTGTAGAGGGGGAGCGTCTGTCTCGTGTGCCGATGTGGCGGGTTCGATTCCCGGCCGCGTCACATCAAAGACTTTGAAATGGTAGGAATGGCTTACCCTCCTTGACACTCATGTTTGTGGTGATGGCATTACGACCGACTGACTAATGTCGTGATAAATGGACCAGTAGTACTGATCACACCCAGGAAACGCCGTGTTATAACTGAAATCATCATGAGCAATTTCTTCTTTTGCCACAATGTTATCAAGAAGTCGTTTGCTGCAGATGCATAAAAAGCATCTTTATTTCAGAGAGTGTTAAATAAAGTGTTAAGAAACATAGACATAGTTTATTACATTTTTAGTAGCACTATTTGCATATGTGTTTTAAGTATTGCACACGCCTAACATTTTGATCAAATCATAAATCATTTATGTTCTTTTGAAAAATTCCTCGTCTGTGATCATTAGTGCTTTACCACTGGCAGATGTGGTTGAAACTTAATTAATTAATATCTAGTTGTGTATCGTCTACACTGTTTGGAGTTGGGAATGCCTAATCATTGTATTGATGTACATTTTTCACTATAAAACGCTTAACCATTACCCCTCTGAAGACGCCTCTGTACCAGATAACTTTTGAAAACAATCTGGCAAAAGTCGAAATTCCTTATACTGAGCAATATCTCCTTTTGCCATTATTTTTTCAATTATTCCACTTTAATTTAAAGAAATTTTCAATTGTGATGAAATAATGTTTTTCTCAGTCGTCTGCTGCAGATGTGTTGTGTGTGGGAAAGGGTAAACCCCTACCCCCGATGAATTCATATAAACGGTATTATCACGTCTAAATTAGACTTATTTCATGTATATCCACACATCTTAAAATTGATATTTATACACGATTAGCGAACAAAACAGAACAAGATCACACTTCACGAATGTACATGTTGATCTGGATTATGTACATTATTCGCAATTATAGTTTGAAGGCGTGCATACAATGGCATACACATGGAGAAGTGTACACTATCCCTCATATAGACGCTTTCTGACGCCGGCTTTTTGAAAACACAGTGACAAAAGAAGAAATTGCTCAAAACGAGCAATTTCTCCTTTTGACACAATGTTTTCCACTTTTAGGTTATCCATTCAATTACAGAGGTTTTCTATTTTTGACAAAATATGTTTTAAGTCGTCTGCTGCAGAATTGTAGTTTGAGGGAAAGGGTTAATAGGAAAACCAAAACCGTTGACTTTCTAGAATGACGTCAACTCAACACATGTGCTTGTTTGACAATTTGGCTGTGCTGTAGATTGATGTTCTTAATTAGTATACATGTTCCGTGAAACACTTTTATATATAATTATTGTGTTTAATACAGGGGCCATAATATGGAAAATATGTACGAATATATTGTTCCAATATAACTGTCATTACGAATCGTGTGTATTTAGATTATAAAAGGATCGATAGGGAATTAGGGTCCTTAAACAATGCTAATGCCATGTGCAAACGTTGCTCTAAATGAGGCGTCACAATGAACGTAAGAGATCACGCCAATAATCACAGAGCCTTGATTGTTGCTTATAATTCAACGGAGATAAGAAATTGTTTAAAAACGGAATAACACACCAAGGCCATACATAATAAACGATTCCTTTACTTTTCCTTTGTCGAAATTCAGTTTTTTCTTGAATGTTTGCAAAGGATATAACCTAGCAAATTGATGACTTCGATTTCATTGCTTAAATTCTGTTCATTGAGACATGTTTAATTGGTACAGACTGCTTATTACACATTGTCGCCTCGAATAAGATCTTTATCAAACTACATTTTAGTGGCGCCCTTCGAAAACCAACCGGAACACATTTGCGACCAGTGTAGATACAGATCACCCAGCACATCCGTGTAGTTTAATTTTACTTTACACTATTTGCAAATTAGTCATAGAAGGTATCAAGAGACTTCTGTAAATCAGAATCTATTTGGACCGTTAGCATGGATGCTTGTTCCACACTTGTACTAATGAGGTCGGTGTTCCTGGAGTAACACTCGGTTGACCTTTGACACTTTCTGTGTTTCCTCCATGGTAGTGCATGTCGTCGTATTTATTGTAATTATAGCATAATCATGCCGTTACTATATCCATTATACAAAACATGTCACGACCAATCTCCTATATCCATTATACAAAACATGTCACGACCAATCTCAATACTTCTACAATCTCATGGTGAAATTTGTATCGTTACGAATATTCCTGTGTTTTATTTACGAATTATGAAAATAAAGTGCGTAATAAACAAAGACAATCTATAGGAGATCTATACGCTTTTGTTAACCCTTTCCCTCATAAAGACGCTTTCTGACGCCTCTGCAGCAGACGGCTTTTTGAAAACATAGTGACAAAAGAAGAAATTGCACAAAACGTGCAATTTCTCCTTCTGTCACAATGTTTTCCACTTTTAGTCATAGGTTATCCATTCAATTATAGAGATTTTCCATTATTTGACAAAATATGTCCAAAGTCATCTGCTGCAGAATTGTCGTATGAGGGAAAGGGTTAAAAACATGGTTGAAAGGGAGAAGTTGCTTATAATGAACAAATTCTACTTTTGCGACATTTTATTTTAAACTCTTTCCCTAGATTTTTCGACGTCGTTTGCTGCAAAAGTGTTGTATGTGGGAAAGAGTTAATAAAACGACTGAGACTGGGTAAACCACGTGCGATAAAACGACAGCGGTCCTTTAAATGAAGACAAAATTCCTATTTTGAACATGTAACTGGAGAATTGCAAACACTACAGAAATCCGCCGCGATTAGGACTCCAATTGTTAACCTTTGACGTTGAACTGTGGCAGTGGACTTTTATCAAGCAGACTATATTAAGTTGCAAATTAGCTCCTAAAAAAAACAAGTTCCATCAACGAACCTATCGCTTTAACTTGTATACGTTGTGTCATTTAGACAGGACATAGACCCGTGAAACCGATAGGAGACTAGTTACAGTTTTAATCATTTTAAGGGACCTTATGATATTATCATGTCCGACTAGCTTCCGACATAAATGCTCTTTTAAATTCATCCGAATCGTTCTGTACTTTTCATGTATAGATTGATGTACCTAAACCCGTTCCCACATGAAGACGCTTGCTGACGCCTCTGCAACAGATAATGTGCATTTTCGACTGCCACATTGGCGTTTAAATCTCTCTCTCTCTCTCTCTCTCTCTCTGTCTCTGTCTCTCTCTCTCTCTCTCTCTCTGTCTCTGTCTCTCTCTCTGTCTCTCTGCTGTCTCTCTGTCTCTCTCTCTCTCTGTCT
Source organism: Serripes groenlandicus (assembly GCA_031761405.1). Lineage (NCBI taxonomy): Eukaryota > Metazoa > Mollusca > Bivalvia > Cardiida > Cardiidae > Serripes > Serripes groenlandicus. The sequence goes on from JASEVX010000009.1 coordinate 34,215,278, forward strand.
CTCGTTTCCATTTGTCCCTAGATATGTTCAGAGTCGTCGTCTGCTGCAGATGTTTAGTATGTGTAACTACTCTAACTACTCATGATCTTGGGTCTGATTTTTACTGTCCAAAATGTATAATGTATTACGACATGTGTTTCACTAGACTTAAGCAAGACAAATACAAGTGTAGTTGCTCCGCCAGCTTGTTTGAGTTAATTTAGTTTTTGGATCGAGACACATTATACAGTCAAATAGAGTCTAGAATAAAATCAACTCAAAGAATATCTTTATCAATTAGGACAACACGGAACGTCCTTCTTTCTAGTGTATCCCTTGCAAAATGAATTTGTTATGAGAACATGAGAGTATTTGTATACCACTTATTACATGCTTGTCTGTGTATCTAATTACATATTTGTTATGACAACTGTTTGCGTATCTTATGACGGGTTATAAATATAAATGAGTTTATACTAAATCAAATCAGTTAATTATTAACAATGTGTCAACAAGTATCAAACCTCGTCAGTCCAAGATTTGTAAATTGCGTGTTCAATGCATTTAAATTACAGGCTAATACGCATATATCCAGGCAAACACGAAGTCACACGAGTTCACATATTCCACATAATCCACCCGAGAAATTCCGACGTGAATCCATAATTGACCGACTTGATTAGGAGTTGATAAGGCGTAATAGCAACACTAATACATTTCCAAAGGCCACATGATTTAAAACAATAAAATTCCCGTGTTGCTGGAATCTCCTTGAATATAATAACACTGCCAGGCAGAACCCGTGAATCCAATAAAACCAACGTTTAACGTTGGGACACGATAAGCCTTCTATCATAGAAATAAATTTGTTTCAAAATAGTATCATCACAACTGATTTTCCGGGATAAATGTGATACAAACTCCATAATTGAACCCATTCTCTCATTAATACTCTTTTATACCAATACGTGTAAACAGTAATAATTATCTTATAATAAATATTATTTCAGTATAATAAATGTTTTAAACGTAAACGTGTTATGCAATATAAACAATGTCCCTACATTATACGAAACAACTTTTAATATGTTTGTGAACATTTGAATACGGCCTCCAAATGAAAACAAATGGCAAAGCATCTTAATGACATGTTCCGTAAATGAGCCGTCCTACGAGAAAACAAACATTATGGCCTCTGCGTAAGGTATCGATCCAGACCAGCATGCGCAGTTCGCGCAGACTGATCCGGGGCGACATATCCGCCGCAGGGCGATTGAGATATAGAGTAATGATTCCTGAAACAGATATTTCACAGGAGGCGAAAAGAGTCGTTTTGGGTAAGCCTGCGCGGCATGCTTAGGCTAATCCGGTTCGATACTTTACGCAGAGTCCACACTGTTGGTTATTTCGCGGGAAGGCTCCTATCCTGACCAAAACGTTTGGGTATAAGAGTTTAAATAACTTTAAATATTACAGTGAGTCCTTTATTTTGACTTTTAGAGCTGTGATCAGACAGTTCATCTGCAACATTCGATCTGATCCTAAACTTATTGAAATGCTAATGTTTCCCGTTTTTTACATGTTATTCCTCACATACGCAATGGGTTAAACTATTCAACATTTGCAATTTCACCTTGCTTAACTATTTATGTCCTACCAGAAAAACACTATCGACCCTCTTTTTACTATCGAATCACGACCGTACTTCTTACTCTGCATTGGTTTTCTCCTAATGGTAGATACAAGCTCAATTGACAGATGGAAAGCAATATTATACCGTTCTTTCCTCTTCTGTTATCAAATTGCGGAAACATTCTCACATTGTAAAAGCTCCAAGATAAATTTGTAGAAATGTATAATGGCAACACGTATATCAACAATCATATTAGAAGACCAATAAACGAACTATATATGTTTAAAACATAATCCCTGCTATAGCAACTATTATGACGATTATTGCCGCTTTTTCTATCTTCACAATATTGAAAACACGCTCTCCCTGTGTGACAATAACGTCAAATATCAATCCAATTGTCAATATTGCCATTTTTACAGCAACAGACAAGGGCGTGGTCATCGATCGTTGTCATGGTAATGTACCAGTCTACGACTATAGTGTATATCAAAGGACTGAATGCATTGATAAGCATGTGAAAATGATATGCTACCTCCCTGGTCTTTTCCATCTACCCACGGAAGAAGAGAGCGGGGAGAATTTAAAGAAAGAGGAAAAAATATGCTTGGAAAGACTGTTGTGTTGAGCACTTATGTGAGAAAGTCAGGACACACATGAGTAGGTTACAGTGGTTATAATTATTAGTTGCTTAAAACTGCTTTCAAACCCAATCAATCAATCAATCAATCAATCATGTTTACATATTTACTTTATAAACACAGGAAATCGAAACCAGTGAAATGTGGATATGAACCAATCAAAAGTAGCATTTGCGTAGGAACACTAGAAATGGTAGATGGTCACGGTAAACTGTTGTTTGTTTGGAGTTTAACGCCGCTTTCAACAGCTTTGGTCATATCACGGCGGTCAGTGCACCTACCCATGTTTTCCTGGCTTTCCCACACCAGTACTTACACAACATTCTTTCGAAGCCACTGAATACTTTCTCACATAGCTCAGAGGTGAGAGGCAATGGAAAACATCGCCCGAAAAAATATCGCCGCAACCGGATATCGAACCCGTGACCTCCAGATCACGAGTCAGATACGCTACCAATTGAGCTACCCGGCCGGGTCTGGTAAACTGTTGTACTATCGAGTTCTCGGTTGTAGTGAGCGTTTGATTGCCTTGCGATCAATCACTCAATAAATTGAGTCTATGACAATTATAATTCAGACTCAACAATTTGCCAATTGCTAGTTTTTCCGGCAATTACGTGTTGCACTTCCTGTGACCTTCAATGACTTATTTTGTTTATGACATGAATTGTACGGAAAACCAGTGTCAATCGTTTGGCATTGAAAAATAACGCAATGGGTGAATCTATCGGAGATCTAATTCGATGGGGCATTAGGTCAATCCATGGCAACGCAAAGAGCGATCTTATGTCGTTTTAAATTTACCACTCGTGCAGGTTACCATAACAATGACGGTTTCGGATAGTAAATAAAAAACGACGTCGCGCAAGGCAGATGAGATGTGTTACCTAACCCTTTCCGGCATGCAGGCGTATGTTAATTCATATGCTGCAGACGACATTTGAAAATAGTGTGGCAAAATGAACAGAATGCAATCTACATCTATATTCAGTTCAAGTCATAATCACAAGGAGCCTTTGTCATAACGTGGCTTTCTATTGGGAAGTACACGATGCCTGGTTGCATGCAGAATAGTGCACAAAGGTTAACGTCCAATCATAAACCAATCCTTGCTGGAAACAAAATTCACATACAAACGAAGTCGGTAAATGTCAATATGGTTACCTCAACATCTCGAAGGGATAGTTCAAGAATGACGTAACACATCTTAGTACAAGATGAAGATGAGCCATCAGTACACGAAGTCAGTGGCAATTTAGTCTATTTGGACCCAATTACCAAGCTGGTCTGTACCGACAAGTGGAACTTGATCAAATTGTTGTATCACTAATCGGTTGTTGTTGGTTTTTTGCATGTGTATCTACGAAACGCTGCGTTGTCACTTTCTGTGTGTTGAATCTTGATTCCCAGTCTTGTATATTTTTTACATGGAACCATACAGAACTGTTATTTATATGCCATGGAGACTATAACTGTTTTTCAATGGCTGCATTAGGGATGACGAAACGCCGGTGTGGTAAAAGAGTATTATTGTTAAAAAGAAAATTATAGGTAAATTGTTGTATATAAAGGGATGTAAAAGCTATCTATAGATACTCAAGCCTTTCAGATTCAGTAAATGAAAGATAATTAATCATAAATAGAGCGCTCGACAATCAAACACTACAACCGTTATAGATTTTCAGAAGTTTTACCAGCATCCAGAAAAATTATTGAAAGCTCAAACAAACCTTTCAAACTGTAATTCCATCGGAATTTGAATAGTGTTAGAACACGTTTGTTTTTCTCTTTGATAGATCTCACACCGTTTGGTAAAAATACAAAGAAGGAAACGATAAGTATGTTAATTTGCGAACTACATAGATCGTAAAGCTTCTTCTTCACTCTCAAACATTCGTGCCGTCTAATCCTGTTCTGCATTGTTTGCTGTTCACGTAGTAGCAATACTTTGAGAAACAACTTTAAAGTAAAGATTATTTCAGTTACAGGAATTCTGCGAAATTAGATCTTATATCCGCGGATACAAAACCTTCTGAGTTATACATAAAGGTAGTACCAAGATCGATCAGCTCGACCTGACATTTACAGAAGAAGAGTGGGCAGTCATCTCGAAATAAAATTCTGATTGTGTGGGGATGTCATGGACTTTTATTTCCTTTCGTCTTTGTATAGATACAAATCTGCCTAGTCTTCGAAATGGAGGGTCAGCCAAGTGTATTTGACTTATTGTTAATAAGTAGTATATATCTGTCCATTTCTAGGGAACGTGGTACCGATACGGATAAGTGTAAATATTTAATGAACACTATGTAAGTCGATCTTTGACGTAATGGCCCATGTTGTATTGCAAACAGTGCTTTGATAATCACGTCGTCAAAAAAATCTGCATATCCAAATAAAGCGTTGTACATAAATGATAGTAGACTTAATCGTTTCCAGAACATCCATGTTGACCTTACATAAAACAACTCTACTTATTTGTGAAATGAAGATAACTCCACAGAACAGATTTGAGACGACAGACTGTATTTTGCAAGTCAATACAGACTGTTACACATGTCTTGCTGTTCCACAAATTATACAATCATTTTTCCATGGCTTATACGTCGGTAATTTTAAGCAGACATCCAGATCGTGATGGTCATGGTGGAGTTGCACTGGGACAGATACATTTCCGAATCTAGTATGGTTATCACCGATGGGACTATGCATAGGCGATCTCTCGCCATAATATGACTGAAATACCATTGAAAAAGGGGGGTGAACCTCAAATAAAACAATTAAATCAGTCATCCCAAAGTTAACGATTTACTGGATCATCCCTTGCACAGGAGGGGCTGAATGGCAAGTGTTAGAATATCGACTTATGACTTATGTCTATCTTGTATGTAACGACTGATACAACCCTTATCCTGTTATATGACATGAGAGATGCTTCAGGGAAACAACCTTAACGTAATTATTACACGTGTGTAAAGAAATACCTGTCTGCACATGTATGCTAAGGATTCAAATGGATAGAAAGGCTTTGACAAAAGTTAATCGAACCATTATTTTACTAATTGGCGAACAGTTCAGTGATATTAGACTGCGCGGATACGCTGGCTGGTCTGTTTCTACACTGATCCAATTGTCCTTAATGTTAGTTTGTTCGCATCTAGCGTCGCTCATTTGCTTATCCTTTTTCATAATATGGTTTCAAACAACGCTGGCAAATAGTAAACATAAGATCAGCTTGCACATTTCTGGTAATATAATCTCTGTTTAATATGTTTAAGTTATTCAGTTATAAAGAATTATAATAAATATGAAGCAGTTTACCAAAAGTAAAAAATTAAATCACTTATTTAAAGTATTCAACAAAATAATGCTTTCTAAGATAGACGACAACATTTCTTAACGATTTTGGAATTAAAGTCAATAGCCCAAGGACACATCTATTTGCGGGCTGGTGCAAATATGTCTGGTCACCTACATGTACCTATGAATTGATGGCTTTGCAAACACGAAATAATGTCTGCATTCTGTCGTATTAAAGGACGCTTAGTCCAGTCGTATTTAATCCCCTTTCCCACATAAAACAAAGCTGCGGCAGACGAATTTGAAATCTGCTAGTTAAAATTCCGGAAAAATGGTCATGATGAGCAGTTTCTCCTTTTGCTACAATGATTTCAAAAGAAGTCTGCTGCAGATGACTCAAACAATGTTTGCAGGGTGTTGGTTATGTTTTGTGCTTGTCCTCTAAATAATGCTCAATGATAACATTTAAAATTTGTTACCTTCCTTCAACTTGCTCAAAGAATTAAAATCCACGTAGGACTTTAGTAGCTGCGACCAGGAGGTGGATCTTATTATAGTAGCCGAGCCCCGGTAGTTCAGTCGGTAGCGACGCGGGCTGTCAATCCAGGGGTTGTGAGTTCGAATCCCGGCTCGACCAACTTTCTTTCCGACGATTGACAAGTCAATGCGACATGCGTCATTCGTCTTCCACCAATGGGCTAAGTCTATGTTGGAAAGCAGCCAGTTGCTTGGAAAGATTGTTGTGTGTAGTACTGGTGTGAGAAAACCAGGAAATGCATGAGTAGGTTAATTGGCCGCCGTGATATAACTGAGAAATTGTTAAAAACGGCGTTAAACCCCAATCAATCAATCAATCAATTATTTATAGTTAAAAAGTGCTGGCCTGATTTGGCATAATTGTTCCTTAATTGACCATCTTATTTAAACTAGACCTAAACGTCGCTAGCTCGTCTACATATTTGATGACTGGCCCTTACAGGGTGCAAGCCAATCAAATTGTCGCTTTCCAACTCTTACGATATCACAGGTAGGATGGCCCATATGAATAGGAGAATATGTGGTTTTTGAGTGCTCCCATTGTATAGCACGGACGTTGTATCGTGCTCATTTTGAGCAAATTCTCTTTTTTGTCTCATTGTTTTTAATAGCATTCTGCAGCAGGGGCGTCGTCGTAAAATGCATGTATGTGGAAAAGACTTTCTTGTGAATAACCCACCTGTATCTTGCTCTTCCCATTTCCTGTTTTCTGTCTAGTAGTTCTAACTAATACAACGACACCAGTATGAGCAAATTCATACGAAACCCGCTATTTGTAATTTTACAAATAACATTAGAAATAATAAAGCCAAACATATGAATTGGTAGCTTTCTAGTGGTGTTATGTGTGCTCCATGGTCAACGAAGTACGACTTACTAAAAATTGTCCTTGTAAGTGAAGATTCATCTGTCGCATTATGAATACATAACAAGGGCATCGCAAAGCGGATGATCCCCTCGGTATTCAAAGTCCAATTTTGACCTTGAACTTTAACCTATGACCTTAAAAATAAATAGTGAAGATTCATCTGTCGCATTATGATTACATAACAAAGGTCTTATAACTATTCGTTTCTATGTAAATTGGCATTGTTATCTATTCATCAGAATTGATATGAATAACATTACAATTGGATAAGACAATTATCTAGATGTTTCGCGACCTTCAAACATTGTTTGTCTGACTTTAAATGCCAAATATAATGATATTGAAACAATGCTGATTAATGTAGTTAAGTAAAAGTTGTGGTTTCAGTCTGATGTATAGGCTAATTACGTCTTTAAGCGATTACGCATGCACATTTCAGAAAAACATTACACTAAATATTTGAAACGCTCTACTTATCAGTAGGTTCTGAACAATACCGGGGCTTAAATCCATAAAATATCAGATTTCCGCTCGATGATAGATCTCAATTGATCATAAAGCAAATGATGAACCACTATCTTTGAAAACACGTAAGCGAAAACAAATGCTGTGCAGTTATAGAATTTCCGGGCTGTTTCGGTTGTCTTCGATCGAAGATCTCAAAGCTGATTTTTATAACCAAATTACCTTCTAGTTTCTCAGACAACATGAGACATTTTAGAGTATTGTACTTTCAACAAAAGCTAAATCGAATTTAAATGTTTCAATTGTATTCATTGTACTTTCTTTATATAAGATCTTCATAAGACATTTTATATAAGGAATACTTTCAGATTTTCACTTAATCATTCCCCTTTCTAAATGAGATCATACGATGGATATGTCTACGATTTACACATCTTATAAAGCGATTATGACCGGACGTTATAATCCATCCATCTTACTTTAGTGTCGAACATTTATAACAATCTAAACGCTAAAGGTGTTTGCATCTTGAATGTGTCACTAGAACGATCGACGTTAACTAGATCTCACAACACTCCTGCCTGTTTAGATATTATATTAATCGCTCATTAAGGGTCACTGGCAAGTCGTATGACGGATATGTATGTCTATTTCACCCCTAGTGAATCTCCATGGACATCGAACCGGCCAACCTACTCAAGTAATGACACATGACACTCGAATAATCTCGATTAAACTTACGAACTAGAATTTCGACTCCTGATGTCGTACTTGAATATACAAATATAACGGTTGGCCACTTAGTTCCTGGTTTATAAGCCATGCATTTAAAGATAAATTAAAACGGTAACGGTTTCGTTTCTGGCTAAAAAGCCATCCCTTTAGATAGTTCCAAAGTTACGGTGGGCCGTTTGGTTTCTCGTTAAAAATCCATGCGTTTAAAAAAAGTTTCAAAGTATCTGTTGGTGGTTTGGTTTCTGGTTAATCAGCCATGCGTAAAACAATAGTTTCAAAGTCCGCTGTCGTCATGGTAATATTGGATGCAGTTTACATATACTGGCATGACTGGTTGTATAAATGCATCCAGTCCAAATTAACACAAACGTCCAATAAGCATGACCAGCAAAACAGCAGAACAATCCCTCTTTAAAAATATGCAAACAATACTTTTTTTGCTGAACTCCGGTATGAGGTACTCAATCATCATCATTCACTAAATGTCACTTTCATTTCGTAAGACGGCTTTCGTCTGATAGCAGTTCCTGGTACAACACCATAATGTCCGGACATCAGACTTCCGTCACATTGCATTAATGAACCAAACAAAAAGGAAACAAACACACTGTATGATACAAGCGACCAGCAAAGACCCAGATCTAGATGCAATCCATGATCAAGGTACTCCTATATCGTCTTTTTGTAATTAACGTATATAAACACGTAATATAAAATAAAACAAAACCGGTAGGGCCATAAATAAATTGAGACATTGTGAGGGTTAGTTTTTAATTATTTCCTTTTTACATAGCGTACATTAACAGCATCTCAACAGGACTACCTATCGCGCTTTAACTCTGAATCTGAATATACCTCTTAATCATACATGTGTACAGAACCCATGGTTCATCTGTACGTCGAACATCTTTCTAGTTGACGTGACATAGCCAGTCGTAAACGTCCTTTTATTTGACTAGACATAACCAGCCGTATACGATGTCTCGCTTTCTCCGCAGTTCAATAGTCGAATACGTGCAGTACGTGAAAGGTGAACCTAAAGGTTTTCGCTACAAGAGTAGATCCAGATGACCCAGCAGTATTCACTAACAAGTTAAATAATCGTTCAATAAGTCTTTGATATATAATGTACATATGGATAAGACTACATGGATGCACAAATAGATATTTTACGACATTTGTCACAAATGAAATAAGCTTTGTTTTTCGAGAGAGCCGCTCAATTATTTAAAGGTATTTGTTTTATTTGTGTTGTTGTTGATGTTGTTCAGACCAGGTATGTCCAGTAGAAGAAGAAATAAGAACGGTCGACACGTATTAAACTATTTATTTATTTTCCCATATATGTTTACTCTAAACCGAACAATTTGTCATTAAGCAACAATGACAGCTGATCTTTCACTCTATAAATATGTTTATTTTGTATATTGTCAGAATCAAATGAGTACGGATGAAGTTACGCAGACATAAAACAATACAGGCAGAAGACAATTAAAACGTTATTAATCAGTATCAATGTCAGACCGTAGTTATTTAGATGCAATGTGCTCATATTAAAACTTTCAAATAACCCTGGGTCCATTCATACACGCTCTAGATTAAATCAGATACAGGTAAAAACTGAAACAGAATGTACTATTTCCCATGTGTAATTTTAGCTTAATTGTTTATTAAACGTAACATATTTCCTGCTACAGACATAGCATACAAGACGTTTCTATGTTTATAAAGGCTGAATGGGTTTGGCCTGCCTTTGTCTATGTTATCTCATTGTTTATTCCATCCTTCTCTATTGTATATACTATTGGATAAACGTTGATGTATTACGAAACGGGGTCACATTATGTTTAATTCTTTCCCACATAAAAACAATTTCTACTGCAGACGCCTTTTAATAACATCGTGGCTAAATGAGCTAAAGGAGAAGTTGCTCGAAAGGAACAATTTATCCTTTTGCCACTATATTTTCAACTTCATTTAACAAGTTTACTTTCATTTTAAGATCTGTTGTTGATATGTTTTAAAGGTCATCTCCTGAAGATTTGTTTTATCCGGGAAAGAATTAACAAGGTGCAATATTTAGGTGTATCCACAGCACTATCTGTTAACCCTTTCCCTCATACGACAATTCTGCAGCAGACGACTTTGAACGTATTTTGTCAAAACATAGAAAATCTCCATAATTGAATGGATAACCTATGACAAAAAGTGGAAAACATTGTGGCAAAAGGAGAAATTGCACGTTTTGTGCAATTTCTTCTTTTGTCATTATGTTTTCAAAACGCCGTCTGCTGCAGAGGCGTCTAAAAACGTCTATATGAGGGAAAGGGTTATAGAGGAATTGCAGTAAACAACTGTATGGAGTGTTCGCGCCGACCAACACTCGTGTGCATTCTGATAACGAACACGATAAGGGAACAATGCAGTTCTATTTTGATTAAGCCGATACCTGTTTGTCTCAGACATAAACCCACAATAAAAACGAATATTTATTCATACACCTTAGAAGTAAGTCTGACTGAAGTACATTGTACGACCAGCGCACCGACTGCATTGAAGATATTTTCGGTAAAGAATGAACATTTCAAACGTTTATAAATACAAGTATCAATTTAGTAAAGTATTTAAGAACAGTATACATTTCTCTTTTTGAGTATGTTTCATTGTTAAAAAATGTTTTAGATTTTAAAAATGGTAGTAATTTCTGGCCTCCTTGGCGCTCGGGGTTGCGGGGTTAGCAATTACAACTGACTGGCTAATAACAGGATATATGAACCAGAAGTACTGGTAACCTACCCAGGAAACGCCGTGGTATAACTAAAATAGTGTTGAAAGCGGCGTAAAACACAAAACGATCAAGCAACAAATAAGAAATGTTTATTGAAAAATCTTCTTTACAACGGCGTCACTTTTTGTGAACGAAAATGGTTGTCTGACATTCTGCCTACAAACACTTTTGCTTGGGTTTATTACACGATTTATTTAATACAAGTTACTTATACAGTGTGTGTATACCACGTGACTTTTGACGTCATATTTGCATGGTCAGACAGCAATAATTGCTCTTGTTAAGAATGTAAAAACAATGGTAACTTTTTTATTTCTTCACCCTTTATAATGAGACATGGCGCAGTCTACGCCGCTTACAATGTCCTATCTCCGGGTTTTTACAGGAGTTTGATTGGTGGTCTAATTTTTTCAAACACTTCGACGAACCTGTTCTCAAAATCCAGTTTAAATAATGCTCCGGCTGTCGGCGATATTAATACATCGAAGTGTTTGAAGAAACTAAACCACTTATCAAACTCCGTTGAAAACCCAGAGATAGGGCTCTGTAAACGGCGTAGACTGCGCCATGTTTCATTAAAAATGATGAAGAAATAAAAAAGTTACCTTTGTTTTTACTTCTAAACCGAAGTTAAATATTTCTGTCCACCGTAGCATTTGTGACGTAAAAGTCACGTGGTATACACACACTGTTATAGGTCGACCTCCCGAGAGAATATAAATACTCCTTTACAAAGACTGGTACAGTTATTGAAATGGTATGTTCAATTTATACCAATTCTTTTTTTCCCTTCATGTTAATATGTTTGAATGAATATTAAAAAGGTGCATCTTGTGATTTAAATAAAGAATACACGTAAATGCATTCATTTAAGAAATGCTATAAATATTGAGAAAGGGAAGCCACGCGTTTTAAGACCAAGCCTGTTTCATGACTATTATTTCCCTTTCATTTGCACTCTGTAAACGTGCGTATTTTACTTTAAGTAGTGACTGCACAAAACGAAACGATCCACATAAGTTTGAAAGTAATGTTACAATTAAAAATTCAACAATTAATGCAATGTTCGAAGAATGACTTAATTTCCGAAGTAAATAAAACGTTGAGAAAAAAGTCCTAATAAAAATGGTCACTTTTCTATTACCCTGCAATATCAACCTAGTTCTGACCTAAGATAAAATATACTATATTACTAGGAAATGTGTGTATGATCATCATACTGTAAACTGTGCATTAATTATCTCATTCCCCATACAAACGCTTTCTTGCAGACGACTTATGAAAATAGTGTGGCAAATGGAGAAAAAGCTCATAATGAACAATTTTTCTTTTGCCACAATCTTCTGACTTTTATTCAATTATTTATTTCTTATTTACAGAGAGATTAACTATGTGTATGTTTTCAATGTCGTCTGCCGCAGATTTGTTGTATATGGGAAAGGGTTATCTAAACATATTCGTTTTCATAAAACAAATCATGATTTTCATGAAAATAAATGTCTGTCATGATAATATTCATACGACATGCTCAAAGGTGTCCCGGGTTCGATCCCCAGTCGCGGCACTACGGTCATGGTGGAGTGCCCTTGGGCAAGGCACATTTTCTAGCCTAGTACTGGTTTGTTTACCCAGGGATCATGAATAATTAAATTTAATTGCGCGCTACATGACCTTAGCTGTCGATGCGCCATAAAACAATATACATTCATTCATTCATTCAAAGGCGAGGACCAGGTCAACAGTGTCGAGTTCAATTCAATTCAATTTTTTAATCAAATACTTAGACCTCCTGCCGATATACAAGCATATATATGAGCCGTTCCACGAGAAAACCAACATTATTGTCTCTGCGTAATGTATCAACCCAGATCAGCCTTCACAGTTCGCGCAGGTTAATCCGGGCTGACACATTCCCTCTTAGATGGATAGAGGTATAGACAAATGATCCCTGAAACAGAAAATCCGGAGGAGGTGAAAAGTGTCTGCCCGGATTAGCCTGCGCGTTAGTTTTTTTCGAGGAACGGTTTATATGGCTTATATATGTATTGTCAAGTAATACTATCGGTCATGTCTACTTCAAAACTATCAGAAATGAAAATATTTCAGGCGAGGACTAGAACAGCAAATCTAGCACGAAGCTGTAAATGCTCACCACAAAGTGTCTAATCGTTGTCTATTCATGGACGCCAATATGCAATAAATTCTGAGAAACGTTAATGCAGCATTGTTAAATTTAAAGGAAAAAAAGAGGAAGAACGGAATTAAATTAGATAATGAATTTCCCAAAATATTTCTTGAAACAATATGGCTTACGTCCAAGCGGTAATGGGTAAACCGGAAAATAAAAACACTTGATCTATAATTCAATACATATTTTATAATTATCCAGTTATAAATTGCTCAATTCCACTGTGAACAGTTACATCTTGATACAATGTAACGATACACATAATCCATATTACATCAAAGGGCATGATGCGTATGTACGAATTATAGGGTTACGTTCTACCAAAAACATAATAATTTCTTCTAGACCACATCCCATATGTAATAGTGCATGCACAACATCAAATAGTAGCATTATGCCAAAGTTCCGCCCTCAGGAATTCAAATGTGAGCCAGCGAACATTTCCAGTACAACTATCATAAAAAACATAACTGCAGATTTCTGTTTTTCGCCATTTATGGGTTAACGTCATTAACATTACTTATTTTGTTTGCAAGTACATTTTTGTTATAGATGTCAACATATGAGAAAGATTAGCTTTTTTTCTCGACGCCCTTGTCACGGTGCTGACTTCCCCATCCAATGAATGCTCATAGTTCAGCATAGTATCTACTCTTTATCTCTATAACACGATTCGAAATAAATAAAGTTGGATTGGGAAATTAATTTAAGGCTATTATTGCGCGGGTGCATCAGAACCAGCGCATATATTGCTTTTGTTTAGAACTATCACTGATGCAATGGGCTTGCGCATGCGCCGTGTTAATATTCTTGATCGCGCATGCGCCATATTTTACCGTCAGCTCTCGGATATTTCAGTAGCAGTTCGTCACTAGACTAGTTCTCGTTCGAGTTTGCAATAGAAGATTAAGATTAGTGAACCAGTCTATTTATATGCGAGTAGTTTTTTAATAATCAAAATGTAAATTAATACCGTAGTTTTTTAATAACAGGAAAATGGGAATACTTTCATAAATGCGAAGTTATTGTGCTAAATTTTGCGAATTTAAGAATATATTAAGGGAAAAAAAGAACGCGCATGCGCAGACAAATGTTTACAATACTTTTGGAAGATCGAGGTCAACACGTTGGGAAAAGGTATTTTTGTTTTCGCTTTACGTATTTAAGTAAAAAACTATTGTTATCATATATTTATATCATAAGTTTAAAAGCGGGTTTCGTGTTTTTCGAATCAAACAGTAGTTCTTAAGCCATAAAATGCTGATTCCCGCGCTAACATCCATTTGCTGCATCTTGCAGCAACTCTTATTGCATATATTGGTTACATTTTGAAAGTTCTTCTTTTTTTCAACTATATAAAAGCCATATCAAGGCGACAAGATCTTTTTTAGTCAACAGGCTGTCATAACATCACAACAGTAAATAAAGAATGCCGGTGGAAGTGGCTGGGTCGAGTCTTCATAATGCATCCGAGTCGACTGCCCAAAGTAACTCTTAGATAGACATAACCTTGGAAAAAAGAATGCCTTGTAGACCCAAGATGAAGCCTGTGATGAAGCCAGTTAGATCAAAACGGCCTGACTAAACATGTGATGATAGAGCTGGTACAAATGAGACTTTCAGTTTACGAAGCGGGGACAATTGCCCAAGACACGAACAACTGCAACATTTCGCCCGCCATAAGAGGAAGACAAATCCGTAAGTAGCTTCGCCTACCCATGCGTTTCCTCCTGTGTTTTCTTTGGCATACAGACAATACGTCCGAGATACCTGGTAACCGTCCCATACAGTACTGTGACATAAAACTGGTACCGACAAGCCGCTGCGCATCGCATTTCAACCGGTAAAACTTACATGAAGGCACGGATATTTAGAGCAAGAAATGCACTAAGAAAGAAACATGTATACACGTTGTAGATGACTTGCGATCGATACGTATAACTCACAAGAAACATGTGTTTAAACTATATTTACGATATATGAATAATACGCTAAAGAAGACCTTTCATTTACATAAACTAATTGGTTCGACCTAGTTGCAGGAAAACTCCTTATTTAACCATTAACAAGTGTATATACCAGACATTAACCAACATCTACGTATGCTACGATGCACGAATAATGAAGATATATACCACGATCAGCCTGCGCATTCGTGCATTATAATAAAGGTTTACATTGATCGTAAATCATTGACCAAGTTGAAGCATAGCTTACTCCAAAAGCGTGTAGAAACATATTCGACTGCAAACGTTATGATACCAACAGCTGGTTTCCAGAATGACTGGGGTTGATGGAAGTGATGGTGCCTGTATCGCATAAGCAAACGTTTAATTGCATCGCAGCGAAATATTTGATTAAACAATATCATCCGAAGGTTAAAAAAAGTGAACTAAATAATGATTTTTCTCTTTCTGTAAGTTCAAGTCTTTACCAAGTTTCAAATTTCTGAAAACCAAAGGAACTTTGTAATATCTAAGGAACAATGCTGTATCATTTTGTAAAATACAACAGATAATGGGGAGAAAGAACCATACCATATATGGAGAACTTTGTCAGTTCTCTTTTTTCCTACGATCGGTTCACACTTGTCCATAAAATGAAAACTTAAAATTAACCCTATCAAACTATACAACAAATCTACAATAGACGATTTTTAAGGCATCTATTTTGTGGAATAATCTGTATGAATCAATGTTTATTTATTGGCTAGAAATTCAAACATTGTGTCAAAGGGTGAAATTTTGTTAGAAACTTTGTCATATAGAACCAAATATTCCATGCTGCACTTCAAGACAAAAAACGAGAAGTGAGGTATATCGCTACACAATGGAATACGGTTATAATGGGATTATGGAATTAATGGACGTGGATGTAAAATAATGCCGAGAATCAATGTCGCAGCGAGAACTCGTACAGATGTAATTTGATCATGATTAACGAGTTGTAATGTTTACTGTAATATGCTGAAGTCTGCTGTTTGTGTTTTGGATTCAGATACCAGGTCAACTAGTAAATAGTGTTTACAAACTGTCAACTGTCCTGGGATTAATAGTTTGCTTTATTAAATTTTCTTTTATTTTGAAATATATTTATACACGTGTATATACATATCGCATCTGCAGAAGACGACATTGTAAATATAAAGACAAACTATGTGGGATTCTAAAAGTTAAAAGAATTGTTATTGAAAAGAAACTTCTTCTTTTGTCGCTTGTTGCAAATGCGTCAAAATGTGTCTGCATTTGCGAAAATGGTCAAGATTTACAATATTTTGATAACATTTAAACTTTGGCAACATAATATAGTACCGAACCCCGTCTTCTGTAGAAACAACTTAATATTTTTTTGGGAGATCATGATAAATGATTCTTCATGTGTTAATATATTAATTGCATATACATGTATGCTGGCATTTGCTATTAATGTTATATAATTAGACAGAAGTTTCAATATGTACATAATGTCACAGATTGAACCTTCTTAGTATGCGATACATGTGATCGTGACACGTTCCTAATCGATATTTCTTTCTTCCGTGTAATCAAACATTATATATAAAACATCGCTAGAAAACGCTGGGAATTATAATAATGTTCGTGTTCCTTGTATTTTAGTATGCCATGGTTTCTTGTCTTTGTTTAACACTTTACTAATAACATACGCTTTCTGACGCCTCTGCAGCAGACGTCTTTTGAAAAGATTGCGGCAACATGATGAGCAATTTATAATTTTGCCACAATCTTTTTAACTTTATTCAGTAACAGTTTTTGTTCTTACCTTTAAAGAAAGTGTCTGCTGCCGATGTGTTGTACGTGGGAAAGGATTAAAATCCACCGATAAGTCAACAGGTATAAAGTGTCAATATAACGATGTGTTGATGTTCGTTTTAATAAAAGACTAAGTAAGAGGGTAATTAACAATTTCGATGTTACATATTATCCATTCGAAATGTAATTCGGAACCTATGTCAAGTTATGTGAAGACGCCGAGTGTAGAGCTACTGACGGTTTTACTTTATCAGAACCGAAAGTAACGCAGTGATTAGGTCTCATCATCTTTCTGAAACAAGAGGCTCATGCTGGTATTAGATAGCTCTACTGAAATGTTTAATGATTATTATGGCAATAGTGTGAACTTGAATGAAGAGGTTTAGACTCAACGTTTTAGTAAGGTCGTTTGAAAATGGGTCTATAGTATGCTCAAAGGGTCAGCTTTTACAGCGGAGCAGATGGCATAAGACATCAAACACAATTTAAATTGGGCAAACGATTTATAAGGATATATTGTCTTAAGAAGGTTTCTATATTAGCTCTGGCATCGAAGATGTGTAGCAGAGAGGAACGGGTTTATGATTTTTTGTAGAAGAGCAGCAAAGAAACATTAATTTTGTGTGAAACTATTTCTAATTTCGCCAAGGCTATATGTCATTAGATAAATTTTCTATTTGTAAGCCAATAGCCTGTTTTGTATTCGTCGTAGTTTCAGACTTTTACCAACCATTACACAAACAGCCCAAAGTCTCGACGCCTTTATCAGACCAATCGGAAATTAAAGCTATTACACGAGGCTGATGATATATTGCTTATTTCCGTTTAAACCTTAACAAAACAGACTGCATTAAGAAATATTCGCATAAAATTCGTACCGGCTTTTATAACTTAAGCAGTCAGAACATCTTGTGTATTATATTCAATTGTGGAAGCTAAGTTCGAGAAAAACTATATATACCTACATATTGTCATTGTAATATTGTTCTCCTAAGATGTAAATATGCATTGTATTAAAGCAACCCCATAAACATTTAGGCATAACTATTAAAACTCTTTATGAATGAGCGTATTATTATTGAATAGTTATTGTCTCAAAATATGGAAAATGACCGATTTTCTCTTTTTGCCACAATATTTTCAGAAGTCGAAGCCAAAATATATATCAAAATGTGTCCGATGTGGGGAAGGGTAACAACCAATAGCGATCTCCAGGCGCGTAGCTGGGTCGATTTGTGGACTACGCACCGAAAAAAATTCGTCTATATCGGCTCAGGTGACTTCTGGTGTATATTTCACAATTTCTAAATGAGCCTACTTGATACCCTTATGTACGGCATATCTACACAAAATACCCTAAAAACGTTTGCAGCATTCGTAATTTATTTTACCAACATTGACTGGCACTTCAACAAAAATGAAACCTCGAAGAAACCGAACTGAGTGATCGCAGTTCATATGCCCCGTCTTTGGCATCACCATAGTTAAGGAAGAAGTCATCTAAGCTGTCAACGACCGTCGTATACGAGCATTTGAAAGTGTTAAGTGCGACTGTAATTTTGTCCGATTTTCCATGTGTTTTATGCTTACTTCGTTTCATGAAAACGCAACAACCGTTTGCCCGAGAAGTAAAACAGGAATGCCACTTCTTGAACGGTCTTTATCATGTTTCTGGCAAGTGGCTATAGCAAGGTTTGGACAGTGAGCTCTGTAGTGGTTGTACACTGGCTACGTCGGGAATTATCTGCCGAACTCGCTCGAACACCACTTTTGCATTTGCGCACAATTTCCTCACTAATTTGATCCCCGCATATCGTGATTAATTCATTTTGTATAGCGGATGAAGTGTATCACGTCACCGTTCTTCAAATGATCACGCAGCACAGAGTTATATTTGGCTTGGTATTCTAAAAGTGCTTTAAAGTTACTATTTGTATCCTCATGACCATGCATAGCTAGATTGTGTTTACAACAAAGGATATAATTGTATCAATTATGCCTTGTAATACATGTATGTTCTTCCTAACTAGGACATCATTGGCATAGGAAACTGATTGGGCAATGCTTTTCTCAATTCCAGACATAACTGCAGTGAAATGTTCAGCCGCTTCAAGCGAATGCGCAAGTGTTTTGCACTTAATGTGAGCGGTGATAACCTTGCCACGATTGCTTGGGTCGGTTGATTGTTGCAGGTTGCGACACTAGCGATCTCTTCTCAGATCCAAATAAATAGCACGGACCACAATTCGCTCCAACAATATACATCGAATATCGTACTCCTATGTACAATATGAAAATACTATATGACTGTATACAAACTACATAGGACATCTAATAATTATCAATAAGTATAGATTATTCGTGATCATGTCTGAATTGTTCTGATTTGTCCGTTTTCACCCTTACCCTCCTTAGGGTCCAGTTTTTATTGCATTTTTCGCATTTGTTTCCTTTTCATTTTTGGAACTCTCAAAATATTTTTTACGCACGTGCGTACGTGCGTAAGCCTAGCTACGCGCCTGATCTCAATAAGAATGCACACCTGATACGTTAGTGTGTGGTCATAGCCGTTCTCATTGTGTTTTAAAGATGTTTGCAAAACTTGATAACGAACAATGAAGACCCTGATCAGACTGCGCGGTGGCACATGATAATTCCTCAATTATAAATTCGAGGCGCAGACTTCCCCATGACACCACCCGTTGGTTTAAAGAGTCTGTCTTGGGGGCAGGTTCAATCCCGGTACGGGTTATGCCAAAAACTTTAAAAATGATATAAATGTCTTTCTCTCTATGGCCCTCAAGATTATGGAGTAAGCATTAAGACTGACTTGCTTGTATCAGGATAAATGGACGAGTACATGTAGTACCGGAGACGTACACAGAAAACTCCGTAATATAACGGAACATTGTTGAAAGCGCCGTAAAACTCAAAACAAAGAAAATGTCCCATGGCGTAGCTATGAACCGTATCTTAAATCAATAATAAAGCTTAGTTTTCCCATTTTCCGTATTGTTAGTATAATTCATTACACATCGAGAAAGTGGTAAAGCTATTGGTACAAATTAGGTTAATACGTTATTAACATGTTTATTGATTCTAATTTCCCCAGTCAATTACATACTAACAGAAATCAGGAATCAAATTTCGTCTCATGAGAGAATTGTCTATTACTTCAGCGTATCAAGAACATTTATCGTAAACATTTTTATCTTTTCACTCTCTTTTAACATTGCTGGAAACAAAACAAATGCAGAACTTTACCATGAATAATGAGTATGGAAACAAAACAAATGCAGAACTGTACCATGATTTATGAGTATTTCCCCCAAATATTTTAAATTCGGTAAGATTAAAAGCGAATTTATACGTCATAAAATGAGTTGGTATTAGTGTAAAACAGTTTCAATGTTCAAAGCATGATTTATTATTTCACAATCACTAGCATTTTCAATATGTAAATAAGCAAGTTCTCCTTTTGCAAAAATGGTTTCAGCTATATGCAAACATTATAGTTTAAATTCTTGAGATGATGCATATTTGTGTCCATAGGTTATTTAATTCGGCATCTGCAGAACTGCTGCATATGGGGAAATGTTAAGCCTCTTGGACTCAATCACTATCCAACAAAACCAGTACTACAATTTTGATATACATCAAGACAATCTACAACATAATTGAGCTGTAATTGTACTGCGCTGATATACAAACAAATCGGATCTTCACAGAACGCAAATGCAAAAGACGCACAATTACAGCTCAATTATGTTGTAGATTGTCTTGATGTATATCAAAATTGCAGTAAAATCTAAAACTACGTATCCATACTACAAACATGTGTTGATCAGATGCAAATAGTACTGGTTTTGTGGCAAAAAAGTACTGGCTCATAATGAGAAATATCTCTTTTGGCCACCAAGTTTTCAAGTCTATTCAATAAACTCACTTTCATTTATAGAAAGATAGATATTTTTCATATTTTGACCAAAGATATTTCTAAAGTTATCTAAAGTTATCTGCTGTAGATCTGTTGTATGTGGGAAAGGATTAAACTAAAATCAATTATTTAAATGATTATCCAAATTGCGATCATCGGATACTATCACAATAATACAGTGTGTTTAGTTTGTACATTGTTTTTTTCTCCATATGTTCAGTATTCGCGTGTCTATCCTTAACAGGGAGAGATTTAAAATAAGCTGTAGCTTTCTTTTCGATCCTAGAAAATATGTTTATGAATTGAATTGTAAATCGGAAACTATTGAATAAAGTATTGTTTAAACCAACACGCCTGTTTTGACAAGTAACATTTCCTACCTTTCTTTAAGTGTGTGTTAAATGTATTTGCGACGTCGGACTGACGATGCCAATATAGATGCTAAAATTGCTTTCTCTTAAACTCCCTATTTTCCGGAACTGAAGGGAACGTTTACCTAAATGAAGTTATTGAACTCAATAAATCAAATACATATGCAAGTTTTCCTTTAATTTTTTTCTTAAAACATCGTCTGCATATGCGCAAGATAAAAACTATATATAGAAGATGTTTATGGTGAAATAGTGATTTGTATTCCTCCTCGCGACACAAGACAAACAGCATACATTTCAGACCAGACTGCCCTTCTACGCAGTGTGGTAAAGACAAACCGATATTCAAGCATTGTACTGAAGGACTACCTGGAGATAATTAATTAACACAAGCAATGTCAGCAATGGTTCAACCTGATTTGAACCAGTGTTCATGTAACCGTTTCTTTAACAAAACGCTATAGCATGGAAATATTATAAAATAAATTGATTGAAGGAGAAATTGCTCATCATGAGTAGTTTCTCCCATTTGTCAAAATGGTGCTTGTATTCAATACAATTATTTAATCTATAGAGATCTTCCAAATGTTTGCCTCAAGTCATCTGCCAAGGGTTTGTTGTTTTTCTGCAATTTGGTATATGGGGTCAAAGTGGAGAATTTAATCTATACCAAAATAACGTTTTCTCCTGTCGTGACTAAATCTATATATCCTGAACTTTCAAAATGAGATTTTAATGCAGACGTTAACACTTCATGTGTAGAGAAAATGCAATCTCACATAGAAGTGTCGACGAACTAAGGACACACGGTTCTTACTCTTACACCATTTAAACAACGCATATTGTAATAGTTGGAATCTTAAACAAATAGTATATCTTGTGTTACCCAATGAACCCCTTTTATTGCTGATTTTCAACAGATTCGAATCAACTATAAGAATCGTGATACCTTGTCGAGTTTTTACGAAATGAAGAGAAGGACAATCCGTAGACAAAGGGGTAGGTGAGGACACGTAGGTTATTGTCTCAAGATAAACCTAACATTAACGACTATCATCCAGAATCGTTGATTTTATCATACAAGGAAATGTGATTTTGAAATGTGTCATGTTTGCGTGTCTTGTAGAGAGAGCAAGGCATTTTCTTCTTGGAAACACATCAATGTATAAAGATTGTATTACCTCAAAGTTGACTCTTTTCCCTAATATAGACGCATTTCGACGTCTCTGAGCAGACGACTCTTGAAAATATTTGTACATATTATAATTAAACATTCCCTTATAGAGAATTTCTATAATTTTGCCTACATTATTGCAAGTCGTCTGCTGCTAATCTGTTGTATCTGGGAAAGGGCTAAACGTAATGGTACGACGTTTTTGGAAATGTTACCGAAATAAATTTGGTAGACGACACAAATTGAGATCATTTATATCAAGAAGGCAAAACGTAGCCAAATAGAATAATCATTTTAGAACAGCTTGGATTACGGCGATTAAATAAGAAGAACCAAGTTGTTCTTTAAAGGTCACATTTATCAGTCACGTTTTGAAGGAGAAAACGCTCCATCATTAGTGTTTGTATATTTTACTGAACATCTGTCGAGTTCATTAGCGAAGAAGCCACCAGTACCAATAGTACAAATGATAGTACAAATACTCCCCACGATCTGCACTTCATAATTATTGTCATTCACTAAGTGTTAATCGTTATCATGGTTGACGTGAATCACTTCAATATAATTATCAAACCAATGTAACCTATATACCTTTCAATAAGTATTATTCACGACATGTGTTAATAAGTCAGCCGTTTTCGGGGTATGCTAGTACATGTAAACATCGGAAATGTAAAGCACAGAACACATCATATGAATCTTAAAAAACATATATAAGATGCCGATCCCTGTGTGTGACCATGCCGAAGGCAAATATGAAAAGGATTTTGCAAACAATGCAGATTCAGGTCAACCAGCTCGTAATTTTCATAATGGAGTAGTCGACATTGTAAAATTTGGCAGTGAAAGAGATAGATATACAAGTTTGTGAAATCAAATAATAAAATCAAGTAATTATAGCAATAAAATCCCTTATGGTGAATCAACATTATACTACCCGCTTTTGATCTAGACATTTTAGACACAGCGCTGGATCACGTGCACGTTATATTCACCTCTTCACAAAACGTCGTATTTGCGTCACGTTACTTTTACCGGTATAAACACAGTTTCTCACTCATTCTAAGCATCTGTTCAAGCTGCAGTACGCGACTTTAAGCAACCATTGTTTAACCTGCTAGGTACAACATGAAACAATAGTTGCTATCATGTAGACACATAATTGTCTTCTCGTTCTAGCGATCTTCTCTTGGTCTACATTTTTTTAAACTAAATTATGTATGCAGATTTCCGTTGGTAACACTATTCTAAAAACATGAAAGAGCCTGTTACAAAACAACGGATTATTAATACTTCTATTACCTTCATCGTTCTATCAACACCGTTAAGGCCTAAATGGAAGTCTTTAGTTCACGTGTTAACTTGTTATATGAGTAACCCTTTGTCTGCTGGAAACGTTTTTGTGAGGCCCGTGTGAGGCCCGTGTCACCATTAGAAGGCCAGGCCAGGCGGCACCCAGGCCGTGTGAGACCCGTGTCATCATTATAAGGCTGCATCCGGGCCGTCTGACCAGGCGCCATACCGTTGTACCAACTACAAGCCACTTTAAATATTCAGCTTTGACATTAATTAATTATGATACTTTTATTCCGCTGTTATGGAGTGTTATGGATGTTTATTGAGTTTCTACGTCAAATATTGTATAAGTAAAAGACATGACATCTCCGGATGTCCTAACACATTGAGGGCTCGACCACAACTAATCCAAAGCTGTAATATTATTGTTTGATTCGACTAGTACATGCCCGAGTGATCATGTGTCTAGATACCATAGTCATGCTGAAGCCCTTATTCTCAGTAGATGCGTATATTTGAATCACAGGCGTCCATTGGTATTGGTGATAAGCGATGGAAGTTGTACTCTTACTCAAATAAAACAATTATTTTTTGTATGCATTTGTAGCAGTCCACTTCAGACAGACGATCTTTTTAAACCCAAGTACAACAAATGTGCCACAGACGACATTAAACACGTCAATGCAAAAACACGGATATTTTCTCTATACATGTACAATTACTGAAATAGTTTTTTCGACGCACGGGCCCTACGCCCCCCCCCCCGGTTAATCCGCCACTGTATATTTCACGTGACTTCTTTCGTGGAGTGGGGGGAGTCGGGCACGCCCGCTAAATCCGCCACTACATTTGCCAAGCTTTTCCTTTGTTTACCATTCATTTTTCGACGCACGGGCCCTCTCGGCGCATTAATTTCTAAAGCATTTCTTAATTTTAGATTGGAGTACTTACGCCTTAAGTTTTTCACTGATGTTCCAACAACATTAAAATGATATTTTTGGGGGAGATCCTAACCTTTTAAATGCAACTTTGTTAAATCCATGATGAACTATTTTTCTCGCGCAGTTTCTCATGCTCTGTTTTGTGCTAACAGCCAACTCCGAAAAAAATGGTATTACTACAATGATCAGGGGCTAAAGCCCCAGGCCAAAGACCATCGTCTGCTGTAAAGGCGTCAAAAGCCGTCTATACATGTTGGAAAGGGTACATAAATAAAGTTAAAGCTCTTCTACACAAACAGACAAATGTAAACCGGTTTCAATTACAGAACGTTCATTTATTACACACAAACGTAAACAAGAGGTGTAAAAACTAAATAGCAGTATAAATGTTCACAGAACTCGTCTGCAGTTCAATTTTCTTATTCTGTATGTTTGTAAATTGATTTTTGGTCTTCCTGTATTCGAGACTGCATTTATCATTTTGTATTTCTCACAGGAGCTTTAAATTATCACCAAGTCAGTTTTGAATTATGTACTTAAAGAATATAACAACTAACCCTCGTAAGCTTCCGTATTTGTGACCGTTTCAGAGTTGTATTAAAATGTAATGACTACTACTTTGTATTGTACATGTATGTATGTTGCTGTGTGTCTTTGCCATATTTCACTTTGAGTTATTCGTAAATGACGAAAGGAATGTTTTATACCGATTGCTAATAAAGTCTCTCTCTCTCTCTCTCTGTCTATGTCTCTGTCGCTGTCTCTGTCGCTGTCTCTCTCTGTCTCTGTGTGTCTCTCTCTGTGTGTCTCTGTGTGTGTGTCTCTCTCTGTCTCTCTCGCTGTGTCTCTGTGTGTGTGTGTGTGTGTGTGTCTCTCTCTCTTTCTCTCTCTGTCTGTCTGTCTGTCTGTCTGTCTCTGTCTGTCTGTCTCTCTCTCTGCTGTCTCTCTCTCTCTCTCTCTGTCTCTGTCTCTGTCTCTGGTTTCCACAACACAAATCAGAATAATGTGAGTAATGTTGTTAGAGGAAACCACAGGGACCTTTGTGCCGAATTATATTCAAATCGAGGTGATTTTCAACAAGAATATTTTGAAAGTGTTTTCTGTCCATACCAGGAAAACAAGACCAATCCCTTGACAGCTATGTCTGGACAACTAGACGACGGATGGCGGTCATCAGCCGCCATCATAAAACCTCAACATGAGCACGTTGTTCTAAGGTGAGTTTAAACGGGCATAATGTAATCATGGCCCATGGCTTTAAAATGAGTTATATCGCTGACACATCTCTGTTATGCTGACACATCTCTGTTATTCACAATTTATGCTTCCTTTCTTGATTCCAAGATATGTGTGCTCTGTCGTATTAGGCAGTTCATGAAATTCTTAATCAACAACAAGCGGATAATGAAGACCAATATATGGTTTATATCCCGGCTAACAATCACGTCCCAATATTTGTCTACATCTCTAGTGTAACTTGAATTCGCGGAAAAGAGGACAAAAGTATCTGTCCGACCTTTTATGCATCACGTATTTCTATCTGTTACTTATCTGATTATTTACAAATTTCCAAGACATAATATCTTTTTCTGGTTTGGCATTCCGTATAATTAATTTGATAACATTCATAAATAAATATTCCCTTTTCCTAAGCGTAGAATAAGAATTAAAATAAAGTGGGGGCGGGTTGGGAGCAGCACATTAGACGTACATTGTGAACGATATACAAATAATGGAAAATATAAACAAATAGAGAAACATGCAAGAAATAACAAATATTTAATTATCAAAGCA
Source organism: Serripes groenlandicus (assembly GCA_031761405.1). Lineage (NCBI taxonomy): Eukaryota > Metazoa > Mollusca > Bivalvia > Cardiida > Cardiidae > Serripes > Serripes groenlandicus. The sequence goes on from JASEVX010000009.1 coordinate 34,241,695, forward strand.
TACAAAGTGTATCAGATTCTCTTAATATAGTTAGTAGAGAGACAATACGCCAACTTCTAAAATATCGTATTTCTTTTTTATTATTATCATAGTTCAACGAAATATAGTTTGCGGTTTTAGTGCCGGAGATCCTGTCATACATAATAAACTGTTCCCGTATTTTTTACCGTCTTCCACCAATGGGCTAAGTCTATGTGGAAAAGCAGCCAGTTGCTTGGGAAGATTGTTGTGTGGAGTACTGGTGTGAGAAAACCAGGAAACACATGAGTAGGTGAACTGGCCGCCGTGATATGACTGAGAAATTGTTAAAAACGGCGTTAAACCCCAATCAATCAATTAATCAACCGTATTGTTTACAATTGTTCATATACACCACATCTACAGCATACGACTTTGAAGAGATCTTGGCTGATATATGATATATCTCTTTTAATGAAAGTATAAAACTTGAATAGAGTTGAAAACATTGTGGCAAAATGAGAAATCGCTCTATACGGATATATGGACCCAACTCTCTTAGAAATAAATACGCTTCCCAGTGACGGTCATATCTATAGCTGACAATTTAAATAAAAGGTTTTAAAAAAGAAGAAATTGTCATTGTAAACCGAGGTGCAGTTATCTCCTTCGTCTCTATCATGACTTCTATCCTTTATCAATACTATATTATCAGATTTATCAAATACTTTTAAAATGGTAGCAATCGCTTTCCATCCTTAGCACATATAGGCGTATTAGGGGGTTAACCGGATAATTGGACCAGTAGTGCTGGTAACGTATACATGACATGTCGTGTTATAACTGTATACATGACATGTCGTGTTATAACTGTATACATGACATGTCGTGTTATAACGTATACATGACATGTCGTGTTATAACTGTATACATGACATGTCGTGTTATAACGTATACATGACATGTCGTGTTATAACTGTATACATGACATGTCGTGTTATAACGTATACATGACATGTCGTGTTATAACTGTATACATGACATGTCGTGTTATAACTGTATACATGACATGTCGTGTTATAACTGTATACATGACATGTCGTGTTATAACTGTATACATGACATGTCGTGTTATAACTGTATACATGACATGTCGTGTTATAACGTATACATGACATGTCGTGTTATAACTGTATACATGACATGTCGTGTTATAACTGTATACATGACCTGTCGTGGTATAACTGAACAACTGTTGAAAGCGGCGTACAACACTTCGTCAAATGAGTTCAACACAGAAGCTTTTCAAATTAAGAAGTGGCTAAACGGTTCGGCAAACTGATAAATAAATAAACACTAAACCAACGTGTAATCAAAGCGTCATCATCAAGCTGTTTAGTCAGTAGTAAAATATTTATTCTCAATAACCGTTCATTGTTGTCCTCTCTTGATGTGAAACAATTGTGCCGTCTGGGAACACAAGGATTATAGGATTTTTACTAATTGCCCGACATAAATATTTAATAAAACAGTTGCACTTCCATCTTTATTGGCCTCATCCAATAAATCACTTGAACCATTCAGAAACGATCTTTATGAATTGAGTTGTCGTGTTGTTCTCCGTGTTCAAACGCTTCAGGAAAATCAGCCATAAAACAAATGCGACAAATGTTGCCCTGAGCCACGCATGTAGCTTTAACAGTAGTCAATACTACGTTAGAAAACCTTCTAAAACATTCGAACAAATCATTTTGATTCAGATCAGATGGCATTGTGGGTGCGCGGTCTGGTCTAAATTACACTTATCGAAACAATGAAACAGCTCAAATACGTACATGTACACTACATATCATATGATGCTCATTACAAAGTAATGGAGACAGCAACGCTACAATCACTATCAACCGTTCGGATAAATGTATTCTTTACCTTCTACTTTCTACAGATCTCCCTTTTACGAAAACGCGTGCGAGGACATCTGCGTTACTCTAGAGGGGTTTTCAGCGCCGAATTGTTTACAGTAGACTCTTCCATGTTCAAACTCGGACGACTCTTTTGTCATGTTATAGGATTTTTGGAATATTTTTATAACTCACAGCCAAACAATGCAGATTTCAGGTGAGACAGCTCGTTACGAGCTGACTCACCTGAATCTGTATTGTTTGCAAAAAGCTCAATATTGCCTTTGGCGCTGAAAGAGTTAATCAATCATACGATATATAACGAATACACAGGCTCGCAAAATTATGTTCTGTTCATGTGCAACAAGAACTATATTCGCCTGGTGGATCTTAGATTTTCTATATAAGTAATATGATCCCTTAATTAGTGTCAACCTTCCAAGACGAAACAAAGTAGACACGAGCACACATGATCTGTTTGTTCTTTATCAACGTTTAATGCCTCTTAAAACATGATACTACATGCATGTTGCAGTGATTTCAGAAAATGTTGTCAGACGTATGATGTAGAAACATCAAAAACCGTCTTCATTACGGAATATTGGATCCAGGACGTTTCTGTCCTGATTTAGTGTAATAAGTTCGTAATCATATGGTCTATCTTATCAGAAGGAGTATCGCGAATTTATAGCATGAGCTCATCACAAACACCATTTTGACACGCCAACTCGTATTGACTGGTAAACGAAATCGAATGACAACTTTTCGATCAGAAAACCATCTGAACCCTTTCCCACAATCAGACGAGTTCCGATTTCTCTCTCTGCAGCAGACTCCTGTTAAACAATTTGAAAAAGGGAAAAATCGCTCATAATGAGCATCTTTTTCTTTTGCAAAAGAGTTGTCAACTCAATTCATTAATTATAAATTCATTTATAAAAATGTATCAATATTCTGGTCTAGACCTTATCAAAGTCGTCTGCTGCAGATTTGTTGTATGTGGGCAAGGGATAATGTACCATGTAATGTGGATACAGATTACATCATCTCTCATCAGTTTTCATGTTTTTACATTGCACAGTGTCCTTAATTAATGTTTTAAACAAGCAGTTTCGTATTAATTATTGCATCGTCTAAATTTAGGCCATATTATCCGTTTTATTCGTGTATTATGTTCTTACAACAGTTTTATAAAGTTATCAAATATAACAGTCAATGGAACAAGACGCATTAAGAGTACATTGCTATGACGTTAAGCAGTATGCAGTGATGCTTTAAATAACACCGATAATCTGCTACAACAACTGTAACAGCTTTTAATTGTGATGTATCATGCAGGTGGTACAAGTTGCATTGCCGTATCACAACACAGTACTCTATTCTTTGATACATGTTTTTATTTATATTTTCCCTGTTAGATTCGGTTGTTTATAAATACATCATTTGGCACCCTGATCACACAGGCAGTGTTTATATAAATGTATTTGTTTGAACGGTGTCTTTCAGAAGTTTAGAAAATATATTGACTACACTTTGGGGTATACAAATGTCAACAATGTCCCTGTACTGCCTATATCTGACACGTATTTGCATCAAAACATCATTTGGGGGAAATATTGCAAACCATCCTTTCCCCTTACCATGTCTTCAAAAATTTCCAATTAGTTGTTTTACTTTTTACTTCAATCAGACGCTTTAAATCGACAAAAACAAACAGAATTGCATTTCAGGGCCACGTTTTTTTTTTTTTTTTTTTTTTTTAATTTTAGTCAAAATTTAGGTACCTTTAGACGACTTACCTTTCTTCCAGAAACACAATATAATCCAATCTATAAGAAAACACAAGTATTTATTCTGTATCTTCTCCAAAAAAGTCATATCCGACCTTTTCTCTTCCGGGTCCGACTCCCCGTCCTCATGTAGCATGCTCGTCTTTTCCGTTATTCTGGCGTGTAATGGGGACGGGATCGACATCATTACCCCCTTTTCCTATATACGTATATGTTAATGAACAGTGTTTTTGATGTTTCCTTACATAACATAGATCTCTTCTAATGTTTGTTACAAAATACGTTATAAATGTGCCGTTTTCTATCGTTTTGATATATATATATATATTTAGGTAAATATCTGCGACTTTTCTCCTCTGTCAACACGTTACCACGTGAAAAATACAAACTTTAACTGGATATAATTTTATGTTTTATTAATGTGTGTGCTAATTTACAATCACATATATAAACTCTCGGTTTTCAACCATATATTTTCAGTTTTTTTTTATGAATGTACATGTATGTAATCACTGGAATATTTATTGTACTTTTCACAATCACAAATATTTAACTTTAGGTTTACTTCCTTCTGATAAATAAACAGATACGTCTTTATTGCTACCGTTCACCCGTTAAGGCGTATGCGAGTATTCCACTGGATAATGTTCTAGAAATTATTTACACTATCGTTAAAAACCCATACTTTGCGATGCTGAATTGTTAATAATACAACATTAAAGTGGTCATTTAAATATATAACTATTATAACAGACGTATATGATATAACTTAGCTAAATCGTTACCAAAGCAACACCATTTGAAATGTTCAACAAGTAACGATCTAAGGCATTAAAAAAACTCTGTTTGATGTCACATGTATTACAAACATATCTATCATATTACTCTTACTGCGTATCTTAAACAAAGACAATATCAGAGTTGTCTCATTCGCAAAGCGTTTATGACTGAAACAGTTTTCCAATAATAATAAAAAACAAGATGTGTTTGTGAAACACTGATGCCCCCAATGGCAACATCTAGGTCAAAGGTCAAGGTCGCCAGGTCAAAAATGTTGGTACTGACAGAAAGGTCATGTCACAAGGAATACACATGTGAAATATGGTAGCCGTACCTGTTATGGTTCAAAAGTAGTGGTCAAGGTTAAAGTTTTTTTCGAGAATGGCAACATCTAGGTCAAAGGTCAAGGTCGCAAGGTGAAAAATGTTGGTACTGACAGAAAGGTCATGTCACAAGGTATACACATGTGAAATATGGTAGCCTTACCTGTTATGGTTCAAAAGTAGTGGGGAAGGTTAAAAAAAAAATTGAGAATGGCAACATGTAGGTCAAAGGTCAAGATCGCAAGGTCAAAAATGTTGGTACTGACAGAAAGGTCATGTCACAAGGAATACACATGTGAAATATGGTAGCCGTATCTGTTATGGTTCAAAAGTAATGGCCAAGGTTAAAGTTTTTTTCTAGAATGGCAACATCTAGGTCAAAGGTCAAGGTCGCAAGGTCAAAAATGTTGGTACTGACAGAAAGGTCATGTCACAAGGAATACACATGTGAAATATGGTAGCCGTACCTGTTATGGTTCAACAGTAATGGCCAAGGTTAAAGTTTTTTTCGAGAATGGCAACATCTAGGTCAAAGGTCAAACATTTTGGTACTGACAGAAAGATAATGTCACAAGGAATACACATGTGAAATATGGTAGCCGTACCTGTTATTGTTCAAAAGTAGTGGTCAAGGTTAAAGTTTTTTTCGTGCAGACAGGACAAAAACTACATCTAGGTCAAAGGTCAAGGTCGCAAGGTCAAAAATGTTGGTACTGACAGAAAGGTAATGTCACAAGGAATACACATGTGAAATATGGTAGCCGTACCTGTTATGGTTCAAAAGTAGTGGTCAAGGTTAAAGTTTTTTTCGTGCAGACAGGCCAAAAACTACATCTAGGTCAAAGGTCAAGGTCGCAAGGTCAAAAAATTTGGTACTGACAGAAAGGTCATGTCACAAGGAATACACATGTGAAATATGGTAGCCGTACCTGTTATGGTTCAAAAGCAGTGGTCAAGGTTAAAGGGTTTTTTGTGCAGACGTGCATACCAACAGACAGACAGGCCAAACACTATATGCCCCCCGAATCGGAGATTCCGGGGGGGCATAAAAATGCAAATAAGTACGATTTACCGAATACATTTATTATACTTGTATTTTTGCAGAATCTCCTACCCTAAGCTTCACGTACTTTATATAACAAGTTAGATCCCCATCCAAAAAATAAACTTGTAAATGAAAGCTTGAACCACCTTAGAATGTACCAGTTAACACAAAAACAGTCTATTTAAAATGTATGGGCTCTTTGGAGTGCCTCTAAAGTGTTTAGAAGGAATTTGAACATAAATTTGACTGATTGAGTTTTAATTGTTCAGTCATATCATGGCAGCAAGTTCTCATATCAAAGTGATTCTCACACCAGTACTTCACTATACAGTCTTTCCTAGCATCTGAGTCACTGTTAGTCCATTGGTGAAACAGGGAATGCCACGTGTCGCATTGCCTTTGATCAAACGTCGGAAATAATGTTCGCCGAGCTGGTGTTCGAACTCACAACCCCCTGGATTGACAGTAATCATCTGAGCTACCGCTGCCACCATTTGTAACGTGTACCGGCGTTAAGCCATCGCGGGTCACCCATCCAGGTATTTACCGCGATGAACGTTGCTTAACTTTACGAAAAGGTCAACCATTCTACCAACGTCGCTATAAAAGCCGGCTTCTACGACAAGGCCGTATAAGTGGTAATTACACCTATACCCCGTTCCCGTTACAATACATTCGACAGTTATGTATAGCCTAATACATACATGCATCACGATCAAAAGAGAGAACGTTAATCACGTCTAATTCTGTAAATGCGAGAACTAACTAAAGAAAATTAATGTATTTGTCTTGCCATTGTATATATTATGTTCATTTGTTAACTGTTACCGTCATAAAAATATATTGACAATGATGTCATATAACCGTGTATGCCGAATAAATAAACTTGAATCTATTAAATACTCCATTTATATTTCCTTTCCGGGTCAACACAATATGAAGTACCCTAATTTACATCACATATATATATTTACGTGATTTGTGTTTTAAACGAAATAATAATAATTGAATCGGATTGAAACCATTCTGACAAAAGTTGAAATAACTCATCATGAGCAATTTCTCCTTTTGTCAAAATGTTTTCAAAAGTCGTATTCTGCAATTGCCTTTACACGTGGGAAAATGGTTAAATAGCGAACACGACTATCGGTTAAATAGATCAACGTCACACAGATTTACATCGTACATCACAAATACAACAGGTAGTTGCTGTCCCTTAAATACATCTATTTATAACCTAATTATTCTAACAACATGTAATCCAATTTACCCATTGTTATTCTGAATGCATTCACATTACCGAGATAAAAGGTTCGTATAGCGATTTCCAATATGACATTCATAATGTAATATATATCCCAAAGTGATTTGTTTGTTAATTCATACAATATCTAAATAACACTTGCGCTAAATAGCATTGCCCGTGGCTGGGTGACGCTTACGTAGAATGGTAGCCACAGTCTGAACATTGTTTGAACTGTAAGAACCTGCTAAATAGGTCCAAATAATTGGAGTCAATGCAACTCTTTTAGCTTCAGCAGGTCGGAAGGTATTGGTTTTGTACATTTCATTTTTTTTTTATCTGTGTAAATATAAGATTTGGGACCAATGTCATATTCCCGTCCGCCGTAATATGACCTAAGCTGTGGAAAGGGGCGTAAAACCTAAAAAAAAAACTAAATAGTAAGTATAGGCCGTTCGATGAGTAAAACAATTTGTATGTACATTTACTCAATAGAGTACATACAGTATCATAAAAAGTTACAGTGAATTTTCTATGAAATGTTTAAAGCAATTTAACTTAAATGTATGTATAGTAGAGGTAATTTGTTCCATAGGTCTGACCCTGAATATGTGAAAGACCTTTTCCATATATTTGTTTTTGGCGTATCCAATTTTATACTGAGATTAGAGACAGACCTTTAGGAATATTTGGTATTTATGTTATTGGCTTGATTTAATCTGTTTGTTATGTAAGTTGGAGTTCTTGTACATCATGATACATTTCTGATACTTGACTCTTTTATCAAATGGTAGCCAGTTTAATTCTTTGAACATTTCTGAAGAGGGTGTCATAATATCTTTATTTAGTATAATTCGTGCAGCTCGTTTTTGTAGTTTAATTAATTTCTCAATGTTAATTTGTGAGGAGGATCCCCAAACTGTATTGTAATAGTCCAACAGTGGAAGAATATAAGAAGAAAATAAAACATGTCTGGCATGTACAGGTAGATAAATCTTAAGTCTCTGCAAAAGTGCAATGTGAGATGCAATTAATTTACATTGGGTATCAAAGTGGGTATCCCAAGTCAATTTATGGTCAACATTAATTCCTAATAATTTATGACAATCAACACAACTTAAAACTTCGTCATTGATAGCACGATGTCGTGAATTTCTATTCTTAAGTTTCTGCGCAGTGCCTAAAAGCATAACTTCAGTTTTATTTGGGTTGATGTACATTCCATTGTTCTCACAACAGCTGTTAATGTTTCCTATATCTTCTTGAAGATGCTGCTGTATAACTTTCGGGTCATTACTGGCTTTATGGAATGTAGCATCATCAGTATACATATAACCCCAGTTCTTTGCTGCATCTTAAATTCATGGTTGCTAAGGGATACGCATTATACGACGGCTGCATCGGTATAAGGATAAATAATAACGGTGATACTGGTACATTATCGAGGACACGCCGAGATTTGTACTGTTGAAAAAGGCGTAAAACATCATTCAATAAAATTGCTGAATCAACAAACACGTGTGAAAACCTACATCTGATAATGTTATTTTAATATTGCATTTATGTGTAACGTATATATAAACGCACCATAACATTAATTATAATTACAGGAACACATAGTCACTGGTCATTGTTTCTGGATTTCTACAACTAGCATCATCATCCCCGTCGATGTTTATATTTTACTACTTCTTGCATATTTATGGTGTAGTTCGAAATAAATTAAATTAACGAATGAATGAATGAATGAATGAATGGATAAATGAAAGAATGTATACAGTTTTATGGCGTATCGACAACGTAGGTCAGAATTGAGTTAATGTGAAGCTAACAATGTAACAAGTTATGCCTGCAAGAATGCATAAGTTTAGGTATTGACTATGTGTTTATGTTGACTTAAAGTCATGTAAGGCATAATACGCAGATGCTGTCAAAAGTCACTTATAGTAAGAAACATATACTTATATAACAAACATAGCAACACCTTTTACACAATACGCTTTACTCTTTCTTTCAGGCAAAAATTCCGCAACAAATCCGATGTTTAAACATGAGGGCCATGATGGCCTTATATCGCTCACCTGATTTAGAACTTCAATAGTTTTCAAAGTTTTATACTCTATACATATAAGGAAAACAAGCAACCCTCCCTGGTGGCCATGTTTTTCAACGGATCGGGTTTATTTGAACATCCTTGGTAGAAAGTCACCCAAGGAACATTTGTGTCAAATAATTTTTAAATCAGGCAGGTGCTTTTGGAAAAGAAGATTTTTAAAGATATTACAATGCACATATTAGGAAAACAAGCCCCGCCCCTGGCGGCCATGTTTTTAAATGGATCGGATTAATTTGAACAATCTTGGTAGAAGGTCCTCAAAGGAACATTTGTGCAAAATTATCTTAAAATCGGGCCAATACTTTTAGACAAGAAGATTTTTAAAGATTTTACAATGCACATATAAGGACAAGCTCCGCCCCCTGGCGGCCATGTTTTTCAACGGATCGGAAATATTTGAACAATCTTTGTAAAGGGTGCCCCAAGGAACATTTGTGTAAAATAATTTTCAAATCGGGCCAGTACTTTTGGACAAGAAGATTTTTAAAGTTTTAACAATGCACATATAAGGAAAACAAGCTCCGCCCCCTGGCGGCCATGTTTTTCAACGGATCAGAAATATTTGAACAATCTTGGTAAAGGGTGCCCCAAGGAACATTTGTGCAAAATAATTTTCAAATCGGGCCAGTACTTTTGGACAAGAAGATTTTTAAAGTTTTAACAACGCAAATATAAGGAAAATAAGCTCCGCCCCCTGGCGGCCATGTTTTTCAACGGATCGGAAAAATTTGAACAATCTTGGTAGAGGGTACCCTAAGGAACATTTGTGCAACCAAAGTTTTACGTGGAATTAAATTCTTTGAACAACTTTAAAAGAACACCACCTAAGGGCCATTCCTGTGAAGTTATTTTGAAATCTGTCAATTGGTTTAGTAGGAGAAGTAATTTGTAAGAAATTGTTAACAGACACCGACGACGACGATGACGACGCGGACGACGACGGACGCCGGACGGTGAGTGATCACAAAAGCTCACCTTGCACTTCGTGCTTAGGTGAGCTAAAAACATCTAGTCAAAAGTATTGAAAGTTTATCAAGTATCATTTTTGAAATTTTTGTAAACTTTGTGGAAAAAGACGATTTTGTCACAATGTTTTCAAAAGTCTGTAGCATATGCGTCAACATACGTCTACATATTTTAAATGGTAATGTAATGTTTAAAGAACCAGGCGATCGTTTTTCATGTCTCTGTCTAAATCTGTATTCATATTATGTAAATAGAAACAGCAGATCCAATTAACGAATTCAGAAGTAGCGATTGTTTCTGTCTCGAGAGGACGACCGATTTAAGTTTACAGTACGATTCTCCTATGTGATTTTACGTTGACAAGATGGAAACGGTTCCACTTTGTGATATTTATTAAATAATTGTATTCCATTCATTTGTTTCGGGAATAATTCCGCATCACATTTGAATCAGTGTATACTCAGACCAGCCTGCACATACCATGTCGACGGTCAGAATATGAAGGGGGTATAAGTATAAACCGCTCGTCATGAGTATGTATATAAACGGCCAATATGGTTGTTCTATAACTAAATGTGTACTTATAGTATACATGTAGTAGAAGTTCAATTGAATATATATTGCTATTGCGTATTTGAATTGATTCATCTGAGCAAGCGTTATTGTTTGCATCACAGATTACATAAGGTTCATTTGGTCAGTAGCAAGGTCTTGGTGTATGGTATGTAGTATAGTTTATCAGTTGATGCCGACATTGTCAAGTTAACAATGGTCTTGTCAGACGTGTATTACAAGGATACAAACAAGCAACAACGAGAGTTTCAATTCTTACAATACTTATTCGACGCGCCACGGGTGCATCGTTCAATATTTACAGTACTATTTTTGGTTTTCTTTTTTAGTTGTGCGAAGCTAAACGCTATTTTCAATCATGTTTCGGTCATATCACGTCGGCCAGTACATCTTCACATACACGTATATGTCCCAAGCTGGCGTTCAGACTCCCAACCCCTGGATTGACAGCCCGCGCCACCAGCGAATGAGCTACCAGGGCTCCGCTCCACAGTTGTTGTAAATTATGTCACCGAACGGTTTACTTTTTGTTTATTTATCCGCTAGTATCTGAAGCATTTTTTTTTTTATTTAATCTACATAATTTTTATACCACTTTAATTGCTTGGTTCTGGTGGTCAAAGATCGAAAATACTTATCAACTAAAGGTCATTTCTGACCTTGTCAGCTTTCATTCTTTATCTCAATATAAAATTTACCTTTTGCATGACATTTCTAACAAATGTACATTGGTAAATAATTTGGCAAATAAAGAACTAGATTTGAGGAACCTAAAAAGGGTAGGCTAATACACACATAGGGAAAGGTATCAAGACAATTACTGATTCGCATCGACAAGACTTTCAAGAGAAAATCTGGCCATGAATCTGGCCATGAAATTTGCTCATAAACAGTAATCAATCCTAAGGATGATCAATATTGTTTCTTAATAATGGTATAATTATCTTTGTCATATGCATCATTTCCTTAACAATTTATGACATTGTACACTAATTAACACTGTACATGTTAGGATAGTCTAAGAGTTGTCTACATTGGACACATGTGAGATATCAAATGATATATCTTGAAGATTGTGAATGCTGCTTTCATAAAGAACTGAAAATGTTGGTTTACAGTTACTTTTTTTTTCTTACAATGTGTTAATACTAGCTTGCCACATGTGTAAAAAAAAATCACCATATATCAGGAAAAGATCTAAAGAAGTGTACACACATCCCCTCAAACGGCTGGCCACAGGTCAGCAAACAATCCGTTTACAATACTGGTCATTTTGGGCCTTATTGCGATCAATTCATCTGCAGAAATGAATGGCAAATATTTAAAAAAGAAATTAATGGGTTAATGAAAAAGAGTAACAGATTTCAAAAGAAAAATGTTATCCTGGGCCTTTATATATTCTTCTACATATAATTCAAGTGTTGTCTCATGAAACAGAGTCTATGGCGGGGTACGATCGCTGTGAAGTCAAATAAGTCATGGCTAAATGTTTAATGATCTAAAACGAATCTTACAACACTTACAACATAATTTCAGTACCAACAGCCGTCCAAGGTCTATTAGCTGGTGACAGCGTTACATTTAGCGCATGAACCATTTATTTTCATGGACATGTGAGACCATATGAGCCGAATTACGAAAAAAACCAACATTGTGAACTCTGCGTAAAGTATCGACCCGGATCAGCCGCGATCAAGAATCCTTACTCTATACTTCTATAATCTCCCAAAGACGGACTGCGCAGGCTGATCTGGGTCGATATATTACGCAGAGTCCACAATGTTGGTTTTTTCGTTGAACGGCTCATATGTATGTGTACAGACATTATAGACATATCTGTTACGTGTATATACATACTATTTTATCAGAGCATAATCCATCCACTGAAACTTTTCCAACATAGAACAAAACTGCAGCAGACGACTCTGAAACCAATCAAGGCAATATGAAAATTTTCTACAAAATAAAGAATGATGCATATGCGTCAAAACGCTAGTACACGTGGGGGGTGGGGGGGGGGGGGTGGGGGGGTTGGAGAGTAAACATACAAGGCTTCACTTCTAGTCATATAGTTATGTCTTTTCCATGCTAAAGGCTCTGGTTAACTAGCACATAGAAGAAACAATTTTGGTTGTGTTTTAGGCCACTTTGAGTAAAAACAGAGTTTCATGGGTAAATGAATTCGGGATTTCGGGTTTACCTTGAAAAAAGCGCATCGGTCGTAATTGGCCTACTATTCCAGCAAACCCGAGCTTCAGGGAAGGAATCAACTAACGTATTTTGCAGATTTTGGTATGAACCAGCAATAGACTCTGGTCCGCCTTTTCTCGGAGGACGTGCATAACTCTACACCAACGAGGCGGTTACAGACGGTTCATAACATTAACAGTCCACATATGGAAACACTTTACATTTTTACATTACGCGTGCGAACTTGAGATAAAGGTAAAGTATAATAACACGAGGGCCCAATTTGCATCAAGAAAACCTTATAGATGAGGTGTCAATCTTCACAAATATAATCAAAAAGGGCATACATACATTACGGTGTATGTCGTCGTCCTTTGGTCATCGGGAGACAAACAACCCTACAATAAACGCCGATTTATATAATCACAAAACAATAAGCACAATTATGTTTGTCTATAGGACCGTCACTCTGGGAGTTGAGAAAGTAACCAGACGCTCAGTCAAAGTGTATAATTACATCTCCTATTTTCCCTAAGGATTGTACAAGTGACTGAAGAAAATCGAAATAGATGCGTTTAGTCTACACTTTAATGATAATAAGCCAAATGTTGTCCAATGACCTGCGATGATTGGTTGAATCCAAAATATTAAAAGACAAAGCCAGACACTCAATTCGAAAATAGAATTAGTCAAAGTTCCATATAAATATAAATGGTCGTGTTGGATGATTCCGATTTCGTTTGATACAACGCTTTTCCAAACAGCACCATCTTAATCTTCGTCCTTTCCGGAGCTCTGTTCACGTTACAGAAGACGACCATATTAGAGGATGGCTTCACATATTCATGCAAATGTATATTTGACACTTAGATGACAAGACAACCCTATTTTAGTCATGGTTCGCCTTTTCCTTAGAGGTCTTTAAAGCAACCGATTTGAAAAACACATAACATGTAAATAAATACAGCTAAAAAACTAGCAGAACAAGAATTTTTATCACAAGTTGAATTCGACAATGAAACTCCAAATAGAGCTTTTTAAATACATTCGGTCGCTTAAGAAGAAGTCCACGTTGCAAATCCTAATAATCACGTTGCACTTCGTTGACAGTATGTTAAAATTGATTAGTGTACATTTGAACGAGTCATATCAAGCAGACCATAGTTTTAACAATGGTGTGTCCGTACATTGTATTGTGACAGGCCTATCTTTTCAAAAAGAGGCAAACATTTTTTTTATGAATCATTTATGATAAAGACGGGCACCCGTAACGAGCAAATAAAGATTTGTCATAAAGGGAAACCGCAATATCAAGACAATATTTTGACGCGTGTAGATAAGTAATTATATATTCCGTCAACTCTGGGAGCGGTAATGTTTTCTTTCCACTGGACAATACTCGTCCGTACACATCGCGACTAAATAGGCAATATATACGGACAAAGAATGTCAATGTGATACCAAGACCAAGGCCATCTCCAACCCCTTTCATGTACATAACCTGCTTAACAGGCGTATAGTCGACAGTCATTTAATCAACAAAATGTACGTTGCCCTAGAAATGGAACAATATTTAATTATAAATTGTTATTAATACCAGTAAAGGCTATACCTGGTATCTAACCGTGCTTTGAAATGTATTCCAGTGACGCATGAACGTTTATTTTTACGATTTTCCAAGGACTTGGAGAAATAAATGCGTCCGTATTTTATGATTTTTTTATCATAAATTTCAGCCAGTTTCTATTGCAATCAAAATCCATAAGAAAATGAAAGTATCATCTTCATTTCATGTCTTTGGTTAGTTGAGACTTTTGGTTAGTATAATTGAATGCTGTACTTTATCAATGTATGGAATGTTTTCAGTGTTTGAATGTTCCTAAAACTGCATAGTGTTATCTATAACAATCTAAATAATGCATGAGAAGCGTCCGTTATGACCATACAAAACTATGATATTGTTGCGAAAAATCTATTAAGTAAACAAGAAGGCCATGATGGCCCTGGATCGCTCACCTGATTTATTTATTTTCACTTTAGCCATATAAGCCCCGCCCCCTGGCGGTCATAGTTTTCGACCAATCGAAATGGTTTCCAACAATTTAAGGGAATTCTGGTGAGATCATTGAGAGGATGCACACTGTGAAGTTTCATCCAAATTGACCCACTGGTTACTGAGGAGAAGATGTTGACGGATGTACGACGGACAAAAAGCGATCACAATAACTCACCTTGAGCACTTCATGCTCAGGTGAGCTAAAAAGGGTGGCATCCATTTGACAGTAATCTAGAGACATTCAGGTTTAAGATTCGCGAACGTTAAAGAAAACGTTGACAAGGCATGTAATCAACTGATAATTCAACACTGTTTTTATAAGACAAGCTCGTGACCCGTCTTCACCGACTCTTTTACCATATACTGCTTAAACTAATACATAATTGAGCCGTTGCACGAGAAACTCAACATTATTGACTCTTCATAATGTATCGATCCAGATCAGCCTACGCAGTCCGCACAGGCTAATCCGGGCCGCGATACGTGTATGTCCGGGTTAGCCTGACCGGCATGCTTAGGCTGATCCGGTCGATATTTCACGTACACAATGTTGTTTTTCTCGCGGAACGGCTCATATAGTGTTGGGTCTTTTGCCATTATGAATCTAACAGGGAATTCTGCGTTATTAGAAATGCATATTAGTTTGGATATTTATTCTGCAAAGACAAAATTGCTTCGCTGTCAAGAAAACTGAAATTGTATCCGGCTCGATTACATAGCGTTTCCAATAAACATAACAGACGTTCTCATTTCAAGAGAAATTATTTATAAATACATGCATTAAAATAAAATGAGACTGGTTCTAGGATTGTATAACAAAATGTTTGTATTTTGACCAGTCATGATTGGGATCGCTTTATGCAAAACAGTTTTAACTCCAAATTAAAACAATGCTTAATTACAGCCCTTGTAAAATATTTATTTTATTCAAAGTATACATTGCGTATACCATTTAACAAGATCTGTAGCTGACATTTGGTACCAGTTATCTTCAAAATACAATGCCTAAATCAACTGTACTGACCATCTTCGAGAATATGTAATGAAATAGAACTTCTCCAACCACTAAAAGTATGTGCATTGAAACCTTATTCAAAGCGTTAAATCTCGACCAAAGATAGTTCAAGAGTATTACATATTGACTTCATGCCGATATATTGGTTGTATCTCCGTCTAATGACTGCAATTCAATTGGGAACACTTTTGAGCTGATGTCAACAGAATGTGTTATGGATATACTTCAATAATGCAAGTTGATGTTTCTCTCATTGTGGTTGTTTA
The DNA here is from genome assembly GCA_031761405.1 of Serripes groenlandicus. NCBI lineage: Eukaryota > Metazoa > Mollusca > Bivalvia > Cardiida > Cardiidae > Serripes > Serripes groenlandicus. The sequence goes on from JASEVX010000009.1 coordinate 34,257,917, forward strand.
AACACGGAAACTGTTAAGTAATGTATCATCAAACCACAGTAGAATCAACACATATGTTTTGCTCAGAATCATTAGAAAGAACCAATTCAAGCAAAAACCGATTTCGGAAGTTTTCGTCCAGCAAAGATCCTGATGTTTCTGCGCGGAGACGTTCTTTTTATTTACGCAGCGTCTTTCATAACTCTAGAGAACGATTATTTCGAAATAACTATTTTACGTAGTTTGACAATGATTACCATGAATTTGAAAACCTACAAAGGTCAGTTTACCGTGACTTGACTCAATTAATAATATTTTCCGACACAGATAAATATTGATCCACATGCGGATGAGAAATATTCAAAACACTAATATGTCAACACTGTAATTGGGAAATTGCCTTAATTCTTCTCTTTCACTCTAATTGTTCGTTCTTCTTTAGTATGTAAATCATTTTTATGTGTTTTAGCGTTTTCAATTTGAAGAATCATGTAAGGTAGTTCTCATGTACACAGAATAATCCCTTTTAACAGTACAGCTTGATATCTGCCTTTATCGTGTAAGGCAATGATATTTTACTTCATGCTACAAATTCTCTTATTTTTTTCTATAAAGAGCACCTGGTAAAGAAGTGCTAGAAGGCAACTTTTTAAAAGAAATCTAGCAGCGATTTCAATGACAGTGTCACCGATTTGCCCTGTAACGACATTACACTGATTAATTATACACGAAAAGTCTTAAGCAAAGATAACGATCAGAATAAGAATTTACTAGGGGCTATTCAATAAAAAAAATGTTTTATCCGTGGACAGATTTCCCTCGTGTTTTAGTTAACCAATTTACGGCAGCTTTTTTGCGACATTTACAAAATTACTTTATAATGCAGACAGGCGCGATTCCCTTTGGCAAAAACGTTAGGACAATAACATAAATATAAAATATATAATTATAAATTGGTGCTGGAATCGCTTTCTTGGCATTCTAAAGCGCATGGACAGTCTTTTGTATTTAGTCTACCTATGATATGACCCGGTGTGCATTACAATATAGGGAAGTCGTTCGGTGGCTGGTTGGTTATTAAAATCTCTTGATTAGACTGGTGGATTCGCAAAAGTTATACTTTACGGACCCTTGGTATACATTATTCTCAAAAATACGTAAAAGATCTACAACTAAGCGTAAGTAAGTCATTGGTATTAGCAGCTTAGTCTAGAAGATGTGTTTACACGTTTGATATTTTGCGGGGTTTAAGATAATATGGCAATAATTAAAACTTTGAATCGGTGGTGTCTATAGATCTAACTATTGACAGTTAGGTTTTGTGCTGATGTTTTGGAACTTTGAAAATGTTGAAAGAAAATATATTTGTTTGCGATACGTTTATAGCATGTTCAATGTTCGTGTAAGACGATTGGATAATTATTTAGTAGCATATTAATATGTGCATGGCATAATAAGTAAAGCATAGATAGGAATTAATAGTCTCATTCTTCACCTAATGAATGATATCAATACATTATAGTAGCATCCAACGAATCAATGTTACATGCCTTATATGTTTGTTTTTAACCTATCGTTTGGTTAGTTCTCAAACAAAAGAAAAGCATCTAATGTGATATTCAGATATGTATAACAAGTAGTTCAATTTTGCCGAATGATTTGTTAAAATATCACAAGAGAAACATGCATGCATTCTTGTCTAAAATTTTAAATGGCAAAGTGTTGTGAGTGTGTGCGTGTGTGTCTGGCGGGAAGGGGGATGGGTAATCAGACAATAGTTATTGTTTTTTTCTATCACATACACTTTCCCTTGAAATTTCTAAAGTTCACTTGGTACAGTAATGAAAGAGTCTGTTAAGATATTTGAAGGAAGTTGTAAAACTAATGTTATTGTAGATCTTTGTAGAAATAAGGCAACCTGCTTCTTGATCGTTTAACCTTTTCAAAGAATGAACACAATCTGCAGCAGACGACCTTGAAATTGTCTAGGAAATAATATGAAACTTTTTATATGTAAGTATAATTAGTTAAGAGCTACACAAAGTGTAGCAAGTGTGCAGCAGACAACCTTGGACACATCTAGACAGAATATGGATAATCCATATAAATGAAAACAAAGTTGCTCCTTTTGCGACGATATTTTCGAAAGTTAACGTCTCAAATGCGTTAAAATAAGTGCGAAAGTCTCAACGAGTTTCCGTGGCGAGAGAAAGAAAACGTTATTTATTGTCCAACATCCTATTTGATCAACAGGAACATATGGGAGTCAATACAGTATTTAAGTAATAACCACCTGAAATAATAGTGGCAATATTTTCTGTGAGATGTGCCTGAAATAAATAACAAGATTGTTGGAATGTCTGTCTAAGATTCTAAAATCAAAACAATTCAAAGTGTTTATATGAATTCGAAAGAAGTTTGAAGAAACATTTAGTTTACTAAAATAATAAATGACGAATATATAATGCTTTCCCACATGCAAACGCATTTGAAGCAAAGGACCTTTGAGAAGATAGTGGCAAATTGCTCGTTAACAGCAATTTATTCTTTTGTCCCAGTATTTTCAATTCCATAATTATACTCTCATCTTTAGTATTTTACCTTGATATCTTCTAAGACGAATTTTGAAATCTACTGCAGATGTGGTGTATGTGGGAAAGAGTTAATCATTAATAGCATATCCACAAGCCATCAACAGTGCCATACGTTTTGGTAACGATGACGGTTATTTCCATTGAAATAATACTGGCATTGGTTTTTGTACCAGAAAAAGAAAACGTAATTTCTGTGAAGTCGATTTCAAAAAACAGCTGCATGATTGAAGACTTCTCATTGTTTGTATTAAATTGGAAGACCAGACAGTAGCCAAAATGTTTTGTTATCTTATCAATATGTTTTATTTCATTTTTTGAATAAAAACAGCAGCTGTAAAAACGAAGATATTGAAGCAAGGGCATACAGACACTGAACACTGTATGTGGGGAAAGCTGATTGACGTTTGATCTATTTTCGTAAAAAAAACCTATGTGAAGACGAATATATTTTGGTGGAAGAAGGAATGAACCGTAAGTTCTCTGTAGTAAAGAATTAAACCTCTACCTCCTGTAGACAGATTTAGACGCATGTGCAGCAGACGACTTTTGCCATGATGTATTCTAGTGCAGATTATTCAAAGTCTGGAAATTTGAACTTTTAGATTGATAATGGCCTGTTATGATACCTTTAATTATCGGGTTATTTATGGCATAGTAGTAGGAACAATCCAAATAAGAACCATAGGATATATGTGTTTATAGTTTATCAACATTACTTAAACTACATATAATTTACTAGCTTTCTAGCACCTTCTGGATATTCAGACAAATGCCTTAGAAAATTAACGTTCGTGTACTTAGATCCAATAAGAAGGACAATGTTACCTAAAACAAGCCTTTCGCTAATATATACAGATATAGAAATTACAATTAATAAAACATGAGAAGAAACAATCTGTCTCGGCAGTTATACACAAGTAGACACAATATGAATTCCTTAGCAGAGTCATACTCCTTCACAAATAACACTGAACATATCGACGCTGAGCTTTTTTAATTCCAATCATAAATCACCGGTCTAATTCCCATTAACATACAAATCACTCGTATTTATTCGTATTTTCCGTTCTTTATCCACACTGTTATAGTCCAGCTAAGACTCACTGTTGCTCATGTATATAAACAGAAGAAAAAACTCACGTATTCTATACTAAAGAATGTTTAGAACTGCCGTAAGTTCCGATTTGACTTTACCAATAACTCACTTTACATATGTAGCTTTACAAGGCGTGTGCGGCCGATGGCCCTATTGTTTTTATTTGCAATGGTTTGGAACTCTTAATAAAACAGAAGAAATAATTGACCTTAAAAGACACAACAATTGATATGTAAGTTGCCTATTAAATAGAGATATAGTTAAAATAAACGGGTTTCGTTCAACGCAATGTTATATAAAATACGCCTTAAACAATTACTCGAGTTCTCATCGTTTCATTTAACTCCAATGTACTACTCGTTGTTTGTACACGTAAACATTCCGCCTAATCAACGCTAATCTAGTGTTCATTGATGTCAATACGGAAGTAAAAACCTATTTTTTCATATCATAGACATGATACAGAACAACACTGTATCACAGGTCTTCATTTGAATTTGCCAATATTACATTTTAATATATTTACATACCAGGTGACGCGCAAACTTTACTTTTTTTTTTTTTTGTAATTAACTCTTTCCAACATGCAGATGGATTTTGATGCATCTACAACAAACGCAGTTTGAAGAAAGTGTGGTTAAAAATAGTGACTTGTTTCTAAAAAGTATATTTCTCCTTTTGCCACAATAGTTTCCTCTCTATTCAATAATTATACTTTCATTTTTAGGAATTTATAATATATCTTTGCTCCAAGTGATGTTTTCAAAATCGACAGCTGCAGATTCGTTGTGGGTAGGGCAAATAGTTAAAGAACTTTGGTTCCATGCCCAGAAACACAAACCATGTTTTTATTCTAAAATCGCTTACATGGCATGTCATTCAATGATTCGTTATAAAAAATGACTTAGCAGTCTTCAATATTAATTTAAGAATATTAGTCGATCCCTTTGTATCTATTATTGACTATGAGTGGAGCTTTTGCATGCAACTAAATCTATCTTACACACTGTATAAATTAAAGAGTCCTTTTTGGCCAATTGAAATACTAACATAAGTCTTTTAAAGCTAAGATGTAACCCTTTCACAGGTACATTAATGTGAAGTGTAATGCAACAGGCAGCCTTTCAAATTTTCCGGAACATGAAAACATGCTCAAAATTAGTTGTTTCGACAATCTTTTCAATCTTTACAATTTATAACAAAACAAAAAAAGCAGAAAAATGTCTAAATGTTAAATTACTTTTTAAAGATGTTTTTAGCAGACGACCCTGATGTATTGTATACCACCCTGTCTGAAAAGTGTAGCACCATATCAGCCTTTGCATTCGTAGACCTATAGTGTTAACATAATACTTATACACAAACCTTTGAGAAGCTTTTGTAAATTCATGTACAATCTGATATGTCTTAACAGATGAAGTGGGCTGCTCTGAAGCTTCAATATTCAGATATGCCAACTTTCACCTTTTTCGACGTACAGGCTCAAATGTTAAGTTAATCTCTGCCGTATAAACAAACATACGGGTACTCTGGTCAACATATGCTAAACTAATGATCTAAACATGCTAGCGTGGCTTAAATATGATTTCAAGTTTTTGACTTTAAAAACAAGCTTGCTTTTTATTTGCTATATACTGAAATTTGATATGAAAGCGGTATTTGGCATCGCCTTTGTTGTTACCATGTATTGCATTTATTTTGATGTTGTCGTTTTTTGTTGTTTTGCACATCATGACAGGCATGTTTACATTGATTGTCCAGCTACATGTACGAGACGTTTCGATATTCATGTCGTTAGTCTTTAACTTGTACAGGTCATTGACCGTTTCCCACAACGAAGCAAACACATGACAAATCTCTAGACATGAACAATGAAGTATTGATTCGAGTTGAAAGCGTTGTAGCGAAACGATAAAATGAGTATCATATCAGTATGAGCAATTTCTACTTCTGCTGCAGGTGTGTCAAAATGCGTCTTTATGTGGGAAAGTTATGAGCATTGAAACACGTGTTCATTAATTGTTCAAATTGAAAGCCGATAATCCAATCCATAATGGGATGAAATGTCCATACAATTAATTGATTTCCAATGAGCAAGGTAATCAGAAATCATGATGCTACAATCATCAATCCTGATAACAGAGACCAAACCAGATACCTGACTATCGTTCGACTCATGTGTTGACCGTACCAGGTATACGCATAGCTCCCTGTATCGTTTTAACTCTTTCAGCGCCAATTGCAATATTGAGATTTGTTGCAAACAATACTATTTCAGGTGACCTTGAGTCGCCCGATTTTGAACATTGATTGACTAATTGAATGGTGTTTAACGTTGTTCAAATTTGTTTACGCCAGTTCACCTACTCGTGGTCTTCCTGGCTGTCTCACACCAGTACTCTACACAGCATCCTTTCCGAAGTTTTCCCACATAGACTGTTAGCCAATTCGTGGAAAACGAATGACGCTTGTCACGGTGACTTTTCTCAAACGTCGGATACAATGTTGGCCAAACTGGGTTTCGAACTCACAACCCCGGGATTGACAGCAAGCGTCACTACTGACTGAACTACCGGTGCTCGGATTTTGATAACATGGAAGTCTACTTTAGAAAATTCGGCGCTGAAAGAGTTAAATTGAATTCAGTTCAGTTTGTTTGAACGGTGTTATTATATTCATGTTTGCGATATATAAACAGCAATTGAATTTGATTTAATTAAATGCAATATAATCACTCATCCGTTACAGACCCCCTAAAACAAGAGGGTCACGAGGCCCTGAATTGCTCACCCGTACACGAGTTCTTTAAGACAAGAAAAGTATTTACATGTCAGTTTACCCTTTCCCACCTGTAGACGCATGTTGACGCATCTGCAGAAAACGACTTTTGAAAACATTGTGACAAAAGGAGAAATTGCTCAAAACGAGCAATTTCTAATTTTGCCACAATGTTTTCAACTTTTTTCAGTAATTAAACCTACAATTATAGAGATTTTCAATATTTTTTAATAAACATTTTCCAACTCGTCTGCTGCAGATTTGTTGTATGTGGTAAAGGGTTAATGATTTTTTTCTGATTAATGTAACTTGACTCTTTCCCATTTAAAGGGGTAAATGCATTTGTTTAAGTGTATCATGTTCTAATCCAAAGGGATCGTGTTTTTGTTTTACAAATCGAAAAAAAAAAGGGTCTCCTTAGGAATAGTTCTGCTAAATTATTTTGAAAATAGACAAGCACTTCGACAGTCGTTTTACTCGTTTTCCGATCCCACGAGCTGTCCATATTTTTAAACAAATAAAAGGTTCCGGTAATGTTAATTATGCAGAATTTTCGCACGTCCTTATCTACGGTCATGATCACTCCTTGACAGCGGTCATGATCGAAAAATCATGACCACTTTCTTCAATGCAAAGTGAACGGGACAATATGAAAGTATGCAATAAAATACAATACAATTTCGTTATTGCCCCCTTTATCGACTACTCTCTTTGAGTAATATTTCCTTTTCCCACAATGTTTTTAAATATCGTTAGATGTAACTGCATGAGTTCCTGTCTGTATCAGGGAAAGGGATTGATACATAATTTATCATGCTGTTGCATTGTTTTTGGTTGATAAACTGCCTGCCTGATAAACTTAGCTTTATCAGTCACCTCACGTTTATCAGGCACCTCAGTTTATCAGTTGATTTTGGTAAATTAAAGATGGCGGATAAAACCAAAAATCCTTAAAATGCGATATAAAAATCAAAGAAATGAGAAATTATTCTCCTTGCTAGTGAGTAAATATTATACTGATAAATTTTGAAGCGTACAGTTTTCTAAATATTTAATTATTACTTACTTATGGCCGAAACCATTCGGGACTATTTCTTATTGGAACGTCCTTCGGTTTATTTTCATATTATTGCGCAACTTAAAATGGAGAGGATCTGGACAGGTTTTTTGTCTCATTTTAATCAAATTAGACAGAAAAGCACATAAAAAATGTAAACATGATAAAAAGAATACCATGCTAGTGTCTGATATTATAAAATTTATCAGGCTCGGCTGAAAAAAATGAAATCTCGGCGCAGCCTCGCTTTCATTTTTTTCTAAGCCTTGCCTGATAAATTTTATAATATCAGACACTAGCATGGTATTCTCTATATATCTAGCAAGTGCGTATCTAGACTTATTGCATACTTTCATATTGTCCCGTTCACTTTGCATTGAAGAAAGTGGTCATGATTTTTCGATCATGACCGCTGTCAAGGAGTGATCATGACCGTAGATAAGGACGTGCGAAAATTCTGCATAATTAACATGCTAGGGACTACTTTTGTTATGTAAACAAACATAGCTGACCTAAATATCATTGTTAAACCTCACGGGACTTTGTAATGTTAAATTCTCATATATTGATCATGGACAATTTCTTACTGTCTCATGCTAACAGTACGTTTTTGGCACGAAAACAGTCTAAAACGAGCGTCTAAAATGTTGGTTATGCACGTGCATGACGTCATTTAAAAAAATTACGTCACCGTTATAATTCAAACGGCATTTGCACAAAAATTACTACTTATGTAAACAACAGTTTGTTTCTAATTCGGAAGCAGATTTATCAATTCTAGATAATAAAACAAACCTCCACAACGTAAAGTTAATAGTTTACAATATGAAAGTATGCAATAAAAAGGTTATTGACCCTGTACTGTGAAATCATCGTTGGACCTCGTTCTTTGGCGAACGTAGCCTCGCAAGCTCGGCAACGTCAACCAAAGAACTCGGTCCAACGATGATTTCACAGTACAGGGTCAATAACCTATAATACAATTGGTCAGCAAGGGTAAACATATCAATGCATTAAAAACTGAAGGCTGCGAGTGGTAAGGGTTGCTTTCGTCCGAAAATGTCAATTAATCTACATGTGGATATAGTTTATTGTGTTTTAATATGACCAAAAAGACCATTTGAGTTAACCATACTGAATTTAGGGTTTAAAACATTTCCCTACAGAATATGCTCGAAACCCATGTGTATGCTCAGTTTTCACCGAGATACGCCCTTCACTAGATGTATGTTTCAGATTAACATGGATGGATATTCTACGGGACTGACAACTAATTCCCCTCGACAATTAAAATTAAAAACCCATCACATTTTAATCAATAGAACCGCAGTTTGATTACCGTCTACAGGTGAAAGCAAAAACAAGGAGAAAGTGTTACATAGGATTTTCTCCATTGTCATGTTTTTAAACATCTACTAGTTTTAATTATCTAAATTTTCAATTTCTATTCTCAAGCGTTTAACTGGTCCTTTAATTATCGAGCAGCAAAACCTGTTTATATAAGAACATATTCTTCTAAAACATGGACAATTGCTTTCATTCCCGTGATGTGGATCGACTTCTTTACAGTCAAACTACAAATAACCTACAACGCAATCTGCAAGAGGGGCTGTAAATATTGGTGCCTGTTTAATATCGTAAGATTGTTGATTCTACCGACGGAACGAATATTCCCGTTTTAGACGCTGGACACATCCATTAAAAAGATCAAAGGTTAAAATATTCATTACCATATATCTAAGGAAACCAATCTCCGAATCGGGAAGGTGCGACTTAAAAGTGTGTTCGCATAGGAAGTATAATCTAAAGTCCTTCAAAGTTAGTTTTTCCCAAGAAAGAAATAATTATATACACACTCATCGCTTACACTGACCATTCCTTTTCACATTCGGTTTACAGGGTCAAATGTCAAACCACCCATTACCATTTCTTTAGACGGAAACCCATCAAACTGTCTGAAAGGGATGACTCGAAAGCTGTGCAACTCTTTAACTAATTACCTGTCATGTCTTTTATGCCTCAACAAGAAGAGCAAATATACCGCGTTTATACTTATTTAACGGCCCTCTCATTAACTATTCCCAATAATCAGTTACAGTGTCACAATCAATGAATATGTATTAAGTAGAAGCGTTCGTTCTCATCGGAGGATTCTCGTCTGTTCGTGCATGCACACTAAAACTATGAAGGTATTGCATTACCATAACCACACTTAAGGAGTCGTGCTGACGTTGCATTATTGCTTGAATCATACATTTTACTGAAAGCAAGTTTCCGAGGTTTTTTTGTATGCTGCATTTCTAGAAGGGAATCAGCTCATCCATTTTGTCAACGATTTCCTGCTCTTAGCGTTGGATAAAGAAAGTGGTTTTAACAATCATTCTGATAGTGTTTCATGAAGACTAAATACAAACTGTGACTTCTTGGCTGTCCACAAGCAAAGTATTGACGACGCATGACGGTGAGAGGTTAATCACAAAGGCCCAGCGAGAGCTTTTAAGTCGTCTGTTTCAGAGTTATTGTATGTAGGAAAAGGACAACATGTTTAACACAGTGTTGACTACCGCACGACAGGTGCAACTGCAACCTGAAACAATAATATAATACAGTAATGCTAATTTGGTACTAACGGTTTGTCTGGGAATCGTTTGCTTGATAATCATCTCACGAAACACACTGTAACGTCTGATGTATGGTTAAAAATCCAATGTGGAAACAGTAGAATTATTAGTTTTAGAATTTTCCACTTTTTCACAAGGTTGTCGGCGTGCTGCAGAGGCTCTTTTTTTTTAAATATCAGCATGTATGTACAGGTTGTTTTCTTGAAATGATAGAAAAACAAAACATCCTGATCATTTACCTACAGACAATTTACACAAGGAGTAAACAGCCAAACAATATTTTTCTTATTACTCACTTAAAACTATGTTAAATAAACCGAAACTGTCTCAAAAGAGTTTATGAGGTTAACTGAGGATTTGACGACATGTCCCAATGTGGACACCTAATCAAAGCGCTAACACCCTCCCCACCGTCTTTCTAAAGAATATTCGAGCTTCTTAACTATCAGGTACATTGTAGAAGAATAGAGCGATTCCATACTTTGTTTAACTTAAAAAAAAGAGACATTTTAATATCATGTTAAAACATAACTAATAAGAACCGCTGTTAATACGGGTTTTACCTGTAGATACGTATTTGGCGTCATTTGAAGTAAGTCTATTCTATTCCCAAAATAAGTGAAATTATCTTGGCTACCAACAGAATTCAGACGTGTGTACATTGACTATCTGTAGAGCCTACCTTGATTCTTGTATGTCTGTTTCATATGTCCCTGATTGTCCTAAAACACCGTGTGATCGGCGAGCGCTACGCAAAAAGCTGCACTTTAATTGGATAAATTTAACTAGCATATGTCCGATTGCACGGCGTGTTATGACAGTCTGAACATGTCACTGGACTACGGTTTCAAAATGATGAGGTTGTGGGGCAACATGTCATAATTCCTATCTGGTTAAATCATTTCATTGATAAAGACGACTCTGTACACAACAACAAACCTTTTATTGACGCTTTCTGACGCCCATGCAGTAGACGACTTTTGGAAACATTGTTGCAAAAGGAGAAATTGCTTAAAACGAGCAATTTATCCATTTGAAAAAACGTTTTAAACTCTTTTCAATTATCAAACTTTCATTTATAGAGATGTTCCATGTTGTTATATAAATGTTTTCAAAGTCGACTGCTGCAGATTCGTTGCATGTGGTAAAGGGGTTAAAAGTTGAAAGAAGAAATGACTCTTTAATGCAAGCAGTTTCTCATTTTCTGAGAATGTCTTCCAAGCTGTATCAAAAGCATACTTCCTGTTTCCGAGATGCTATATAACGTTTCCCTATGAGGTTTCCAAAGCAGACGGATCTACACAATCTAATCAGATTAATGGTTGATCTATTATCTCTGAGGTGTTGTAAAGTTTTGTCAATTGGTCTATCGTTTTATAGACTGTATTTAACAATTTAACAGTCGCATAAAGGAAAAGTCTTCCTTGCTAAATAACAATCAGCCAATACTAAAATAGGTCTGTGAATTTACCATTGCCGTCACTGTTTGCAATTCCGTCATTGTGGCAGGGTCTGGCGAGTGGTTTGGAAGACGGAGGATTTATATACATAACATCTCATGTGTATTCGATTAGTCCTAAAAGGCAAACACACCGTGCACTCGGGTGTTTCCTAGCCGAATACACCAATCATATTACAGTGTTTAACAAGCACACACCATCGACAGTGCTCAGAGTGCTAGGAAACTCTGGAAAAAGCACAATTCCCATATATTAGTAACGTTTCGATTTTCATATGACATGGCTCGAATTTTAAAAGCATCTCTAGAGGTCATTTTCAGGAAAAACATAACATTTTATCCAGGTGTTTGGTTATGAAATTGCGTTGCAATCAGGTCATTCTAGTTTCATGTCACTCTTTGTGAGAACTTGTCGGAATCTGTCTGTCTGCCTCTCTTTCTTTCTCTGACTCGCTCTGTCTGTCTCTCTTTCATATATCAGATGTATCGGTGTGTTTTCTAGAGGTGATATAAGTGTGTATATGAGCATTTTTTAAAACAAAACGTAACCGTTTCCTGGAAGGACATTCACGGAGATTGATGATTGTGCAACCATAACACGAGTGCGCTTGCAATAATAGCCGTCTTAAGATACTCGTGAGCTTCATTTAACTGTGTTTCTTCACATCCTCATGAGTGTTAACAATGCTTTCCCAAATTTCATCAAGAGATCTTAACCGCATGACCATGACCGCACATGACCCTAAATTTGACTCAGTGAACTTGTATTGGACCCAATGTGATCCAGTTTCAAATTTGACAATTTCATGATTTGATGCAGATAATTGAATCCCATGAGAGCCATGTGACCCAGTTTAAAACTTGAGATGAATAGTTTGATGATTATTCATGATCGGATGAAAAATATTACCACTAGTACACTCACAATGTCTTTTCTAAAATTTGGCTCAGTGACCTAGATATTAGCCTAACCTTACATGACCAAGTTGGAACTTGACTTGAATTTGATTCAGATAAATGATCTGATGAACCCTTATGATGATTTCTTGAAAAACTGGGGCGTTGGTGTTAAAATGAAAATTATTTAATAGAGTTAAACACAGGAACATGTTCAAATTTTGACCAAACTCTCCCTTGGCTACAATGTTTTCATAAGTTACTTGCTGCAAATGCATTAACATGGGTGTATGCATGTAGGTATGTTGCAAATACAGGTCTGGTCAAATGTTTTAGTTTCTACAATGGTTTTTTTAATGTTTCTTCTACATTTTATCTTGACTTTCATCTGTTATATATATTGATGAAAACCTTTTTTTTTTTTTAAAAACCCAATGTTTCAGTTATTCAATTGCTATTACTGACTTTCTTTGTTCAGCCATACAATTGATGAAATATGACAGCTGTTATTCCAGTTTTACCTTTATTTATTAAAAGAAAACCTTGTTATTCGTGTTTTACCTTTTTTTTTATCAAAAGAAAACATATCTCATTTTTTTAAAAACAAAAACAAAAACACAATCTCAGACATTCTTTCATGGAAAAACCAAAACTATTATGAATTGAGCAATTAACCCTTTCCCACAATCAGCGGCTATTAAATGTATCCGTAGAAGACAACTTTTGAATAAAAAGATATTTTTTCAACAATGATTTCAGCACTTTTTAATAAATATGCATTGTTTTTATTGAGGTTGTTTAACATTACAAGTTTAGATGATTTCAAAGTCATATGCTGCAGAGTTGTAGTATTTTGGAAAGGCTTAACATAGTGTATAATATTATATTAAGGTACAAGTACATCCATGATAAATCACTAACCCAGGTAAATGAATCCATACACTTACAAAAGCATACAGTAATCATTGTCTTCACCATATACATGTACTGCATGAAAACCATTGAAGACTATGTTAATTGAAAAAGAAAATGACCATAAGATTGTGACAAATGGGAAAATCGTTTAAAAGCTTTCTAGATAATTCTAATATATTTTGCAATTGATGCCTAATTTGACAATTAATATATTGGACAAGTGAGAAATGGCCAAACAGGCAATTGCTCCTTTTTCAACAATGTTTTCAACTGTATGAAGACAAAACCTTCAAACACACAAACACCGCCAAAGTCAGTCTTTTGTCTGGATGGGAAAGAGCCAGTGATCATCATGTAAAAAGACCGCAGGCTACAGAAAATGAAGCCAAAATGCAGCTGCATATGAACAAACGGTTAAATCCTATCTGTCAATGAATAATTTGCAAGCAATGAAAGTTTTAGATTCCAATCCGTCACATCCTCCATCAATTTACATTTTTCAAATCTAAGAATAATTCAAACATCCATTCCTTGATGAGACTTACTAAATTTAACAAGAGATGTTTGTCAAACATTATGCCCCCCCTGAGCGCCATGTTGTCAGGAATATTAGGACAATTGAGTAAAATTTGCATGGACCGAAATGCCAGTTGATTTGTCATTTCACATTGGATGTCTATGAGTCAGTTTTAAGATTATGAACAATGTTCATTCAAAGTTTGAGGATAGTAGGTACAGTTCTTAATCCCATTGTGATGATGACTGATATTTGCAAATATTATGTATCCTCCAGGTTAGGCACTGTTGAGTCAGACAAGCTTAAAAAAGGTTTCTGTGTTCAAGGTCACTGTGACCTTGACCTTTGATCAAATGACCTCAAAATAAATAGGGTTCATCTACTGGTCAGGCCCAACCTCCAAGTCAACTTTGAGGACCATAGGTCCAGGCATTATTGAGTTATCACTTGGACAAGCTTAAAAAGGGTTTTTGTGTTCAAGGTCACTGTGACCTTGACCTTTGACCCAATGACCTCAAAATAAATAGGGTTCATCTACTGGTCAGGCCCAATGTCCAAGTCAACTTTGAGTACCATAGGTCCAGGCATTGTTGAGTTATCACTCGGACAAGCTTAACAAGGGTTTTTGTGTTCAAGGTCACTGTGACCTTGACCTTTGACCCAATGACCTCCAAATACATAGGGTTCATCTACTGGTCAGGCCCAACCTCCAAGTCAACTTTGAGGACCATAGGTCCAGGCATTGTTGAGTTATCACTTGGACGAGCTTTGGTCTACAGACGGACCGACGGACCGACCGACAGACATGTGCAAAGCAATATACCCCTCTTCTTCGAAGGGGGCATAATAATGGTAATAAGAGATCTAAAAGGTTTAATTCAATGAAAAGTTAATGTTTTTTTTGTCAATAGAATATATTAACCCTTTCCCAAATACAACAAATCTGCAGCAGACGTCTTTGAAAACATGGAATTTTGAGCGAATTTCTCATGTTGTCACAATGTTTTTAAAAGTTGTCTGCTGCAGAGGCGTCAGAAAGCATCTATATGTTGGAAAGGGGGGTTAAGTTCCAAATTGATGGTGATGTATCACCATCAGGAGTATAACCAGGAAGAGAGATCTTTCAGAAAACTCAGTTTGACAGGGATGAACGAGATATGCTAAATCAACTGACCCTTTCATACTGATACTTTCTTACAGCAAAACTGTTGTATTTTCTTAGAACAAAGTACATGTATCTACAAACATTTTGAATGAAGTTAATTCAACCTTCATAGATTTTGAAATTAACACTGTCCCACATACAACAGTTCTGCAGCTGATGCCTTTGAAAAAATGTAGGCAAAAATATGGAAAAAATCTATAAGGCAAACTTTAATTATTGAAAAGAGTTGGAGATATAGTGAAAAACAAGAAGCCCAAGGGCTAGTATTGCACCATGGCCATTAGGTAAAAATTAAATCTCCAAACAGCCCTGATGGCCATGTTTTTTTACCAAACAACATGGCTTGAAGGATTATCTGATAGAGGGTCACCCTAGGAACATTTCTACAAAGTTATTTCAAATCAGCCCGACACTTTCGGAGAAGAAGATTTTTTAAGTTTTCACTATAGCCATATAAGGCAAAATAGGCCCACCCCCCTGGCGGCCATAGTTTTCGACCAATCAACATGGCTTGACGGAATCTGATAGAAGGTCACCCTAGGATCATTTCTACAAAATTATTTGAAAATCGACCCGACACCTTCGGAAGGGAAGATTTTTTAAGTTTTCACTATAGCCATATAGGGAAAAATAGCCCCGCCCTCTGGCGGCCATGTTTTTCGACCAATCAACATGACTTGAAGGAATCTGATAGACGGTCTCCCAAGGAACATTTCTACAAAATTATTTGAAAATTGGCCAAACACTTTCGGATGAGAAGATTTTTTAAATTTTCACTATGGCATATAATGCAAAATAGCCCCGCCCCCTGGCGGCCATGTTTTTCGACCAATCAACTTGGCTTGAAGGAATCTGATATAGATTCACCCAAGGAACATTTTACAAAATATTTGAAAACCGGCCTGACACATTCAGGAGAATTTTTTTTAAGTTTTCACTATAGCCATAATTTATAAGGCAAAATATTAAATGAGATGAAATAATTGTGGCATAAGGTGAAATTGCTTAATATACAAGTCATCTGGCCTGGAAACGTCAAAATGCTTCTGAACGCGAGAAAGGGTAAGGTTAAGCTAAAACACCATTCAAAAATATTTGCAGAGTACCAACTACAAACATAATTATATTGACTTTGAGAAACAAATTTAGGTTTTGACAGTATGTATTAGTACTGACCCTTTACCAGATGTACAGTGTAGATGCATTCTCCTGCATGTACAGCAACCATTTAGTCAAAACATTGAGACACAAGGAAAAATGGCCCATTCTTACTTTTGCCACAATATGTTTAACTCAATTCAAAAATGAAACTTTTACATATTTTACATATTTTTGAATAGTACATTTTCTAGGTCCATTTATTCTGATTCCAGCAAGTCAGTCGTATACTGAGTGTAAAGGAGGGAAAATTATTACAACCGTTTTAGTCTTTGGTATGACATATGGCCAGGGAGGGATCGAACCCGAAATCTCCAACACTGAAGGCCAACAGTGTACCACTACACCACCGATGCCATTTAACTGGATGAAAACTGGTAATGATATATCACTTATTGGGTTAAGTGAAGTGGGCTTTAAATTTTAGTTATTCCTTTAGTTCTGATCAAAACTACAATTTTCCTTTGCAGCACACGACACGATTTTGGTAGAATAATTAGAATTGCTTAAAATGAGCCGCTTTTCTTTTTTTGTACTGTTCTTTGATGTAATTGTTTGAAAATTGAACTGTCAAATTTCCAAATATTTTTTCCTAAAATAGTTTAAGAGCAGATGACTCTAAAAATCTCACATGAAGCTGAAAGGGAAGCTAATAATGAGAAAATTGTCTCCACATGTCTGACCAAGTAACAATAATTGTTGAAGTCATAAGGTTAATTGATATGAATGATCACTCAGAGTCAATAAAATTATTGATATAAAGGCTAGCTGTGAGTAGAGAAACAATCAATAACTGTTCCTTAGCCCTTTCCCACTTGTAGACCAATTCAGATGCAGCTGCAGCAGAAGACGTTTAAAAATATTGTGGCAAAAGGCGCAATTGCTTATAATGAACAATTTCTTCTTTTGCCACAATGTATTCAACTGTATTTAATAATTAAACTCTCATTTATGTAAAATTTTCAAATATTGTCAGGCTGTTTCAAAGTCTGCTGCAGATTTCTTGTCTGTGAAGAGGGTAAGTATTGGTCTTTATACAACTTGATTTGCTTTGTGTTAACATTTTCAATAATACTGGTGCTGTTTTACTTCATATCTTGTGTTCATTACAATTTTAAGTCCTTCCCACATAAAGAACCATTTTAACACTTCTGCAGCAGACGCCTTTTGAAAACATGGAGAGCAATATCTCCTTTTGTATTCAATTATTATACTTTCATTTACAAGGTATTTTCATATTTTTGACATATATTTGCAAAGTCGTCTGCTGCATATTAATTGAGAAAGTGTTTATTTGTGCTATATTTTCTCCTGACGCCAGAGCATCTGTTTTGATGCTATCCCTACTTCACTGAATGATTGGGAGGGTGAAACATTTACGAAATCTAAAACTTAAACAGCCAGGTTACAGTTTGTCTTCACCACTTCTAGACTTATTTTGATGTATCTGCAGCACATAAATATTGAAACATCATGGTAAAAGGAAAATTACTAATTTTTCCACTTGTCAAAATGTTTTCGTATAGATTTATATTCAAATTATAATTCCTTTCATGCAAACTTTCATATTTTTGTCTGGATGGTTTCAATGTTGTCTGCTGCAGATTATTTGCGTGTGGAAAAGGGTTAAACAGGTTATGGAAATAAATAACAATTACAATCTGGTTGAAATGTTTTTAAATTCTTCTTGCAATAATAATCATTCTTCAGCTGCTTATTCTACATGTATGAACTGCTTGTACTGGAGCAGTGGTGCATTGCTTGTACTTGAGCAGTGGCGCATTGCTTGTACTGGAGCAGTGGTGCATTGTTTGTACTGGAGCAGTGGTGCATTGTTTGTACTGGAGCAGTGGTGCATTGTTTGTACTAGAGCAGTGGTGCATTGCTTGTACTGGAGCAGTGGTGCATTGTTTGCACTGGAGCAGTGGTGCATTGCTTGTACCGGGAGTGGTGTATTGTTTGTACTGGAGCAGTGATGCATTGCTTGTACTGGAGCAGTGGTGCATTGCTTGTACTGGAGCAGTGGCGCATTGCTTGTACTGGAGCAGTGGCGCATTGTTTGTACTGGAGCAGTGGTGCATTGCTTGTACTGGAGTAGTGGTGCATTGTTTGCACTGGAGCAGTGGTGCATTGCTTGTACTGGAGCAGTGGTGCATTGTTTGTACTGGAGCAGTGGTGCATTGTTTGTACTGGAGCAGCGGTGCATTGTTTGTACTGGAGCAGCGGTGCATTGCTTGTACTGGAGCAGCGATGCATTGTTTGTACTGGAGCAGTGGTGCATTGCTTGTACTGGAGCAGTGGTGCATTGTTTGTACTGGAGCAGTGGTGCATTGTTTGTACTGGAGCAGCGGTGCATTGTTTGTACTGGAGCAGCGGTGCATTGCTTGTACTGGAGCAGCGGTGCATTGTTTGTACTGGAGCAGTGGTGCATTGCTTGTACTGGAGCAGTGGTGCATTGTTTGTGCTGGAGCAGTGGTGCATTGTTTGTACTGGAGCAGTCAATGGCACATTGCTTGTTTTTAGTAAATTGTACATTACTTGTACTTAGTCAATGGCACATTGCTTGTTTTGAGTAAATTGTACATTACTTGTACTTAGTCAATGGCACATTGCTTGTTTTGAGTAAATTGTACATTACTTGTACTTAGTCAATGGCACATTGCTTGTTTTGAGTAAATTGTACATTACTTGTACTTAGTCAATGGCACATTGCTTGTTTTGAGTAAATTGTACATTACTTGTACTTAGTCAATGGCACATTATTGCTTGTTTTTAGTAAATTGTACATTACTTGTACTTAGTCAATGGCACATTGCCTGTCCTGAGTAAATTGTACATTACTTGTACTTAGTCAAAGGCACATTGCTTGTTTTGAGACAAAGGCAAATTGTTTGTCCTGAATTAATGGTGCATTTCTTGTCCTGAGAACATTGTGCATTGCCTGTACAGAGTCAATGTGTCATTGCTTTAACCTAATCAATGTTGAATTGCTTGTCCTGAATCAATGGCATATTATTTGTCCTATTCCAATGGTGCATTGCTCGTCCTGAGTCAATGGTACATTGCTCGTCCTTAGTCAATGGTACATTGCTTGAACTGAGTCAATGTTGAATTACTCATCCTGCATCAATGTTGAATTGCTTGTCCTGGATCAATGTGGAATTTCTCCTCCGGAATCAATGGAATATTTCTTGTACTGAGTCAATGGTGTTTTGCCTGTCCTAGGTCAATTGAACATTGCTTGCTATGAGTCAATGGGTCATTGCTTATTCTGAGTCAATGACATATAAAATTTACTGAGTCAATGTTGAATAACATGTCCTAAATCAATCGTACAATGCCTGTACTGAATTAATGGGTCATTGCTTCTCCTAAGCCAATGGCACATTGGATTTCCTTAGTCAACGGTGCATTGCTAGTCCTTAGCCAATAGCCAACATACACAAAACTGGATTAGTCTGTTAGGCAGATCCAGCCGATCTCCTGGTCTTCATTGGTAACAAAGTACTGAAGGTCAGTATTGCCATAGTGTTGTTTATCAATCCTTTGCCACTTACAAAACATTTTTTAAAACATCTTGGCAAAAAAAGGAAAAACCTCAATAAATGAAAGTGGTATTATGAAAAGTGTTCAAAACATTGTTGCAAATGGAATTATGATCAATTTTTCTTTTTCCCACAAGGTTTTCAAGTCATCTGTTGCAGATGTGTCACAATGTGCCTGCAAGTGGGAATGGGTTGTGCCTTTGTACAAACTAACATACATAACCTCTATCATTCAAAGGGGGATGTGGGGAATCCCCACACTGTATTAACAATGGATAATTTAACTTGAGGTTAACAGAGGGAGAGGGACAGACATTGAGTAAATATAGAGGGACATCTCGATTAAGAGATTATCAGAAAGGAAACGCAATTTAAATTTTACAGGTTTTAAGAAAAATTCAGCGATGGATATGCTTGAAATAAAGATAGATTTTTTAAAACAATATTTAAAGAATAAATCAATCCTTTTGAGCAATTTGCTTACTTGGCTAAAAATGCTCGAAGAAAGGGTTCATATAAAATGAGAACTTCAAATATCATACTGGAAAAAATCTTTTCTCCTTACATGATTCAAGGTAAGGCAGACAAATCCTATTTCCAAAAGTCTCACACTATAAGAGTAGTCTCTCTTTTAACAGTGTCTGCTTCAAAACCAATCTCATTTAAATCAGACTTCGCTGAAGGTATATTGAGTCGTGACTATCGCACATAAAGAGTCATCTTGAATTGATCTTATACACTAAACACCTGTGAGCATGTGCTTGGTGTTTATGTTCAATGAAATTGCATGATACAACAAACACCTAAGTTATACACTGTTGGAGCACTTGACAATCACAGCTTCTCTATATCCTTTATTTATATGGGTTGTCTTACCCATTTCATACTGAAGAAATTTGATTGGCTGACACAAAGGACAGTCTGAGACAGCTTGTATGGGGCAGTCATCAGATCTGTATGTATACAATCAAATAGTGTAGATTTGGTTTGAATGAGATTGCTTTAAAATCATCATAGGTAGCAAAAATCATTATATGAGCCGTCCTTCAAGAAAACCAACATTATGGCTTCTGCGTAATGTATTGACCCAGATCAGCCTGTGCAGACCATGCAGTCTGATCTGGGCAGACACATTCCGTCTCAGGAGAATAGAGGTATAGAGTAATGATTCCTGTAACAGAAAATCCACAGGAGACGAAAAATATCTGTCCGGGTTAGCCTGTGCGGCATCCTCAGGCTGATCTTGGTCGATACTTTACGCAATGTTAGTTTTTTAAGCGTGATGGCTCATATCTCAAACATGGCAGTATAATTTGTTGCAAAATTGAATACATTGTGGAAAAGGATAATTTACTCATTATAAGTGAATTTAAATTCTCCTTGTAAAAATCAAAGGCTGCCAAGACATCAAATAATATCTTTAATTTGTCTTTATTGGTAGAATCAATGGGTTTAGAATGATTTTACTTTCCCTCATACGACAAATCTGCAGCAGACCACTTTGAACATAATTTGTCAAAAATTGGAAAATATCCATATTTGAATGGATGCCCTATGACTAAAAGTGGAAAACATTGTGGCAAAAGGAGAAATTTCTTGTTTTGAGCAATTTCTTCTTTTGTCACTATGTTTTCAAAAAAACGTCTGCTGCAGAGTCGTCAGAAAGCGTTTATATGAGGGAAAGAGTTAATAAATCTTACCCACATAATATAACAAAGTACATGTGCAAGTTGGAGAGACTTAATTAACCCTTTCTCATATAGACGGTTTCTGAATGAAATTTGACATCTAGTAAGAAGTGTTGATACCGAGATTCAAGGTCTAGACAAAAAGATATATAACTGCAAATTATTTATCTTATATAATACTCTGAACTGCTCTCCATTGAAAACATCAGAAGAAAATCAGCTCTGAACTTGGAAGTACAGTTTTGATACGGAGTAGAGTAACGAGTGTGGGTAAACGAGTGATTTCCTGTAATGATTCATTGATTCACTTTCTTTTTATGACAATATTTTTCAAAATATGTCAAGTCTGTAGGGATATTAAAAGTCATCTTTAACCAGGGATAGCTCAAGGCAGTCTTTGTTTATAAACATGGATGATCAACACATGAATTTATAACATGGATAAATTTGTTTTAATCCTTTCCCATTTGCACCATTAACCCTTTCCCACATACAGACGCTTTCTGACGCCTCTGCAACAGACGAATTTTGAATACATTGTGGTAAAAGGAGAAATTGCTCAAAACGAGCAATTTCTCCTTGTACCACAATGTTTTCAACTGTTTTCAAAATTGTTCTTTCATTTATAAAGAGTTTTCATATTTTTGACCAGATGTTTCCAAAGTCGTCTGCTGCAGATTTGTTGTATGTGGGAAAGGGTCAAGAGAAAAATCTACTTTTGCCAATGTGATTTCAACTCTTTTAAAGAATTATGTTTACGTTTGTAGAGATTTTCCATATGTTTACCTAGATGTTTTATACAGTTGTCTGCTGTAGTTGTTGTAAAGTGTTATTCCAAATCACATTGAGATTCCAAATCACATTGAGATACACTAACAACAGTGTTCAAAGGAACAAGTCAAAACATAACAATGGAGAAAGGATCCCAGAGTGTCATTTTGTCAAGACAAAACAAAAAGACAATTTCTAAAAAGATAATTTCAAATTTAACCCTTTCCACCATACGACAATTCTGCAGCAGACGACTTTGAACTTATTTTATCAAAACATAGAAAATCTTCATAATTGAATGGATAACCTATGACAAAAAGTGGTAAACATTGTGGCAAAAGGAGAAATTGCACGTTTTGTGAAATTTCTTCTTTTGTCACTATGTTTTCAAAACGCCGTATGCTGCAGAGGCGTCAGAAAGCGTCTATATGAGGGAAAGGGTTAAAACAAGTCACCTAAAGCTATAGATCTGAAACGGAAAAGGTTTTTAAGTGCAAGGGAAACAATCTTGAATTGATCACATTATGATATGCATGGATTGTTTCCCTTTGTATACAGTGTTCTGACAAGGCCAATGACAAACAAAATGAAGACAAATAATACATGATATCAAATACTAATACTATTTTATTACATGAAAACAAAAGATATATATATTTTATAACGATGACATTATTGAAAATCTAGGTTATCCAAAGAGCATAATTATCATAATTCACCCTGTTTTTGATACAGAAGACATGAAGATGGCAGCAGAAGATAATAACATAAAAATAAATGTTTGAAAAAGGAAATCAATGCTTAAAACAAACAATGTTTTCCTACAATGTTTTTAACTGTATCAATATTAGAATTCATAAAACAATAATCAAGTATTTTTCTGAAAACACCTAAATATGTAAACTGTTTCACTAAATGAAATTTTTTTGTATGTCAAATTCCTCATGAAGGGGAAAGTAGGTTGACCCCTATTACCTACACATGACAAATTTGCAGTGCACAATTTTGAAAACATCTTGGCAAAGATATGGATTATTTTATATAATGTTAATCTAATAATTGAATAAAGTTGAAAATATTGTGGCAAAAAGTTAAATTGCTCTTAAACACTTTCCGACATACAACACATAATTTAGTTGAAAACATCGTGGCAAAAAGTTAAATTGCTATTAAACACTTTCCGACATACAACAAATCAAGTTGAAAACATCGTGGCAAAAAGTTAAATTGCTATTAAACACTTTCCGACATACAACAAATCAAGTTGAAAACATCGTGGCAAAAAGTTAAATTGCTATTAAACACTTTCCGACATACAACAAATCAAGTTGAAAACATCGTGGCAAAAAGTTAAATTGCTATTAAACACTTTCCGACATACAACAAATCAAGTTGAAAACATCGTGGCAAAAAGTTAAATTGCTATTAAACACTTGCATCTGTATATTAGAAATGGTTGGAGAGCTCATTTAATCTTTTCCCTCATACAGATCGAGGGCTTGGCGTGAAAAGGTTGTAGCTAAAAACCTAGGCGTGAAAAGGTTGTAGCTAAAAACCTATTTTGAAAAACCCTGGTTTAGAAGGGGCAATTTTGACCCCTTTGTAAACAATGCAAATTTAGGTGCTATTGCTCAGAACGAGCAATGGCACCTAAATTTCCATTGTTTACCAAGAAAATGATTTAACACTTTTAAAGACTTTATGGCAAGGTGATTAACCTTGGTAAAAATATAGCAATTTTAGTTACAACCGTTTCACGCCAAGCCCTCTAGATGCTTTTTGACGCCTGCGGCCTCTGCACCAGACAACTTTTAAAATAATTGTGGCCAAAGGAGGAATTGCTCATAATGACCAATTTATCCTTTTGCCACTCTAATGCATAATAAATCCTAATGCATAAACAAACCTTATGCATAAAAAAAACTAATGCATAAAAAAACTTTGAAGTATAGCAATTTGCTATAGATTCGCCTACAAGTTTTCGAAGTTGTCAGTTGCAGATTTTTTATATGTGGGAAAGGGTTAATCATGAACCAGATACTGAAAATCACCAGAAAAATTTGAAGCATTATATTGAGTTAACCATTTACCACATATAGACACTTTCAGAAGCCTCTGCAGAAGACAACTTTTTAAACCATTGTGCCAAAATGAGAAATTGCTCACAAAAAGTCACAATGCGCAATTTCTCCATTTGCCACAATGATTTCAAATCGATTCAATTATCATATTATTATTTATAGTGATCTTCTATATTTTGGATTTGATCATTTCTAAGTCATCCGTTGCAAATTTATTGGATGTGGAAAAGTGTTTAAACCTTTTTTTTGGAAGTGCATATGGAGTAACCCTTTCTACTATTTTAGTATGTTTGCAATTCTAGTTGTCTTAGTAACAACTGTCTGTATCAGCAAAAGAGATAGTGTTATTCTGCATTTGGGATAACAAGGGCTAATGCTCTAATGATGTGATCTTGCATGAAATAATACCCCCCTGGTATAACACATGTTATAATTACTGAGTAGTGTGATAATCCTTTTATCCCCTTCCTACTTGCAGACACATTTTGAAAAATATGCAGCAGACGACTTTTGAATGCGCAATTTCTCCTTTTGTCACAATGCTTTCAACTCTAATTAATGGTTATACTGTCAGTTAAATGGATTTTATTCATTTTTATCTAGATGTTTGCTGCAGATTTGATGTTGCATGTGGTTTATAGGACCTGGTTTAGTGAAAAACTAAATTCCCATTCAATACCAGCCACAGCAACTCAAGAACAAAAATATTTCAAAAGTGGTCTACTGCAGATGAAGTCAAATGTGTCTGCATTTTGGAAAGAATTGAACTCTGATACACGCAAACCTTTAGAAAAAATGCAAAATGAATTTTGAGACAAATTAACTAAATATTTAGGAAAAGAGCAGTACTGCAAATGTACAGACATGTACAGAAAAAGTACACCAACAAGATGATGCAAATGGAGGGAACAATATACAGTTACAAACTTACCCATAGTACCACTTTGAGCCTTACCTGAAAGAAACAAAAAAACATTTTTGAATAAATAAAGAATAAGAAGTTAATTTAAACTTCCTTTTCAATGATGGATACATTTAGAACAATCTTAAACCTTTCTCTGTCAATTTGTAAGATTCTTCTTCTTTGCATCTAAGAAAATTACTTGAGGATTATATTTGAAGATTGGAGTTGAATCATTGTAGATAAAACAAGAAGAATTAAACTTGTATTGCATGCCATTATGTCAGTTTGTGAAAACATGACAGACAGCCGGCGGTGAGTGATCTCTATATATCTCCTTGTCCTGAAACAGGCCACACAAAAATAAGTCTAAACCTTATAGCACTCTTTCAAATTGTCTATAATTAACGCTTTCCCACTTACATCAAATTTGCAGCAGACAACTTTGAAGACATCTAGGCAAAACTTTGGGAAATCTCTTTTAACCCTTTCCCTCATAAGACAATTCAGCAGACGACTTTGAACATATTTTGTCAAATAGAAAATCTCTACAATTGAAGGGATAGCCTATGACTAAAAGTGGAACATTGTGGCAAAAACGAGAACTTTAAATTATTGCTCGTTTTGAGAAATTTCTCCTTTTTTATCACAATTTTTTAAAAAGTCGTCTGCTGCAGAGTCGTCAGAAAGCGTCTATATGTGGGAAATGCACAGGCAAATCAAGTCATCTGTAACATGTGAGTGGTGAAACATTTATCTACACACATTTGCTTTCTCTCCTTCTTATAATAAATCATAAATCTCACAGGTTTCAAGAAATCTTCCTATTACGAGACTTAACCCTTTCCCACTTGCAGACACATTTTGACGCATCTGCAGAACAAGACTTTTGTTAACATTGTGGCAATGAAGAAATTGTTCATAAATGATGAGCAATTTCTTCTCTTGCAACAATGTTTTCAACACTACGTACATGTATTCATAAATAAGATTAGCCCTAAATTTTCTACTACAGATGACTTTCGTAACTTTTACAGCAGACTACTTTTGAAAACCTGGAAAAAGAAGACAGTGCTTAGAACAAGCAATTCCTCTTAATCATAATTATAATACTCTTTTAATTTTCAAACATTCACATTTCTCCTTAACACTTTCTCACATAAAACAGCTCTGCAGCAGACATGTTTGAAAACATACCCGAACATTTTCGGAAACTCCCGTTTGATGAAAGTACAATAATTTATTTTTGAATAGAGTTGAAAACATGCTGACAAAAGGAGTAATTGCTTGTTTTGAGCATCTTCTTTTTTTGTCGCTATGTTTTCAAAAAGCTGTCTGCTGAAGAGGCGTCAAAAAGCATTTATATGTGGGAAAGGGTTAAGCTTTTTCGAAGTTGGAGAATAAACAATTTCTAACAGATCAGTGATCCCTGTTATAATGTCATTTCGCCAAGCCAGGCTACACGAAAATAAAAGCCCAGGACATGCAAGCACTCAGAAATTCTTCATGAACAGTTTCAACCCATAAAAACTGCGAGCAAACTTTCTTCCGATAAGGCCACAGAAAAAAAATGTTTGTAATTAGAGCACATGGCGATAAGGGAAGTAAAGGCTACAAAAGTCATAGGCTGGTTGGTATTGATCAAGGCTAAATATAGAAAATCGGTATTTCGAACAAAATATTTGCACTGGTGAAGCATTTCCATTGAAATTGTACCCTTCTCATAATACTGTAAAAAACTATAAATTTATTTTTCTTAAACATAAAATACAGACCAATGATTAGACTGCAAGAGTTAGAAAATAGAAGTCTTATTTTAGTTCACATTGTATGCTTCAAGTTTCAGTATAATATCAATGAAACACCACATCAATACGAGAAACCCTTGTGGTAGATCTAGAACAGAATAGATATCTATAATTAAAGCAATTGAAGGGTTAACATGCCTATGGCTGATAGTGTCTGTATCTGTTTTTTTCAGCACTTTAAACAACACTTTACCATATGCAGATACGTTTGCAGCAAACTACTTCTCAGCAAAAGGAGAAATTACTCATAATGAGGTATTTCTCCTTTTGCCAAAATGTGTTCAACTGAATTCAATATTCATACTTGCATTTGCAGAGATTTTTCCTATATTTGCAATAAAGTTCTCAAAAGACATCTCCAGCAGATACTTCACATGTGTCAAAACATTTATGAAAGGATACAGCATATATGAGGGAAAAAGAGGATTATACCCTTGCGAAAAATGACCATTGCTGACCATGGTTAACCATGAACAAACCTGCTCCATCATGACCAACAATGAATCTACCATGGTTAACCATGAACAAACCTGCTCCATCATGACCAACAATGAATCTACCATGGTTAACCATGAACAAACCTGCTCCATCATGACCAACGATGGTTCTACCATGGTTAACCATGAACAAACTTGCTCCATTATGACCAACGATGGTTCTGCTATGGTTAACCATGAACAAACCTGCTCCATCATGACCAACGATGGTTCTACCATGGTTAACCATAAACAAACCTGCTCCATGATGACCAACGATGGTTCTACCATGGTTAACCATGAACAAACCTGCTCTATCATGACCAATAATGGTTTTACCATGGTTAACCATAAACAAACCTGCTCCATCATGCCCAATGATGGTTTTACCATGGTTAACCATGAACAAACCTGCTCCATCATGACCAACAATGGTTCTACCATGGTCAACCATGAACAAACCTGCTCTATCATGACCAACGATGGTTCTACCATGGACAACCAAGAACAAACCTGTTCCATGATAACCAATAATGGTTCTACCATGGTTAACCATGGACAAACCTGCTCCATCATGACCAACGATGGTTCTACCATGGTCAACCATGAACAAACCTGCTCCATCATGACCAACGATGGTTCTACCATGGTTAACCATGGACAAACCTGCTCCATCATGACCAACGATGGTTCTACCATGGTCAACCATGAACAAACCTGCTCCATCATGACCAACGATGGTTCTATCATGGTTAACCAGGCACAAACCTGCTCCATCATGACCATCATGACCAACGATTGATTGACTTTGGTTACCCATCAAGGTGACTGACATCTGACCATGTTTAAACATTGTGGACATTGGTTAACCACAGTTGAAACCAGTGTGGCCATGGTCAAACATGTTCAAATAAATACTCGAGTGTTCAACATTGGCTTCAAACAAGGGTTTTTCTTTGTTATTTTAACTCGCATTCAAGATTCGCAATGGAAAACCATGTGATAATCTATAACAAAAGCAGAAAAAAAATATGTAGGACTGCACGGTTTTACTTTAAATCAGTCTGAAATCTGACTATGGGTTCTATTATTCACAAGTGATGTAAAACCATTGTTGGTTCTGGTATCCTGTGACCTATCCCATTTATTTTTGCCCAAACCCTTATTCTTCATTGGCATTAAATGATATAGTGAAATAATTCCTTTATTTTCAAGTATTGATTTGTTTTAACATGTTTTATCCAGAACAATGAAAGCATTATCATTTGAAGACACATCGTCCAAGTGTGTTAGGAAGTCGACTAACACACATCTCAATTTCAACAGAAAAATAAAACAGTCATCCATGTTACAAATTTTTGAACACTCTGGTGGCCAGAAAATAACCACTACTCACCTCGTTAACCATTTAATATTTGACCATGGTCAGCCATCATGTCACAATAGCATGGTTAACCATGGTCAACATGACAATGCATGTGGCTGTGGCTAACCATTTACAACCACGGTTGTATCAACCATGATTGTGAACGATTTCCATAGTATACTTTAAAAAGGTTAAACATGGTTGACCTGGGTTAACCATGACCAAGAAAGTCCATGGTTAATCCTGGTCATCAATGGTCATTTTCAAAAGGCTTTGTACCTGGAAGCTATTATAAACCCAAACTTATGTAACCAGGACCATGTAAGTCTGCTATAACTGATCAAGTGATTGATTGTTTGGTGATTTATACTGCTTTCAACAATTTTTCAGTTATATCATGGCGTCTCCTTGGTAAGTTATCAGTACCACTGGCCATTTAACCTGACCCCAGTTAGTCAGTCGTAATGCTAACCCTGCGCCAAGTTGGGTAGCCATAAATATTACCATTTTTAAAGTCTTTATAACTGAGTGAACTCCATACTCATACCCAAGATGCACAACTATGAATTGTGTTAAAAATCTGATAACCTTTCATGATATTATGTCAAATATTTACGAAGTTTAGTGGAAGAAAAATATTGTTTGGGCATGTAAATGGCCATACCTCTGGTGTTAGTAGCTGCATGGATGATAAAACCATACACAACAGGAATAGCTCAGTCTCAAAAGTCGAGATAAATAAAATTAATATCAGGTAGGTAATGGGTTAAGATATCAAAAAGATTATGAAACTCTTTAAAAAAGAATGAACAATTATTGAAAAAGGAGAAATTGCTCATTATGAGCAATTTCTCCCTTTAGTCACATTGTTTTTAAAGGTTGTCGATCTGCAGCAGAGCCTGTGTCAAAAGCAATTGTAGGTGAGAAAGGGTTAAGGTGATTCTTTTCACCTCATTGGCACATAATCACCTTCACCCAGACAAAAAAGATGGTTTACAAAGTTTCACATCGGAATGTAGAGTGGAAGTCATCAAACTTTTGAAACTTTTATTATATTAAGAAGCATATTTTTGAAAACTTTGTAAGGAAAGCAGAAATTGCTTCTATGCAATTTATCCTTTTTCAGCAATGCTTTTAGCTCTTTGTCTAAATCAATTAAATCATTTACAAACTTTCGCATTATATTGTCTAAAATTATTTAATAAATAGCAAGCAAGGTCATTGGTAAACATTATCAAGAGCTTTGAGGAGCAAACGCCAACGTTTGTCTGTTTTTTCATGAATTCCAAAAAGGGGCATAACTGAATAATTATTAAAGCCAGAGTTTTATGACTTGGTATAGACATATGCATATTGTTTCTGAAAACATATGTGCCAAGTTTCATTTGAATATGTGTAATTGTTTTGAGTTATAAGGTATTGTGTTTTGTCAGACGTCCCTGGTTTTGTGACGACAACCACAACACAAGGGTATCACAAAATAATAGCACAACTTTTTTTCTTCGAAAAACAGATGAGCTCAAAATAGCAGTTATCACTCAACTGTCTGGTAACAATGATTTATAACCATGCCCATGTACTACAAGAAAGTTAGAATGGTTGTTGACTGATCATGTCTACAACTCAAAATACCATGTCAAAACAAGAGGGCCATAATTTATGATGGCCCTGGATCGTTCACCTGATTTTTTTTTTCCCACTTTAGCTATATAAGCCCCGCCCCCTGGCGGCCATAGTTTCCTCCCAAACAACTTGGGAATATGATAGAGGGTCACCCTAGGATCATTTCTACAAAATTATTTGAAAATCGGCCTGACACTTTTGGAGAAGAAGATTTTTTAAGTTTTCACTATATATAGCCATATAAGGCAAAATAGCCCTGCCCACTGGTGGCCATTTTTTCCGACCAATCGACATGGCTTGAAGGAATCTGATAGTGGTTCACTTAAGGAACATTTCTACAAAATTATTTGAAGACACTTTCAGAGAAGAAGATTTTTTAAGTTTTCACTATAGCCATATAAGGCAAAATAGCCCCGCCCCCCCTGGCGGCTATGTTTTTCGACCAATCAACATGGCTTGAAGGAATCTGATAGAGGGTCATCCAAGGAACATTTCTACAAAATGATTTGAAAATCGACCTGACACTTTCGGAGGAGAGGATTTTTTAAGTTTTCACTATAGCCATATAAGGCAAAATAGCCCGCCGCTCTAGTGGCCATGTTTTTCCACCAATCAACATGGCTTGAAGGAATCTGATAGAGGGTCATCCAAGGAACATTTCTACAAAATTATTTGGAAATCTGCCAACCAGTTTGGGAGAAGAAGATTTTTTAAGTCTTCACGATAGCCATATAAGGCAAAATAGCCCCGCCCCCCCTGGCGGCCATTTTTTTCGACCAATCAATATGGCTTAAAAGAATCTGATATAGGGTAATCCAGGGAACATTTCTACAAAATTATTTGAAAATCTGCCAACCAGTTTGGGAGAAGAAGAATTTTGAAGTTTTTTTCATTTTGTTGCCATAGAAACCAGAATTCTGCATGGATCCCAAAAATTTGAAGGAAATCTGGTGAGGTCATTGAGAGGATGCTTTTCTGTGAAGTTTCATCCCAATTGACCCACTGGTTACTGAGGAGAAGAAGTTGACGCACAATGGACAAAAGACGATCACAATAACTGACCTTGAGCAAAGCTCATGACTTGTGAGCTAAAAACAGTCTGTTAGGTTTTTCCTCCATCTCATTAAAATCAGACCTGTAAACTTAGCTAGCTCATATATATAGATTGTATATAGATCTTATGACTGTCCCAATACAATTTGAGACAACCCTTTATGTGGAGTAGTCAGATCCACAATCCATACAACAAAATTCAATAATTTAAGAGTCATCTGCTTTGAATATCTCTTTGACTATACTCAGCAAAACTAGAATCAATTTCCCATATAAATATGAGATACTGATCATTTTCTGAATACACTCATGTAAAATCTACCCATTTACACTACTCTCGCAAAATGATCACAAACCGGAACAGTGATTTCCATGTTGTGCACATGCAGGTTAATGAACTCAATAAATTAATTCAGGCAAAGTCATATGATACTTGCTCGACTGACAAATCTAAAATATGTAAAACGATTTACTTCTTTTACTGTTTTCATCATGCCGCGCTTATCTGAATTTGAAAGAAATCAGCAAATTGGAAAATAACAGAGACTTGTGGCCAGGTATCATCAGACTAGGACTGTTGAGGATTGTTCCTGTCCTGGCAAACCCTGTGTCACCACTGCAAGGACTATCCTGTTATGTCAACGGCTAGATGATCAGATACAAAATGTAGCCTGTAGTCTCAGTGTTAACAAGGCAAAAGTTGACGATGGACGAACGACGGACAAAAGGCGATCACAAAAACTCAACTTGAGCACAAAGTGCTCTGGTGAGCTAAAAAGCTACAAATGTTCATAAAAATGTTTAAATAAAGAGTTAAGCTCTAAAAAATAAATATTTTTTCTTTGCAGAATTGGCAAGTCAGACTGCTGTGAGATATGTTGTAAATGAACAGCAAAACATTGTAACAAATTTAATAATTCCAACATACTTATATGCATTTATCTGCAGAAGACGATTTTTGATTTAAACTCTGTTGAAAACAGGGTAATTGTTCACACATTTGTCTACTTTAATAATCATAATTTGAACATTCACTCTCTGTTTTTCCCCCATAAATGTTTTATCCAAATTTAATTTTAATAGATAATTTAAATGATTACTTTTCTAGCATTTGTATAAAATATGTGAACTGTCAAAAACTTGAACAAATCCAATTAAGTAACGAATTTTGTGATCAGGAGCTACCAAAGTGATAGTATAGTAGCAAACATTTAACTGCAATTATCTAGGATAAATGTTATTATCCACTTTTCTGATGCGACCTTGCTGCCCTGTTTTTCAACCAACCAATATGCTTGAACAGTTTTTGTAGAGAGTCACTCAAGGAACATTTCTATCAAATTGTCTTGGAAACGTTAAAGTTTGGGCATTTTTCTAACTTTGTGATGCCGCAGTAACCAAACATCTACACATAATGGATGTCTTTGAACAATTTTGAAAGAGGACCAACAAAGTAACATGTATTGCTGTAAATTAAGTTGAAATTGGTCCAATGGAATTGTAGGAGTTGTCATTTGAAGCTTAAAGTTAATTTTACCCCTTTTGTGATGATTCCTGGTTTTTATAATGTTATATCCAATCAATAAGGCTTGAAAAAATTAGAACAGAGGACCATTGAAGTAAGATTTCTATGCATTTTGCCCCTTTTCTGATGCAGTCTGGCTGCCATGTTTATGAACGTTTCAATATGGCTTGAACAATTTTTGTAGAGTGTCACCCAAGGATCATTTCTACTAAATTATATTGGAATCTGACAAGCAATATCACAGGAGAAGAATTTTAGACATTTGCCCGCTTTCTGATGCCGCAGCAACCAAAGTTCTCCATGGTATTTAAATCTTTGAACAATTTTAAAAGAGGACCACCAAAGGAACATTATTATGTGAAGATTGGTTGAAATTGGTGCTTTGGTTTTAAGGAGAAGATGATATTTAAAGCTAAAAGTTAACAATGAACGGCGGACAGAGAAGGATCAGAATAGTTCACTTTGAGCCTTCGGCTCAGGTGATTTAAAAAAAATACATTTTCAGCTTTGTTCTATGGCAATCAACTCTAAAAATATCATATCACTGGTAAAAGTTTTATATCTTCATATCATGCATGGGCTTAACCACTTTAGTGTAGTCCCACAAAGTTTATAGATTGAAAGGAAATATATATAATATATATATATATTATATAACGATGCTTACAGATACATGAAGTTACACATCAGAAATCACTAAGGCAAAATATAAATTCCCTATAAATTCTCTGAATAATGTTCCTATAAACCACAGGCCTCATAATTTATGACATTTTCCTATTGATCGCCATATTTGGTAATTTTGGTATTTAGTGAGAATGCTCACACCATGGGTGTTAAATCCTGCATATGAAATGAAGTTCTGGAAAGGGCAAATTTCTCATACACAAGTGATAATTTACGTTATTCTATTACGCAACTGTGGTTACTAAGAGACAACTTAAATGTGTTATGATGTGTTAATCCTTTCCTTCATACGACAATTCTGCAGCAGACGACTTTGAACGTATTTTGTAAAACAAGAGGGCCATGATGGCCCTGGAATCGCTCACCTGATTTTTATTTTCACTTTAGCTATATAGGCCCCGCCATCTGGCGGGCATAGTTTCCAACCAATCAACTTGGCTTTAAGGAATCTGATAGAGGGTCACCCTAGGAACATTTCTACAAAATTATTTGAAAATCGGCCTGACACTTTTGAAGGAGAAGATTTTTTAAGTTTTCACTATAGCAATAAAAGGCAAAATAGCACCGCCCCCTGGCGGCCATGTTTTTTGACCAATCAACATGGCTTGAAGGAATCTGATAGAGGGTCATCCAAGGAACATTTCTACAAAATTATTTGAAAATCGGCCCGACACTTTTGGAGGAGAAGATTTTTTAAGTTTGCACTATAGCTATATAAGGCAAAAAAGCCCCGCCCCCCCCCCCCCCCCCTGGCGGCCATGATTTTCGACCAATCAACATGGCTTGAAGGAATCTGATAGAGGGTCACCCAAGGAACATTTCTACAAATTTATTTGAAAATCGGCCTAACACTTTTGGAGAAGAAGATTTTTTAAGTTTGCACTATAGCCATATAAGGAAAAATAGCTCCGCCCCCCCTGGCGGCCATGTTTTTTGACCAATCAACATGGCTTGAAGGAATCTGATAGAGGGTCACCCGAGGAACATTTCTACAAAATTATTTGAAAATCGGCCTGACACTTTCGGAGGAGAAGATTTTTTAAGTTTGCACTATAGCCATATAAGGAAAAATTGCCCCGCCCCCCCTGGCGGCCATGTTTTTCGACCAATCAACATGGCTTGAAGGAATCTGATAGAGGGTCACCCGAGGAACATTTCTACAAAATTATTTGAAAATCGGCCTGACACTTTCGGAGGAGAAGATTTTTTAAGTTTGCACTATAGCCATATAAGGAAAAATAGCCCCGCCCCCCCTGGCGGCCATGTTTTTCGACCAATCAACATGGCTTGAAGGAATCTGATAGAGGGTCACCCGAGGAACATTTCTACAAAATTATTTGAAAATCGGCCTGACACTTTCGGAGGAGAAGATTTTTTAAGAATTTTGAAGTTTTTTCATTTCGTTGCCATGGAAACCAGAATTATGCATGGATCCCGAAAATTTTAAGGAATTCCGGTGAGGACATTGAGAGGATGCTTTCTGTGAAGTTTCATCCCAGTTGACCCACCGGTTACAGAGGAGAAAATGTTGACGGACGACGGACGCCGGACATAGGGCGATCACAATAACTCACCCTGAGCACTTCGTGCACAGGTGAGCTAAAAATAGAAAATCTCCATAATTGAATGGATAACCTATGACTAAAAGTGGAAAACATTGTGTCAAAAGGAGAAATTGCACGTTTTGTGCAATTTCTTCTTTTGTCACTATGTTTTCAAAAAGCTGTCTGCTGCAGAGGTGTCAGAAAGCGTCTATATGAGGGAAAGAATTAAAGTTATCTATTTTGAAAACATCTGAGCAAATCAATGAAGCAACTTGGAATTAAACTGTATTCTTACTATATATGACTATCTTGTATTTACCACGTTCTCATTGTATGATAAGAACACAATTCTGTCAACACGAAGCTTGAAGTATGTAATGTCAATGAAGTACATACAACACCAAATTATTTCCTAACCGGTTTCTACTGCGTTCCTACTACATGTACTGAACGTTTTTACTGCGTCCAGGAAGTATTGGGAATTTGGTCTTATGTGAAGGGGCTTTTGACCATGTGACTAAGAATGCATTGATCAAATTGGTCAGGCCGCAGTGCCGTCTAATAAAATATATGTAGAATATCGTCTCATTATTTATTACCGTTATAAAACTTAATTTTAAATTTATTTATGCACAGTATTCAATTTATTTACAAGTACTTAACCCTTTCCCTCATAGAACAATTCTACAGCAGACGACTTTGAACGTATTTTGTCAAAACATAGAAAATCTCCATAATTGAACGGATAACGTTACTATGACTAAAAGTGGAAAACATTGTGGCAAAAGGAGAAATTGCATGTTTTGTGCAATTTCTTCTTTTAAGTAACTATGTTTTCAAAAAGCCGTCTGCTGCAGAGGCGTCCGAAAGCGTTTATATGAGGGAAAGGGTTAAAGTTTGATCATCATACAATCATGTAGGTTAATTAAACTGGTAAAAGATAATAGTATACGTTATAGCTAATCTTTTTTTGTTCAATTTTTAACCAAATGGACATTATTTGAAAAATATTGGTAGAGTATCACTAGATGAAGCTACATACCAAATAAACAAGAGGCCCAAGAGGGCCAGTATCGCTCCACGGCCATAATGCAAAAATAAAATCTCCAAACAGCCCTGCCCCGTGGTGGCTATTTTTTTTACCAACCACCATGGCTTAAAGGAATCTTGTAGAGTGTCACCAAAGGAATGTTTCTGCAAAATTATTTGAAAATATGCCTGACACTTTCGGAGGAGAAGATTTTTTAAGTTTTCACTATGGTCATATAAGTCAAAATAGCCCCGCCCTCTGGCGGCCATGTTTTTCGACCAATCAACATGGCTTGAAGGAATCTGATAGAGGGTCACCCAATGAACATTTCTACAAAATTATTTGAAAATCGGCTGAACACTTTCGGAGAAGAAGATGTTTTAAGTTTTCACTATAGCTATATAACACCAAAAAGCCCCGCCCCCTGGCGGCCATGTTTTTCGCCCAATCAACATTTCTTGAAGGAATCTAATTAAGGTTCACACAAGGAACATTTCTACAAAATTATTTGAAAATCGGCCTGACACTTTTGGAGGAGAAGATTTTTTAAGTTTGCTCTTTAGCTATATAGGCAAAATAGCCCCGCCCTGTGACGGCCATGTTTTTTTACCAATCAACATGGCTTGAAGGAATCTGATAGAGGGTCACCCACGGAACATTTCTACATAATTATTTGAAAATCTGCTGAACACTTTTTGAGAAGAAGATTATTTAAGTTTTCACTATAGCTATATAAGGCAAAAAAGCCCCGCCCCCTGGCGGCCATGTTTTTCGCCCAATCAAAATTTCTTGAAGGAATCTAATAAAGGGTCACCCAAGGAACATTTCTACAAAATTATTTGAAAATCGGCCTGACACTTTCGGAGAAGAAGATTTTTTAAGTTCTCACTATTTTTTTCTTTCGGTTGCCATGGAAACCAGAATTTTGAATGGATCAAAAAAATTTGAAGGAATTTAGTAGAGGACATTGAGAGGATGCTTCCCATGAAGTTTCAACCAAATTGGCCAAGTGGTTAGGGAGAAGAAGTCGTTTAAAGGAAAAAGTTAACGCACGCACGCACGCACGCACGACGGACAATTCGCCATGACATAAGCTCGACTGGCTTTCAGCCAGTGGAGCTAAAAACCTGTAAGATTTATATTTTTAAAAAAAAAACGATTTATTAGGAAAAAAAATATTTCTGGCTGGAGATCATTCATTCACTTTAAAACTTGTGTCTCGCCCTTCTCTGAAAACTGCATATTAAATGGTATCAATATGTAAAAAAAAATTAAGTCAATGAAACATAAAATGTAAGTGAAGATCAATGCATTGTTGTCAACATGTACTTAATTTGTTAAATGTTAAGGAAGTGTCATGAAAATTGGAAGATAAATGTGACTTCTTGAGTGTTCACAATGTTATTCTAAAATTTGACCTAGTGACTTAGTTTAGAACTTGGCTAAAAATTAGACGAAAACAAAAGTTATCATAAAGAAAAACTGACCTCTTGAATGCTCACAATGATATTTTAAAGTTTGACCTAACAACCTAGTTTCTGACCCCATATGACGTGGGTTTGGTACTGGACTGAGAATTCAAGGAAAAGTTCTGATGGATTTTTATAGAGATAGGAAGAAAAATTTGGCCTCTATAGTGTTTATAAAGTAACTATAAAATTTGACCTAGCAACCCAGATGTTTACCTCTGACCCAGTTTCAAACTTGACTGAGATTTGATGGAGACTAAAGTTTCAATGATTCGTCATAAAAGTTGGATGAAAATTGTGGCCTCTATAGAGTGATTAGTATGAAAAAATACTCCTACAGTCTTCACAAGATTATTCTAATATTTGACCTAGTGACCTAGTTTTAAATTTGACTGAGATTTGATGGAGACAAATGTTCTGATATACTTTCATAAAGATTGGATGAAAAATATGGCCTCTCAAGTCAATGTTAACCAAGGTAAAATTACCTTATCAAGGTTAAGTTAACCAAAGTTAAGTCAAGTACTGCAGACCCCAGAATGACTGAGTATGAACATAACCAAGATTTGATTGAGAACAATGTTCTCAAAAAAAATCATGAAGATTGGATTAAAAAAGTGACCTCGCGAGACTACAGTCAATGTTAAACAAGGCTAAGTTCTGGCCAAAGATGACCTTGACCTTGGTAATTTTGCCATTGATCCAATAACTCAACAATACACCTGACAAAGTTTAAGAAAAATTTGACTCAGTTGCTGAGTAATAGAAAATAGAACAAGTGTCGCTGTCGCTGGAAAAGTGACTGCATGCTTTGTTTCACTCCAAATTTGTGGGCAAGACAATTAATATATGCAAATGGGGCGACACAAACATATTCATTGTGGTAAGCAATCTGCATTGTTGATACATTTTGGAAGTTTTTGTATGACCTGACCAGGTCTCCTGTTCCTGTTGCTCAAGGACATCAAAATCTATCCTACCTTTGCATGACCATTTTCAACAGATTACATGATTATGTAGTTTAAGAATAATCATGGAAAATCTATGAATTTTCTGAAAAATGAAAAGTAAGGATTTGCTATATATTATTAGAAGAAAGAAATCTGAATTGTTTTTAGCAAATTTTTCACTTTTCTAGCAAGCTGCGAGCTAGCTCTGGTGATTCCGAGTAGGGTTATTCATCTATGGTAGTGAGTTTGAACCCCAGATGAAACAAGAGCGCCAACTGTTACAAAATACGCCCATCCTGTTTTGTTGAGACCAAGTATAGTGATAATTGGTTGTACGTCAAGCAAATTTAGAGAGCGGACACTGTTAATACAGTTTTGGCCATTTCAAGGGACATAAGTGTGGAGTGACTAATATAAAGTAGTCAGTTATCGAACCTGACCAAGATATTCTGCCCATACACATTCTGACTAAATTTGGTGATGATTGGATAAATGCTTCAAAAGTTATTAATTGGATATTATGCCAATCCACATTCTGACCAAATTTGGTGGTGATTAGACAAAGGCTTCTCAAATTATTGAGTGGACAAGACCGATTTTAGGTAATTTCTGTCGTCATTAAAGGGCAATAACTCTAGAGTGACTCTAGCAATATGGCTGGTTATAGAGGTTGTCCAAGATATTATGCCCATACACTAAATTTAGTGATGATTGGATAAAGGCTTCAAAAGTTATTGATTGGACAAGACCGATTTGAGGTAATTTCTATAATTAAAGAGCAATAACTCTCGAGTGACTACAGCAAAATGGCTGGTTATCAGAGATATTATGCAAACA
Organism: Serripes groenlandicus; assembly: GCA_031761405.1. Classification (NCBI taxonomy): domain Eukaryota; kingdom Metazoa; phylum Mollusca; class Bivalvia; order Cardiida; family Cardiidae; genus Serripes; species Serripes groenlandicus. The sequence goes on from JASEVX010000009.1 coordinate 34,297,507, forward strand.
CACATTCTGACCAAATTTCGGGATGATTGGACAAAGGCTTCTAAAGTTATTGAGCAGACAAGACCAATTTTAGGTTATTTTTATAGTTAAAGGGCAATAACTCTTGAGTAACTAAAGCGATAAGGCTAGTTATCGAACTTGTCCAAGATAATATGCCAATACACATTCTGACCAAATTAAGTGATGATGGGACAAAGGCTTCTAAAGTTATTGAGCAGACAAGACCAATTTTAGGTAATTTCTATAATTAAAGGGCATTAAATCATGAGTGACTACAGCGGTATGGCTAGTTATTAAACTTGTCCAAGATAGTATGCCAATACACATTCTGATCAAATTTGGTGATGATTTGACAAAGGTGGACAACATACTGGACGCCGCCCGCCCGGCCGCCTGTACGGCGCAGGTAAAACTATAATATGTCCTGTTTTAAAAAATAGGCGTATAAAAAGGTCAAGAAACCCATAAAATGAAATACTAGTGAAAACTGTGCCAATGGATCAGCTTTTTTTACAAAAATTGTAATCAAAATGGTTGCCAATAGTTCCTATATAATCTTGTAACTTACTGTAGACATTAGATACAGTGTAATTTTCATTCTCCCTAGTTATATCATCCTATGTTTTTCAATCTTACACTTTCCAACATACAGACACTTTCTGATGCATTTACAGCAAAACTTTTGAAAAGATTGTGGTAAAAAAGGGAAACAGCTCATAGTGAGAAATTATACTTTCATTTCTAGAGATTTTCTATTTGTTGTATGTGGGAGAGGGTTGAACAATTGTCATCTTCATTTGCAGTCATAAATATTTGGTTAAATTTTGGAAAGGGTAACCTGTAATAAATGCAGGTGCTATATAAGACAAGAAAAGTATCAGAAATAATTGAAAAGTCTACAAAGGGTCCAAATCCATGGACATTA